>BTPG01000001.1:43850160-44453869 GCA_036245525.1 Semisulcospira habei
GAACCAAGAAAATCCTGTATTACATGATACAGCGTTAGGCTTACAATGCTTTCTTACTACATACAGTTTCTCACACAATTTACTTTAACTCATTCAGCCCGACGCACGTATTTCCCAAATTTTGGAGGCGTCATCTAGCGACTATGCACCTGTTGCCGGCAGGAGATGGCACTACATTAGCATTATCATGGTCGACCCATCTCCTGCTGCAGTGCATCAGGGCTAAATGGGTTAAAACAATGTACACTTAGCAGTTTGGTTACGCCAGAGTGGAAAAGTTAACCATTTAGTTGTCGGTAGCGTTTTTGTCGCGATGATTCCTGCAGGATGTCAGGGTGTTATTCCTGCAGGATGTCAGAGTGTTGTTATTCCCGCAGGATGTCAGAGTGTTGTTATTCCTGCAGGATGTCAGAGTGTTGTTATTCCCGCAGGATGTCAGTGTGTTGTTATTCCTGCAGGATGTCAAAGTGTTGTTATTCCTGCAGGATGTCAGGGTGTTGTTATTCCTGCAGGATGCCAGAGTGTTGTTATTCCTGCAGGTTGTCAGGGTGTTGTTATTCCTGCAGGATGTCAGAGTGTTGTTTTTCCTGCAGGATGTCAGGGTGTTGTTATTCCTGCAGGATATCAGAGTGTTGTTATTCCTGCAGGATGGCAGTGTTGTTATTCCTGTAGGGTGTCAGGGTCTTGTTATTCCTGCAGGATGTCAGAGTGTTGTCATTCCTGCAGGATGTCAGAGTGTTGTTATTCCTGAGGATGTCGGAGTGTCGTTATTCCTGTAGGATGTCAGGGTGTTGTTATTCCTGCAGGATGTCAGGGTGTTGTTATTCCTGCAGGATGTCAGGGTGTTGTTATGCCTGCATGATGTCAGGGTGTTGTTATTCCTGCAGGATGTCAGGATGTTCTTATTCCTGCAGGATAGCAGGTGTTGTTATTCCTACAGGATGTCAGGGTGTTGTTATTCCTGCAGGATGTCAGAGTGTTGTTATTCCTGAAGGATGTCAGGGTGTTGTTATTCCTGCAGGGTGTCAGAGTGTTGTTATTCCTGCCGGATGTCAGGGTATTGTTATTCCTGCAGGATGTCATGGTGGTGTTGTTATTCCTGCAGGATGTCAGGGTGTTGTTATTTCTGCAGGATGTCAGGGTGTCGTTATTCCTGCAGGATGTCAGGATGTTGTTATTCCTGCAGGATGTCAGAGTGTTGTTATTCCTGAAGGATGTCAGGGTGTTGTTATTCCTGCAGGGTGTCAGAGTGTTGTTATTCCTGCCGGATGTCAGGGTGTTGTTATTCCTGCAGGATGTCAGGGTGTTATTATTCCTGCAGAATGTCAGGGTGTTGTTATTCCTGCAGGATGTCAGGGTGTTGTTATTCCTGCAGGATGTCAGGGTGTTGTTATTACTGCAGGATGTCAGGGTGTTGTTATTCCTGCAGGATGTCAGAGTGTTGTTATTCCTGCAGGATATCAGGATGTTGTTATTCCTGCAGGATATCAGGTGTTGTTATTTCTGCAGGATGTCAGGGTGTTGTTATTCCTGCAGGATGTCAGAGTGTTGTTATTCCTGCAGGATGTCAGAGTGTTGTTATTCCTGCAGGATGTCCGGGTGTTGTTATTCCTGCAGGATGTCAGAGTGTTGTTATTCCTGCAGGATGTCAGGATGTTGTTATTCCTGCAGGATATCAGGTGTTGTTATTCCTGCAGGATGTCAGGGTGTTGTTATTGCTGCAGGATGTCAGGGTGTTGTTATTCCTGCAGGATGTCAGTGTTGTTATTCCTGCAGGATGTCAGGGTGTTGTTATTCCTGCAAGGTGTCAGAGTGTTGTTATTCCTGCAGGATGTCAGGGTGTTGTTATTCCTGCAGGATGTCAGAGTGTTGTTATTCCTGCAGGATGTCAGAGTGTTGTTATTCCTGCAGGATGTCAGGGTGTTGTTATTCCTGCAGGATGTCAGAGTGTTGTTATTTCTGCAGGATGTCAGGGTTTTGTTATTCCTGCAGGATGTCAGAGTGTTGTTATTCCTGCAGGATATCAGAGTGTTGTTATTCCTGCAGGATGTCAGAGTGTTGTTATTCCTGCAGGATGTCAGAGTGTTGTTATTCCTGCAAGATGTCAGAGTGTTGTTATTCCTGCAGGATGTCAGAGTGTTGTTATTCCTGTAGGATGTCAGAGTGTTGTTATTCCTGTAGGATGTCAGGGTGTTGTTATTCCTGCAGGATGTCAGAGTGTTGTTATTCCTGCAGGATGTCACGGTGTTGTTATTTCTGCAGGATGTCAGGGTGTTGTTATTCCTGAGGATGTCATAGTGTCGTTATTCCTGTAGGATGTCAGGGTGTTGTTATTCCTGCAGGATGTCAGAGTGTTGTTATTCCTGCAGGATGTCAGGGTGTTGTTATTCCTGCAGGATGTCAGGGTGTTGTTATTCCTGCAGGATGTCAGAGTGTTGTTCTTCCTGCAGGATGTCAGAGTGTTGTTATTCCTGCAGGATGTGAGGGTGTTGTTATTCCTGCAGGATGTCGGAGTGTTGTTATTTCTGCAGGGTGTCAGAGTGTTGTTATTCCTGCAGGATGTCAGAGTGTTGTTATTCCTGCAGGATGTCAGAGTGTTGTTATTCCTGCAGGATGTCAGGGTGTTGTTATTCCTGCAGAAATCACCTCGACAAAAAGCTCAGCCGACAGCGAAGAGTCAACTTGTCCACTTTGGTGTCGCCCAAAATAGCCAGCAAATTCGCTTTTCGCCGGGCTTTATTTGAGCAACCCTTAAGTGTATCGATCTCTTTTATCAACACAATTAATTAGTGAAGTGTTCTAGTGACATTTTGCATATAGCATCGTAACTGATCGCAAAACAGCCCCTTCAGCATTTGCACTGAGACTGTACTGGGCACCCGGCGTGGACTAGCTTCGCTCTGGTCAGTGACACAGCTGTTACAGCTCCCTCTACCTTACACTTCCGCCCACTCATCCCATTCCCAACACAACTCTCCTCCCCACTCCCCACCCCATTCCCACGACTCTCCCCATTCACACCCTTAATTCTCATCTCCACCCCCATTGCATGGCACCTCACACACACACATACAAAATAATAATAATAATAATAATAATAATAATAATAATAATAATAATAATAATAATAATACATAGTTCTTGTATAGCGCTGTTCTCCAGGAAAACACTGCACACACACACACACACACACACACACACACACACACTCACACACACACGCAAGCAAGCATGTACATAGGTATGCACGTGCACACGCACGCACGCACACACACATACACACACCCAAAACACACACACACACGCACACTGAACAGACACAAACACAAACACACACACAAACACAAACACAAACACACACACACACACATAGAACACATACACACACACAAACACACACACACATACACACACAAACACATAGAACACATACACACACACAAACACACACACACACACGCACACACAAACACAAACACAAACAAACACACACACACACAACACCCTCATCACCTCCTCCACCAATCACCACCAGCCTCCCCCCACCCCTCCTCGAACCTGCACCCCACCTCCATCACCCACCCTACCCCACCTCCATTACCCACCCTACCCCTACCCCTACCCCCCCACCCCCCCCCGGCCTACCCCCATGCAGTGACCATTACTGATGCAGTTTGGTTCCCATTAGTGACGCGGCAGCTGCAAATCACATTTGGTATCTGCTGTCTGTGTCACTGGGTGTTTACCCAGTCTCGCCGCTTTTCACCGCCAATGTTTACACAACCAGCAGCTAATTCCACCCACAGAACATCACCCATCTGCAAGAGACATCAACCCGCAATTGCGGGGACTCATGAGGGTTGATGTCACTTCCTGGTGTCATTTGCCTCTATGCTCTTCGCATACATAAGGTTGTTTGCAGTTTTTGTCTTCGATTCCGGCAACACCTTTCGCAAGCCTGCCAAGACCGTTCTCGTTTAACACCGCAGTAAATTCTCAATTCTGAGAAACACAGACGTAAATAACACTCTTTCGGCTACACGTACCCCTTGCACGCGCAACGACTGATGCGGAGTTACATTTCTCGCAGACTGAAGGTGTTGTGTCGAGCGCCGAAAGACCTGCGGCGCACATTTCGTTCCATTGTTTTTGCCGGGGCTGGAATTAAGATTTTCTCACTGCCGCTCTCGGTTACAGGCATTCGATTATAATTCTCTTGACAACTTCGATGACTCCTGTGGATCTACTGCCCACGACACGCTGGAGTCCAGTCCAGGGCAATGATCGCGGACACCCTCGTTGGCAAGGCAGAAATCACACAGGGCCTACAGACGGACAGATCAGACGCAGCAGAGATGTGGAAACTGTGAGAAGACTTCTGGGAGTTTAAGGTGGAGCGCGTGTGGACAGAAATCTTATCTTGACCAAAATGAACTGAAGTTAAATCAAGTGACAACAATCAAACGTTATATTTGTTAATTCTTTTTTTTTTTTTTTTTTTTTTTTTTTTTTGCCTTTCCATGGTGGAAGTTTGAAATAAATTTACATCAGCATTGGTCACCAAACTGCATAATAATACCTGGCTTCTTGTCTATCCCAACACAGCGCGAAAAAAGGTCATCGGGTCAAAGTCGGCCGCGGTGAGCCCGCGCACAGTTGTGTTGGTGTAATCCACAGTCGTGCGCGGGCTCACTGCGTCCGACTATGGCCCGATAGTATGTTGCGCGCTGGACAGGTCAAAAATCACCACCGCGTTTTCACAGACCGATCCAAAATGTTCTTCTGGGCTTCAGCGTTGAATGCCTGTGGCCACGACTGTTTTCGGGACTGCGAACTTTTGCAGGACTGTGTAGATAACACCAGGCACGCTAAGGTCTAGAGATGGCATCCTTACAGATTCAAAACTTTGTGGTGATACTTGTTTGGTGCGCCAAGATATCATATTCATGGAGAGAACAATATGTGTGTGCTTGAAGCCGTAAGATCCAGAATCACAAACCAGCGGCACAACTTATATCACGTGATCCCAATAAAACATCGCACAGTGTGGAGTTAGACAGTGCAGAGGCAGACAAAGCATGAAATATGACACAAATGCACAGTCTGCACAGTTCATGTTTCTGAGAACATGCGGCCAGTGTCACAGTCTGTACAGTTCGTAATAATAATAATAATAATGTACATTTATATAGCGCTTGACCTCCAAATGAATGGTGCTTTAAGCGCTTTACAAGATCAAAAATCACAGAACAAAAAGTACAAGAAAGAAAACACTACAACTATAAATGTTACAAAACCTGAAGTGACACATATCAAAAGCTCACACTCACACATACACACACACCGTTACAAGAACAGTTACGCCAAAGATCGCTAACGCACTGAAATTGCATCTAACTATACCCATATGAAAACATATAGGTCTTGAGCAGTGATTTGAAAGCAGAGTTGGAGCATGTCTGACATGGGCTGGAAGGTCGTTCCAGGTGACTGGACGGCCAAAATAAGAAAAGGCACGCTGGCCCTGGCTAGACTTCTTTCGCCTAGGAACCTTGGAAATAAGATGCTGAACTGAATATCTTGAAGGCGAGTAAATATGATCCAGGTCGGACAAATATGGGGGAGCAGAACCGGTAATAGCATTGTAGCAAGTAACAGAAACCTTGTACACAATTCTTTGAGATACAGGCAGCCAGTGCAGGTCAACAAGGAAGGGTGTTATGTGCTCACGTTTCGGTACTCCTTAAATTAGACGGGAAGAGCAGTTCATAACTCTTTGAAGTTTATCAAGAAGATTCCGAAGAACACCAGCCAAAAGGGAATTACAAAAATCAATGCGGGAAAGAACAAGGGAGGTAACAAGCGTTTTGGTTGCTTCGGTAGTGAGAAGGTGTCAAATTGAACTGATCTTCCTCAATTCAAAGAAGGAACATTGGCAAACCTTGTTGACATGCTCTCTCATGGTCAGCCTATTGTCAAAGAGAACACCAAGATTACGGGCCGACTCGGAAAAGGGATACTGTTCTGACCAACCCTGATCGAGTCTGGGAGATCAGTGGAGGTAGAACAAGAAAATCTTAAGGCCTCAGTTTTGCCACTATTCATTTGCAATTTGTTCTGTGTGATCCAATTCTGAACGTCTGTGACACAGGACTCTAAAGACTGGAACATCTGACTAACATGTTTGCGTTGGGCACTGGCATACAGCTCTCTGTCATCAGCATAACAATGGTGAGAAACAGAGTGACGTTGGATAACACTAGATAAAGGCTGTTTCTGTGAACAAGCCAGCGGCATAATAGGTGTAAATCCACAATTATCCCCCGCGCAGAACTGAGATTTCATGAAACCATTTTGAACCGGTTATGTTTCCCATGAGTACAATTTGAGATGACCCAGGGGCAGAGGCTTCCCTGGTCAGAGGGGACCTGGGGCAGGCCACCCGGGGTGGATGGTATGGCCTAGCCATACCTTATCTGGACATGGTAAAGACGAAGTTTTGGGAATTTTTTTTATTCTCCTGCAAGTCTTTTTTTTTTTTTTTTTTATTACTTGGGCCATACCTCCTCTGTGGCACTACCCAGGCTTATTGAACTGAATATAAGTATACCTGGGCCTTACCGTGGCTTCCTCCAGCCCCTCGCCTTCTACGAAAGGTTGGCCGATAAAAAACGTTCTTTTAATTTCTGAATGCACTGTGCATAAATTGTTGCAGAAACTCCTGCTCAGTATTGTATAGAAGTGGTCCCATCTTGCTCTACTGACGAACCAAGCTGCTTTTCCAAACAAGTTTTCTTTTTTTTTTTAACCCTTTCCATTCTGATACACTACTCTCGCATGAAATAAATTGTATCATAGTTCAAGGGTAGTGCCGGAATAGCTTGGCGCCCAGACACGTCAAGCTATCCTGGCGCTACCCTTAATTAAAATGGTTGCTCAATCTCCTAACCTGTCTTGGGGCCTTACTAGTCCAGAAACTGAATACACGAAACTGAATAATTTCAGCCTAGGGATTTCGGTAATGCCCGTATCCGGACGCAGCACGTCTCGAAGGGGATAATCCTACAAAGACGGACGGAAACTTTGATACCGTGCGTCAGTTTTTGTTCCAAAGAATGTTACCAAAGGTGATCGAGGTGTGGGGGGGGGGGGTTGTGGTGGGGGTGGGGGGAGGGGAGTCAGAGTGTGAAAGGCTTTGCCTTGGTTATTCTAGCCGCCTAGCGCGTCGCCTTCAATGTTTGTTTTTTTCCTCTTTCTAAACACGGCCTGAGGCCAGCCCCTCCACCAACCACACAGCAACTGCAAGTAGCATGGATTCTCACCAGCCTTTGCGGCCTCCAGGAGTACATGCGAGTCTATGACCTTTTGCTGACTGAGATTGGCTGCACATTGTTCCCAGATCGAGGAACCGTTTAAAACTGAATCCAAACGTCATCGGTGGGGGGGGGGGGGGGGAGGGATGGGGGAGTTGTTAAGTTGAGTCTAAAACAGTGTGCTGGTCTATGATTTTGGACCTTACGGCCGTCAGGCCGTAAGGACCAAAATCACAAAACAGCACACAGCCGTTGCCTGAGGGGTTTCGGGCTGTGTTTGACACAAGCGTTGCCCGTAATTCAAAGAGCAGGCTGGCGGTGTTGATGTGAAAACCTCACCAGGACTGTGTTTTCTTTGCTCCCTTTCCTGTGTCACACATTTGGAAGTCTGGAAAACAGCCCCAAACGTCTTCGGGCCCACATGGGCTGCAGTGCACGGGCCCAGTGCGGCCGCCGAGGGGCCCGAGGACCGGCTTTGCGTGCTGTGAGGCAAGCGACCAAGTGCGGACAACCACAATACTTCGGCCCCGTGACCTTGTACGCACTGAATGTGAGTGTGTTTGTTGGAGTAATATAAGGAGTAGGGAGGTAGAGGGGTGGGGGTGAGGTGGGGGGGGGGGGCTTGGGTGGAGAATGGATGTAGGTGAGTGCCTGTGTGTGTGTGTGTGTGTGTGTGTGTGTGTGTGTGTGTGTGTGTGTGTGTGTGTGCGTGCGTGCGTGTGTGTGTGTGTGTGTGTGTGTGTGTGTGCGTGCGTGCGTGCGTGCGTGTGTGTGTGTGTGTGTGTGTGTGTGCGTGCGTGCATGCGTGTGGTGTGTGTGTGTGTGTGTGCGTGCGTGCATGTAATAATAATAATAATAATAATAATTATACCGTTATTATATAGGCGCTTTTTCTCAATTTTTGGGCGAATCGACTCAAAGCGCCGCGAACTGAAACCCAACACGCACACTCACGTGACAGACACGGATTTACGCCATTTAAGACAAAAACAGTACAAGACAGACGAAGGGCCAGTTCAGCTACTGAAGTTACAGAGATTTTTGATCGCTTGTATTTGAAATTTGTTCGGCATCCTGTCTCGAAAGACAATGGAGTATGCGCTTGCTGGGTCAGTCACTGGAGTGACCTCTCCAGTGCGCAAGCCTGGGCGAAGTGTATGGAGATCCTGGGATGCCCAGTCGTCAAGATCCCCCTCTCGGCCTCGCTGATGTATCCAAAGGAATGCAAAGCAGTACGTTTGGCACCAGTTTGGCTGCAGGAGCTGCCAGAACAGTGCGTGAATACAGGCAGCTGTCTGCCTTCGGGGCTCCACTCCTGATTTGAAGGGTTTACTCCCCCACATTTGGCCGTTGGATCTAACCTGATCTCCTCCGTCCTCTAGCCGTTGGCTGTCAGAAACAGCTCATCCGCCTACTGGTGCAATGTGAACACCACCCCCTCACGTGGTTTAGCCCACCAGCTGAGGTGGTTTGCCAGGGTGTGGCGCTTGGAGCCAGCACGTGAGAGATTAAGGAGATGGATGAGGACCAGTGATGCCCGTCCGTCCTATGTAGAACGCAGCTGCCAAACAGCAAAGGTACTACCTCTATCCAGAGCCCCCTACACCCCATTGAAATTTGTAAAGTGGCCTGAAACCGCTACCAAAGTGTGGGGAGTGGGGGAGGGGGGGGTGGGGAGTGGAAGAACCGGAGTACCCGGAGAAAGAACCCCCGACGGTCCGCCCGAATTAACGGTGACACTTACCAGGCCACTTAAACACAGTGCCGTTTCCGTACTGTACAGTCTCTTAGCCATAGTCAGTCCCAGGCATCCCCTAATATTTCAATCCCCTAAAAAAACACACCTGCCCACCAGCTGCACATTTGCCATGCACAAAATAACAATAAAAACAGCACATTGACAGTCTCATTTCTTGGCTATGAACCTGATTCCTTACCAACCCCACACCCAAGCACAGCTGAAATCAGCGTGCCCCTCAAATCACTACGTCAACGGCAACTCAACATAGGCCCACAATTGTCCACTGGATAAGCTGAGGATGGTATGAATCAACTAAAGCACCAAACATGTCTCCTCTTATCTAACCACAAATTGCCAGCAAATTCTAACATTCAGCCCTACTACAAATTTTCAAACAAGGCAAAAATTATTTTTAAAAACACCGGTCCTCTTACTGCCTGAACTGGACAAATTTGACTATGTAATGTGACCACCAGAGGAGAAAAGTCCGACGCCGGAACCCGTTTTCGAACCTCGCACCTTTGGCATAGGGTCGAATCACGACCCTTGCCCGCGAAAAAAAATTCTAAAAATAGATTTCCGAGCGCAAATGCCTACTTCCGGTGACATGGCACTGACCGTCGAAAATGCCGACGAAGCACTGCAGCTGGGGAAAATGCAACATGTACCATCATATTGAGTTTCCAGCTAAAATAGTATGCTGTAAAGTGTTCTCATAATTCATCTTTTTAGATAATATAATTTTTGTATGCAATGAAAAATGAATAATAAATAGCTGGTAAATTTATTTCAGATTTGTCTTAGTGGTTGCTTTTTGTTTTCTGACTATGCTTACATGTATGAAAAACACTGATTTTCAGAGTCAACAAGTATTACTCGATTTGCAACACAGATAAAATAACACACAAGACATGGACAAAGATGTCAACCCTAAAACACTGAAAAGTAGAACACTATTAAAAGAATTTATTAAATTGGTGCAAAATAAATACCTTATGTTACAGATAAAAATACCACTCTTTTTGTAAATAATTGCACTTAGAAATTATTTAGACGGAAAGATATGTAAGTTGTTAAATTCAATTCTCTGAATCGAAATACATCACTCATTCCGTAAATAATTGAAAATTGTCCTAAACCGGGCATTTCCCAGAAATAGCTGAATTTGTCTACAGGCATTTCCTGAGAATGACTGATTTCTTGTTCTGACTGCACACACATGCACAGCGGCGCGCGCGCGCACACACACACACACACACACACACACACACACACACACACACACACACACACACACACACACACACACACACACACACATACATACAGGGGTGGCCAAATCTTTTTTTTTCTGAGGTCATCTGGCGGACTAGCTCAAGAAAAAAAATGAATTAGTCTGCAAGAATCTTAACTAGTCCGCTTACTAATCACCAAAAATCAGAATGCTTGTACAATGTTAGTGAAAAAAATGAAGGAAAAAACATTTAATGAAATAACACATTTAGTATTGTAATTGTATTTTTTTCTATAAGTTTTCTTAAAATAAAAAAAGTTTATATTTCTCACAAAAAAATTACTTAACACAGCGTTAGATAGGCCTACCTTCTAACTGCATATGGTAAAAAGCATCAGAAAAGTATCACTGTAGTGTAAATTAAATGAACATTTATTATTTATACACCATTGCTTAAAATCTTTTGCAAAACGTAATCGTTTAAAAAAAATCGCTTCATCTGTTGTTGTTTTCTTCTTCTTTTCTTAAGGATCGCTTTCTAAAACAATACAGTGAGCCATCACAAAAATCAAAACAACATAAGAGTCCTGTCGTCTGCTAGCAGAAAGTCGTGAAAGTTATCACATGGTCACATGACTATAAATAAAATGGTGATAATTTCGAGAAGTAGACGACGCTTGTGTTCGTCATGCCTTACAAATCGGCGAAAAAAATAATAGATGACTGGTCATATAATAGATAACTGGTCATAATTTGAGGTAGTCCGTCAGGCTACCAAATCTAGAATGTGAGGTAATCCACAGCAATTCGAGATCACATACATACATACATAAAATATATAACAGTATTGATATTATATGACTAAGATATATTACACTATTATCACCATGATCATCATGTCCTGTCTGTTCAAAAAGTCTAAGATCGACAGTTACCATCCAAAACACAAATTAAATTCTTCAAACAACATACTAGTTGGACACCGAGTGTTGTCACCGGAAGTAGTTAAAACGAAGATTTTTACCGATCATTTACGAAGATGACGTCGCACGAAGCAGACGCCTTAATTTCGTGATTCGTCCCTATTGGTGGCAGGCGCCTGAACCACTGCGCCACGGACCGCGTGTGGTGTGTGTGCGTGTGTGTGTGTGTGTGGTGTGTGTGCGTGTGTGTGTGTGCGTGCGTGCGTGTGGTGTGCGTGTGTGTGTGTGCCTCTGTGTGTGTGCGTACATGCGTGCGCGCGCGCGTGTGTGTGTGTTTCAGTGTGCGTCTGTGTGCCTGTGTGTGTGCAATGGTGTGTGTGAGTATTGTGTGTGTGCGTGTGTGTGTGTGTGTGTGTCTGTGTCTGTGTGTGTGCGTCTGTGTGTGTGTGTGTGTCTGTGTGTGTGTGTAGACGAAAGACCTAAAACGGGTGACTGTCTTTACCATCCTTATGGAAACTGGGTATGTGTATAATTCTGGGTTTCCAAGTCAGACACCCATTTTTTCTGAGGGTTGTTTCTGCATTGTCTTGCGGTAAAGATTCATAAAAAGTAAAAAAATCCGTTTTTCTCATTTTGGCGTTAACACATGCACTTTTGTGTTTAACAGACACGCCGGTAGTGTGTGTTTGAAAACTTGTCCCTCCCAGCAATGTGTGTGTGTGTGTTGTGACACAGAACCCTGAAAATGAGCGTGTATGTATTACATCACCCTTCTCAGCTAGCTATAAATAACTTCATAGCTGATATGGGTCAGGGGGGATATTTTGTTGTTTTAGGGAGTAAATTGTTTATGTTTCTACAGAATTAGGTTTGTTATTTGAGGGTGTGGTTGTTTTGTTAAAAAAAAGTGTTGAGTTGTAATGTACTTCCGGGGTGATGTGGAGAAAGGTGATGTCTAGTGGCAGATTTGAGATTCATGTATACGTTCACCAGGGACTTAGCCTATACGTTTTCTACGTTTGTTTCCATGTCAGATGAAGAATATTTGATCTGAAACGTCGTTCTTTGTTTCTATTTTAAAGGGTTTTTCGCCACTATCTTCTGTTTTAGTTTGACTTAGCCTATAATTATATTCGTGCGCCGGTTGCTAAGAAGTGAAGTGATTGTATGAGTGCGCATTGTAAGAGAGGACGTTTAGACTTTGGGTGAGGCTGCTGTTGTCTTTTGTCCTGCCCGACCTTTTGGTTGAACCTGTTGCTTTATTTTGTAGGTTTGTCGATGTTATCAATGCCGCATCTCCTTTTGGATTGTATGCACAAATTGATTGAATGGAAATGACGTCACAGAGTCAGCGTCGTTTCATGCGTCGTCTGCACCAGTCAGTCGTTTAGTGCAGTTAAAAGAGTGCAGGCTTGGATGGGCCATTTTCTGATGTAATAGTAAAGTATTATTTGTGTGAATGCTGTCCGTTTGAAGGAAGGTTGATTGATTGTACATAGCTTAACGTCCCGACAGCAACAAGACTTTCTCAGGACGTGCCTGCACTGCTAGTGACAAAAACTCAACAGAATATTGAATGTATGTCGCCAGCCGGTCCAATACGTTAAATAAAACCTACGACATGGGGCCTAAATAAAGCTAAGACCATTTAGCAACACACATCGAATATCAAGAGCCACAGGCAGCGCAGACAGTAGGGAGAGTTTAAAAAAGGAAAATGCAGTGGGGGTGTTTCAGGGAAGGACTGGAAAGTCGAGTGTTGAGCGAAGCCCGAGAGAAGGCGAGGATGGGAAAAATATCCAGCACTATACGTTGGAATAGATGCATATCAGTTACGACATGCTTGTAAATTAAAACACTTTTAACCCCACCCGGGTCTGCCCTGGGGGACTTGGGTGGGGTTAACTACTTTTTATTTCCCAGGGGCACCCTGGTCAGCCCCACAGGGTGGGTTTTTCTCTCTATTCTGGGGCATGTGTCTCTGTCGGCCCTTTGTCCATTCACCTGTATTTGACTTTTTAAAACTCTCCCTACTGTCTGCACTGCCTGTAGCTCTTGATATTGGATGTGTGTTGCTAAATATGGTCTTAGCTTTATGTAGGCCCCATGTGTTAGGTTTATTTCATGTATTTGACCGGCTGGCGATATACATTCAATGTTCTGTTTAGTTGTTGTTTTTTCACAAGCAGTGCAGGCACGTCCTGAGAAAGCCTTGTTGCTGTCGGGACGTTAAGTAATGTACAATAAAACACTTTTAACATTAAGAAAAGTTGAGTTAAAAGAGGTTTTAAAACAGTTTTCATAAAAACTTTTGCCCGACACGCTTCTAAAAACAACATTTTCTTAGTTTTAAACCTTGTACCGCGCCATAAACGCCACGATTGCTTTTCAGTCTTAGCTGTCCTATAGTGTGGAATGTGGGACTTTGCCAACTGGATCCATCTGGTGCACTCCAAATGAGTATTTGTGAGTGGTTTGACGTGCAACTCAGTGTGCGCCTCTGAAATGACCTACTGATTCCACTGATAATGAAACTCTTTCATTCATAAGAGTGCATTGAGCAGCTCTATAAACCAAAAGTGATGACCCCCTCTCCCCCCCCCCCCCACCCTCCCCTCCCCCCCCCCCCCCCCGCCCCGCCCCCCACACACACACACTTCTCCCCCCCCCCCCAACCCCCTTACAACCCCACTCAAACAATCATAATAGTAAAATCAACCAAAGGTATCTTTAGTGAGGTATTTTCACTGTAATCCCAGTTTTGTGTGAGAGGCACCCACTTTTGGGGTAAACACCCATTTTTTTTCCATCCAGTGGCTCTGTTTCTAGAAAATGTCTATTTTATTTTAAGTTGTAGAGCTTAGTTATAAGGTGAGTTCTAAACATTGGCATCAACTCCAGAGCCCTAGAATAAATAGAAATATGGGAACCCATTTTCACATAAAATGGTAGGTCACCCAGTCTGAGGGTTTTGTGTTCATGTGTGTGTGTGTGTGTGTGTGTGTGTGTGTCTCTCTCTCTCTCTCTCTCTCTCTCTCTCTCTCTCTCTCTCTCTCTCTCTCTCTCTCTCTCTCTCTCTCTCTCTCTCTCTCTCTCTCTCTCTAACGGCAAGTTTGAAAACTGGTCCTGTTACCAATAACTTCTACCGTTGGAAAATAAAGGTTCATTGTTCATTGTTCATTGTTCATTGTTCTCTCTCTCTCTCTCTCTCTCTCTCTCTCTCTCTCTCTCTCTCTCTCTCTCTCTCTCTCTCTCTCTCTCTCTCTCTCTCTCTCTCTCTCTCTCTCTATAAGCATCTATCTGTATACTTAGAAAACCAAAATCTCATCCATTCACTGCAGTCAGGCTTCAGACCAAACCACTCCTGTCACACTGCCTTGATAAGGATGGCAGATACCTGGTTATCATCTATTAATGATTCCAAACTAACAGGTGTAGTGTTCTTAGACTTCCGGAAAGCCTTTGACATGGTGAACCATGACATACTTATAAAGAAAATATCCTTATATACTAAAAGCGCAGCCGTGATTTTCAAATCCTACTTAGAAAACAGAAGACAAAAAGTTCTCCTTAATGGTACATATTCTAGTCACTGCAAAGTAAAGCATGGCGTGCCCCAGGGCTCTATTTTAGGCCCTCTTTTATTCTGTTTGTTCATTAACGACCTTCCACTCACAATTAGTGATGAAAGTGTTGAATGCGATATGTTCGCTGATGATGCTGCGATACACACTCCCGATAAGGATTTGTCAGTAATTGACACGCGCCTACAAAACACATTACAGGACATTAACAGCTGGTGCAGTAACAATTCCATGATCTTAAACCCTGCAAAGACTGAATGTATGGTTGTAAGTACCCGCCAAAAGCACCAGCTCGGCACTCTCTCACTCAGCTTGTCCCTTCAAGGCAAATCTATCAGCCAGGTAACGGAACATCGTCTTCTCGGCGTTACTGTAGATAACCAGTTTAAATGGCAACGCCATCTTAGTAATATATGTAAGACAATATCAAAGAAACTGTTTATTTTATCCAAGTTAAAACATATAGCTAATGTAGAAACACGAAAACTGTTCTTCAACGCCCACATCAGGTCACATATAGATTATGCTTCTACGGTGTGGGATGGCGCAAGCGAGGTCCAGTTAAAGAGACTGAACTCTCTTCATCGTAGAGCCGCGAAGCTTATCCTTTCAGACCCTAACTCAACAACGGATAATAAACTGAAAACCTTAGAATTTCTCCCCTTGAAAAAACATTTATTATACAATAAGGGAATAACGATATTCAAAGTATTGAATAACAGACTCCCCGAGTATATTAAAAAAATGTTTTCCCTCACGGCATCAACATACTCCAGATCAAGGCAGTCCATTACTGTGCCACGACCTAGAATCGATCTCTATAAGACAAGTTTAGCGTTTTCAGGTGCTAGCATGTGGAACACATTGCCCAAACATGTTACAACATCAACAACGCTTTCATCTTTTAAAACTGCTCTCTTCAAGTACCTCACCTCAGCATCGTAAGATTTTCACAGCAATCTGCACTTGCAGTGTACGATTTTCCCCTTTCTAACTCTTCAATTCAGTTATATTTTTACTTAATACAAGATGCTAATGCTGCACGTATTGTGTGTGTGTGTGTGTGTGTGTGTGTGTGTGTGTGTGTGTGTGTGTGCGTGCGCGAGTGCGTGCGCGCGCGCGTGTGTGTGTGTGTGTTTGTGTGTGTGTGTGTGTGTGTGTGTGTGTTTTGTGCTCGTGCTTGTGTTTATGAATGTATGTATGGAGATTTATACCTTTACAATTGTGTGTATGTGTGGGATTTTCTATGTTTATTTCTACTTTTTCAATGATTTCTTCTTCTTTTTTAAAACTTTATATTTCAAATTTTTGTTAGTTATATATTTAGTTTTTCCCAATTTAATGATAGTATTTTGTGATTTGTGCATTATATGTAAAGTAGATTAGCAACGGCAAGTTCGAAAAATGGTTTCACCAAAACTTTCACCGTTGTAAAATAAAGAATCATTGTCATTGTCATTGTCTCTCTCTCTCTCTCTCTCTCTCTCTCTCTCTCTCTCTCTCTCTCTCTCTCTCTCTCTCTCTCTCTCTCTCTCTCTCTCTCTCTCTCTCTCTCTCTCTCTCTCTCTCTCTCTCTCTCTCTCTCTCTCTCTCTCTCTCTCTCTCTCTCTCTCTCTCTCTTCCGTTTTGCCCATAGGTCCAGTCGAACACCAGGAAACAATATGCTAGTACCAATGCCCCGCTTGGATATTTACAAGTCATCTTTGTCCTATTCTGGGGCCAAATTATGGAATTGTGTTCCGGCAGATATTAGAGCTGCGCCATTAGTTAGAATTCAGGAATACTTGAAATGCTGTAAAGAGTAAATCACGTGACTATGGCTTTTCGTTTCTCACTGACGTCACTATGGCTTTTCGTTTCTTTTTCTCCAGGCATTGTGTGTGTGTGTGTGTGTGTGTGTGTGTGTGTGTGTGTGTGTGTGTGTGTGTGTGTGTGTGTGTGTGTGTGTGTGTGTGTGTCTGTGTGAGTGCTTGTGTGCGTGCGTGTGTATGTGCGCGTGTGTGTGTGTGTGTATCAGTGTGTCAGTGTGTGTGTGTGTGTGTGTGTGTGTGTGTGTGTGTGTGTGTGTGTGTGTGTGTGTGTGTGTGTGTGTGTGTGTGTGTGCAAGGACATGAAAGGTCATGATTAAAAACAGGTATATGTACCTAATCATTTATCCTTGAGAAATAAAGTTTTATTTCATTTCATTTCATTCTCTCTCTCTCTCTCTCTCTCTCTCTCTCTCTCTCTCTCTCTCTCTCTCTCTCTCTCTCTCTCTCTCTCTCTCTCTCTCTCTCTCTCTCTCTCTCTCTCTCTGTATTAAACAAACACGCACCCCTTCGTGAGAGAAGGGTTAAATCAAACACTCTTCCTCCATGGTTAACCCCAGAAATAATGCAAGCGATGGCGCTCAGAGATGATCTGCGTAGTCAAAAACTATTTCCTGAATTTAAGCAACAACGCAACCGTGTTAAGTACATGATCAGAGAGGCAAGGAAAAGATTAATCCGCGACACAGTGAAAGACAGTAAGGATACTTCCACTATCTGGCGCCTATTAAACACTCTAACTAAAGGCTCCCCTGGCACTTCAACAACCATTCCCAGCAGTCTTACTGCAGAAACTTTTAATAATCATTTTCTTTCAGTCGCTGAAACTCTAAATGCCTCAATTAATAGCAGTAAGTATGAATGTTCTAATTTGCTTTCTGAATTCTGTAAACACAGAACAGAGGACACAGACCCCTTCAGCATTCCCTTGCTAGCAGTTCATGAGGTGGGTTTGCTCATTAGTAAACTACCAAATAAAAAGTCTTCGGGGCCTGATGACATAAGCCCGCAAATACTTAAGTTATCCCTGCCGTACATAGTAGAGTCTATTACGTACATTTACAACCTTTGTATCAAGCAACATACTTTCCCTAACAAACTAAAATACGCTAAAGTCATTCCACTTCCAAAAACTAAAGATCGTTCTGACCCTAACAACTATCGACCGATTTCATTATTACCAGTTCTATCAAAGCCGCTTGAAAGGCATGTCCACAAACACCTGCTTGCCTACTTAGAAAACCGCCACCTCCTGCACCCCTTTCAATCCGGATTTCGCCCACAACACTCGTGCCACACTGCACTCACGCGCCTCGTTGACGCATGGCTCCAGGGTATGAACAAATCCCAGATAACAGGTGTCGTTTACTTAGACTTTAAAAAGGCCTTTGACCTAATCGATCACACCACTCTAATGACAAAGATTCAGAAATACTTGAATAGTACAGAAGTAGTTGCATTTTTTAGATCATACCTAACTGATCGTAAACAAAAAGTTCTAATGAATGGATCTTACTCTTCTCTAAAAGATATAAAGTATGGAGTTCCACAAGGATCTGTGCTTGGTCCCTTATTATTTTGTCTATTCATCAATGACCTGCCACTTCATATAACTTGCAAGAACGTACAATGTGATCTTTTTGCTGATGACACGTCCATTCATATGACTAACAAAGATATACAAGTAATTTCTTCCAACTTGCAGCATAGTCTTGATGAAGTGTCTGAATGGTGTCACAGGAATTCTATGATTGTTCATCCAATTAAAACCAAATCTATGATAATCGCCACTCGTCAAAAGCACCAGTTAGCTCCCCTGTTACTTAACCTTTTATTAAAGGGCAGGCAAATAGAACACGTTAATGAACATCGCCTACTAGGGATTACAATTGACAGTCAGCTTAAGTGGAAGGCTCATACGGACACTTTATGCAGAACGGTAGCCAAAAATCTTTTCATGTTGTCCAAACTGAAATATTACACCGACTCGGACACGCGCAAACTATTCTATAATGCTCACATACGTTCTCATATTGATTACGCGTCAACGGTGTGGGATGGATGCAGTGAAGTCCACTTGAAGAGACTCAACTCGTTACACAGAAGGGCAGCTAAGTTAATCCTTCCTGACCCACGACTCACAACAGAAGAAAAACTCGCCAAAATAGGATTTCTGCCGCTGCAAGACCACTTCAAATACAATAAGGCTATTTTTATGTTCAAAGTGTGGAACCAGAAAATACCAGAATATATCACAACTCTTTTCTCTAAGTCGGAATCTAGGCTTGGTAACATTAGGCAACTTTTCTTAGTCCCCAAAACGAGAATTGATATATACAAATCTAGTTTGTCATTCGCGGGAACGCAGACTTGGAACACGCTTCCTGATTACGTAAAATCCGCTTCCTCTCTAGCCCGTTTCAAAATCAGTCTCTTCAAGTACTTCTCGAAGCAGTCGTAATCATTACGTTGTGAAATATATACTGCCCTGTAACCCTGATTATGTATTCTCCCAATTACAAACTCTGTGCGTGCGTGTGTGATGGTGTGATGGTGTGTGTGTGTGTGTGTGTGTGTGTGTGTGTGTGTGTGTGTGTGTGTGTGTGTGTGTGTGTGTGTGTGTGTGTGTGTGTGTGTGTGTGTGTGAGTTTAGGTGTGTGAGATTGTCATGGGACTTTCTTTCCCTAAACTAGCAATGTTTTTGTCAGTTTCATTTACATTTAACTATATACTTAGTTTTTTTTGTATTTTGTCTCGTAGTTTTGTAGCAACGGCAGGTTTGAAAAATGGCTATGTCTGTGACGATGTCAATGCGTCAACCGTTGATAAATAAAGCTTCATTGAATCATTGAATCATTGAATCTCTCTCTCTCTCTCTCTCTCTCTCTCTCTCTCTCTCTCTCTCTCTCTCTCTCTCTCTCTCTCTCTCTCTCTCTCTCGTGTGAATTAGGCCGACTCTGGGAGGCGGAGTGTGCCAAGCTAATGACACACTCCCCGTGAGCTGTCAGTGTCGTAACTGATCCCTGTTTGCCACGTGGCGCTGGAGGCCTGGAGGTGTGGACATCGAGTGACCCACACAAGTCATCAAGTAAGTCACATGCTGAACCCCTCAGCTTACACTAGGCACAGAGCCTCATGGACCTCAGCATACTGCAGCTGCAATGACTCAACATTATTGTCGTGCTATCGGAAGTTTGTCAGAAGTACTTTACCGTATACTGAAGCGCAAAAGAAATGCAACATTTTTTAGTCATTGGAAACACAAAAGTGTTTCCGATGATTCCAAAAATGTCGCATTTTCTTTGCTGGTCAGTATAAGTAGAAATGTGTGGTGGGGACCTGTCAGTATAAGTAGAAATGTGTGGTGGGGACCTGTGAACGGCGTTTTTTATCTGACTTTTGTTATCAGACCTTATTACACTCATACAGCAGAACCTGTGTTCAGCGACCAGCCATATGAGAGACCACCTGTGATTACAGCTACCTAAATGATGGTCTGTCTGTAATGACACGCGATAGTTATTACAGCCACCTGAATGAGGGTCTGTCTGTAATGACACGCGATAGTTATTACAGCCACTTAAATGAGGGTCTGTCTGTAATGACACGCGATAGTTATTACAGCCACTTAAATGAGGGTCTGTCTGTAATGACACGCGATAGTTATTACAGCCACTTAAATGAGGGTCTGTCTGTAATGACACGCGATAGTTATTCCACCTAAATGAGGGTCTGTCTGTAATGACACGCGATAGTTATTACAGCCACCTAAATGAGGGTCTGTCTGTAATGACACGCGATAGTTATTACAGCCACCTGAATGAGGGTCTGTCTGTAATGACACGCGATAGTTATTACAGCCACCTAAATGAGGGTCTGTCTGTAATGACACGCGATAGTTATTACAGCCACCTAAATGAGGGTCTGTCTGTAATGACACGCGATAGTTATTACAGCCACCTAAATGAGGGTCTGTCTGTAATGACACGCGATAGTTATTACAGCCACCTAAATGAGGGTCTGTCTGTAATGACACGCGATAGTTATTACAGCCACCTAAATGAGGGTCTGTCTGTAATGACACGCGATAGTTATTACAGCCACCTGAATGAGGGTCTGTCTGTAATGACACGCGATAGTTATTACAGCCACCTGAATGAGGGTCTGTCTGTAATGACACGCGATAGTTATTACAGCCACCTAAATGAGGGTCTGTCTGTAATGACACGCGATAGTTATTACAGCCACCTAAATGAGGGTCTGTCTGTAATGACACGCGATAGTTATTACAGCCACCTGAATGAGGGTCTGTCTGTAATGACACGCGATAGTTATTACAGCCACCTAAATGAGGGTCTGTCTGTAATGACACGCGATAGTTTCCATCCTACAAACTTCTCCTGTGGCAGCTACGAACTGTCTAGAAAATCACTTTGTTGTGAACAAGGTAGTTGCTCGAAAGAGGTTTGCAACTGTACTAGGATTATTATCAGTATTCTCACTTTTGGACGAACTGAGACCATCAACATTTGACTCTGCTCTCCTACGACGAAGTGCGGGCTGTCGATGATTACAGCTACTCTCATAAATTGACACAAGTCGCTTAGTGATTTGGACTTCTCTTCTGGACAATACAACTGGTCGGTAAGTCTGCCCCATGGTCGAAAGTCCCAAATCGAGACTTGCCCTCTGAGGACAAATGTGACATTACAGTTCAGGGCCCATAGCTGGGCCATGGTAGTTCAAGGATGGTGCCAGAATAGTTTGGCGCCTCTAGGCCTCTATGAGCTCCTCCCCTCCGGCCGCAGACTCCGCACGCACAAAGCTAGGACAATCAGACTACAGTACAGTTTCATCCCCAAATCCATCACTCAAAGCAACCTGTAGGTACATCCACGCATGCCCAGACCTAATTTTTCCCCCTATCCCCCTTTACCTTAGAAGCTGGGCAAACGCTACCACAAACACCTATTGCCAGGCGCAATTTTGTGGCGGCAATGTTGCCGCCTCAATTAGGGGCGTCTACAATATTGCCGCCACAAATTGCGACCCGATACAAACCGAGTCTATTTTTTTGTGGTAGCCGGCAAGGCTCGAGCAATGTTGCCGCCTCTCAGCCAATCAGCGGTGTACTTCCCGTTTCTTCATCTTCCGGCGAGCCGGAAAAAATGGCGGAGAAGCTGAGCGACGGCCGACGGCTTTGAGACTGTTAACTCATTGGATACGCGCCGCATGTGAAAACGCTGCAAATAGCTGCGTATCCGTATGCGGCACGTCTCCAGTGAGTTAATTGATCAACCTTGTCGGGCCGAGAGTTCCCATGCATATGGGATTCCCGCACCTCCGAATAAGTTTCAACCGGGCGCGCCGCCGTGAGAGCTGTTCCATATATTATAGTAATGGCAGGTCAGTCAGTACAACACATGGCGCGCACATTGAAACGTGTGCCACGAAGCCGATGTGGTAGATGGCAAATTGTTGCTTACCACACATTGCTAGTGGCAAATTCTGGTAGCGTGGGCCCAGCCCCTTAGCGACGTGCAGACAAATTGTAGGATTAAAACCGCCAGGAGCTGTTAACGTGCCAGATTGAGCGGTACAATGCGCAATTTTGTGGCGGCAATGTTGCTGCCACAATTAGGGGCGCCTTCAATATTGCCGCCACAAATTGCGACCCGATACAAACCGAGTCTATTTATTTGTGGTAGCGCGCAAGGCTGGAGCAATGTTGCCGCCTCTCAGCCAATCAGCGAGTGTCCTTGCGCCACTTCCCGTTTCTTCATCTTCCGAGCCGGAAAAAAATGGCGGAGAAGCTGAGGGACGGCTTTGAGACTGTTAACTCATTGGAGACGCGCCGCATGTCAACTGAAAACGCTGCGAATAGCTGCATATCCGTATGCGGCACGTCTCCAGTGAGTAAATTGATCAACCTTGTCCGAGAGTTCCCATGCATATGGGACTCCCGCACCTCCGAATATTTCAACCGGGCGCATGAGAGCTGTTCCATATAATTATGGTAATGGCACGTCAGTCAGTACAAACACATTGCGCGCACATTAAAACGTGTGCCACGAAGCCGATGTGACAGGTGGCAATTGTTGCTTACCACACATTGCTAGTGGCAAATTCTGGTAGCGTGGGCCCAGCCCCTAGGTGGCTGCTGTATTTACTTTAGTTGATTTTAGAGAAGTGATTATATTGTGTTTATCTAGTGGTGAACATGGACATAGTGGCATTTTTGTTACTATTTGTTACTAATTATTTTACTAAGGTAGATTTTAATTATGCAGTTTATGTAATAACGTGTAATAATGTATTGGCACGTTTGTATAATAAGCAGTGAGGGTTAGGATTAGGTTGAAATACGCCTATTATGGATGCATGTGTAGAGGTGGGTGCCGCTCAGTTCAGTTCATAAAAGATGTTCATGTATGAGATGTCTAAGAGTTATGTGTACAGATTTTGTAGAGTGTATATTTATGTCCATTTGGAATTTGTAGCTGTGTAAGTGCAGGGAGAAAAAATGTTCATAATTATGTTATGTTTTCATTTCTTATTTGTATTAGTTGTTATAAATGTACCAAAAACGAATTTCTCTTTTCGAGATAATAAGGTACTCTTATTATTCTTATTATTCTGGCACTTTCCTTGAACTATTTTTACTATTTTAAATAAACACGCGCCTGTGCGGCGGAGGCGAGTCAAACACGCATCACTCCCGCCGTGGCTGACTCAAGACATCATTTAGGCCATGAGGGTGAGAGATGATCTGAGAAAACAGAAGCGCTTTGCTCAATTTAAACGTGAGCGCAATCGTGTCAAATGTTTAGTGCGGCAGGCTAAACAATCTTTCATTGATCGTTTGATTAAACAAGACAAAGATATGTCCACGTTCTGGCGCGCTATGGCCATAGTGACTGGAGGCAAGAGTAGTAAATCCACTGTAATCCCGTCTACCCTGACTGCCGATAATTTTCACGATCATTTCCTTTCAATTGCTGAGTCCCTGGTCCCTTCTAAAACAAACTCTCAGCCCTATACCTGTCCTGACACCCTGATTGATTTACTAGAACGCGAACTGCGAGATTTCATCCTTTCGCTATTCTACCTCTGGCAGTTCACGAGGTTGGTAAGACAATTAGTTCCATGAAGAATAAAAAATCTTCCGGGCCAGATGAAATAAGCCCCAAAATACTGAAACTATCCCTTCCCTATGTTGTAGAAACAATAACTTATGTGTACAATTTATGCATACAGAAAAATGTTTTCCCAAAAGAACTAAACAATGCTAAAGTTATTCCCCTACCTAAAACACCTAGGGGTGTAGGGGGCTCTGGATAGAGGTAGTACCTTTGCTGTTCGGCAGCTGCGTCCTACATAGGACGGACGGGCATCACTGGTCCTCATCCATCTCCTTAATCTCTCACGTGCTGGCTCCAAGCGCCACACCCTGGCAAACCATCTCAGCTGGTGGGCTAAACCACGTGAGGGGGTGGTGTTCACATTGCACCACTAGGCGGATGAGCTGTTTCTGACAGCCAACTGCTAGAGGACGGAGGAGATCAGGTTGGATCCAACGGCCAAATGTGGGGGAGTAAACCCTTCAAATCAGGAGTGGAGCCCCGAAGGCAGACAGCTGCCTGTATTCACGCACTGTTCTGGCAGCTCCTGCAGCCAAACTGGTGCCAAACGTACTGCTTTGCATTGCTTTGGATACATCAGCGAGGCCGAGAGGGGGATCTTGACGTCTGGGCATCCCAGGATCTCCATACACTTCGCCCAGGCTTGCGCACTGGAGAGGTCACTCCAGTGACTGACCCAGCAAGCGCATACTCCATTGTCTTCCGAGACAGGATGCCGAACACCTAAAACAAAATATCTGTCCGATGTTAATAATTATAACCCCATTTCACTTTTGTCTGTCTTAAGTAAACCCCTTGAACGACAAATTCATAAGCATCTTTTAGAATACCTGGGAAAACGCAAATTAATCCACCCCCTCTAGTCAGGTTTTCGCCCGAAGCATAGTTGTCATACAGCCTTAGCGCGACTTACAGACGCGTGGCTAAGTTCAATAAACCAAGGCGAATTTAAGAGTGCTGTTTTCATAGACCTTCGGAAAGCTTTCGACATGGTAGATCATGAAATTCTCCTTTCCAAGCTCAGTATATATCTGGATGGTTCATTTTCAAGTAACTGTTTTCATACATCAGACGCCAGTTCTCAGGCACCTATTCATTCCTTGAAAACAACCTGGTTTTTCGCTTCCTATCTTACAGACAGACAGCAGCGCGTGATGGTCAATGGATCTTACTCTTCAAGTGGTTTAACAAGAAAAGTGCCTCAGGGCTCTGTCCTGGGATCTCTTCTCTTTTGCATATTTATCAATGACCTGCCACTACATTTCACGAGCAACAGAATTGCTTGTGACTTGTTTGCCGATGACGCAACAATCCACACCCCGATAAAGTGTCTTGAGTCTTTAAATGGTCGTTTGCAACAGGGACTGAGCGAAATTTCCAAATGGTGTGAAAATAATGCAATGATCCTTAATCCCACCAAAACCGAATGTATGACGATAGCAACCCGTCAGAAGCATCGGCTCAAGCCACTTTCGCTTAGCCTGGAAATCCTAGACCACACCATTACACAAGTAACTGAACATCGCCTACTTGGAGTTATTGTTGATAACCACATGAAATGGCAATCTCACATCAATGTTGTCTGTAAAACTGTGTCCAGAAATGATTTTATGCTGTCTAAGCTAAATATCTGATTGATGTCGACGCTCGCAAACTATTTTACAATGTTCATGTCAAATCCCACATCGATTATGCCTCCACGACATGGGACGGCAGCGGTGACATACACATGAAGAGGCTTAACTCCTTGCATCGCAGGGCAGTGCAGCAGATCCTGCCTAACCCAGCCCTTTCTACCGACCAAAAATTTGAAAAACTAAAAATGATTCCTCTTGACAGGCACCATCTCTTTAACAAAGGGGTAGTCATGTATAAAATTTGGAATGAAATCCACCCAGAATACTTGTGCAAGTTCTTCACCAAGGCAGCTTCAGTCTATTCAACATCAAGGCGTAACTTAATCACACCACGCCCGAGGATAGATTTATTTAAAACCACCCTCTCTTTCTCAGTCGTACGAGGTTTTGAAATAAACTGCCAGCGCACATAACGCCCCTCTTTCAAGGAAAGCCTCTTCAAGTACCTACTATCTAACAGCTCATTCACTGGTTAGGGTATCCCCATCGCTTCAAGCCTTGATATTAACCTCCTAGCGTACGTGTGCGTGTATGTGTGTGCGCGCGCTTGTGCGTGCGTGCGTGTGTGTGTGTGTGTGTGTGTGTGTGTGTGTGTGTGTGTGTGTGTGTGTGTGTGTGTGTGTGTGTGTGTGTGTGTGTGTGTGTGTGTGTGTGTGTGCGTGCGGCTGGAGCGCGCGCGTGTGTTTGATTTCATTGGAAGAAGGAATTTTAAAGCCGGGAATATCTTTTTTCCGTTCACATTGTTAGCAATCATAATAGGTGCCTTCCATTTTTCCTTATATTTTTTGTGGGGAATGACTTGTTATAATTATTATGTGCGTTGTATGTTAGGAGTTTGTACCTTTGTATGTTAGTAGCTTTGTACCTGTAGCAGAGTTGTGCCTTTGTAGATTAGCAACGGCAAGCGTGAAAAATGGCACATGTGCTAACTGCTTCTTCCGTTCAGAAATGGTCGTTCTGTTACCAGCTATACTGTATAAGGGTTCAGTGAACTAATGAATGCATTCAGCTGTTTGTTGTTGTTTTGTTTTTGTTTTTGGTTTTTTCTAAATAATTGCATTCAGTTGGGCTTTTTTTACTTGTGTGCGTGCTTGTGTGCGTCCTTGTGTGCGTCGGTGCCCGTGCGAATGTGCGTGCCTGCGTGCGTGTGATAGGCTCAGTTTTGTGCATATTACCTGACTGCTCCACTCGACTGTAATCTCACTCACTCAGTCAACGTTAGCTAAGACACATACGTCATTAGATCAGCTCGTGTACAGGTGTTAGCAGGTGTGTCACTCAAAAACGACTACAAAGGAACCGCCAGGGACACGGTGGGAGGTAGAGGGGAGGTAGAGGGGAGGTGTAAGGAGGAAATGTAGGGAGACTCTGTGAGGGGGGAGGGGGCAATCAGTGAAGGGCCCAAGCCACGTTTGAGGTCAGTGTAGGGGTCCGGCCCAGGGATCGAGCAAAACACTCTAGCTTCAGCTTCAGGTGGTGTCTGTAGGGCTTCAGCTTCAGGTGGTGTCTGTAGTGTTAACCCCATCAGTGTCGCCGCATAGCAAACAACAGCTCGGCAAATGCAAGAGGCATAGATCCTCAAGAGCCCCCGCGTCTGCACGGCCTCTTGAAAATCGGTGTCTCTTCCTAGCATCAACCTGATTGATGATGAAAATCAGTGATGATGATGATGATAGTAGTAGTAGTAGTAGTAGTAGTAGTAGTAGTAGTAGTAGTAGTAGTAGTATTGTTATTAATATTTGTATTATTCCTATCTGTGTCCCTCAGTCAGACGGGCCCAATTTAAAGGCAATGATTTCACGAGACGTTTCAGCCCAGAGGGCGGCAGGAAACTGCTTAACTCATTCTGCCCCATACACACCACAGCAAGATAAGGATCGACCAAGATATTTCAAGGGTGATGCCAGAATAGCTTGGCGCCTATGGGCGCCAAGCTATTCTGGCATCACCCTTGAACTATCATGGTCGATCTGTGTCCTGCACTGCAATGCAATTCAGTGGATAACGGCAACATTTGGGGATTTCGGTCTTGGGGTAGAATGAGTTAAAGGGGCTAACACAAAATACACACACATACACACACACACACACACACACACACACACACACACACACACACACACACACACACACACTCATTTCTTTCTATATCTCATCTCATCTCAAGTCACGTCTCGTCTCGATCGTATCGCATCGTATCATACTGAAGTCATATCGTACCGTCTCGTCTCGTCTCGTCTCGTGTTGTCAATTTCGTCTCAGGATCTGGATGTGGGTCATCACTGACATGGAGCCAATCTTGGCTGTCTAGGCGACGGTGGCGGGGAGAGCGCGTTTAAAAAGAAGCTAAACTTATATTGTGATTTTATTTTTTTTTAATTGCAGACTTGTTGCTCCCCGGTCTCTTCTCGTCCGAATATCGTCACGTCTCGTCTTGTCTCGTTGTCTCGTCGAATCTAAAACATTTGGTCAGCGCACTTTTGTTTATCAAGCCCCAGTTTTATGGAATACACTTCCTCTTGAGGTCAGAAACAGCGAGTCTGTCTCTGACTTCAAGAGGTCGTTGAAAACTCACCTCTTCAAGCTTTACTTTGAATAACTGCCAGTGTTTGATGCCTTAGTTGTAGTTCTGCAATCCTCCTTGTTTAGACTGAATGTTAATTAGAATATAAATTATCATGTATGTATTGTTGTTTAGTTTATTGTAAAAGTTGTGTGTTCGGGCATTGTGCTTTGTTTGTTATGTGCATATGTCATTGTATTTTTATTTTTGTGTACAGATTGTAAAACGCTTAGAGCTTTTGAGTAACATTAAGCGCTATATAAATACTCATTATTATTATTATTATTATTATTATTATTATTATTATTATCTAGTTCTCTTGTATCTGCGGCCAGTCTTCCCGGCTGCCAGGCTCAGTCTCGGCTCGTCTCGTCTCCCCTCCGCTCTCGTCTCATTTAGTGTCTGCCAGTGTCCGGGTCGGGTCGGACATAGGACACATCAGCCTGATTGTAAACTGCACTATGATAGTGAAACAAACTGCCGCTCAGAACTCGCTTGCTGCTATTGTTTTAATGAACTACCACATGCTGCAATATGGAACGCGTTGCCGGCTGTAACCCGCATTCCAGCGGTAATTTATCTCTGTGCTGATGGTCCCAGGTCGGCCGTGTCTCGGCGGGGGGGGGGGGGGGGGGGGGAGGGGGGGGGAACAGAGTTACACGCATGCTGACAGCGCAGGTGTGGAGACGGCGTGATAAAGGACGCACAGGTGTGCGCGGCGACCTCACGCAGTTAGTTTCCCTGCCTGAGGTCACTTGTACAGCAGAATCGGCCATTTAATCTTGTCGTCTGCAAGAGGCATAGATCTTCATAAGCCCCTGCGGATCTATACCTCTTGTTTGGCCCATTCATGTGTATCATTTTTGATTTGGGTGACACAGTTTTGATATAAAACTAAATACTGACACACTCGGTTTAAATACACTGTAAGTGGCATAGATCTTCATGGGGCTTTGTAGTTTGTAGGAGCTTTTCAGAATCTATGCCTCTGTTGTTTTATGTCACTTATGCCTGTGTTTACAATGGGATTAGGGGGCAAGAATGTTGGACGCAATAACGAGGCAATCTCTGTAAAAGCCCTCGTACACCGATGATAAAGCTTGTGCTGTCCTCGGCTTCGTCCGATGCTTGGTGATATGTTCTGCAGAAAATGTCAAGCAGCGAGCGTTCCTTGAGCGAGAAACGTACTTGGGTTATGCTGCCTACTTCTTGCTGAAACAGTTGCCATTAAGTCCCTTCACTTCAAGTGGACGCAAAATGGTGTCTTTGAAGGAGAGTCAAATATTCTGCACCGAATAATCCCGTTCATCCGGTCCGTGGCGCAGTGGTTAAGGCGCCTGCCACCAATGCTAAAGGTGCGAGGTTCGATTACGGGTTCCGGCGTCGGATTTTTCTCCTCTAGTAAGTGTCACCGTTAATTCGGGCGGACCGTCGGGGGTTCTTTCTCCGGGTACTCCGGCTCTTCCTCCCCCTCCACTTTGGTATCAGTTTCAGCCCACTTAATCAAATTTCAAATACAAACGATTTTGAATTTCCAAAAACTACAGTAGCTCGCTTGAGCTTGCCCTTAGCACCACGTGAATGTTCTGTGTTTATGTACAGTGTGTGAGTTAAATGCGCGTGATTCACGTGAGCGTGCTTGTTGGGTTCAGTTCGCGGCGGCGCTTTGAGCCGATTTTCAATTGGGATAAAGCGCCTATTTAATGCGCTTATTATTATTATTATTATCATCCAGACAAGATGGATAGGAGTAGGTCTCAGCAAAAGGCAAAGAAGCTCATGAGCCCCCGGATTTGCTGAGGTTCTTTGCCTTTTGCAGTTGGGTAGTGTTTCCTCTTTTCCCTGGATAAAGTGGTTAACCAGAGCGTCAGACACTGCCCTTGACGGCACATCATGGCAGAGTCGACCTATCTCGATCTCAGTTGCGCTTGTCACTGGCCGGAATTGAAAGGATAAGATGAAATATTATATGAAAAAAGGTGGGGGTAATGCAAAAGGCGCGGGGGAGGGGGGGGTGGAGAGAGAGGGGGGAGAGGGGGTGGGGGGAGCGGGGAATTTGGGTACAGCTAAGTAAATCACTGGATGCAGACTTTCAAGAAGCCGTTCCCCAAACCAAGAGAACATCCCAAAGAAGTCAGAAACGCGCTTAGAAAGATGAAAATCTCGCTGTTCTCAAAACTGGACATACAGGCTTTTGTCTTATGAAGGAAGATTTTCTTTTACTTTTCCCCGAAAGGATGCAACCATAGCTCATAGACAGATACAATAATTTAGTCGGTGATAGCTTGGCCGGGTGGGGGTAGAAATGGAGGGGGTGGTGGATACTTTAACACCTGGTCTAGAGGCTTTTGACTTTGAGAACTAATGAACACACTGGGCACTACAGCTGATAGAGACAGACGTGAAAAGATCGCGTATCAGTAGCCACCTCGTGTTTCCAGTTAACCATTTGCGTGTCGGAAGAGGTTTTTGTCGCAATGATTTCTACAGGACAAAAACCGCTACCGATACGCAAAGGGTTAACCTTTTTGCTGTGGTAGCGTCAGTGTTTGGTAGACTGAAGTTATTCCTGTAGGCTTCACCTGAACAAACACACTACGACAAAGAAATGTGATAAAATTTAACGAGCTGTCATGATCGTGTGGCTGCTGTCCGCACGGTCTGAGACATTGGGGACCCAGTTTGCACCCTATCCACGCCTAGGGCCGTAGAAGTATTCTCGCCTTCTCAATAAACTGAATGATCGTCTGCAAACTTTCCAAATCAATCCAAGGGAAGTAATCGCGCTTATCATCGTCAGTTCCCGTCACAGTCCAAATGCTGTTGCAATGGGGGTGACTTGGGATTAGGAAGACGCAAACATGCTGTGTGCCCCACGATTGACTGAAGGCAGGTGGCACTGAGTCTCCGACTAGCAGAGGATCAGGTCCAGCCAGCAGTCAGTGTACGGCACCCGGTCCAGGATACGACGCGCAGAGATATCACGTGACCGTACTTAACCGTTTCCGCCAGTGCGCGTACTCCGGACGCTGTATTTTATAATCAATTCATCGTCGGTAATCCACAGACGTCAAATGGACGTGGTTACAAAGTGGTTTCAGCAAGAGGCATAGATCCTCATGAGCCCCCGCAACTGCGGGGGCTCATGAGGTTCTATGTCTCTTGCATTTGGATGTGAAGGTTCATTTTTCAGGGGTCACTGCCCATGTGAGGCAGCGGATTTGTTTTGGTTTCAGTTTTAAAAATCTTCCAAAATCCAGCGTCATATTTCCCCTGGCGCCAAAGGAATACGGTTACAAAGAAAGCCGTCATCAAGAGGCATAGACAATAACTAATTAATTCATTAACCCCTTCACTGACGAGAAGCTGAACACCACCCAGCATCGATCCTCATCAGCCCCCGCAGTTGCGTGGTGGATCATGACAGCCAACGCCGCCTGCTGCCACCTTCTCGTTGAATTCAGTATAAACTTACTAACTTCAGGCTGACTGCTTCAGCTGCATTTCCACATCAAGCCCTCCCCTCCCCCCCCCCCCCCCCCCCCCCCCCCCCCACCGTACCTGACCTGACCTCTCTCCTGCAGCTGTACACTCCCTCAAGACAACTCAGATCCTCTGCTGACAGCCGCATTTTGCGACTGAGTACCTTTTGTCCGTACCAAGTCTTTTGGCCAGCGGTCTTTTTCATCATATCTTGGGCCGCTGTACTGGAATAAACTCCCCTCCCATGTCCGCCACATTGCTTCAAAAGACGTTTTCACTAGTAAAATCTGCGCTAAAAACACACCTTTTCCAACTCCATTACCCCACTGATTAATCACTGACTGCTGAGGATTCTGTTGTAGTTTTGCTGTGGTGCCTGGAATGTGTGTGTGTGTGTGTGTGTGTGTGTGTGCGTGCGTGCGTGCGTGCGTGCGTGCGTGCGTGCGCGTGGTGTGTGTGTATGTGTGTGTGTAACGGCGTGCGTGTGCGTGCGTTTAATATTGTGTACAGTTTTTGTAATTGTATTTCTGAAATTTGTAAGGCGCCTAGAGCTCTACCCGCTGAGGTTAGGCGCCTTAGAAATTATCAATATTCTTATTATTTATGAATTAGGAAAGATCTGTAAACGTTCAATCTGTGTCCACTGCCATGAAATGGATTAATGCGTGCAAAGCCGGCGTCACGCGCTGACAGGTGTGTCTCAATATTGTTGTCGCCACACACAACGCAAACACAAATCTACAACATAGAATATCCAGCTCAGTGTCTCTGACCAAACACATTGCCGGGTGTCAGTTGGGCCAGTCCAGGTTATTACCGGGCCGGATTTTTCAATGTCGGTTTTCCTTTGGACCACTGGCCCTGCCCAGCTGCCGTCACACTTCCAGGCTCAGTCCTTCGACCTGTCGCTTCCATCTCCACCAGGCACAGACCCTCATGAGCCCCTTACACGCAGGCCACTCCGTCTTGCAAAACGCCTTGATCAGTTTAACTTTTTTAGCCCTGGATCCCTACAGCAGGAGATGGATGGACCATGATAATTCAAGGGTAGTGCCAGATTAGCTTGGCGCCTGAAGGTGCCAAGCTAATCTGGCACTACCCTTGAATTATCATGGTTGTGACGGTGTTTTTAGTGTAATACTGAACTAAACTGTTACATATAAACGTTTATGGAATGAATGTGTGCGTGGGCTTTCTGCCAATCTGTATAAAGGTGGGTGTTCTATCTCTGTTTACTAGACTCTTTCATCCACCACACACGCGCTTACAAACAAGGACAAAGGCCACACAGTTATCTCTCTTTGCCCTCTGTTTAACGTATTCTCATACACTCATAATAATAATAATAATAATTACGGTATTTATAATGCGCTTATCTTATAATAATTATAACTCTAAGCGCACACTCACTCGCGCACGCATGCGCACGCTTTAGACAATGACTCACGTACCACAAACAGTGAAATACATTACGACGGTCAGCTTGGGGTGGGGAGTGTGGTGATATAGTGCTAAAACTGTTGAAAGAGGTGAGTTTTGAGGGCGGACTGGAAGGAGGAGAGAGAGTGTTTCTGACGGAGAGTGGGAGAGTGTTCCAGGTGGATGGACCGTAGACGGAGAAGGAGCGGGGGCCGAAAGTGTTAAGTTTGGTGCGAGGGATGTGGAGGCGGAGAGGGTCGGAGGCAGAGCGGAGAGAGCGGGAAGGTGTGTAGGGGTGAAGTAAGTTAGAGAGATAGGCAGGAGCGCAGTTGTTCAGGGATTTGTAGCAGAGAGACAGAACTTTGTATTGGATGCGTTGGGGGATTGGGAGCCAGTGGAGGAGTTTGAGCAGGGGTGTGATGTGGTCGGATTTTTTCTTTCTGAGGACGAGGCGGGCAGCATTGTTCTGGACGCGCTGGAGAGTGAAGATGGTGGAGTGAGGGAGACCGGAAAGGAGAGAGTTGCAATAGTCGATGCGAGATAAGATGAGAGAGACAGCAAGTTTGGTGGCAGCTTCGGTAGTGAGGTATTTTCTGATCTGACTGATGCGGCGGAGGTGGAAATAGCATGCCTGGGTCGTGGCGGAGACGAAGCTGGTCATGGACAGAGAGGAATCGAGGATGACGCCGAGGTTCTTGGCCGAGTCAGAGAGGGAGATGGGGGTGCTATCGAGTTGAAGGTGGAGAGAGGGGAGGAGCTGGGAGAGTTTTTGGCGAGTGCCTACCAGCATGGCTTCCGTTTTGTCGTCGTTCAGTTTCAGTTTGTTTGCTGTCATCCAGTTTTTCACGTCTTCGTAGCAGTCAGCCGTGCGAGTCAGTAGTGACTGAGTGTTGTCGAGTTTGTCATTGTCTTGCAGTTGTGAGTCGTCAGCGTAGAGGTGGTGGTGTATGCGGTGAGACTGGATGATGTTGGACAGAGGAGAGGTGTAGAGTGTGAAAAGGACCGGGCCCAGGACGGATCCCTGTGGAACTCCGCAGGAGAGCGTTACCGGGTTGGAAGAGACGCCGTTGATGGTGACGTACTGCTGTCTGTCGGAGAGGTAGGAGAGAAACCAGGAGTGAGCAGAGTCGGTGATGCCGAAGGAGTGGAGTCGGTGGAGGAGGATAGAGTGGTCTATAGTGTCAAAGGCGGCAGAGAGATCGAGTAGTGTAAGAAGGGAGATGTTGCCAGAGTCGGTGGAGAGAAGCAGCTCGTTTAAGATATGTAGAAGGGCTGTTTCAGTGCTGTGATGTTTGCGATAGGCAGACTGGAATGGACTGAGGAGGTTGTTGTCGGCGAGATGGAGGTTGAGCTGGTTCATTGTAACGAACGCCTATGGGGCAGGTTTTCGTCGGACGATGGTGTGACGTCATTAGCAGTTGGACCGAATGTACACATGCGAATAATGTAGAGATAAGCATTGTTCACGAGCGGTAATGTACAGATAAGCCATGTTCACGTGCGGTAATGTAGGTGAGCGATGTTCACGTGTCACGTGTGGGAGTGACAGTGTGGTATCGGGAATAATTGCCGGTTAGAGATGCTATACCAGTCGAGCCGAGCGGTCGTTTTTGCTAGGGCTCCGAGGAAGAATTCTGGCTAGAGAATTCGATAGCTGTATATTGAATACGGGTATTTATTCTTTTATTACCGGTATTTATAATGTCCTGTAACGCTATTCAGATGAAAAAGAAAGTATTGTTTTATGAATTATTATTAGAGTGCAGAAGAGCCATGTTTGAAGGAAATGCGATGGCTCGTGTCAATACTTGTTTAGTCATGTAATTATGTGATGTAGTTGTAACTAGGATGTCATGTTGTATTCATTCATATGTGAAGATGTGAGACTGAAATAGGAATAGAATTCAGTATATTTAGGTATACCTAATGATGAAATGTGCAGTAATATGTTACGAATTGGAGGTGAGCTGTGATTGTAATATTTGGCTCATAATCCATTGGGTGTAGGTACGTAAAATGTGTGTAAAGTATTAAAGTGGCTATAGGAATTGTGTGTAAAGTGTTAAAGTGCCTATAGGAATTGTGTGCACTGTGTTAAAGTGGCTATAGGAATTGTCATAAGAATTATGACAATAGTGACTGTGGTATGGTGGCATAAAGAAGACATTTTTCAGAGGAAATGATCTAGAGCGCTCTGAAGTATAATAATGTTTCGAAGACACATTCAGACTTTTGGGTATAAGAGCGAACATTTATGAGTGTATAAATGTTGTGTACAGCGGTACGGAGCGGACACCCCTGGTGTAGGGCCGATATAGCTGTCCTGAAGGCATCACGTACGTGACCAGGTGCTGACATCAAGCCTTCATCTCTCCTTCGTCCTACCATCACTGGTGCTACGAGCAGCAACGGTAGCGAAGTAAGCCACAGATTCGTGCTACAGGACCACATGCAGTGTTCCGTCAGTGTAGCTATTGTCGCCTAGCGCCGTTAATTTCACGCCTAGGAATGTTCTAAATCTGAGTAGTCATTGAATAGTAATATTCAGTTCGGGAATCTCCGTCAAGTCGTCAATGTGATATTGACTGTGTCGACACTAGTATAAAGAGGAGTCGAGTGACGTCTCTCGAGAGAGACAACGACCTCTACGGTAGCGAGTGAATGTGTGAGCGCTGAAGTTGTGAATAACCTATATGCCACTTGTTACTGTTAGTATTTGTGCAGATTGGTTTATATGATGTGAATTGTTATTTGTGTAGATTGGTTTATATGATGTGAATTGTGTGGTTTAATGTATGTTATGAGTGTATGAGAAATAGTTAAAGAGGGCAAAGAGAAATAACTGTGTGGCCTTTGTCCTTGTTGTAAGCGCGTGTGTGGTGGATGAAAGAGTCTAGTAAACAGAGATAGAACACCCACCTTTATACAGATTGGCAGAAAGCCCACGCACACACTCATTCCATAAACGTTTATATATGTAACAATTTAGTTAAGTAGTACACTAAAAACACCGGCGTTACATTCATAACATACATTAAACCACACAATTCACATCATATAAACCAATCTACACCAATAACAATTCACATCATATAAACCAATCTACACCAATAACAATTCACATCATATAAACCAATCTGCACAAATAACTAACAAGTGGCATATAAGTTATTCACAACTTCAGCGCTCACACATTCACTCGCTATCGTAGAGGTCGTTGTCTCTCTCGAAAGACGTCACTCGACTCCTCTTTATACTAGTGTCGACACAGTCAATATCACATTGACGACTTGACGGAGATTCCCGAACTGAATATTACTATTCAATGACTACTCGCAGATTTAGAACATTCCTAGGCGTGAAATTAACGGCGCTAGGCGACAATAGCTACACTGACGGAACACTGCATGTGGTCCTGTAGCACGAATCTGTGGCTTACTTCGCTACCGTTGCTGCTCGTAGCACCAGTGATGGTAGGACGAAGGAGAGATGAAGGCTTGATGTCAGCACCTGGTCACGTACGTGATGCCTTCAGGACAGCTTCATCGGCCCTACACCAGGGGTGTCCGCTCCGTACCGGCCCCGCTGTACACAACATTTATACACTCATAAATGTTCGCTCTTATACCCAAAAAGTCTGAATGTGTCTTCGACACATTATTATACTTCAGAGCGCTCTAGATCATTTCCTCTGAAAAATGTCTTCTTTATGCCACCATACTACAGTCACTATTGTCATAATTCTTATGACAATTCCTATAGCCACTTTAACACAGTGCACACAATTCCTATAGCCACTTTAACACAGTGCACACAATTCCTATAGCCACTAACACTTTACACACATTTTACGTACCTACACCCAATGGATTATGAGCCAAATATTACAATCACAGCTCACCTCCAATTCGTAACATATTACTGCACATTTCATCATTAAGTATACCTAAATATATACTGAATTCTATTCCTATTTCAGTCCCACATCTTCACATATGAATGAATACAACATGACATCCTAGTTATAAACTATATCACATAATTACATGACTAAACAAGTATTGACACGAGCCATCGCATTTCCTTCAAACATGGCTCTTCTGCACTCTAATGATAATTCATAAACAATACTTTCTTTTTCATCTGAATAGCGTTACAGATTATAAATACCGGTAATAAAAGAATAAATACCTGTATTCAATATACAGCTATCGAATTCTCTAGCCAGAATTCTTCCTCAGAGCCCTAGCGAAAACGACCGCTCGACTCGACTGGTATAGCATCTCTAACTGGCAATTATTCCCGAACCCACACTGTCACTCCCACACGTGATACGTGAACATCGCTCACCTACATTACCGCACGTGAACAATGCTTATCTATACATTACCGCTCGTGAACAATGCTTATCTCTACATTATTCGCATGTGTACATTCGGTCCAACTGCTAATGACGTCACACCATCGTCCGACCGAAAACCTGCACTAAAGGCGTTCGTTACACTGGTCCATCCGTCTCCTGCAACTGGTACATAGTCCTTAGGCGGCAACACCTCCAAAATATGGGGTAACCCTTTGGCTGTCAGGAGCGATTAGGTTTTGTCGCGATGATTCGTCCAGCCTAGAGGCGTCAAGCTATCGACACCACCGTTGAGCTATCATGGTCGATATGTCGGTCCCCAGGTAGACCTCAGACAATATCTCATTGAGTTTGATAATTTCCTCCTCAGACATTAATGAGTGTAAAAGTACCATTACCCATAAATCTGAAGACACATTTCAGCACCATTTGTGTTTATTACGCCTTGACGACACATTTCAGCGCCATTTGTGTTTGTTACGCCTTGACGACACACCTGGTGAACTTTAACAGCAGTTGGGACACGCAGCAAAAAGCACACGCATAATCGCCCTTATTTATTTTGCGCTGCGTTAATCTTTTTTTTTTTTTTTTTTTTTTTTTTTTTGCTGTTTCTCGTACTGATGGTGTTGTATTTATGAAACGGAGTAGAGTCATTGTCAGGTTATTTGATATTGTAAAGACGACGTGTGCTGAACTGGATTGTCCTGTGTCTAAATGAACCATACCTGACCAGCGGTCTGTGTGTAGCGTTTCGTAACCATCTGTTACAGAAGCCGCGTATCTTTGAACAATTACGGCGGTAGTGGGTCTTTAAACACATTCAAGACGTCCAGCATAACGACTTATGAAAAATAAAAGATCCCGTCACAATTTTTCTTCTCTAATCACTGAGTCACAAATTTTGCATATAATGCCATTCATGAACAAGCAAACTTGAATTGAGCCCCTAGCCTGACATTTTGGCTTTTTATCCCAAGTTCACCTGTGTTCGTCCATCTGTAGGTTTTGTTTTCCTGCCGTGGCAACGGGGGTAGGCAGTAAGTGTTTTAAGTGCAAGTCTGATTTATAAGAGCCGAATGAAGTCCGTGGACCGCTAATTGTTTCTGTCAGAGGCCGGCTCCTGTATCGGCCGGCTCACAAACGGCCTGGAGAGGATTACCTCCCTTGGCGACGGCCATACTGGGTGACGTCACGTTGAGCCTCGGTTTGAAAACATTGACATAAACAAGCCGCCACAACAAATGAAAAATTGACCGTTGTTTTGCTCAGGCAAAGAGAGAGGCGTCACGGCTGCCCGAAGTGTTGTATAGCCAGTTACACACACTCGCATTGGCTGTTTCAATTTCGAGTCAGAGCCAACTAGCCGGCCATCGGTGACAGGCGGAAAGCTAATCAAGCACTACCCTTAAACTATCATGGAAGTCTATCATTTGAATGTGGTGCTTAGCTAAGTTATGGGCAGAAGTACCCAAGAAAGAAACCGGCATTCTTTGAAAAGACAGTTACATCACCGGCAATGGACAGTCCTCGTATACATGCATGTTTCGCTGGCAATGGTATGGCAGCCCATGCCATTCTAAAATGTGATCTCTTGGGAGCAGAAGAGACACGGACATCAGCCAAGCGTGACACCTCACGGTACAACTTCCTAGTCTGCATAATTCGTGAAGAATCACGCAAGTAAGAAATTTCCCTATAACCGACGTGAATCGAGTTGACAAAAAATGGTTGCAAATAATGAAAGGTTTGCTCTTCTGATCTAGATCGTACGGAATTACAAAGGTAAGAAAAATAAAATTTATATCCCACGTGAATCAAGTGGACACAAAATTACAAGATGCTGCAATACAGACATTGCTGGAAGCTGAAGACTGATATGGCTAGAAATATTCCAGTAATCCAATGTGGATCTAGCTGACCAAAAATGCCCATGATGTACGAAACTAGAAGCTTGCTCTATCAGCAGCTAAAGATATAAGGAAGAATTAGACAGGTAAGAAATACCCCTATAACAATATATAACACACGTGAAACACGCCGACAAAATTGCCTAGATGTTGCAATACAAGGTAATGATTTGCTCTCCGAATAAAAATTATACTGACCAGCAAAATAAATGCGACATTTTTGGAATCATCGGAAACACTTTAGTGTGTGATGTAGAGGACACTTTAGTGTGTGATGTAGAGGACACTTTAGTGTGTGATGTAGAGGACACTTTAGTGTGTGATGTAGAGGACACTTTAGTGTGTGATGTAGAGGACACTTTAGTGTGTGATGTAGAGGACACTTTAGTGTGTGATGTAGAGGACACTTTAGTGTGTGATGTAGAGGACACTTTAGTGTGTGATGTAGAGAACACTTTAGTGTGTGATGTAGAGGACACTTTAGTGTGTGATGTAGAGAACACTTTAGTGTGTGATGTAGAGGACACTTTAGTGTGTGATGTAGAGAACACTTTAGTGTGTGATGCAGAGGACACTTTAGTGTGTGATGTACAGGACACTTTAGTGTGTGATGTACAGGACACTTTAGTGTGTGATGTAGAGGACACTTTAGTGTGTGATGTACAGGACACTTTAGTGTGTGATGTAGAGGACACTTTAGTGTGTGATGTACAGGACACTTTAGTGTGGGATGTAGAGGACACTTTAGTGTGTGATGTACAGGACACTTTAGTGTGGGATGTAGAGGACACTTTAGTGTGTGATGTAGAGGACACTTTAGTGTGTGATGTAGAGGACACTTTAGTGTGTGATGTAGAGGACACTTTAGTGTGTGATGTAGAGGACACTTTAGTGTGTGATGTAGAGGACACTTTAGTGTGTGATGTAGAGGACACTTTAGTGTGTGATGTAGAGGACACTTTAGTGTGTGATGTAGAGGACACTTTAGTGTGTGATCTAGAGAACACTTTAGTGTGTGATGTAGAGGACACTTTAGTGTGTGATGTAGAGAACACTTTAGTGTGTGATGCAGAGGACACTTTAGTGTGTGATGTAGAGAACACTTTAGTGTGTGATGCAGAGGACACTTTAGTGTGTGATGTAGAGAACACTTTAGTGTGTGATGCAGAGGACACTTTAGTGTGTGATGTACAGGACACTTTAGTGTGTGATGCAGAGGACACTTTAGTGTGTGATGTACAGGACACTTTAGTGTGTGATGTACAGGACACTTTAGTGTGTGATGTAGAGGACACTTTAGTGTGTGATGTAGAGGACACTTTAGTGTGTGATGTAGAGGACACTTTAGTGTGTGATGTAGAGGACACTTTAGTGTGTGATGTAGAGGACACTTTAGTGTGTGATGTAGAGGACACTTTAGTGTGTGATGTAGAGGACACTTTAGTGTTTCCGATCATGATTCCAAAAATGTCGCATTTCTTTCGCTCGCCAGTATATAACTGACAAGAGATGTCTTTATTATTAACGGCGGTGCATCATGCTGACACGACAAGGCCAAGTAGCTACAATAAAAGCTTCGATCTCCAAGCAGACCCTGCCTTTTGAAAGCGGATTAGCGGACAAACTTTGCGCCTGGTCTGGGATAAGGTGGAATGATCAGCCCGCCATCAATCTGAGTGTCACAAATTGTGGCACGGCTCTGGCGTGCGTGTGCCCTTCGTCCATCGTTTGGCCAGCTGTCACTGTTAACCCCTTCACTGCCGGGACGCCTGCAGCAACATCTACCTTTTCCATGAAGACTAAATTACAGACAGTTAAATCTGGCACCACCCTTGAACTGTAATCGTCGAACGGTGTCTTGGTGTAGTGTGTCAGGGCTCCGCTGCATGGGTGAGCTTAGTTCTGGCGCCAGCCTCTAGGCAAGGTTGCTCCGCTAATTGTTCAGTTAGTATCGTGGCTATAGAGAAGCACTTGCTTAGTGGCTGGCGCAAGGACTAAGCTCACTCATGCAGCTGACACTGATCCTGTCACTTAGATCCGTTAAGAGTCCTGGTAAATCACAGTGGCACAGTTGCCGAGTGCGACCGAATTGGTCAGTGTGGTCGTCCTCCATAGACAATAGCTGTCCTTGTCCCGCGTAATCCGCCCGTTAGGGCCGTCCATCATCACTTGGGTGCCGTCAACGTTAACTCATTCTACCCCAAGACCCAAATCCCCAAATGTTGCCGCTGTCCTCTGAAGACTGCATTGCAGTGCAGGACACAGATCGACCATGTTAGTTCAAGGGTGATGCCAGAATAGCTTGGCGCCCATAAGCGCCAAGCTATTCTGGCATCACCCTTGAACTATCATGGTCGATCCTTATCTAGCTGTGGTGTGTCTGGGGTAGAATGAGGTAAACCGCAAACTAGCCAGTCACTCAGATCCTCTGATTTCTCAAAAATTAGGATTAGAAGAGCCCGATGCATGAACTGGAAAATCGTGGTTTTTGGCCAGCTCTGGCGGGTGTTGAAAATAAACTGAAATCTCTCCGATTCTCACGAGACTAAAAAGAGGTAAACGTTTTACATACGTATATAAGCCATTAACCGTTTCAATACAACAATTCAGCGATAAATGCCTGAACGAAGGATGCATGGATCCTCATGAGCCCCCACAGATGCGGGGGCTCATGAGGATCTATACCTCCTGTTGTCCGTTTCATCCCGGTTCTTGGGACAGACGCCGCTGTTATTTGGTGTTAAATTTACATGTGGCGTCAAAAGCACAAATCACTGTGTCCGCGGGCATTAAAGGGGTTAAAAGACCCATCCCTTAGAGCCGCCTGAGGTGACGCCATATGCCCAAAGAATTCATAAATATTTGTTTTCAGTCAAACCTTGAGAAACTGAAGTATTGACAGCCAGACTTTTTCGTCCGTGAGAATGTGTTAGCGACGTGGTTGCCAGGGGTGACGACAGGATTATAAACTGTAGACCGGATTGGAACCATTTGGACATCGCAGCAAATGAGACACAACACACCTGTTCCAAAGCCAGGCGGGTCTCAAACGTGATATTAGCTAATTATAACTAGTCATACGTCAATAAGTCGTCGTGGCCGAGTGGTTAAGGCGATGGACTCGAAATCCATTGGGTTCTTCCCGCACAGGTTCGAATCCTGTCGGCGACGAAACTTTTTCTTTTATTTTATGTGTATGTATTTATGGACTTTATATTCATACACGATGATCTGGCCTGGTTCCGTTAAGGTGACCCGGCCAACTAATATTAATTAGCCTTTCAAATTATCAAACTAAGACATTTTCTACACAAAAATATCCTCTCTTTTTTTATTCGGCCCACCAACGAAGGTAATTTCTCGCCTTTGGGCGGCTGATATCTTTGCTCGACTTGAAAAGCATCTCCTGTGTACTCGTATCTGTCGCTGGGGAATATCACAGAATGTAAACCTTTTCCATCTGCCAGAGGCATAGATTCTCATGAGCCCCTGCAAGATGCAGGATGCAAGGGTTCATGAGAATCTATGCCTCTTGCAGGAACGATCACATTATTGCTATTTACATCCTTGCTCCTCAGAGAAAGTCGTCCAAGTTTCAACACGTGGCCGCCAGCGCTGTATCAATAGAAAGGCAAAAGCGCCCATATCGGGTGCGCGATAAACACGCCAAGTAGGTGTGCGACGTATCGCTATGGGGCCAGATCGGGAAACTTTATCTGCTTCAGGGGGGACAACTGTGTGACCCCAGGTTGGATCGACCTCACACATACAGCTGGGCCTGCTGCTTGGCGCTGGCCGTGACACCTGCAAAACCGGTTACGTATTTTTAAAATTCGTAACTCATTCCATGCGTGTCGCCTGCATGAGCATGATACGCGGCTGTGATACGCGGCTGTGTGCCGCGCTTATCTGAACGCGGCACGTCTCGAGTGCACTTGAAAGAAGCATTCTGTCGAGAAAAACGAGATTTTCGTTCTTTAACTCTTTCTACCCCAGACACACCACAGCAAGATAAGGATCGACCATGATAGTTCAAGGGTGATGCCAGAATAGCTTGGCGCCTATGGGCTGACTGACTGACCGCCTATGGGCGCCAAGCTATTCTGGCATCACCCTTGAACTATCATGGTCGATCCGTGTCCTGCACTGCAATGCAGTTTTCAGAGGACAACGGCAACATTTGGGGATTTCGGTGTTGGGATAGAATGAGTTAACAATGAACATTTTGCTTTTCTAAACAAAATGACATACTGACCGCTAGTTTTACCAAAGAACGGCAGCATTGCTGCCATTAGTCACTGAGCCGCGTGACGTCATTTTGAAGCGACCTACCACGACTGTCACTCCCTTCACACAACATGACCACGGCAAAGTCACGCCTGGTCGATCTGCTGGCGAGTCAAGTTAAACCGGACACCCAGAACGAAATCTAAAGCCAGACCCAAACCGTGCGTAGCTGCCAAGCGTTCAAAAGAAATAGAAAATCCCAGCAAAACCGGAAAGAAACAGGCTTAGAAAAGACCACCACAACACAGTGTTGCATTTGTCCTTTGGGTAGGCGTTTGTGAGGATTTTCAAACTTAGCTGCAAAATGACGCGTGCAAGGGTCACAATAGCCTAGTACGGACCGAAAAGGAAGGTCCAGAAATCCTTCAATAGTAGTAGATAATAATAATAATAATAATAATACCGTTATTATATAGGCGCTTTTTCTAATTTTTTGGGCAAATCGACTCAAAGCGCCGCGAACTGAAACCCAACACGCACACTCACGTAACAGAGACAGATTTACGCCATTTAAGACAAACACAGTACAAGACAGACGAAGGGCCAGTTCAGCTACTGAAGTTACAGAGACTTTTGATCGCTTGTATTTGAAATTTGTAAAGTGGCCTGAAACCGGTACCAAAGTTTGTGGGGTGGGGGGATGGGTGGAAGAACCGGAGTACCCGGAGAAAGAACCCCCGACGTAGTAGATGTTTAATCCCCACCCACCCACCCACCCCCCTCCCTCCACCAACCCCCAACCCCACACCCCAATCTCCCTTCTCCCAAAAACCACCTTTCCTTCCACCCTGCTGTTTCGGAATGCGGCACCCCTCGGCGTCCGGATCCAAGGGATGTCACTCTCGCGTCCGCTATCTCGCGTCCGCTATGGTCTCCACTGAGTGAAGTGTTTTCGTCCCCCAGCCTGCTGCCCGGACATCCAGGTGGTCAGGGAAAAATGTCCCCGGTACTGCCAACGCAAAGCAATATGTAGGAAGTGCCCTCCTTCCGAGAACACCATCCGTCTGCAAGAGACATATATTTTAATAAGCCCCCGCGTAAGCGGGGGCTTATTAAAATATATGTCTCTTGCTGTAAACGTTTTCATTTTTTTCGGACTCTCTAAAACAACACATTCACCAGATGCATGAGAGATAGATCCTAATGGCCCTCAGCCACTGGTTGAGGCTTCTACATGTCTGTGCCTCTTGCGGACCGACATTTATACCCGTGTTCCTCACGCAGACAAGGTTATTCGGAGGCAAATTTGTGACGAGCGTCCAAAACTGAATTTCTGCCCGGACGCCGGCAGTGAAGGGGTTAACCTCTTCACTACCGAAAGAACAAAACACCATCCATCTGCAAGAGACATAGATCCTCATGAGTCCCCGTGGTCGCGGGGACTCATGAGGATCTGTGCCTCTTGCCGCCACCACTTTGTACCCATGTACTTGTGCTCTTCTGGCGCTGAAATTCAATACAGATTATTTTCACAAAGACAATCTGCGTTCACTGGCGGTGAATAAGTCAACGTGGACACTAACGTGGGTGTTCCTCAAGAGAAGAAGGTACTGGCAGTTCACTGCACAGTGAAAGATAGCGGTATTGAGGATTGATATCAGTCTCTTGTTTTGGGTGTGATATGAAGGGGACATTCCTGCGGTGTTACGTACGTGTCGGTAACGTGCGAGGCAGTCCGTGTTTGTTCTGCTTATGACGAGACAATGGGTGACAAGAAGACGCGCCATAGAGCAAGGGACTCGATCAGGACGGGACAAGGGGTGACAAGGAGACGCACCATAGAGCAAAGGGCTCGGTCAGGACGGGACAAGGGGTGACAAGGAGACGCACCATAGAGCAAAGGGCTCGGTCAGGACGAGACAAGGGGTGACAAGGAGACGCACCATAGAGCAAAGGGCTCGGTCAGGGCGAGACAAGGGGTGAAAAGGAGACGCACCATAGAGCAAAGGGCTCGGTCAAAACGAGACAAAGGGTGACAAGGAGACGCACCATAGAGCAAAGGGCTCGGTCAGGACGAGACAAGAGGTGACAAGGAGACGCACCATAGAGCAAAGGGCTCGGTCAGGACGAGACAAGGGGTGACAAGGAGACGCACAATAGAGCAAAGGGCTCGGTCAGGACAAGAGGTGACGAGGAGACGCACCATAGAGCAAAGGGCTCGGTCAGGACGGGACAAGGGGTGACAAGAAGACGCGCCATAGAGCAAAGGGCTCGGTCAGGACGGGACAAGGGGTGACAAGGAGACGCACCATAGAGCAAAGGGCTCGGTCAGGACAAGACAAGGGGTGACAAGGAGACGCGCCATAGAGCAAAGGGCTCGGTCAGGAGGAGACAAGGGGTGACAAGAAGACGCGCCATAGAGCAAAGGGCTCGGTCAGGACGGGACAAGGGGTGACAAGGAGACGCACCATAGAGCAAAGGGCTCGGTCAGGACGAGACAAGGGGTGACAAGGAGATGCGCCATAGAGCAAAGGGCTCGGTCAGGACGGGACAAGGGGTGACAAGGAGACACACCATAGAGCAAAGGGCTCGGTCAGTACGAGACAAGGGGTGACAAGGAGACGCGCCATAGAGCAAAGGGCTCGGTCAGGACGAGACAAGGGGTGACAAGAAGACGCGCCATAGAGCAAAGGGCTCGGTCAGGACGGGACAAGGGGTGACAAGGAGACGCACCATAGAGCAATGGGCGCGGTCAGGACGAGACAAGGGGTGACAAGGAGACGCACCATAGAGCAAAGGGCTCGGTCAGGACGGGACAAGGGGTGACAAGGAGACGCACCATAGAGCAAAGGGCGCGGTCAGGACGAGACAACGGGTGACAAGGAGACGCGCCATAGAGCAAAGGGCTCGGTCAGGACGGGACAAGGGGTGACAAGGAGACGCACCATAGAGCAAAGGTCTCGGTCAGGACGAGACAAGGGGTGTCAAGGAGACGCGCCATAGAGCAAAAGGGCTCGGTCAGGAGGAGACAAGGGGTGACAAGAAGACGCGCCATAGAGCAAAGGGCTCGGTCAGGACGGGACAAGGGGTGACAAGAAGACGCTCCATAGAGCAAAGGGCTCGGTCAGGACGGGACAAGGGGTGAGAAGGAGACGCGCCATAGAGCAAAGGGTTTGGTCAGGACGAGAAAAGGGGTGACAAGAAGATGCGCCATAGAGCAAAGGGCTTGGTCAGGACGAGAAAAGGGGTGACAAGAAGACGCGCCATAGAGCAAAGGGCTCGGTCAGGACGGGACAAGGGGTGACAAGAAGACGCGCCATTGAGCAAAGGGCTCGGTCAGGACGGGACAAGGGGTGACAAGAAGACGCGCCACAAAGCACGACGGGACAAGGGGTGACAAGAAGAGGCACCATTGAGCAAAGGCCTCGGTCAAGACGAGACAAGGGGTGACAAGAAGACAGACAATAGAGCAAAGGGCTCGGTCAGGACGAGACAAGGGGTGACAAGAAGACGCACCATAGAGCAAAGGGCTCGGTCAGGACGAGACAAGGGGTGACTAGGAGACGCGCCATAGAGCAAATGGCTCGGTCAGGACGAGACAAGGGGTGACAAGAAGACAGCGCCATAGAGCAAAGGGCTCGGTCAGGACGAGACAAGGGGTGACAAGGAGACGCACCATAGAGCAAAGGGCTCGGTCAGGACGAGACAAGGGGTGACAAGGAGACGCACCATAGAGCAAAGGGCTCGGTCAGGACGAGACAAGGGGTGACAAGGAGACGCACCATAGAGCAAAGGGCTCGGTCAGGACGGGACAAAGGGTGACAAGGAGACGCACCATAGAGCAAATGGCTCGGTCAGGACGAGACAAGGGGTGACAAGAAGACAGACAATAGAGCAAAGGGCTCGGTCAGGACGAGACAAGGGGTGACAAGGAGACGCACCATAGAGCAAAGGGCTCGGTCAGGACGAGACAAGGGGTGACAAGAAGACAGACAATAGAGGAAAGGGCTCGGTCAGGATGAGACAAGGGGTGACAAGGAGACGCACCATAGAGCAAAGGGCTCGGTCAGGACGAGACAAGGGGTGACAAGGAGACGCACCATAGAGCAAAGGGCTCGGTCAGGACGGGACAAAGGGTGACAAGGAGACGCACCATAGAGCAAAGGGCTCGGTCAGGACGAGACAAGGGGTGACAAGAAGACGCACTATAGAGCAAAGGGCTCGGTCAGGACGAGAACTTTTGGGTGTAGACCGCTGCTCACCAAACATATAATACTGCAGATAGTACAAAATGACCGGAACTATTCTAAGATGGTGCCAGAATAGCTTGTTGGTGCCCAGAGATACCGTGCCATCCTTGAACTTATCATGGGCGATCTATATCTGTTTGTAGACTGGCTACAGTGGTTACAGACACACGCACGCGCGCGCGCGCACAAACACACACACACACACACACACACACACAATCAACAGCACATAACCTGACTGCCTCAAGCCTGTGTTCCTCTGCTGAAGGAGACCACAAGGCACATGACCTGACCGCCTCAAGTCTGTGTTCCTCTGCTGAAGGCGACCACAAAGGCACATGACCTGACTGCCTCAAGCCTGTGTTCCTCTGCTGAAGGAGACCACAAGGCACATGACCTGACTGCCTCAAGCCTGTGTTCCTCTGCTGAAGGCGACCACAAAGGCACATGACCTGACTGCCTCAAGCCTGTGTTCCTCTGCTGAAGGAGACCACAAGGCACATGACCTGACTGCCTCAAGCCTGTGTTCCTCTGCTGAGGGCGACCACAAAGGCACATGACCTGACTGCCTCAAGCCTGTGTTCCTCTGATGAAGGAGACCACAAGGCACATGACCTGACCGCCTCAAGCCTGTGTTCCTCTGCTGAAGGAGACCACAAGGCACATGACCTGACCGCCTCAAGCCTGTGTTCCTCTGCTGAAGGAGACCACAAGGCACATGACCTGACTGCCTCAAGCCTGTGTTCCTCTGCTGAAGGAGACCACAAGGCACATGACCTGACCGCCTCAAGCCTGTGTTCCTCTGCTGAAGGAGACCACAAGGCACATGACCTGACCGCCTCAAGCCTGTGTTCCTCTGCTGAAGGAGACCACAAGGCACATGACCTGACCGCCTCAAGCCTGTGTTCCTCTGCTGAAGGCGACCACAAGGCACATGACCTGACTGCCTCGAGCCTGTGTTCCTCTGCTGAAGGAGACCACAAGGCACATGACCTGACCGCCTCGAGCCTGTGTTCCTCTGCTGAAGGCGACCACAAGGCACATGACCTGGCCGCCTCGAGCCTGTGTTCCTCTGCTGAAGGCGACCACAAGGCACATGACCTGACCGCCTCAAGCCTGTGTTCCTCTGCTGAAGGCGACCACAAGGCACATGACCTGACCGCCTCAAGCCTGTGTTCCTCTGCTGAAGGAGACCACAAGGCACATGACCTGACCGCCTCAAGCCTGTGTTCCTCTGCTGAAGGAGACCACAAGGCACATGACCTGACCGCCTCAAGCCTGTGTTCCTCTGCTGAAGGAGACCACAAGGCACATGACCTGACCGCCTCAAGCCTGTGTTCCTCTGCTGAAGGAGACCACAAGGCGTGTGCTAGATTAACCCGTTTCAGTGACACAGACTGTTTCTTTGTTGATTCAACACCAAACAGTCATAGTTGTCCTGGGAACAGGGATTTACAATGGTTTCAGCAAAAGGTTAAATCCTCATGAGCCCCAGCATTTGCCGGGGCTCATGACGATATGTACCTCTTGCAGTTGAGGGGGGTTCACATTTTGAACAGGTTAAAAGGGCACAACTCCGACCCTCTCCGCCTCCACATCCCTCGCACCAAACTTAACACTTTCGGTCCCCGCTCCTTCTCCGTCTACGGTCCATCCATCTGGAACACTCTCCCACTCTCTCTCCGTCAGAAACACTCTCTCTCCTCCTTCCAGTCCGCCCTCAAAACTCACCTCTTTCAACAGTTTTAGCACTATATCACCGCACTCCCCACCCCAAGCTGACCTTCGTAATGTATTTCACTGTTTGTGGTACGTGAGTCATTGTCTAAAGCGTGCGCATGCGTGCGCGAGTTGTGAGTGTGCGCTTAGAGTTATAATTATTATAAGATAAGCGCATTATAAATACCGTAATTATTATTATTATTACAACTGAACTATTTGAAGGCTTCAGTTCGCAAAAAGCTTTTACTGGGATTTAGTATACACACCCACTTAGACAGTGACCACCCTATTGTCCCACCAAATGCTTTCTTTCGTCCGTTCAAAGCGAAAAGAGGCCCACCGGAATCTTGTGGCGGCTTACCGTGAAAAGATTGCTTCTCTGATAGGCGAGGGTTACTGACGTCATAACTATTCTATACGACCTTAGGCCATCTGCATAATTATAACCAATCAGAGACAAGATGGCTCTGGGATGACCCAGCGAAGAGAAAAAAAAGTATCAGTCGACTCGCGCCGGCCGACAATGACAGACTCGGAATTGAAGAGAAGAAAGTGGAAGAGAGACAAGATACCCCTAAGTAGAATTGACACCGTACAAGAGAATATGGAACTTGGCTTGACCGCCCATCCGGAATTTGTCGCTTTCCTGCTCTGTGAATCAGAATTCATGATCTTCAGTAGAATTTATCTCTTACTGATTTCGCAAGATTTTAAACCTGTTTTATCATAAAGTTACGAGCTAGTTATCAGATTTTATTCTGCAAGGATCTGAAAACTACGGTGTGTGTCAAAATTGCACATCGCTGGTCTCTGCGGGCTCTCATTCACTCGATTCACAGAGGTAGTGTTTCTGCTGCGATGGTTCATTTGTCGTTTCCAGTAGTGATGATTTCAGTTACGTAGACTTCGATGTGTGAGATGTGAAATTGACTGCAGTGCAGAAAGTGGGTATAAATACCAATGTTCCGTTTCGTGTTTCCGAGGGATACAGGATCAAAGGTCAAACTAGGCACCACGGACGCTGGTTCAGTCGCTTTGCGCGGAGAGTCGAACAAGCCACCCCCCGGCCGTGTAATGATGATGCAGCACGATCGTTACAAGTAAATACTAGCAGGTCAAGTGGAACCCGCATTGTATTTTTTACAGCATAGCGAGTATGTAAGGTTTATTCTACATTCTCGTGGAAAATTACGTCAAAGGGATGCCGGAGAACATCAGTACACGTGTACACTGACACATGTGTACACCACACCGATGACCTCGTGACCTGCAGTATTGCCATACACTGATAGTCGGTCGGGTTCTACGGCTTTGTGACGTAGGCTCATAAATATGCATAATTAATTCAAAACCAGGCCGATGCAGACGATAAATCCGCGACTCGGGTACAAAAACAATACACCCTGCAAACGATGAATTCGATATTTGGCATTGTACTTACATCATAAAGCTCTAAGATAGTACACAAAGCACCCATACACATTATTGTCAGCAGTATCTGTTGCAGACAGTTTTCTGACTGTGTTGAGATGCTTGATCCTGGGCAATATAACTTTAACGGTAGTCTTCAAGAGAAACGCCGCCTGATACTAATTTCGTAGCTGATAGGCAGGGAATCGCGTTACGTCGTATATTCTTTTTATCGCCTCCCTCTCACACACGTGCGGACACCACACTGGCCGATTGTCTCCCTCGATTGGCTGCCACTGATCACCAGAGGTGTAGGCCAAAGTACACAGTGCGCCTCCCCTGCAGTCCCATCTGTTAAAATGCCTTAGCCTTAGTCTGTCCCAGTCATCCTTTAATTTTTTAATCTCCTAAACAACACTACCGCCCAATTGCTGCACATTTGCCATGCACAAAATTTAAAAAAATAAGGACATCACCGGCCAGTCTCATTTTCTGGCTATCAACATGATTCTGTACCAACCCCTACACACAAGCGCAGCCAAAACTGGTACACACCTCAAATCACCATCCGGATGGCAACTCAAACTAGGACAAAAAGAGTCCGCTGGTTAAGCCAAGGCTGGTATGAATCAAAGCACCAAACATGTATCTACTAATCTATCAGATTTTAAGCAAATTCCAGCATACTGCCTCTGTACAAAATGCCAAAGAAGGCAAAAGATTTTTTTTTAAACACCGGTCCTCTTACTGCCTCACCTGCCTCATTTAGTGAATATATAACGTGACCTGTAGACAATGGAGGGAGACAACCAGTGTGGCCGGTGCGGACAGTGTGGTTTCGCCCATACTGATTTGAAGCCAGTTTATCTGCACACGGTGTGTTCACTCGCACCAATAAAATGATTAGTTTTTGTGCAAGTCCGTCTTACAAGTTAGTCACGTGACCACCGAAATGAAGTTTATTCAGTCATTCTCACCAAAAGATCGCTTTCCGGCCAGTTGTCGAGCTGTGCTGCGGTTTCCTATACTGCGACAACGTAGCCTACATTTTTAATACCAGCAATCACCAATTTTCACCTACAGTAATAGCTGGATCACGTGACAGTTAAGTGCAAAAAAAATCAAAGTGCACTAGATTCAAGCCAGGTATGCACGTGTACACGCACACACATACACACACCCAAAACACACACACACACACACACACACACACACACACACACACACACACACACACACACACAATAAAACAATACAACTGAAACAAACAAGAAAAAATGCTGGGTGAAAAACGCTGGGTGCAATTCAGTAAATAAACAGTGATCGAAGACTACCGAACTATACCCCATGAGCTCAGTGGCTAATCAATTCGTAACCATCGTTAAGCATAGATTGTCATAACTTGCCCCTGCAGGCTGCTGGCGAATCTCTGCCTCCTGATAAAGTACCTTGGGCGCGCGAATCTCTGCCTCCTGATAAAGTACCTGGGGCGCGCGAATCTCTGCCTCCTGATAAAGTACCTGGGGCGCGCGAATCTCTGCCTCCTGATAAAGTACCTGGGGCGCGCGAATCTCTGCCTCCTGATAAAGTACCTGGGGCGCGCGAATCTCTGCCTCCTGATAAAGTACCTGGGGCGCGCGAATCTCTGCCTCCTGATAAAGTACCTGGGGCGCGCGAATCTCTGCCTCCTGATAAAGTACCTGGGGCGCGCGAATCTCTGCCTCCTGATAAAGTACCTGGGGCGCGCGAATCTCTGCCTCCTGATAAAGTACCTGGGGCGCGCGAATCTCTGCCTCCTGATAAAGTACCTTGGCGACATTTGCATCCTCACTCAAAGGGAAATCATAAGCACGCATTGTCCCGGCGTCAGTTAATTTATCTCTGTGGTTTCTAGGTACTTTTGCCGGCCAGTCGTAGACAGAACCACTAGTGACCTCCGTCCATGATGACAGAACAGACATAAACATCACTGAAAAAAAAATCAGCACAGATTGCGTGACACATGTTTGTAACCTGCGTGATATCAATAAGTTGGTACGCCCCTTGCAGATATAGCTACGGTTTGCTGATAGGCCATGCATGTCACGTGACTATACAAGACATACTGCCACAGCCAATAGGAACAGCGTTGACAAAACACTCTTGGCGGACGACCGAGAGCCAGGGTGGAATATTTTAATTTAATTGGTGTTTTGTCAAGCAGCCGACATTTTATGGTTATTAAAAGCAGACGACTGACACTAAGACTGGCGGGAGAGACGGGATCCTCTTTTGCATTTCCCTTCCTCAGTTCCTTCCATCTGCAAGCGGCATAGATTCACATGAGGCCCTGCAGCTGCAGGGCCTCATGTGAATCTATGCCGTGCTAAACAAATTGGCTTGCTCCACTAGCAAACACACAGATTCACAATGGCATCAATGAGGGATCGTTCGTCACTGTGCGTCCAAAATAGAGGGGATTATTGTACACTTGTGACCGTCCCACTTTTGTACGCCTTTGTATTTTCAGTCAGAATCAACGTCAAACCTGCACGCGATATGTTCTCTATGACTTCGTCCGTACCCAAGAAGGCGGAGACGCTCGGGATGCTTACAAAATAAAATGATCACACTGAATAAGATTGTATACATACATAAAAAGGTAAAGTGAAAATAGAAAATAAATTGGCGCTATAAAGGTCGATAATTGTGCCAACCTGCTCTGTTCAGTTATTTTTTACATCTAGGCGCTAATATTCATTCCCTTCCCTTGATTTATCAAATAAAAAAAAATATAAAAAAGTTCGAAACAGTCTTAAACAATTTAGTGCGTAACGTCTTTTGTCCAACAGGAAGGTGATTTCAAAGACGGGGCACCAAATAAAGTCTAAACAATTTTTAACTCTAGTTAGGTTCGAACCCGCGACCCTTTCGGACGAGACTCGAACGGTCTACCCAGCTCCCAAATTTTAAAAGGCTCCACATTCAGCTTTCTTATATTTTTTACCCACGGACATTTTTTGGAGATAACAACGGATAGCCCTTTACTGCGAGTGGAGACAGATTGTGTTTTTTGAAATCATTATAAATGCAATGTCAAAGAGCAGTCGCCCTCAAAGCGGGAACACGGATGGTTTCAGCAAGAGTCATAGATCCTCATGAACCCCCGCAACGGGCGGGAGCTCATGAGGATCTATGCATCTTGCAGTTGAGTACTATTCATTTTTTTTTCTTCTCTCTCGGCAGTGAATGGGTTAAAAATAACTTTCACGTCCACCACCACCTGCGGAAGGCAACTAATCGCTGGAGTTCAGCAAACGATCATATCAGGATACTTTTCGCTGTGGCTGTAAAAAGGATAAGCACTTTACAAACAGCCACAGACACTGAAAAACGGCACTCGCTTAGTCCCTTGGGAAAGAGTATCAGTTGTAAGGAACGACTGAATGAACCGATCCCTAACCAGCAAGAGACAGATTCACACGAGCCCCTTCGACAGTAGGGGCTCATGTGACTCTATGTGTCTTGTAGAGGAAGTGGGGTTGATGAGGGACCATAAACCATCCCTCTTTTTCCATCTCCTTCTCGATGTACACGGAGTCTACGAGGTCGCGGCGCGGTGACCCCGCGCATACGACACTCATAATTGAGGGGCTGGAGGGCAATTGGTTTTGCGACATCCTACACCTAGGATCGGATGATGGCAAGTCGTAATAGATCAGCCTTTATTCCACGTCACGTCAAGACGTGCCCTGGCTGCCGACGAGGGCTAGCCGAGACGGCCAGCACCGCGGTTTCCGGTATTGTCGGAGCTCGGCCGTCTCTCACCTCATCCTTTCAAACCTTAGCGGCGATGAAACTTCAAAAGGGGAGAAATTGGAAAGCCGAGACTGTTGCGTGCTTTGCAGTGGGAATTTCGATGTAGCGGTTTTGTGAGCCGCTTTTTTTCTCAGATCTACAGTCGACCCGCTGTCAACACGAAAGGAGAGAGGACTCTTGAAGTCAATGTTGTCTGAAGAACCCTGTGGGCGATGCAATCAGAACTATGATCCTCTCGCTCGTGTCATGCGGCAGCTCTGTAAAGCTGCAAGAGGCACAGATTCTCACGAGCCCCTCCAGGAAGTAGGGGCTCATGAGAACCTATACTTGCTGGCTGAGTTAGACATCATTTGCATCCTCAGATGGCGGGAAGTTATCCACAAGGCCAACAAAAGTCAAATCATCATTGACATCCATGCTGCCCGGTGAAGACAAAAGACAATCAAGTCTATTTTTGCGAAAAGCGAGATGTTGGTTGTAACGCAGTGATATCTAACTTTTCATAAACTGCCCACTGGACTGACCATCAGTGGACTCACCATCAGTGGGACTCACCATCAGCAGACTCACTATCAGACTCACTATCAGTGGACTCACTATCAGTGGCCTCAATATCGGAAGACGTATATCAGTGGACTCACGATCATTGGACACACTATCAGTGAACTCACTATCAGCTGACTCATACCAGTGGATTTGCTATCAGTGAACTCACTATCAGAATCACTATCAGTGAACTCACTGTGAGACTCACTATCAGTGGACTCACGATCATTGGACGCACTATCAGTGAACTCACTATCAGTTGACTCACTATCTGACTCACTATCAGTGGACTCACTATCAGTGGACTCACCATCAGCAGACTCACTATCAGACTCACTATCAGTGGACTCACGATCATTGGACGCACTATCAGTGAACTCACTATCAGTTGACTCACTATCAGTGGACTCACTATCAGTGGACTCGCTATCAGTGAACTCACTCTCAGACTCACTATCAGTGAACTCACTATCAGTGGACTCACTATCATTGGACGCACTATCAGTGAACTCACTATCAGTTGACTCACTATCTGACTCACTATCAGTGGACTCACTATCAGTGGACTCACCATCAGCAGACTCACTATCAGACTCACTATCAGTGGACTCACTATCAGACTCACTATCAGTGGACTCACTATCAGTGAACTCACTACCAGTGGACTCACTATCAGACTCACTATCAGTGGACTCACTATCAGACTCACTATCAGTGGACTCACTATCAGACTCACTATCAGTGGACTCACTATCAGACTCACTATCAGTGGACTCACTATCAGACTCACTATCAGACTCACTATCAGTGGACTCACTATCAGTGGTCTCACTATCAGACTCACTATCAGTGAACTCACTATCAGACTCACTATCAGTGAACTCACTATCAGTGAACTCACTATCATTCCCTTCACAGAGCACTGCCTCCTGTTTGTGTGATCTGCATATGTATATGTATATATATATATATATATATATATATATATATATATATATATATATATATATATATATATATATATATATATATATATATATATATATATATATATATATATATATATATATATATATATATATATATATGTTTCCCAAAGTTTTGAAGGTTACCTCGAGTTGAAACTACCGTTTGACCTTCAACGCGGTTTTGCCGTTGTTTGTTGCCGCGGTTTTTTTTTTTCTAGTTTCGTACTATCAGTGAAAATTCATGCTGGAACGGCCTAGAATAAGTGGTTATTTCGTGCTTACTCAGCTTTAACCCAAAAAGAATCATGGCGGTACGACTGATTCCACAACTTTCTTTTCAAAAAGCAAACTGAACATCGATTATACTAGAGAGCCTTTGAGCCTCGTACCACCTCCCCTACCCTCCCCTCCCGTCCCCCCACTCACACACACACACGCGCGCGCGCGCACACACACACACACACACACACACACACACACACACACACAGACACACACACACACAGACCCGCAGACTGACATGGTCCATAGTCATCATGTTTCTTATAAACCGTTGACCAAGCCGAGGATAGCCGCCGAAAAAGGCACGCGCACGTCGCTTCCACGTGCCGGTATAAACGATTAAGGTGACAACAGAACCATCTCCCAATGATGTCCGGAGCGCCACACAACCTGAGTTCAAACATGGAAGCATGTGACTTCTGTCGGCCGGCAGTTCATCGGTACGCTACATGTACTTATATTCAAGAGACATAGATCCTAATGAACCTCTGTAGACTGAAGAGGTTGCCGTTCACTAGATTCTATGCCTCTGGTTAACACTGATGGTGTATGCGAAACTGTCTCAAGAAGAGCGACCACAAAACATGAGCTCCAACATGGCGGCCGTTCCCACTCCGACGTGCCGCTCGGCACAGTATAGTATTGTCAGCATGCTCAGTACCAATTTGCAAGAGACGTAGATCCTAATGAACGCCCGCAATCTGCCTGGGTTTATTAGGATCTATGCCTCTTGTTACTATTGCGACGAAACATCTCGAGATGAGTGCCACAAGAGAGAGGGGCGAGGGGGGGGGGGGTATACAATAAAATCCTTATTTGTGATTGGCGGGGGGGGGGGGGGGGGGGGGGGTTCGATTCAGTAGTGCAATCTTTCAGCCAGTTCACATAACTGGGGCTATTAGTAAAGTGAATATCTAATGATGGGTATCATTGTTATTGATCACGATTATTGGTCCCAATATACTGACTGGCTAGGCGGCTTCGTTGGTTGGTTAGTTCGGGTTTAACGTCCACGGTACCGGAGTGACAAAGGACGGCCCTGACTAAACGGGCGGGTTATGGGGGACACGGACAGCTCATAGGGGCCTGATGATAGTGCTTTAACTAATGCAAATCCGCTGCGCCACCGCGTGCGCGCCACCGCCTACTAAGCTCAAGTCAGAATACAAGGGAGGAGACGAAAGGCACACAAAGCGACGAAGCACTGTGATTCCAGGGCAGTTTTCAACCCTCAAAGCAACCATCCGCCTAAAAATTCGAACTGAACAAACTGGCTAGATATTTTGCCACAAATCTGACCAACCTTGTCCTCCGATCAAAACTGATAGTTAGTATCAAGGCTTTTTGCACAGTCAAGCATCATTCATAGCAGACCGGCGTCGTTGTAGGGTTTTAGATGTGGCCGTAAATACGCCCCATGCTCATTTTTCATTGGTTTATGTAAATTAGCATATCCAATGAAATTAAAACAAGAATGCGTCTTACTGTCGACATGAACGTGTGACCTGCACGCAGCAATCGCTTTAGGTACGTATTTCCCCCAGCCCGAAATGTCTACTTTAATGGAGTCTGGTTTAAACACTGCTCAGTTGTCTATATCTTTTCGAGTAATTCGCTTCGATTTTAGAGTAAACACGGCAGAAAACAATGGATGCACTGCAGTGCCTAGTGGCCTCTTTCACGGCACTCTACTAAAGGGTGTAACGTTCAACTCTAGGTGTTGAGAAAGAGGTCCGGGATACTTCCGGCCACAACTAAAATTTCGCGGGTGTGCATCGTTTCCTCCCTTGTATTCTGACTTGAGCTATGCCTACGCGGTGGCCGCGCGCATGCGGTGGCGCAGCGGATTTGCATTACTCGTCAGGCCCCTATGGGACAGCTATTGCTCATGGAGTACGACCTAACACTGATCTACAACTGCAATTACTCGTCAGGCCCCTATGGGACAGCTATTGCTCATGGAGTACGACCTAACACTGATCTACAACTGCAATTGTGCCACTTTGATTTATGAGGACTATTAAGGGACATGTTATCCCAACAAGCCCATTGTTTTGCCCGGACTCGGCCTCGTTGTTAAGAGGCGTTATTAACTGTTTTTGGCCTGGGGGCGGTTGCATGAGTGTGCTTAAATCCTATACAAGCGACTAAGCAAGGTGCTCCGCTATAGCGGGGCGAGTGTTGTGGCGCTATAGGTGGGTGAGTGTTGTGGCGCGATAGCGGGGTGAGTGTTGTGATGCTAAAGCGGGGTGAGTGTTGTGGCGCTATAGCGGGGCGAGTGTTGTGGCGCTATAGGTGGGTGAGTGTTGTGGCGCTATAGCGGGGCGATGTGGGCAGTGGGCAGATGTTCACATCTGCACGGGACATAGACGACCCCGCCCTCCACGAGTCGCCTGCTGCCTTGCAGGCCTGGCCGCTTGGCTGCGGAAAGGCTAAGGGAGGAAACCCCTGACATCAAAGCCCCCGTGTCTCCGGGGAAGGCTTTTGAGCCAGAGACTAGGACAAGGACAGTCTGATATAAAACCTACGACCCGAGGACCTCGATGCCACCGTCCCAGCTTGCTAGGCCATGGCAGATGAATCAAGGGTTTAAAGGGTGGGGCCAGTACTGCGCACACTGCACTCCACCAAAAAGCTCCACCGCGCAGGCTTTAGGAAACGTCCACGGACCATGACACTGATAGCGGGGCGAGTGATGTGGCGCTACAGCGTGGTGAGTGTTGTGGCGCTATAGCGGGGTGAGTGTTGTGGCGCTATAGCGGGGGGTGAGTGTTGTGGCGCTATAGCGGGGTGAGTGTTGTGGCGCTATAGCGGCGTGAGTGTTGCGGCGCTATAGCGGGGTGAGTGTTGCGCGCTATAGCGGGGTGAGTGTTGTGGCGCTATAGCGGGGTGAGTGTTGTGGCGCTATAGCGGGGTGAGTGTTGTGGCGCTATAGAGGGGTGAGTGTTGTGGCTCTATAGAGGGGTGAGTGTTGTGGCGCTATAGCGGGGGGAGTGTTGTGGCGCTATAGCGGGGTGAGTGTTGTGGCGCTATAGCGGGGTGAGTGTTGTGGCGCTATAGCGGGGTGAGTGTTGTGGCGCTATAGAGGGGTGAGTGTTGTGGCGCTATAGCGGGGTGAGTGTTGTGGCGCTATAGCGGGGTGAGTGTTGTGGCGCTATAGCGGGGTTAGTGTTGTGGCGCTATAGCGGGGTGAGTGTTGTGGCGCTATAGCGGGGTGAGTGTTGTGGCGCTATAGCGAGGTGAGTGTTGTGGCGCTATAGCGAGGTGAGTGTTGTGGCGCTATAGCGGGGTGAGTGTTGTGACGCTACATCGGGGTGAGTGTTGTGGCGCTATAGCGGGGTGAGTGTTGTGACGCTACATCGGGGTGAGTGTTGTGGCGCTATAGCGAGGTGAGTGTTGTGGCGCTATAGCGGGGTGAGTGTTGTGGCGCTACATCGGGGTGAGTGTTGTGGCGCAATAGTGGGGCGAATGTTGTGGCGCTATAGTGGGGTGAGTGTTGTGACGCTATAGAGGGGTGAGTGTTGTGGCGCTATAGCGGGGTGAGTGTTGTGGCGCTATAGCGAGGTGAGTGTTGTGGCGCTTTAGCGGGGTGAGTGTTGTGGCGCTATAGCGGGGTTAGTGTTGTGGCGCTATAGCGGGGTGAGTGTTGTGGCGCTATAGCGGGGTGAGTGTTGTGGCGCTATAGCGAGGTGAGTGTTGTGGCGCTATAGCGGGGTGAGTGTTGTGGCGCTATAGCGGGGTGAGTGTTGTGGCGCTATAGCGGGGTGAGTGTTGTGGCGCTAAAGCGGGGTGAGTGTTGTGGCGCTATAGTGGGGCGAGTGTTGTGGCGCTATAGCGGGGTGAGTGTTGTGGCGCTATAACGGGGTGAGTGTTGTGGCTCTATAGAGGGGTGAGTGTTGTGGCGCTATAGCGGGGTGAGTGTTGTGGCTCTATAGAGGGGTGAGTGTTGTGGCACTATAGCGGGGTGAGTGTTAGTGGCGCCCTATAGCGGGGTGAGTGTTGTGGCGCCCTATAGCGGGGTGAGTGTTGTGGCGCTATAGCGGGGCGAGTGTTGTGGCGCTACAGCGGGGTGAGTGTTGTGGCGCTATAGCGGGCTGAGTGTTGTGGCGCTATAGAGGAGCACCTTGCTTAGTCACTTGCACAGGATTGAATTCGGTAAGTAAGTAAAGTAGTGCAACTGAAACCTTTTAGCACAGCCTACCTGGCTACTGTGCATCAATACACGTCACTTTACCTATAACATGTTGACACCATCATGAAATAAAAACTAAGAGCGCTTGGCGGCGCCGAGCTTCCAATAAGCGATGGCCTTTAATTCTGGGTTTTACGGCGTCGAGCCGTACGGTACAAAATCACAGACCAGCACGCACTGTGCCGATGGAGAAAAAAATTAATCGAATCTTTTTTCCCCCTCACGTTTCACCGCAATTCCCTCAATCTGCGCGGTGTTGGCGGCATCACCGTAGACTGGACCACACGCCCGCCACCACACAAAAAACCGGCACCGACGTCAAACTGACGCCAGCAAGAGGCGTAGATCCTCATGAGCCCCCGCAATCTGCGGGTCCCATACGCCTCTTGCAGGAGGCGGGCGTCCGGCGCAGACGCCGCAGGAGTCAGGGGGAAACAAACGACCGTGTTGCAGAGTTTGTCATTAATTTGTTGCCTCCTCGCGCCTGCTCCTAATGGGCTGCACGTGCATCCAGCCTTTCTGTGGTGGCCGCACGCGCTCGGCACAAACTAGCAGCGTAGTCAGGCCCTGTAGTGGGCCGAGCTGCATGATTCAGTGTCAATCCTGTGCAAGTCACTAAGCAAGGTGCCCTGCTGTAAAATCACGGGAATTTCGACTGGCACAGTTACACTGATGAGCGATCTTGGATCCTGCGCCAGCCACTAAGCAAGGTGCTCACCTATAGCGCAGGATCTAAGCTCGCTCATGCAACTGTGCCGGCCGGTCGAAACTCCATTAGTCTGGGAGTTGTCCCCAGAAGACTTCAGAAGTCACATCGACCATGATAGTCCAAGATAAGTCACATCGACCGTGATAGTTCAAGATAAGTCACATCGACCATGATAGTTCAAGATAAGTCACATCGACCGTGATAGTTCAAGATAAGTCACATCGACCATGATAGTTCAAGATAAGTCACATCGACCATGATAGTTCAAGATAAGTCACATCGACCATGATAGTTCAAGTAAGATAAGATAAAACTTTATTGCCATATATATAAACATTAAGAATTTTTTGCGGAGTAACTGACGAGCGTCCACTGATATCATTAAGATCAACACATAAAACATACATACATCACAATCAAGCAGACTCAAAAATACCAAACCACACATATATATAGCCGTTATTGTAGTAAGTATGCACACACATCTAAGTAAGTAAAATAAAATACATCTATAGCATAATAACCATATTATGACAACAAAAGCCGCCAAGTGAGCCGCCGCGCAACGGAAACAGATTAGCTAAATTCATATGTATTTGTAAAGTGACTGTATATCTTGTTTATGAAGTGGTTTAATAGAACATATAAAGAACTATAAACAACTAAGATGGGCTGTAGGTAATTCTAACTTAGGGACTTTGAGTCAATCTGCTGAGTTGTATCATATCGCAACCACATTAGACAGGGCCTGAACAGCCAAGGGATAAAAGCTCTTCTGAAAACGAGTGGTTTTTATGCGGATCTAAAGCGTGAGCCAGATGGCAAGGACTCGAACAGGCTATGTGATAGTGCTCGTCATGTATGCTGGAGCTCGCTCTCTTCATGGTGCAGAGATTCCAGTGAGAGGAGGTCGCTTCCAACAATATGAGATGCTGTTTGATCACCCTATTTAATTTCTTGCGAGCTTCGTTGGTTGCGCTGCCATGCCACACTGACCGTCATTGAGAAGATTAGAACGCTGTCAATGGCGGCGCGGTAAAACCGACTGCACATTGTGTTTTGCTGACTGACGCCAAAAGATTTCAACCGCCGAAGAAAAAACAGGCGCTGCTGGGCTTTCTTTACTAGCTGTCCAATATTCTTCTCCCACTTCAGATCGTGAATGAGGGTACCGGCCCAGAAACTTGAACGTTTCAACAATTCAATATCGTTACCTTCGATGGTTAAGGCGGGAAGGGGGTCAGGTTTCTTTTTTTTCTGAAATCAATTATCATTTCCTTGGTCTTACCAACATGCAAATCCAGGTTGTTGTCAGAGCACCAGCCTACTAATATGTCTACCTCATCCAGGTTGTTGTCGGAGCACCAGCCTACTAATATGTCTACCTCATCCCGATATACATTTCCTTGGTCTTACCAACATGCAAATCCAGGTTGTTGTCAGAGCACCAGCCTACTAATATGTCTACCTCATCCAGGTTGTTGTCGGAGCACCAGCCTACTAATATGTCTACCTCATCCCGATATGCATTTCCTTGGTCTTACCAACATGCAAATCCAGGTTGTTGTCAGAGCACCAGCCTACTAATATGTCTACCTCATCCCGATATACATTTCCTTGGTCTTACCAACATGCAAATCCAGGTTGTTGTCAGAGCACCAGCCTACTAATATGTCTACCTCATCCCGATATGCACTCAAGGGTTGTGCGTGAATAGTTTTGCTAACTTTACACGTAATAAGCCGTGAATTATTATAAGACCCTATAGTACCAAAATCTAACACTGGTTGAACTCCCTCGATCCCCCCCCCCCAACCCCCCTCCCCGCCTCCTCTTTGTTATCATTGGGGTATGATGATATCATGATGTCTGTGACGAAACAATACAATATAATACCATACAATACTGCACAATGCAGTACAGTATTGTACAATACAGTGCAATCAGTACTGACCGCGTATCACAATCAGCATCGTCAAAATGCCTTCAGCTTGGGGGTGGTTTTCTTATGTGTGTTTCTGTTGTATGTAGTGTATGCGTAGATTAAATTCGTCAAGGTAGTGTGAGATTCTGCACTGATACATACATTTTTTTGTAACATGCTTAGGGCCCACTGCACGTGGGGATTTAGCGCGATATAAATGTTCTTTATTATTATTGTAGTTGTTGTTGCAATACAATGCAATACAATACAATACAATGCAATACAATACAATGCAATGCAATGCAATGCAATACAATGCAATGCAATGCAATACAATGCAATGCAATACAATACAATACAATGCAATACAATGCAATGCAATACAATACAATGCAATACAATACAATACAATACAATACAATGCAATGCAATGCAATACAATACAATACAATGCAATACAATACAATACAATACAATGCAATACAATGCAATACAATACAATACAATGCAATACAATGCAATACAATACAATACAATGCAATACAATACAATACAATACAATACAATACAATACAATGCAATGCAATGCAATACAATACAATACAATACAATGCAATACAATACAATACAATACAATGCAATACAATGCAATACAATACAATACAATGCAATACAATACAATACAATGCAATGCAATGCAATACAATGCAATGCAATACAATACAATGCAATACAATGCAATGCAATACAATACAATGCAATACAATACTGCGCACAATACAGTACAGTAGTTCAGTGTAGTACAGTACGTAGTCGCCGGGCATCCGTCAGTCTCAAAAGACCATGCAGTAGTGAGTAGTGTCTCTTTGAACAATACAATACAGTACAGTACAATACAATACACTACAATACAATATATAATACACTACAATACAATATAATACACTACAATACAATACAATATAATACACTACAATACAATACAATATAATACACTACAATACAATATAATACACTACAGTACAATACAATATAATACAATACAATAAAATATAATACAATACAATACAATACAATATAATACACTACAATACAATATAATACAATATAATACACTACAATACAATATAATACAATATAATACACTACAATACAATATAATACACTACAATACAATATAATACAATACAATAAAATATAATACAATACAATACAATACAATATACGTGAGTGACTCGATGAGCAAGTCAGTCAGGCCCTGAGTCAACACCGACAACCACTGACTGAATCAGAATCAATGCAATGGTGCGATGTCTACCAGCAAAAGGTCAGTACAGGTTCTCATACACTTGAAATCTCAAACACGTTTCCGATGGTTGCATGAATTTTGGGAACTGACCCCCACATGTATCTCCCCACAGTACTTCTGGGTCGTTCTATGATGGCACTGCAAAGAGTACATGAGGCTAAGATTATTCTCTTTGTGCACTGTCGGGGTTCCAACCAAAAACCTTACCTTCTTGAAACTGTACCCCGAGTTCATTGGACACTTCCACAACATTTTCCTACACAACCACAGGTGCGTTCTGTCTGCTATGCAACAGAATTTAAACCCAAAATACCTCCTTTAAATCTGAGATCGTAAGTGGGCTCTAACATCTGTCTACAAGAGGCATAAATTGTCATGAAGCCCTGTGACATCAAGGCCTCATGAGAATATATCTAACATCAGTCTACAAGAGGCATATTGTCATGAAGCCCTGTGACATCAAGGCCTCATGAGAATATATGTCTCTTGTAGACGGATAGGTTTGACTAGGGTACTTCACCATTTCTGCTCTTTCCTGCTAGAGAGCGAACAAAGAACGAAAATACACGGTTGTATTTTCTTTGGACTGAAATCGGAGATACGGCGGTGGTGCTTTGTCTTATCTTTCGCGTTCAGATGGAAACGCTGCTTGTGTAAACACAGACAGCAGGGGAAGAATTTTAAAACACGATATGTGGAGGAAAACTTGCGAACGAGGAGGGAAATATTCACCAAAAAAGAATGGGGAGGGGGGTGGTGGAGGCCGGAAAGGGGGGGGTGGGGGGTGGCGAGCGGCTACCACACTGGTTTACATTGGTTACTGCATGATGCAAAGAACGAATCGAGGTAGCTAACCTGTGTTAGAGGGGGGTCCTGTAGGGCTTATAAGAATGGCACGGCTTATTCAGTTGCGTGTAAGGTTAACAAATTTCGCTCCCGTTCAGTTTTAGTGAGCGCCTCGGTCCTGAGATTTAAACCTTTATAAAAAAAATTTAAAAATGTTATAGTTTGACTAAGTAAGTCCTATAACCCAGGGGCGGATCATGGGGGGTGTCCAAAGGGTTCCGGAACCCCTACCCCACCTCCCACCTCCACACCCACACCCAGGCCAAACATACTTTTGGGGAGTTCGGACACACCACTACCACAACCACCCACCCACCCACCCACCCCACACGCCCTTTCCCTCCTCCTCCTGGGGAGGTAACTGATCCGTTCTTGTGACTGACCAGTCCAAATTTCAGCCATAAATGATTAGCTACGGTCACTGAGTGGACATCTCAGTCAGTGGCCTGTTCAAGCCGCTAGTCAAGGCGCTCGCTAAGTAACATGGCACCTTGCTTCCTGTCTTGCGCAGGACTAAGCTCGCTCATGCAACTGACCGCTGCTCCGTGCAGCCGACTTGTGACCAGGCTACCACCACCCCCCCCCCCCCACCCCCCCAGAAGCCAGTATATGTAACTCCCGGTGTATAAAACTGTATAACACCTCTCTGTGGTCTGAGGAGTGTAGTATAAGTTACATAGCCACTGGAAGTTACCACTGAATTACAGTAAAGCTGCTGAACTTCAGTCACTGATTGACCTAGACCTACGTGGCCTCTGCGGATTGGAGGCGGTGGTTAGGGTGTGCGACAAGGGGTAGGCTCTGACCATCTGCTGACGTGGCAAACTTGGGCAGGTAAATGTTATTGCTGGCATCCCAACTGCGCAAAGGCCATCGGGCGCCAAGTTCACCTGGCACTACCCTTGAATGATCATGATCAATCCATCTCCTGCTGCAGGGTCCCGGGGCTAAAAGGGTTAATAGCGGTGCCCCCAGTCAAAAAATGTTACGAAATACCATTAAGTGAACTCATGAAACTAGAACAGTGCGTAGGATGATTTTCAGGGGAGGTATGGTACAAGTTCAAAACGACAGGCCGAGTGGAGAAAGGGTTGGGGGGGGGGGGGGCGGAAGGGAGGGGGGAGGAAGGGGGGAGGAGGGGGACGGGACGGAGGGATAGGGCAGCACTTCGGGGATCAGTGTTCAATATGCCTATTGCAAACACCACAATTCTGTATGTTAGTAATGGTGTTTTCAGTTGTGCGGAAAACTGATTAAATTATACTTTGATGGGTATCGTCCAAGTCAGAAAGGTAACCCTTTGGCTGTCGGCAGCAGTTATTGTCGCGATGATTCCTGCAGAAATAACAACACCCTGACATCCTACAGGAATAACAACACCCTGACATCCTGCAGGAATAACAACACCCTGACACCCTACAGGAATAACAACACCCTGACATCCTACAGGAATAACAACACCCTGACATCCTGCAGGAATAACAACACCCTGACACCCTACAGGAATAACAACACCCTGACATCCTGCAGGAATAACAACACCCTGACACCCTACAGGAATAACAACACCCTGACATCCTGCAGGAATAACAACACCCTGACACCCTACAGGAATAACAACACCCTGACATCCTGCAGGAATAACAACACCCTGACACCCTACAGGAATAACAACACCCTGACATCCTGCAGGAATAACAACACCCTGACATCCTGCAGGAATAACAACACCCTGACACCCTACAGGAATAACAACACCCTGACACCCTGCAGGAATAACAACACCCTGACACCCTACAGGAATAACAACACCCTGACACCCTACAGGAATAACAACACCCTGACATCCTGCAGGAATAACAACACCCTGACATCCTGCAGGAATAACAACACCCTGACATCCTGCAGGAATAACAACACCCTGACATCCTGCAGGAATAACAACACCCTGACATCCTGCAGAAATAACAACACCCTGACATCCTGCAGGAATAACAACACCCTGACATCCTGCAGAAATAACAACACCCTGACACCCTACAGGAATAACAACACCCTGACATCCTGCAGAAATAACAACACCCTGACATCCTGCAGGAATAACAACACCCTGACATGCTGCTCTTTTCAACATCTTCCTGGAAAGAATCACGACAGACGCTCTGAAAGATCATGAAGGAACTGTCAGTATTGGAGGCAGAACAATCACGAACTTGCGCTATGCGGACGACATTGATGGCCTTGCAGGAACAGAAAAGGAGCTAGCTCAGCTGGTGGAAAAGCTGGACAGTACAGCCATTGCGTATGGGATGGAAATCAGTGCAGAGAAGACCAAACTGATGACAAATAACACCAGTGGCACTGGCACTGACGTCATGATTGGAAGCCAAAAACTGGAAACAGTTAATAAATTCAAATACTTAGGAGCCATTGTGACAGATGAGGGATCAAACCAGAAATACTGTCCAGGATTGCCGCAGACAACAACAGCACTGACAAGATTGAAGACCATATGGAAGGACAGAAACATCACGCTCTGCTCCAAGATCAGACTGATGCACTCCTTAGTCATCTCAGTTAGTTAGTTAGTTATTTGGGTTTAACGCCGAGCAGGCGACTAAGGCCATCTCACGGCGGTAGTCATCTCAGTGTTCTTGTATGCCTGTGAGTTATGGACCCTCACAGCAAACCTTGAAAGGAGGATAAAAGCCACTGAAATGAGATGTTTTCGAAGGCTGCTTGGCATTTCATACAGAGATTACATCACGAACGAGGAAGTGGGAAACAGAATCAGGCAAGCCATCGGGCCCTATGAAGACCTATTAGCCACTATGAAAAAACGCAAACTGAAGTGGTATGGGCATGTCACGCGTTCAGCAGGGCTTGCCAAAACAATCCTGCAGGCACTGTGAAAGGAGGACGAAGGAGAGGAAGACAGAGGAAAAGATGGGAGGACAATATCTCAGAGTGGACAGGACTGAGGCTGGGCGATACGCTGAGAATGGCAGAGAACAGAGAGGAATGGAGGGAGATGGTTGCCAAGTCATCAGTAGTGTCCCAACTACGGGATATAGATGATAGATAGATAGATAGATAGATAGATAGACAGACAGACAGATAGATAGATAGATAGATAGATAGATAGATAGATAGATAGATAGATAGATAGATAGATAGATAGATAGATAGATAGATAGATAGATAGATAGATAGATAGATAGATAGATAGATAGATAGACATCCTGCAGGAATAACAACACCCTGACATCCTGCAGAAATAACAACACCCTAACATCCTGCAGGAATAACAACACCCTGACATCCTGCAGGAATAACAACACCCTGACATCCTGCAGGAATAACAACACCCTGACATCCTGCAGGAATAACGACACCCTGACATCCTACAGGAATAACAACACCCTGACATCCTGCAGGAATAACAACACCCTGACATCCTGCAGAAATAACAACACCCTGACATCCTGCAGGAATAACAACGCGCTGACATCCTGCAGGAATAACAACACCCTGACATCCTGCGGAAATAACAACACCCTGACATCCTGCAGAAATAACAACACCCTGACATCCTGCAGGAATAACAACACCCTGACATCCTGCAGGAATAATAACGCCCTGACATCCTGCAGGAATAACAACACCCTGACATCCTGCAGGAATAACAACACCCTGCAGGAATAACACACCCTGACATCCTGCAGGAATAACAACACGCTGACATCCTGCAGGAATAACAACACCCTGACATCCTGCGGGAATAACAACACCCTGACATCCTGGAGGAATAACAACATCCTGACATCCTACAGGAATAACAACACCCTGACATCCTGCAGGAATAACAACACCCTGACATCCTACAGGAATAACAACACCCTGACATCCTGCAGGAATAACAACACCCTGACATCCTGCAGGCATCATGGCGGTACAAACCGCTACCGACAGCCAAAGGTTAACTCATTGTACCCCAAGACCCAAATCCCCCCATATTGCCGTCGTCCTCTGAAGACTGCATTGCAGTGCAGGACACAGATCGACCATGATAGTTCAAGGGTGATGCCAGAGTAGCTTGGCGCCCATAGGCGCCAAGCTATTCTGGCATCACCCTTGAACTATCGTGGTCGATCCTTATCTTGCTGTGGTGTGTCTGGAGCAGAATGGGTTAAAGCGGACTGGGCCAGTTTGTGCTAGTCTGACCGTCACACAGACCATGTCCATCCACTTACAGGAGGTACGGCACGGCCACGCCATAGCAGCCCCTCCCCCCCCCCCAATCTCCCTCCCCCCCCCCCAACGGGTTCCTACGCCACTGTGACTGAAACATGTCGTCATGTGTAGCTAGTAATTAATCCACGAGAAAGCTGGCGGTGAAAGAAATGCGGGTAGAAAATCGTCCTTCAACATGGACAGCAGTAAATTACCGGTGCAAGAGGGCAGCCTAACTTGGCGCCAATGGGATGAGGTGTTATCAGCCATAGACTATGGCCGGCATACTTACTCCCTCCAGGGCGATGAATGTAATTGCGAGCCCCGATCCCATGCAAGCAAGAGGCATAGATTCTCATGAGCTTCTGCAGCTGCAGGAGCTCATGAGAATCTATGCTTCTTGCACTAATGGAAGCTTTAGATTGACGTACTGTTATCGCGTCGCTGCACCTAGAACTGGTGGACCCACCAAGTGAACACAACAAGAGGCGCAGAGCCTCATGCGCCCGCGCCTTTCTGGAGGTACATGAGGATCTTAGCCTCTTGCTAGTACTGCTAGTGCAGATGAGGGCTTCCTACAAATTAGTCGATCCAAATTAGAACTAGTCAGTGAAATCACGAACTTCATGGCGGGGAAAACTGCGTCAGTCAAAGGCAGCAGACGTAGACCAACATGTCACAACACATTCGCGGCGCGAAGCGGTTGCATGAGTTCATGAGGATCTATGCGGCTTGCATAAGGGTGGGTTTTCGATGCAGGACCGCCGCTCTGAGGGTTGAAGTCTGGGGGAGATTTTTCGAGCGACAAGACAGCATAATCCCGCCGTCAAAATCCCGCAAGACTTTTGGCGACTCAAATTGGGACACCGGAGTCAAATCTCGCGGTTACCTACAAGACTGATACCTATTCTTGCCGCATTTACAGTGCTTTTGCGGTGTATCAAGACTTCTTGTTGTTTATATGAATGTCCCCTTTGTCGTTTTATTCGCATTTGTCCTTGTACCCGTTCAGTGTCAGCACTGTGATTCTGCTATCCGCTTCGCGATTAACATTTTAACATTTTCAATTTTTAGAAGATAAAAGCAAACTAGAGTCCCAGGAACATGAATACAAAGTGGTGTCAACAAGAGGCATAGATCCTCATGAGCCCCCGCAACTGCGGGGGCTCATGAGGATCCGTACCTCTTAAACCTGGCTGGTATTCAAAGTTTCTCGGCAAAGGACGGATCTGACTGAATATAAATAATACAATAGATCATGTAGCAATAATTCATAATGGAATGCATTACTTTATAGATCAGGTGAGTAAAGTTTAAGGTACTTTATAGTTTCGGTTCTGTCTTTGTGCACTATCTATCTATCTATCTATCCCGTAGTCTTGCCGACCGTTGGGGTACCACTGATGACTGACTTGGTAACCAGCTCCCTCCATTCCAGTTCTCTGCCATTCTTAGTGTGTCGTTCAGCTTCAGTCCTGTCCACTCTGAGATATTGTCCTCCCATCTTTTTCTCTGTCTTCCTCTCCTTCGCCCTCCATTCACAAAGGTTTACAAAGGTTCTTGTTTTAATATAAACCTATTTTTAATCCCTGTGTAGCTTGCTAAACTAAATTATACTGGGAGTACTGTCTTTGAATAAACCAGTTGGCAAGCAATTTCTGAACGAAGGGAAACAACTTCTAAATCGTAGTTCAGTTGTAAATATATCTTGATTACCTCCCTCAAGTCAGGGCGGGGAGGCACGTGCTTGGCGCTGTGGGCGGTTTGAATTTGTTTTTCCTCTCCTATCGACAGATGTTCCTTAAAAAACAAATTGGGTTCCTACAAAATGTGAAAACTTAACAGAAGTAATAATATGTTACACTCACGCGCGCTTGATTTGATGGAAGATCACGTTTTCTCGTGAGTCGTCGTGGCCGAGTGGTTAAGGCGATGGACTAGAAATCCATTGGGATCTTCCCGCACAGGTTCGAATCCTGTCGGCGACGAAAGATTTTTTTTTTTTTTAGATTATAGCAATTTTTCTTTCTTGCTCTCATGGGTTGCTTTCTGCCTGTATGCATTGTGCTACGAATCTTCTTAATGACGGTAGAACTATAAGCAGTACTAAAATAATTCATTTTACATGAATACAGATTTTAACAATTTTCATCCTGATACACCTACTTGATGAAATAAATTTGACTGATAGTTCAAAGGTAGTGCCAGAATAGCTTGGCGCCTCAGGCGCCAATCTATTCTGGCCTCACCCTTGAACTACAACAGTTGATCTATCTCCTAATTTGTAATGTAGTCTTTATAGGACAGTAGGCAAATTTGACAAGATCAGCCTCAGGATGTAATGGATTAATGATGCGATGAAAAGGTATATTATTTTGATCCCATATCATGGCACTGGCGTCGAGACCTCCAAGCTGACATCAAGAGACTGGGAACCACCTGGAGTAGAATCGAAAGAGAAGCACAGGACAGGAGTTGCTAGAGGTCTCTCGTCGACGGCCTATACCCGGGTAGGGGTGACAGGCGTAAGTAAGTAAGCATCATGGCACTATTTACATCTAAATTTCAATCGTGTAAAAAGTGGGTCAGTTTACGAAGCCATGTACATATATTCCCACTAGCATCAACTCATTCCAGACCCGTGGCATACCGATAAGCAGCTGTAGCCCGATGGCACAAAGTTAATCTGGCACTTGCCATAAATTATCATGGTCGATTCCTCTCCTGCTGTAGGGAGTCAGCACTAAACGGGTTAAAGACTTAAGTATCTGGCCTTACGTTCCAAGGCAGTCACAAACTGGCATACTAACCAAACGTGTAACCCCTCTGTGCATGCGGCCACCAGTTCAGGCCATAGTACCAGAGGCTGCATGCACAAGGGGGTTAAACATCATGCACAAGGGGCTTAACCCCTTAACTGCCAGGGCAAAGCAAACAAGAGAGGTACACCTTGAGCCCCACAACCGCGGGGGCTCAGACAGATTTATGTCTCGTTAGTGCTTAGTTCTCCGAGTCTATGTTCGTCCCATTTACATGTTCATGTGTATTCATGCTAATGTCGGTCAGCAAGCAGTGGTTTTAGATGCGCAAATCGTTATCACTTGCAGCACAGGGATTAAATACTTTCACATGGAAAAAAATAACAAAATTCATTCATTCATTTGTACTCTTTATTGTTTTCATGGTTCAACATGTTTGTATCACTCCCTGTGAGAGCACGACAATTTATTTACATTATGTATCTTCATTACTGTACAAACCTCCACAAAACAAGCCAATCTTTAGTAAGTAGGATGATACAGTAGCATGGCAGACAATGAGCAAAACACACAAAAATAGATGCCAGACACACGTCCTCAAAAATATATATATTCTCAACGACACTCTTCATTTCACACATGGAAGGGACGATGAATCAGGATTGAACGGAGAAGAATTATAGATCCTCATGAGCTCCGTAGCTTTAACGCATCTGAGATACAAGCGTATGCATACATGGCAAATTAAGCTGGCATTTGAGACACTGCACACAAGGCAAATGAACTTAGTGTTCGACACCCAAGACACCCAGACTACAGAGCAAATCAAGTTTGTGTTCAAGACACACCGCATTTAATGTGCTGCGCGCGACACACCAAACTACAAGCAGCCATTTAACCCTGAGACAACGTGTGAAGGCGTCACTTAACAACTATGTACCATGTCCAGGAGGTTATGGCTCAACCATGATAATTCAAGAGTAGTGTCAGATCAGCCTGGCACCATCAGGTATTTGGCACTACCCTTCAATCATCATGGCTGATCCACTACCTAATGTAGGGCACCAGAGCTAAATGAGTTAACTTGATTTGCCATGTATAGATCTGTACGTGTCTTCTGTGGCAGGTAATGAACATCAAACTTGATTTGCCACGTATAGATCTGTACATGTCTTCTGTCGCAGGTAATGAGCATCAACTTGATTTGCCACGAACCCACGCACTTCACACCTCGAATGAGCTAACCTGAAAAGGCCTTTTACAAAGGAGTGGCTACTGACAGTCGCTATGGAGAGAATCCATTCCTGGTACTCTTTACTTGAAACTTGGGAAACAACAGAAGTACAATGTGGTGCAAATGTAAGGGAAAGGGGGGAGGGGGTGGTGTGCACTCTTGTGAACGGGAGAGAGGTTACAGAAATTCCAGCAGAAAACAATCAAACACCAAACTAAACTTTACTCTTAAACTCACAGAACTAAATGACAACCATTCTATAGAATGGAAGTCATTTAGTTCTGCGAGTTCAAGAGTTCAGTCTTATATGTTCAGTTCGCAATCTTGGCGTTTTTCTTGATAAAGATCTTCAAATGAAGGAGCATGTAATTGTAAATCATGTCTGCAAGCATGCTTTTCTGGAATTAAGATGTATCAGTTCTATCCGTCATTACCTCACTACTGAAGCTACGACCAAACTGGTCTTCTTTAGTCTTGTCCCGCATTGATTACTGCAATGCCCTCTTAGCTGGCCTCCTTCAGTTTCTCATTCAGAAATTGCAGCGAGTTCAGAATTGTGCTGCACGTCTCATCGTCCGGGCCTCACAGCATCAGCCCATCACTCCTATTCTGAGACGACTTCATTGGCTGCCAGTCAAACGAGTCTCGTACAAAATCGCCTGTCTGTGCTACAAAGCTATTAACTATCCCTACCAATCTCGCTGATCTTCTTCAACTATACACTCCCTCCCGCTCCCTCCGTTCAAGTAGTGACACGCGCTTTCTCAGTGCCCCGCTCTTCAAATACAAAACCAGAGGCGACCGTTGTTTTGCGCACGTTGGACCTGTTGTCTGGAACTCCCTACCTACAGACATTAGACATTCTTCCTCATTCACTGCCTTTAAATCTGACCTAAAGACCCACCTGTTCAATACCCCCCAATGTAGCTCAGTTCTTTGTATGTACCTCTGTGTGTTGTGTGTGTGTTGTGTGTTTTGTGTGTGTGTGTGTGTGTGTGTGTGTGTGTGTGTGTGTGTGTGTGTGTGTGTGCGCGTGTGCGTGTGTGTGCGTGTGTATTGCAGAATCCATTGTTTCTCTGGTTTTATGACCCTCTCCTCTCCCACTCTTTATTTGTAAAGCGCTGGATAAGCGCTATATAAGTAGCCATTATTATTATTATGTTTGTCATGGCATGTGTGGCATTACGCAGTGGCCACAGCTGTTCCTCCCTGGGAGGTCTATAGACTTTCAGATCGTACATATAAACGGCACGGTGTCTGTTGTGATGCACTGGGCCCACGGCTGCATAATGTGACCAACTTCTGATTGGGAGTTTCTTCGATTATTATAACACTAACTAGCTGGATGAAAAAATACTGACAAAATGTGTACAGAACTGAAGGAAAATAGATGTAACCTTTCACTACTGGCACAAAATTTTCATGTTGGAAATTCATTTGACAGAGTTGATGTTTCTTAAGACTAACTTGACAATAATGTTTCTGTACAATAGAACGGTACTTTCCTGAAATTTAAGGGGTACAAAAGTTGAACAACACTTTTGACACCGTTTTAGACTGATTCACTGTACAACACATAACTTCCCCAACTTCAGTCTGCATTAAAATCGATTACAATTTAGCTTCAGCACCATCATGCAACATCACACAATGAAAATATGCTTGTCACCATACTCATTCTCCCTACTTTCCTTTCTTTTAACCCATTCAATGCTGCAAACACCAAACTGCAGAGGAGTAGATCCTTCTGAGCCACTGCAATCACAAGGGCTGATGAGGATCTATGCCTCTTGCTGAAAACACTTTGAATCCATGTTCCTTGGACAGCTGGGGGTCTTTGATGTTGAATTTACCATTTCCCAAAACATAATCTGCAGGCAACTGGCAGTGTAGGGTTTAACCCCCTTATGCCTACAGCCACTAGTTCTGTTAACAGTGCCGGTGGCTGTTTGTACAAAGGGGTTATGATCACGCACGCACACACACACACACTAACAGATGCGGCCAGACTAAACACATAGGATCAGTTCTGCTTTGCATAGTTGATTCCTACACCCGACCAACACACCAGCATCAACCAAGTTTGAACCCTGAGACACTGCCTGTGCAGAGATGAAATTAAGTGCTACCTCAGCATACAACTATTCGTTTTTTGTTTTGTTTTAAAGTAACACGTGCAATGCAACACTACCTGAATCCCATCCCAACCCTCCACCCTCAAATACATGTATATTTTATTCTAAGAGTCAGAACACAACAGGTAGCAAAGTGAGATGAAAAAAAACGCAGATGACAAGCTAACAGTACAGCATCAGTCGTGCTAAAGCCCAAAATACCGGTAATCACCTCATTTTGCTGGGATCGAGCATGGTCGGCAAAGAAGCATAGATTCTCATGAGCCGGTGCAGCTGCTGGGCTCATGTCAATCTGTCACTTGCGGATAAAAAAACGTTTGAAGCATTGGTAAGGCAAATCTGAACCCTTTGGCTGTCGGTAGTGCTTTTTCCAGAATTTCTACAGGCATCACCACAGAAAAAGTGCTACCTACAGCCAAAAGGCATAAGACTGAATCCAAGTACAGAGTGGAGTTACTTAATCAACAGCCAAAGTTTTCTTTTGCAAATGACACATTGCACGCAGCAGGAACAAATCTGTCGGTGGAATGCAGAACACAAAAAATCTCAATAAAATGAAAAGGAATACAATGTACAAACCTGGGCAGGCAAAACAAAACATGAAATCAATGACCAATGCAACCAACAGCTCGTGCACAATGAAGGACATCAAAACTATACACTCAAATCTTCTGCATGAAGGACTCTGAAATCAAATTATTTCGTTTTCCTAATATCCACAAAATGTTTAACCCATGACATCCGGAGGCTGAATTTTTAAATATTTGCTTATTGTCCTATCAAGGCTACACTACAGAAGATCAACCATTTAGTTCAAGGGTGGTGCCAGAATAGCTTGGTGCTTCAGGTGATAAGCTATTCTGAACTATCATAGTCAAATTTATTTCAATCAAAAGTATATCAGGATGCAAAGGGTTAAACATGGTTAGTTTCTGACCTACTTCTGGGCACAACCTATACCAAGTAAGTGAGTGGAGAGATGTGGCTTGGCTGTTTGGTGGAAACTTCAGATTAAAAGCAGTACTGAAATTTCATGAAAGAAACAGCATAGAAGTAGAAATCAGTACAACAAACAAGTAATCATCTTCCACTGAATAAATCAGAAACAAGAATATCTTTTTTTTTTTTCCTACATTAACACAAAAAAAATTCCCTTGCCATGTCCGATTGTTCTGCCCATTATTCATGAACATTATCTAATCCTGCGCATATACTCTGATTACAATAGAACACTTCTCTTCTTCCACCCAGTCAGTTAGTTCAGGGAAAAGCAAGTCCATTCATGTAAGTTCACTTGAAAATAAAATAATGTACCTGCAAGTGTAACCTGTTTGTTTCTAACCCTTTGGCTGCCCATAGCACTTGTTGACAAAAAGCACTACAGTCAGCCAAAGCAGTAAATGCCCAGCAGATTTGCTCAAGTGTACCACAGGGTCATAAGAGAATGTACACCCCTTGCTGTCTGCGACCAGCCTCATTACATCATCGGACTGAAGACATGCTTGTGGTTCAGACACAGCTCCAATATCGTACTCCCAGTAAGCTAGCCGAATGGTGTCGGTACCAACGGATATAGTGGGGAATATGTTGTATCATACTCCCAGTAAGCTAACCGACTGGTGTCAGTACCAACGGATCTAGTGAGGAATATGTTATATCGTACTCCCAGTAAGCTAACCGACTGGTGTCAGTACCAACGGATCTAGTGAGGAATATGTTATATCGTACTCCCAGTAAGCTAACCGACTGGTGTCAGTACCAACGGATCTAGTGAGGAATATGTTATATCGTACTCCCAGTAAGCTAACCGACTGGTGTCAGTACCAACGGATCTAGTGAGGAATATGTTGCATGTATTTAACCCTTTTAGCCCCAAGGTCCCATTTCTCAAATTTTGGAGGTGTTGCCGAACGACTGTACCAGTTGCAGGAGTTGGCACCTTCAGGCGCCATGCTAATCTGGCACTACCCTTGAATTATCAAGGTCAAGGCATCTCCTGCCCTAGGGATCTGGGCCTAAAAGGGTTAACCCCCTTGTGCACACATCCGCCAGTACTGTTTACAGTCCAACCCTTGTATGCACTGTCAGTGGCCGTGAATGGTATGTCTGACTTACAGCAGTTCCACATTCCACACCCCAACCATCTGCAGACCATGGCTATAACCGGGGCCACACAAGGCATAAACCCTTCCAAGCCCTGTGACCGACAGACTCCGGAGTCTATGCCTCTTGCAGTTGTGTGGCATTACCACAACAGTCCAAGCCCTGCGACCGACAGACTCCGGATGCCTCTTGCAGTTGTGTGGCATTACCACAACCGTCCCAAGTCCCATGTATGTAGTAAGTGGGGGCATCCACCAATATGACGCCATGCATCTTCACAACAAATAATGCCTCTTGCAAATGAGGTGTCTTTGTTTTTCCCCACAGTGAGCACTGTTCCACTCTGGTTTATCCTGAAAAGTTAGTGGGCATGCATCGCAACAAATCACACCTCGCACTCACGCAACATGTTCCACATTCAGATTCCTGCGTAGTCTACAGACAACCCAGATTCAACGCTCACACAGCATAGCAGTCTATGTACAAATGACACGGTGATGGTAGATAGTTTTGTAGCTGCTCCTGGCTGGATAGGCTCCGATGAAATACAGGTCAGTCTCAGTATTACGTGCACCAGCTTCGCCAAATAATGCTGACAGATCTCCAGCTCCCAAGCGGATACTCAGATATAAATCACGCAGCTGATGCCAGACTTGGTTGGTCCAGGCTCAACCGTGTCGAGCATAGACAAACTACGGCTGACATCAACCAGAGAATTTCTTGCTTAATGAGCACTTTTGTCTTCACTAGACTTTAAGAACTCGAATATCAACACCATCTCACTTTATAGCTCCCAGATATCACGACATAATGAGGCTGCCCTGTACTCTCACATAATGTATAATCATCGCAAAGATCTCACACACACGCCAATCAATCTATCAATCAAGCTATCTATACTGATGGGGCACAATGGAAACATTTGGATCAACGTGTCATGTGTAATGAAATGAAAACGAAAGACGTTAGCATGGTACGGTTTTCTCCGTTTTGTGTTTTCCTTCATTCAGGCACATTCCATCGCAACTTCAAAATCCCAGACACACACACACAAACACTGCATTAAACACCCACTGCACTGCTGGCTGCACGCACAAGGCATACAGGACAGGCATCACAGGAAAAATCACCAACTTATGCATGTAGCCACCAGTACTGTACACTGTAGTGGATGCAAGCACAAGAGGTTATCAGACATTCAACCTCTAGTGGCACTCGTACCCTGTCCAATGGAAACCCATTGGTATCAATCTGTCACCACTAAAAATAGGAGATAAGAAAATGACAGACTTGGAATGACATGCCACAGTATGGACTCGCCCCTTGTGCATGAAGCCACTCGTACCGTGAACAGTACCACTGACTGCACGCACAAGGCGTTAAAAACAGTAATACAATGATTCTCACATTTTCACTAACTTGTCTTCTTTTTTTTTTTTTTTGCTTCATACAAAACAGATTTGGTTCTTACCAAGTCAACAACTTTAGTCAATAACGCAGCATACCATATAATGTACTTCAAATGCACACACAACACAGCATATATGGGTTTATCATGAAATAGCCAATACATGACAAACAATGTGATGACACATTCACCTGTTAGATGCACACTCCCCTTTTCATTTCAAATGCAAAGTCAGCCAAGCAGCACACTAACTCATTCAAGATATCCTGCTTATGGACACACAGCCAATGAAATTAGCATTCAAGCTATCACATATTCTAGTGGACAAATGCAGTTATCATTCAAGACATGGCACAATATGTAACATGTCTTGAAAACTAAATCCATTTGCACATGTCACATTATGTAGCATGTCTTGAAAACTAAATCCATTTGCCTTCAGCACGCTGCCACCAGTAATGGAAAATGGTGCAAATTACAGGTGATAGATCCATTTCTTGCAATTGGCTCTGCTGTCAGTTAAAAATGGTACTTGTAGGCATTTGTTAACCCTCTGACTGTGGGTACCACTTGTACTTATGATAAAAGCGCTACTCACAGCCAAAGGCTTCAATAGAGCAAGTGCAAACAAAAAATTCATGTCAGACATGATGATCTTAAATCTTTGGCACGAAGCACACCATTGCCCTAACTAACTTTCACATCTTCAACACTGATGATCATACAAATGTCACGCACACATTATTCACATCACATCCATGGCAAAAGTTGTGCTATCTGCACAAATGTATACAAATGGAACACACTAGTATGTATACACAAGGCACCATCGTGGAAGTACCACTTTGAGAGTTTGAGATTCCACGGTAACCCTCCTGTGCATGCAGCCACCAGTATTTACCGCTTGGCTGCATGCACAAAGGGATTTAACGTCTGCGATGGTTTCAGCACTGGAGTGATTAGAACCTCACATGACTGGGCATGTATCTCCACTAGGCAAACATTTCTGTCCAGCACAATATATTTTCCTTTTCAACGCTTGCATTGCATTCTTGCAAGCACAATTCATCATCCTTTTCCACACGCGTGTCCTGTACTTGCCAAAGTGACACTCAACAGTCAGCCTATTTCACAACTCAAGAGGAGAGGATTTCTCGTGCTCAGCTCTATGTCTGATCTTGCTGACTTTTTCCAGAACATTTGTGACATTGCAACTCCACTTTCAAGACACACAATGGAGCATTAGGTTTGCACTTTTAAAGCTGTGTTCCTGCACCTGATCAGCACACTTGTACTTGTGACAGCTGTGCACCTATGCCTGACCCGTGCACTAGTAAACGCAGTTTGACAGTGGTGCACCTGCATCTCAGGAGTGCTTTCACTCCAACAGCAGTGTCCGTGTGTGCCTACACCCATATAAACACACCTACGTTCAAAGGCAAGGTGCTTGCGCCAGACAGACCAATACAAACACCTTTCCAGTCTTCTTTCAAAGCAGCATAGCACATGATGGTGGGGACTTTCAAAAGCACCCACCTGCGCTTTCCCTCACACAGACAGCCAAACCGCTGTCCAGGAGAGTAAAAGATGGACAGGTAGTTATGAAAGTTCCCCCCCAAAACATCCCCAAATCTCTCTTCCAGCCACTTACAGCTGCAGGTGCTGATCAAAATCTATGCCAGCAGAAGAGGTTCTGCTCCACTGACTTTCATGTCTGCTGGTAGATGGAGGAAATGTCAACCTGCAACGTGATGACACAAACCACTGGCAACACCTCCCTAAACATGCTCTAGCAACAGACCGCATCTCCCCTCCCAGCAGGCTACTTTCCTTGGCTAAGGAAGATCTACCTTTTGGCAGGATGACCCGAACTAAGATGACCTGAAGGTTTCTTACAGCAGGGGATCAAGGTTTTGGGTTCACGGGTTCTCCAGGGGGAGGAGGCTGTACACTTTGACGTTTGAAGTCTAACCGTGGGTCTTTGGACTCTGCATGAGTGTCTCTCTGTTCTGTGCGAGGATCTTTGTGTTCCAAGCGAGGGTCTTTGTGATCTAAGCGCGGATCTTTGTGAGGACGCCGATGGCCCCAGTCACTGAAGTCATCGAGGCGTCGTTTGCGGTCCCCATAGGAATGATGGCTGGAACAGAACACAACATTTTGTGTTAGATCACTTTTCCACTCACCAGGAAAGCACAATATTGAACCCTTTAGCTGAACGTAGCACTTCTTGTTGCCATGACTCCTGCAGGAATCGCCACGAAGGTATTCTTGAAGGACACCTGTGATTAAAGACCTCCCTTCAGGTGGCCAGCAAACTGGTGGTCTTTAATGACAGGTGAAAGTTTACCACACATGACAGACGATGGACAGATGACAGACAGACGGCACATGGCTCATTATGTAGACTCACTTTTGCTATAGCACGTGAGCAAATAAAAATTAATTTTTCTTTAAAATGTATTTTTTCGAAAAATACTTACCGATGACATTACTAATTGGAACCTTCGCTTAACTCATAATTTTAGCCCAAAAATGAATTTTTTTTTCTAAAATGTATTTTTTGGGAAAAATACTTACTGATGGTATTACTATATGGAATACACTCTATAGCCTAACGATTTCAGCCCAAAGTTGTGTCCCCTACACAACTGGGGAGGAGACACCGGGGATCCAGGTATAGGAGCCCGGGTGGCCTCACCTTACCACCCTATCCCGGCATGCATGTGGCGAACTCACCTCAGTTTCACACTTAGCCAAAGCACTTAAGGAGGCAAGCGGGGCAGGTGGGAGGGCCATCCGAGTAATGTCATCGGTAAGTATTTTTCCAAAAAATACATTTAGAAAAAAAAATTCATTTGTTTTTTCAAAATACATTACCGATGGCATTACTATATGAAAGAATAGCGAAGAGGAGGAGGGTGCTGACACCCAACCCCTTATACCTAACACCCTCCGCCGGCCCACAAGAAGCACTCCCAACGATTTCAGTTAAGAAGTGCCTATGGCGCCTGAGGCGCCTGGAGGGAGTGCTGGGCCGCGGAGAAGTCGCCCACCATGGCCAGGGAGTCACGCTGGCCGGATAGGTCGCGGAGTTAGAAGCAGGCGAAGGTGAAGACTGCAGACCCGCCTGATGCCGTCCCAATGTCTTTAACCGAGCAGTTGCGGGCGAAGGCCACTCTGGGGCTACTGCTCGTACTTCATTTCGCCCGGATCTGTAACCATCTGTCCCCGTCAGGGAAGAGGTCTTGGTAGGCCAATGAGCCACCCACCACAGCCAGGGCGAACTGTCTAGGCCGAGATACCCGGCCTGCCTGATGAAGGTGGTAGGAAGAGGCGGGTATGCATTAGACGGTGTGGCTGTGAGCGACGCAGGTAATTCTGCAGTGCCCGGACTGGGTCTGCTGACACGACCATGGGGGTCGGTCGTCCCTCTGAACAGACGTACGGTCAGCGTCTGGGGCGCAGCCGGGGGAGGCCAGCTCTTGACAATGACAATGACAATGATCCTTTATTTGACAACGGTAAAAGTTTTGGTAGTAACAACCATTTTTCGAACTTGCCGTTGCTAATCTACTGATTACAGAGTTACTATCGCACTAATTGTTTTCTACTACTGAAAAGGGAAAAAAAAAAAAAAAATTTACATGACACAGCACAAGCCAAGAATGAAGGGGGGAAAAAAAAATGTAAGGAGGAAGTGACATAGGAATTACCAACTTTACTGGTCAGGCATAATGACATGTTGTGAGGTTTAATTAAAATAATATAATAAGAATACACACAACCTAATACGCATACATATCGCATGCACATTTGAGCACGCCACTCTCTATCTCTAATATACACGTACGCACACGCACAAACGCACAGTGCACACGCACACACACACACACACGTGCACACACACGCTTACGCGGCTTATAAAGTTAAGCTAGTCAGTCATATGAGTAGCTGGCTAAATACAAACGGTACCGAATAAATATGAGTCATCAGTCGAAACCTGTGATACACGCAATTAATAATCTAATGAGAAATAGTATTTTTCAATATGTGCACAGTCACGGGGATGCTGCTGACAAAAATAAGTACTTGGTGAGACTGACTTGGTGAGGGAGACGTCAATGTATGATTGATTGTACATTGCTTAACGTCCCGACAGCAACAAGGCTTTCTCAGGACGTGCCTGCACTGCTTGTGAAAAAATAAAAAATAAACAGAACATTGAATGTATGTCGCCAGCCGGTCAAATACTTTAAATAAACCTAAAACATGGGGCCTAAATAAGCTAAGACCATTTAGCAACACACATCCAATATCAAGAGCTACAGGCAGTGCAGACAGTAGGGAGAGTTTTAAAAAGGCAAATACAGGTGAATGGACAAAGGGTAGACAGAAACACATGCCCCAGAATAGAGAGAAAAACCCACCCTGTGGGGCTGACCAGGGTGACCCTGGGAACTAAAAAATACCTAACCCCACCCAAGTCCCCCAGGGCAGACCCGGGTGGGGTAAGACGTCAATGTAGCTCGCCGGTTCTGCTCGGAAGCTTCGGAGTGGGGCGGCGGCCCATGTACAGCCCTCGGGTCACGCTCAGAAGACTGGGAGCGTGAGGGAGAGTCTCTATTCTTACTACGTTTGCGCTCGCCACGCCCAGCCTGCTCCGCCAAAGGGGGGGGGGGGGGGGGGGGGCGTGGACGAACGCTGAGTTCTCCTTGCCTGCTCGGACAATACGGAGCAGGGGGCAAACTCAAGGAGCTCAAGCCACGCTCGGAAGAAACGGAGCGTGGGGAGCGGGATTCCGACACTAGCCTGCCCCGCTCAGAAGACTCGGGGGGGGGGGGATTACTGGCTGCTGTTAAGGTTTAAAAGGAAGGAGACTTACCTGCGGGCCGTACCGGCCCGGACGACGGAGCGAAGTGGGGTCCGCTGAGCTGACGGAACGACGCTATCCTGCACGGAAGTTCGGGGAGCCAGCAGGGGTCGGGAAGGATGGTCACGTCTGTAAAAGTCCCAAGCCGGGACCACCGGTCTTCTCTCCAAACGGTGCACACGTTACAGGTCTTGTCCGAAGAGTAGCCTGAACACAAAAGGCAGGAGTCGTGAGCGTCCGAAGGCCGCTGGAAATTTTTACACATAAACACGCCGCCGGCAGGACCAGGGTAGCGATAAAGCCGCAGCGGCGAGGCCCGGCACGGCCACATGATACGGCCTTGTAACCGAGCCGGGTGTGGCGCGTGCCCGCCATCAGTTGCTAATGATGCGTTTGACAGTGTTTATAACAAGCTAGGGCCTTCCTATTGGGACGCTTGTGATGATATGTTCTCATAAGCGAATCTGCCAAAAGTCCGTAGCACACAGTCCGCCGGGAAGTGCTCACCGAACACTCGCTCCCCAAGGTCACACAGTCACGAAGGAGAGCACAAGTCACAAGCCGAGTCCAAAGGCTGCAGCCAACGTAAGGGTACACAGAAAGTCAAGCACCGGGCAGAAACGCTGAAAGGTGCCACGTCCTACAAAGTACACTCAGCCCTACACATTAGAATAACCAAGGCAAAGCCAAAGAAGTTCGAAGAATATCCAAGAACCGGCCGTAACACGGATCAAGGCCAACGCCCGACCGTAAACGGTCGAGCTAAGAGTGAAACTGAGGTGAGTTCGCCACACGCATGCCGGGATAGGGTGGTAAGGGGAGGCCACCCGGGCTCCTATACCTGGATCCCCGGTGTCTCCTCCCCAGTTGTGTAGGGGACACAACTTTGGGCTGAAATCGTTAGGCTATAGAGTGTATTCCATATAGTAATGCCATCGGTAATGTATTTTGAAAAAACAAACTTACTTTGTGTCCCTCATACTAGGGGAGGCAACCACTGGGGAGCCATAGCGCGGAAACCCCGAGTGGTCTCCCGTACTACCTTATACGGTGGCGCACTCACCCTTTCTCGCCAGTGACCGAGTCTAGCACAACTGTGGCAAGCGGGGTAGGAGGGAGGGACCTCTGAGTAATGTCATCGGTATTTTTCAAAAAAAATACATTTTAAAGAAAAATTTATTTATTTTCTCGAAATCATTACCGATGACATTACTAATTGGAATTACGATAGGGAGGAGGGTGCCGCTAGTTTGGAACCCCCCCCCCCCCCCCCCAAAAAAAACCCGCGAAGCGAGCCGACTATCGAGGCCCCTCCCATAGCGCCGACTCCCGATAATTTTAGCTAGGCGTGTGTTGCGCTGCCGAGATGTCCCCCACAAGGTCAAGATTGGTGCGCTGCCCGGATAAGTCTCTTAGGTAAAAGCAGCCGAAGGTAGACTCAGCCTGCCAACCCACGGCTGCCACAATGTCTCTCACTGCACAGTTTCTGTCAAAGGCGATACTCGCCACCACAGCTCGGACTTCATGAGCCCGGATGCGCATCGTTTTCGCTTGTTCTGGGGCGAGCTCTTTATACGCCTCACGGATAACCTAACGTATCCAGGACAAGACAGTTTGCGCCAAAATGTCTCATCTGCCCGGAGCCAAGGGCAGGAAAAGGCGTGAGCGCCCTTGTCTTAGTGGCTTAGTTCTGCGCAGATACACTTTAAGAACCCTAACAGGGTCCTGAAGTCATGAGTCCCGTGTCTGATCCCTTGCCCTGAGCGGTCGAACCGTTACGACTTATGGGGCGACATTAGGAACTCGGTTCTTTGCCAAAAAGGCAGGGTCCATCAGCAGCTGAACCGATCCATCAGTCCTACGTTGGAGACAGGTGGGACGTACCAAAAAGGTGTGTATTTCACTAACCCGTGAGGCTGTGGCAAGCGCAAGTAGGAAACAGGTCTTCCTAGTAAGATCTCCCAACCTTGCTACCTGTAGTAGAGTTCAGCCAGGTGAGCACCCAAGACAAGTCCCATCGTGGAACTAACGAGCGTGATGCCGGGCGTTGCAGATCAAAATGGGACATCAGATCTGCCAAGTCTTTGCAAAGAAGTACCCAACGGAGAAAGAAACACGCTTAGAAAAGACGGGTACAACACAATTTATTAATATTTCGGGTAAATACCCTTTGTCAAAATAGACAAACAAACAAACATAGAGATTAGCCGCTACTTATCTTCAATGGCAGAAGGAATGTGGCAGTCACCTTTTTGGTCTGGATTGATTAAGTCTTTGCAAGCTCCCGGATCGGGTCGTCCCAAGTGTTTATACGTGTCTGCCACCATAGCCAGGTAACCGCGTATGGTGATGGGTGCCAACTTCTGTCTGACGAAAAGCCACAGGAAGAACTCGGCCAACTGGGGAGTAGTTAGATCCGAGGGGGAAAGTCGCTCCACGGCGCACCAAGACTGAAGCATGCATTGTACTCGGAGTGGGAAGTATCATAGGCGGATCCGTCGCCAGAGCCAAGAGATCGGTGGTCCAGCTCTTGGCCCAGTTGAAAGGGGCCACTAGCAACATACTCGTGTTGCTGTCCCTGAGTTTCTGAATGATCTTCGGAACCAGCACTGTGGGAGAAAACGCGTACGCCTGGAGTCCTTCCCAAGAAATGGATAGCGCATCCACGGCCCAGGCTAGTGGATCCGGAACGGGGGAGACGAACAGGGGAAGCTTGTTGTTCCATCTCGTGGCAAAAAGATCGATCAACGGTGTCTCCTAACGCGCACAGATTAGCTGGAAGATATCTGGCCAAAGAGACCACTCCGTGTGAAGCATCTGACCCCGCCAAGAGAGAGCATCTACCAGCAAGTTTAGGTGTCCTGGAATGTGTCGCGCCCGAAGGGTAATGCCCCGGTCCCTGCACCACAGGAAGACTTGATATATGAGTAGGCAGAGGGAGGGTGCGCGCATACCCCCTTGGTTCTGGATGTATGCGATGACCGTCGAGTTGTCGGAGAGCACGAGCACCTCGTTTAGCGTTAGTCGATCTTCCCAAGCAATGAGTGCTAGCCACACTGCTTTCATCTCCAGTCAAATGATATGTCTGCCTGCCTCTACTTCTGTCCAACGGCCTGAGGTCGTGGCAAACTGCGGTAACAGGTGGGCTCCTCAACCTGAGCTGCTCGCATCCGTGCAGACAGATGAGGCGGCGGGGAGAAGAGGGGAATCCCTGACGCTAGCCAAGTACTGTCCAACGCCACAGATGAGACTGTACTAACTCCGTTGTCGGGACCAAAGTCTCCCAAGAAGGGGCGCCAATGTAGGAGTAGGTGAAGCTGAATCGGTCGCACATACATCTGCCTAGAGTAAGGAGCTCCGCTGCTGCGCTTAGCAGGCCTAACAGACAAAGCCAGGATCTGGCCGGTAGGGCTTCCACGCGAATCGCTCCAAGCGCCGCTTCCATTACAGTCTGAATCCGTCCCTCCGGTAATCTTACTCGATTTAGATCGGTTAAAAACTCTATGCCCAGGTGGTCAAAACTGCGAGACGGTACCAAATCGGACTTGCCTCCGTTGACTAGGAATCCCAGATGACAGAGTAGTGCGAGCAGGCCATCTCTGTCGGTCTCCAAAATGCGCTCTACCTGGTTCCGTAACAGTAAGTCGTCCAGGTGTCGGACTGGAAGCTGTCTGTCGGAACCTTGCCATCACTCCGTCCACAATACTGGTAAACACCCAAGGACTGAGGTTCAGTCTGAAAGGTAGGGCCCGAAACTGGTAAACAATCCCTTGAAAGGCGAAGCGTAGGTAACGTCGCGAGGCTGGATGGATGGGAACGTGCAGATACGCATCCGCGAGGTCGAGGCTTACTGCAAAGTCCTGAGGACGTACCGCTGCTCGCAGCACTCTGGCCGTCTCCATCTTGAAGTGTGGTGCCACAATGAATTTGTTTAGCGCCGAAAGATCGATGATCGGCCTCCATTTCCCCCCTGAGACGACTGTAGAATGCGGGAGAGTCGCAACGCAGGACCACCTCTGTGGCCTCCTTCTGTAAAAATGCCTCCACTTCGCTCTGTAACGCTGTCGCCCTGTCTCGTTCTAATGGTACTCGCGTCCAAAGGGGGGAGTGTCTCAGTGGGGGAGGTGACTGGAAGGAGATCCTCACGCCCTCCGTCACCGTCGAGATGATACAAGGGTCGTCCGAAAACAGCTGTTTCCATGCTCCGCTGTAAAAAGCTAACCTCCCACCGACCGGAGACCCAGCAGGTATCAGTGGGAGGATCGGGGACAGGTCAGCGAGCCCGGCCGCGGCCCCGTTGCCGAGAGCCTCTGGACCAGGGAGTGGACGGTGCGGGGAAGACACGCGAACGCGCCAGCAGGGAGAAGGCTCCGCCTCTGCCTCTGGACTGTCGGGAAGAGGAGGGTCTGAAGAACCGCAGGGCACGACCCACGGCTCTGCGGGCTGACTGAAAGCATGCCGAGACTACTCTAGCTGGGGCTGGCCACAGATCCTTGTTGGACTCCCGTACCTCCTACCACGTGGGTCCGAACAGCAGGTTGCCGCCCAAGGGTGCCTGTCACAGTTGTGTCTTCAACGAAGCTGGAAGTGTAGTGCATCGCTTCAGAAGCTCGTCCCGTTGTAAGAGATCGCAATTCGAGGCCGCCGCCATGGCGTTGACTGAAGCATGGAAGGCCGCTCTATTCGCCGCAACCAGTACCGCGCGGATCTCCTCAGTAAGGGAGCTGAAGCCCCAAGATCCCAGGTGTTCTCCATCCTCCTGACCACCGACTGTGTCACCACAGGAAACCGGTGCACGCTAGGGAATTCCGAACCAGTACGGCTGTCTTGTCCAGTCCCGCCGACAGGGAACGCTGTGTTAGTCCTGCTTGGACGAAGGCCTCCTTGTCCACCGTAGGAAGAGTGCAGCTGAATGCCTGGGAGTGTCCCGCATACCAGTCTTGACGGAAATCCACGTTGATTCCCACTGGCCAACGCCTCTCGGAGAAGAATCCCTGCTCTCCAACTCCGTCCGTGTGAAGATGCACTGAGAACGCCTCCGAGAGGTCCCTGTAACCTGCCGGTTGAGGTAGAGTCTTGATGCGCTTGGCCTGCCGTGGTGTGTCGACCATCGCCACCGCCTTCCTCTTCACAGGTGGAGAAGGTGGACAGTGTTCCGGCGGAAGAAACGCAGCAATGAGGTGAGCCACTTCATTCAAATCCCGATGAGTAGAAGACATCGAAGTCGCGTCCACAGCGATGCTGGAGATAGGAGAACGCCGTCACGGTGAAGTCGGTGTGTCTTCATCGTCGATTCCCAGCATTGAAACCGAATCCTCCGGATGAAGACCAAGTGCCTCCTTGTCCACCGCCGCGCGCCGAGAAATAGAAGCAGTAGTGGTAGGCCCAAGTGTCGACTGGAACGAAGTCTCTGCCGGGCGTCTGTAATCCTTGCCTGAGGAAGGTCGATGAGGACTTCTCCGATCCCGCCGAGAAGTTGTCTCCTTCCACCGGTTGTCCCGAGAGTGTTCACCCCGCTGTTGACGAACCCGTTCCTCCTGAGGCGCGCGATGGCTGTCCAACCGGTCTGCGGATCTGCTGCACCTGGCTGGAAACTGCGCCTCCCGTTGTCGTGACGCTGTCCGTTGGCACGAGACGTAAGAACTGGACTTCTGATTCGATGAAGAAGATCGAGAAGGCGAGACGTCCACTCGAATGTGGTCTCTGTCCCGCGACGACTCCATACGCTGCGCCCATTCATCCGAATGCGAAGATCGAACTCTTTGGTATTTTTGTATTTCGGGGGTCCGCCGTCTAATCATATTTCCCTTCTCAATACTCTCTCTACGACGGCTGATAGAACAGCCCACACTGGTCCGCTCCCGAAGGAGGTTAACATCGCCAGTGGAACGCCAGTGGTGCCACTCTCTCTGGACCCCGAAAATCTCTTTCTCTTACCTTACCCCGAGACCTATCAACATTGCGCTTCGATATCCTGTCCCCCTCGGAGGGAGTCCCCGAAGGTGTGACCCTGTCAAGGCGCTGGTCCGGCCTACGGCAGAAAGGGCGCTCTCCAGTCCGAGGGGGGGGGGGGGGGTCCCCCGCTTCTGCTGTCTGTGTTCTCTTATTGCCAGGAGGGCTACTGTTTGACCCAACATATTTTCTGCAGGGGGACCGAGCTAAATCATAGGGTGGCGAACCCCTGCCTGGCCTGTCTCCCCCTCTGTGGATTGAAGGGTATAACAGAGCTCATGGTGCCATTCTGAATGGCGAATCCCTAAGGCTGCTACTATGCTCAATCGTCCGTGCAGGACGAGGCAGCACTGCACGAGGCACCGGTGGGGGCAGCAGGACCCGTTTTTGCGCCGACACACAACCGATGTCTGAAACTGCACTTCTATGCCTCACATTCAAAGGTACAGCAGCGCCTTTCCGCACCGGCCTTTCTCTCCTGTAAAAGGCCCAAAGTTGTGACCAACGGTCCTCCTTCCAAGTAGCGCATAGCGCGCATGGTCGACTAGAGGAACAGCCTGAACAGGGAGACAAACATCATGCATGTCGCTAGGCCATTGAAATTTGCCACACAGGGTGCAAGTCCTCACTTGAGCACTGTAACATAAGACAGACATAGGCCTTGCGAGTGCTCGGAGCCTGAAGTAGGGTCCGAGTTCCCGACCGGTCGCGTACATACAAATTCGAAAATTGTGAAATTCGGGAAATGCCATCGCCCGGTCAAAACGCCAGCTGAGGCAGTAACCGAAGCTTTACCTGTCCATCTTGAATACAGAATCACACACCCCACACAAGTATGGAATAATCCTCCTTTCTTTTCTTTATAATCTTTTTCCTTCCTTAAAAGGACCAAGAATCACACAAGTCGAGATCCAAGTAGAGTTCACACAGTGAAAGGTCGGAGCACGAGGTGCACACGACCAGCTTTAACTGAGCTAGCGAAGTCACTGGCGAGAAAGGGCGAGTCCGCCACCGTATAAGGTAGTACGGGAGACCACTCGGGGTTTCCGGGCTATGGCTCCCCAGTGGTTGCCTCCCCTAGTATGAGGGACACAGTAAGTTTTTTGGCTAAAATTATGAGTTAAGCGAAGGTTCCAATTAGTAATGTCATTGGTAATGATTTTGAGAAAATAAATACGTTCAGCTTACAGTGGATGTTTACAGCCCCCTCGTGCATGCAGCCACTGATACTGTAGACACAGATGGCTGCATGTATAGGTTTCATTTTGAATGCAATGGACTGACCTGCTTTGCCCCCAGCCCTCTCCCTGTCGCTGGAAGTGTTGTTGATCCCTGTAGTGGTGACCGTATTCTGGTCGATGGTGGTCACGGTGGTGATCAGGGCGGTGACCATCCCCGCGGTAGCTGCTGCCACTATAGTGATCTGGGCGGTTGTGGTGGCTGTAGTCTCCACCTCCGCCCCCACGTCCCTCTCCTCCAGCTCCCCCTCCCCGGTCGTAGTGGCTCCCCCCTCCTCCTTCACGGTTGTTGCCACTGCCGCCTCCTCCACTGTACCGGTCAAAACTGTTGTATCTGTGATAAAGACAAAGCAAGTGTGAACCCTGGCTGACATCAGCTTATGTTATTTCGGTGACAAAGGCATGGCCAGATCCACTTAGCAACAGGTCCTCATCCCACATTGAATGAAGTCATTCAAAAACATGTTACATTCCAAAGCAGTATACAGTTGTCTCCATGAACCAATTAGATCAAGAGGCTGAATTTGTTTTCATTTGCTTATTGTCCTATGAAGGCTACACCACACCACTCTAGTTCAAAGGCGGTGCCAGAATAGCCTGATGCCTCAGGCGCCAAGCTATTCTGGTACCACCCTTGAACTATCATAGTCAAATTTAATTTTTGCAATAGTGTATCAGGATGAAAAGGTTAAGCTGCATTTGTAACAAAGACACAGCCAGATCCCCTGAGCAAAAGGCCTTAGATCAGCTTTACATGATCCACCGACAGCTTTCGCCATTTGCTTCTCCCAATGTTTTCATCAACTAACCCATCATGATTCTAAACAATGTGTAAATAACCTTTCACTGTACAGTATGCTGTGATACACTCAAGTCCTTCTCGTGATCTCTGTTTCTGAAATCGTTTCTGATTCAATGCCCAAGCCATCCAGACCAAAAAGGTGACTGCCAAGCGTGTAAGACTCAGAAGGTTGGTGACATCTTCGTTGATCATTTTGACACTCCTGTCCGAAGAGAACCACCTCATGATAAACTTCCTGAACTCGAATGCTACATTAAGAAGACCATGTCTGACATTGGACAACTCAAATTCAAACCCATTCCTCACTCTAATCTCACAAAATTTGAACTTGACGCTCTCAACAATCTTCGTAACAGAAGCGACATCGTCATCAAACCATTCCGGAGTTGCCACATTCCTTCTGCCAATGAAGATAAGTAGCGGCTAATCTCTCTCTTTGTTTGTCTATTTTGACAAAGGGTATTTACCCGAAATATTAATAAATTGTGTTGTACCCGTCTTTTCTAAGCGTGTTTCTTTCTCCGTTGGGTACTTTAATGCCCAAGCCATCTAGGGAATATGGCTAATAAGTGGTGTTGGCAAGAGGCTTACCTGGAGATCCTCACCAGTAACTGCATGCACTGATAAAGATCTATGCCTTGCAGTCAGATTGTGTTCAATTTTCTCCACAGTCAAGGACATAATTGTAATTATATATTAATATTTTTGCATGTTTATTTCAATGCTTGTTTTAACCTGCCGACTGCCGATAAACAAGTAAACATCTAAGCAAGACACAGAGGTCTTGATGAGCCCCATCAGCTGTGGGGGCTCATGAAGATCTATGTCTCTTGCCCAGATCTATTTGTATCCGTGTCGGCTTTTGGTTGTTGAATGAACCAAGATTTCAGAAACAAAACTGTAGGTGCCGCGTGCGTGGAGTGGAGTGGCAGGGGAGGGGGTAACCCACTGCAAAGCTATCGCCACGTTTGGGACAATAATTATATGGCCATCATATTGCATCGTGTCAAACCTTTTTCTGGATGCCTCCTCTGCGCGTGCCAGTGGGCTCGCGTGCTGCCATCGGTCTGAAGGACTGCTCGTCGGGCAATGCTCAGCCCGCTCAATGTCCTTGAAGGCGGGTGGAGGTCGATGCATGCCATGATGACCTTGACCTGGGGCCTGTACACCAGCTTTGGGGCCATTAGTTACTCCACTGTGGCTGTCACCAAAGAAAGGGGAATGAGGTTTACAAGGGTTTAGTGCAGTTGGTAATTGTGCCAGGGGTCGAGGGGCCTGTGGGTGCCTAGGGACCAAAGACACCTACAAAATTGATATTTCATAACTTAAAATCTGAACAGCTAGTACATGTGTTGAACAAGAAAGGCAAAGCCCTTATGGCTCACGTGATCTTGACCTTTGTGATGAGTCGACTAAATTAGTTACATAGGAAGGTTTCATCATCAGCTACCTTTATGCCAAATTTGATTGAAAGTTTGAAAAAATGTTCATAATAACTACAATTATATCAAAAATTGGTATTTTATACACATTTGTCGACCTCTTGTGACCCTTGACTTTTTCTGAGGGGACACCCAAATTAGTATGCATAGACTGGTCTTACCATCAGGTATCTCTGTAGCAAGTTTGGGTTTGAAGTTGTGAATAGCAATTCATAAAAAAAAAAAACATTTCTTGTCAAAATATAGCTATTTTTTACCTATTTCCTGAGCTCTTGTGACCCTTGACCTTTCCGAGGGGCCATCCAAATTAGTGTGCATAGATAGGTCTTACCATTAGGTATCTCTGTACCAAGTTTGGGTTTGACGTTATGAATAGTAATATCTTTTGAAGTTGAAAAAAAAACATCTTTTGTCAAAATATGGCTATTTTGGACCTATTTCCCTGAGCTCTTGTGACCCTTGACCTTTCCGAGAGATCAACCAAATTAATATAATACCACCAGGTATCTTTGCACCAAGTTTGGATTTGAAGCTGTGATTAGTATTTGAAGAAAAAAAAATAACTATGTCAAAATATAGCTATTTATGACCTATTTCCTGATCCACTGTGGCCTTGACCGAACTACGGAAGAGAGCAGGCGCAGACAGCATCGCTGAAACCATCGCCACACGGAGATGGAGATGGCTAGGCCACGTTTGCAGAATGTCACCTGACTCATTACCAAGGGTGGCACTGAGATGGACACCACAGGGGAAGAGAAACCGTGGGCGACCAAAGGAGACGTGGCGCCGAACCGTGGAGCGAGAGCTCAAGAACAGAGGCCTTACTCTGCAAACAGCACCCAAAATAGCAGCTGACAGACAAAAGTGGCGCTCCCTTGCCGTCGCCTCAAGCACCAGACGGCGCAGAGAGGACTGAATGAATGAATGTGGCCTTGACCTTTGTGAGAGGTCACTGAAATTGGTATGTTTAAAAAGGCCTTGCCACAAACTATCCTTGGGCCAAGTTTGAAGACTGTGGCTTGAATAGTCTCTGAGAAAATGCCAACGTTAAAGTTTTTACCACGGATGACAGACAATTGACGATGTGCAACAGCGGACAGATGACGGACGGATGACCACTGGCCCAGAACACACTCACTTTTGCTTCGCACATGAGCCAAAAATTAGGTCAAACGCAACATACACAAACCAGAAACAAATAACTTTTTTTTTAACTTCACCAATTTTTTAAAAGGTCCACTTAAAATTTCCAGATATTTTGCAGTCAACCTTCAGGCACATCAATAAATATTTCATTGTGTAGGAAGGTTATCTGCTTTGTTGGTGTGCCATTGGGACTTCTACTCCAGATGTGTGTGGAGAAGTGTATGTTTGTACATGTTTCAACGTCTTCCTTTTGATGCCACACTCATCTGACAAGTACAAGTGATTGCCTTTCTAATCTGTTCTTGTTTATCACCAGTAACAACTTCTACATCAAATGCTGTACAGTAACACGAGGACACATACACCAAGACCACTGGTAAACAAACGATAGAGCTAAGATGGAAATCTTTCACACAGACGTGTCTTCACATCATATTTTATTAGTTCTTAGCTTCACTAGGTGAAGCACACTGGCGCACAATAAATAAGCTACATAGAAGCAGCAGGTAGAAAACTCGTCAATCACAAAGCCAATGTCTGCAGGACGAATTGTAAACCCCTTTGTGCAGGCAGCCACCAGTATCAGCAGCCACATGCACCAGGACCAACCCTTTGGCCGTCGGTAGTGCTTTCTGTCACAATGCCTCCTACAGGAGTTATCACAACACAAAGAACTACCAACAGCCAAAGGACCAACCTGCAAGGACAACAGACAAATCTGCCATCTTTGTTCATTGTGCTTTCATAAATGATTTCGATCGTTTTGTTGTCCTGAACAGTAACACAGAATTAACCACCTTGTGCATGCAGCCACTGGTACTGTTCAAAGTACACTTCACACTGTCTATAGCACGCAAGGGGGTCAATGTTAACCCCACAGTGCATGCAGGCACCAGTACTGTAGGCAGTACCGGAGACCACATACACAGGCGAGTTGAAATGCTGCCGACTGAAGGTTCAAATTCAATGGAATGATTACAACACGGTACCTTAGCATCATTCTTGTCTTAGACAAGGCAGATGTACTGTACTAAATATGTCTTTCATTCATCTGCTGTGAACTCTCACAAGTCCACGAGACACACCAGTCCATCAACCCTGACAAGCTATGCACCAGATGGTCTCATGACAAGTCCACGAGATACACACAGTCCATCAGCCCTGACAAGCTATGCACCAGATGGTCTCATGACAAGTCCACGAGATACACACAGTCCATCAGCCCTGACAAGCTATGGTCTCATGACAAGTCCACGAGATTCACACAGTCCATCAGCCCTGACAAGCTATGCACCAGATGGTCTCATCAGCAAGAGGCAAAGAGCCTCATGAGCCCCCATAGCTGCAGGAGTTCATGAGGTTCTTTGCCACTTGCCAGCTACATTTAGATCTATGTCCCTTCAATGGACAGAGTTATCTGGTGCTCAATTTGCAATGGTTTCAAAGACATTTGTATCTGTTGGCAGTGAAGGATTTTAATTGCGCTGAAGAGATATACTGTGAATTTTACCTGAAAAAAACAACTTTGAATGAATCCACACTCCTCCCTTTTCCAGAGTAAAATTCATAGTATGTTTGACACGCTTTAGCACAAAAGTACTCACTCTACCATGGTCTAATACACCTATGACAATATTCTGTAAATGGGTACGGACACAATTGTTCAGCTAAAAAACATCACAATTAGCGAGTTAGGTCCACATCTACATTCCACTGAAGAAATCAATATTTTTTATTTGTTTGAAAAACAGTAATTTTTTTAAAAAAATTAAAAAGCAACACCCAGAATGCATTTAGTGCTTTCAAAGTACAGGTCAGCCTCAGTATTACATGTATGTGCAGAGGCATGCTGCAGCATTGCATTTAACTCCTTCTACCCCAGACACACCACAGCAAGATAAGGATCGACCATGATAGTTCAAGGGTGATGCCAGAATAGCTTGGCGCCTATGGGCACCAAGCTATTCTGTTATCACCCTTGAACTAACATGGTCGATCTGTGTCCTGCAGTCTTCAGAGGACAAGAGTGAAATTTGGGGATTTCGGTGTTGGGGTAAATTGAGTTAATACTAGGTGAGCAAAAGGTCACTAAGGTTGATGTCTGCCTTAGTCCATAAAGCCCTGACATGATAGTTCAAGGGTGGTGTCAGAATAGCTTGGCACCTGTAGGCGCCAAACTATTGTGACACACCCCTGAATCATCATGGTCGATCTGTCTCCAGAACTCCAGACCTCAAAGGACAGCCTCAGGATGTAACGTGTTAGTTGGCCTGAACATGTGCAAAAGGACTACAAGCTAATGTCATGCTTACTTGGCCCGTGGATGTGTGCAGGTGAACCATGCTTCACATCAGCCTGCAGACTTTTTGCTTACTACTTACTGGGTATTTTTTTCACAAACCGAAGCAAGGTTAGCATAAAAAGAATGTAATGCAAATAAAAAAGTGTGAAATTTGGCTCCAGAATTCTAGTTATACCGAGGCTGACACATACATATGGCCGACACATCTGACAACGATCTACTCTCACAAGCACTCATGATTCAATACCCTTATTCTTGAAATAATATATGCAATATACATACTATTTGCTATTTGCAAATATTCATTTCAACTCGCATGTCGTTACTATCACACTGAACTTATTCTGAAAGCATTCATCCCTATTATTCATTCAAACACAAAGAGCACACCCACATACACACAATCGCTCCACTCACATGAACACAAAGTACACAATCTCCTTTAACACACACAAATGCATATACACACACACACACACACACTCACAGGCATGCATGCACACTTCGCACATGACACAAGCACGCAACACACAACAGATGTTTGGAAACCAGAAGTCAAAACTGCATGTTTGGACCAAAACAGTTGATCAAAAACCCACACAAACATGCCATTTTGCATGTTTGCCAGGGTTTAAACCGTTACATCCCGAGGCTGATTTTTTTAATTTCCTTATTGTCCTATGAAGGCTAAATTACAGATTTGGAGATAGATCATCCATTTTAGTTCATCGGTGGTGCCAGAATAGCTTTGGCACCTGAGGCACCAGCTATTCTGGCACCACCGCTGAACTATTAAAGTTACTTTATTTCCTGCAATAGTGTATCAGGATGAAGTGTAATAGTGTATCAGGATGAAGTGTAATAGTGTATCAGGATGAAGTGTAATAGTGTATCACTATCAGGATGAACTGTAATAGTGTATCAGGATGACCCACTGTGCATCAAAAGACGCAGTAATTTACCCCACTTCTGACTTTCAAACACCTCCATACGTTTCGTTCACTAACAATTCTTGACATGACGCAAAAGACACACAAACATTGCACATCTTCCTTCATACACCACCAGTAAAATCTGTATAAAAAAAAACAAATACAAACAAAAGTTAATTCCTGAGGTATAAAAATGTGCTAAATGCTTGACACTGCGTGTACAGTTAGATAAGTTTGTTCCAGACTCCACGTTTAGCAAACAGCACCAGTTATTGAATCCCGCCCAGACAGAAGACTGCCCAGCGAGTAAAATGCACAGGAATAACAAAGAAAGAAACACGGTTTAAAAGTATGAGCACATCTTGTCCTTGTAAAGCGTGCTTCTTTTTATCTCGATTATTTCAGTGCACCACTGATTGCTTCCAGCATCGGTGGCTTTTGTCAGTCCTGTAAGTTTCAGCGCTATCACAATTGCTGAGAAGACTATAGTCTTTAGAGCCAAAGAGTGGCTCTTTTTGTGTCTTTAGAGTAATAACCTTCTGGCTGTTGGTAGTACTTTCTTGTTGAGGCGATCCCTGCACCTTGACAAAACGTGCTATCAACAGCCAAAGGGGTTAACAATAACAGCTCCAGTGCAGTGCCTGATTAGTTTTGCATCTCTTTGAAAGAAAGCTTTCCAGGAATTGAGCCCTTCACTGCTGGAGAACCCCAAGACAGGATTAACCTCTTGCGCATGCTGGCCAAAGTAGCGATGCAGAGTGGTTATTGAACACTCAATGAGTGCTGATGGCAGCGACAGGGTCATCCATGGGACAGAATTAACCCTCAGGTATGCAGCTGCCGGCTCCATACAAAGTACCTATGACTGCAGGCACAAGGGGGTTAATACAACGCTGGCCTCAGCACTGGAAGAGGAACATATGTAAAAGATTCTCTGGCCAACACTGGCCACAGCTGGCACGCACACTAGAAAACAGGCCAGCTGCTGCCCACCTAAGCCAGGAGAGCTCTTGCTTACTGGGAAGGGAACTTTGACCATTCCATTCATGCAGACAACAGCCAGACTCAAGTGATGCCGGGGTCTCCACAAAACTCACACTTAAAATCCAACTCTTCGATTTCCTCATCAGTCAATTCGGCCACATCGATGTGGATGCAGTATTTATGGAACCATCGCTCGCAGATGGAGCAACCTATCCAATTGTCGGGAATATCGTCGTAATCCTCCCGACACTTGGAGCAAATGTTTGTGTCAATCTCCTCATCTGAAGTGCCTGCATTGCCTGAATCAGAAGATTCAGATTCACTGGAGTCGGCCTGGGAGTCCTTGCGCTGCTTGGCCTTGCTTTTAGACGTGACGGTGGCGGTGGCCTTGCGTTTGCGTTCCTGTTCCCTGGAGACCTGGCGAGCAGTGGGCACCGGGGCACAAACCTCGGGGTGGTGGCGCATAAAGTTCTGGTACCACTCCTTAGTTGGTCGGTTGTCCATGAAGCTGCGCAGCTTGTACGGGTTTTCATTGAGTATGCTTTGAATGGCATCCAGAAGGATGTCCATTTTGAGCGGGAAACCTTGACATTTGAAATCCAACACCCAAGCCACAACACGTTCCTCCTCCTCAGGTGTTAGCTCCGAATCCCAAACTCCCGGCGTCTCTGGAAGGGCCTTTGCCTTCACTTTTGATTCCGACGTCCTTCGCTCTCTACCTTTGGGTTTGGTTTTCCCATCACTAGATTTGGACCGAGCTTGACTCTCCCTGCCTTTGGATTTCAGAATGTTCAGACCACTGGTGTATTTAGCTCGATCTTGGTTAGTCCGTGAAATAAACTTCCTAACACTGGACTCGGACTTGGTCTCTGGCTTACTAGTCCTTGACTTGTCTTTGGCTTCTCTGGCTTTAGATTTTAAAAGAGGTTTCCTAGGAACATAAGTATCTACAGAGGGTTCTTCCTCTAGCTTACTAGTCCTTGATTTATCTTTTGCCTCTCTGGCTTTGGATTTCAAAAGAGTTTTTTTGGGTACGTACGAGTCCATGGTCGGCTCTTCCTCTGGCTGGGACAAAACGTCCCAGCCAGAAGATGAACCCACAATGGACATTTCTGGCTCAGGTTTTTCTGGGGTAGGAACACGTCCTGGTTCAGCTTCCTCCACATCTTCCTCTTCCACGGCCTCCTCCCGTTTGCTTGCTGCCTCCTCCTCTCCTGGCTCAGATTCCTCATGAGATTCTTCACTGTCTGGATTGTCCGACTCCTCTTCCACTGCCTCTTCTTCCCCCTCCTCTTTCTCCTCACCCTCCTCTTTTTCCTCTTTTTCATCCTCCACAGCCTCCTCTTCTTCCTCATCATCATCTTCTTCTTTACTGGACTCCTCCTCCTCCACAGATTTCGATTTTGACCTCCTGCTGCGTCGCACTCGTTTCACCTCTGGTTCATTATCTTCCTCCTGAGAGGACGCAGACTTCTGGCGCTCTCGCTGCTGTTTGAGTCGGAGCGCCTTGAGCTTCTGCTGCAGGGTGCTGGGGGGAATGTTGTAAACGCGGGCAGCTTCCCGTAGTCCCATCTTCTTGTACCACACTTTCTTCATGGCTTTTCGCAGCATTTCTTCACTGTAACTGCGACCATTCTCCGGGCTTTCCCTGGAAAACAAACAGTTCCGCATGAAAAATCAATGATCTTTAGAGCATGCAGATGTACTGTGATCACCGAGAGAAAATTAAAACTCTCCATGTATGGAATGAATGAACCTACATAACCATGAGCACTCAATTATATTAATGAGATTACTTCTATGTGATCATCAGCATATATGAAGTTCATGTGCATCATGAACGAAACTCATATTTAAAATAAAAAAAAGACAAGAGTGAAGATAAAGATCATTTTAATGTACGATGCTCTGTGTACATATGAAATAATATGGACACTTTTAAAATCAATACCACAACAGCATGTTTGAAAATCATATACTTGCTGATTCAGAACGTGAAACATGTACACGGACACAGCTACGCATACACTGGACACATTTACCCATTCAGTTCGCACACTTTAACCAGAGATGAATCAGTCACCTTGGTGCTTACAGGTGCCAAGCTATTCACGCACTACCCTTCAACTATAATGGTCCATCTAGCTCCAGAGCTGGTACAGTATCACCTGTTTTGAGCCCCTCATTCTCTTTAACCCATTACATCCCCAGGCTGAAATTGTTCAAATCGACTCATTGTCCTGTGAAGATTACATTACATACTAAGAGACAGATCTCCATTTTAGTTCCAGGGTGGGTGCCAGAATAACTTGGCACCAAATATCCTGGCACCACCCTTGAACTATCACAGTCAACTTTATTTCAAGCAATAGTGTATCAGAGGGAAAAGGTTAAAGACAAGTGGTACAGGCAACAAGTGTCACCTGTCATTAACCCTCTCAGCCGAGTCCCTACAGCAGGAGATGGATTGACCATCATAATTCAAGGGTATTGCCAGATTAGCTAATCTGGCACTACCCTTGAATTATCATGGTCAATCTGCCTCCTGCAACTGGTACACAGACGTTGACCAATACTTCCAAAATTTGGGAAATGGGACCCTAGGGCTAAAAGGGTTAAAAACCTTTGTCCAGGTGGCTGTAGACAACTACGCGATGGTCGACAGGCGATCTCTCACTAGGGTGATTGCACAAAACAGGTTCCGCCACACAACATCCTAAAAGGACGAATCCATCTATAATGGTTAACATTGAATGTTAACCCTTTTAGCCCCAAGGTCCCATTTCTCAAATTTTGGATGTGTTGCCTAGCGACTATGTACCAGTTGTTGGATTGATCACGTTAATTCAAGGGTAGTGCCAGATGAGCTTGGCGCCTTCAGGTGCCAAGCTCATCTGACACTACCCTTGAATTATCGTGATCAATCCATCTCCTGCTGCAGGGTCCCGGGGCTAAATGGGTTAACATTGTCGCGTTGTGTTAGACAATTAAATGTCAAGTCCCTGCTAAAACCCTCTGCCCTCAATTTCCTGCAAAACAGAAGAGCGCAAATTTGAACAGGTCTGCGGCCAGAGAGCTTTCTTTTCTACCAGTACTGTTAGGTCTGCAAGAAAAGCCGTCTGTTACAAGAAAAGAACAAAAGAATGAAAGGTGAAAGTTCTGTCAGGCCGAGAAGGTTCAATGAGAGCCGACAAGACAGGATCACACACACAGTCGGCTCTGATTGAACACCTCTCTGGGGACACGGGGCCTGCCCTTGCAATCTAGCAAAACAATCAGCTGCTTACCTTGATGGTAGGGGGAACGAAAAGTCCTCCGCGGAAATCATCGGTCCACATCTCCCAAACTCAAACGCGGGCTTCTGGGAGAATCGGAGGTCTGGTAGATTATTCAAGTCTTCAAACATGAGAACAAGTTTTAGTGAAGGTGACGGGCGCACTAAGATGCCAAAATGGTTGTTGGTTGAAGCAGCAAGTATAGTCTGATTTTTTTGTTTGGTTTGACAAAACAAAAGTAAAGTTTTACATGACGTGATTGGATCAGACCCAGAGGTCACCAGGAGAAGTGTTCAATCAATATTTTCAGAGCCGACACATCAAACACACTTGCCAGAGACAGCAGAGACACAAAGGGCAGGGGAAAGCATGCAGCGAGAAAAGGGCTGGAGATGGAAAAAAGGCATGAGAGTTTCCATGGGAGTCCTCACCCGTCCCTGTGTTTTTCATCTCGGTGTCGCTTCCTTTGTGGAGAATGGTTGTGGCGGGAGGAATCAAAGTGCTTCTTGTTGCGAGGGGGTCCCTGTGAGCTGTCCCGGCTGTCACTGTGATTCTGGCTGGCTGACTGCTAGGGAAGACACAACCAAAAACCCACATCATGCACGGACAAAAATGCAACACAATTCAACACAAGCATGACTATGTCAATTTAACACTGGTCTCCTATTTTTGGGAATGCAGAAGGAAAACATTGGTTTCTAACCCCCGTGTGCATGTAGGCAGCCAGCAGTACCATGTGATTGTAAGCACAAGGGGGTTAACCCTTTGTGTGTTGATAGTCATTTTAGTCACAATGATTCCTGTAGGAATCACCGCAACTAAAACTGCTACCAACACGCAAAGGGTTAACATTTCTTGGCACATTCAGTCCCATGGGTGGGACCCAAAAAAAGTTGAATCCTGAAGCGTGGGTTTTGCGGCACTTTTTAAGTGAATTTTTTTTTTTTTTTTAAATCCGGAAATCCGGCTGTAGCCGGAAAAGTCCCACCCGTGCAGTCCTGACACACTACAAGCAGAGAGATTGACTTTGATAGTTCAAGGGTGGCACCAGAATAGTTTTGCACCCAGAGACACAAAACTACTATAGTAGCATCCATGAAGTAACATAGTGCATCTACCTGCTGAACTGGCATGTAGTGATCAGAGGAAAACTCGCACATTACAGACTGCAAGTGGGTTGAATGCCTTGCATGCTGCAAGGACTGTTTCTATCTTAGAGCCTCATGTATCATCACAGATCTGAAGCACACCTCCAAATTAAATTAAAGTCAAGCAGAAGGGAACAAAAAGAAATGAAATAAAATAGAAAGGTTAAGAGCACATGTTCATCAGTAAAAAAACAAACAAAAAAAACACAGTTATAGCTCATGCAACGTGAAAATGCACGTTACAATGTCAATAAAGATTCCAATTAAACTAAACGCACGATGTTGGGACGAACAGACATGTTATAAATGACCATCAATATCAAGACATCACTTGAGTCGCTTGCTGCGGACCGTGACACCTGGCGCTCCACCATTTACAAGGCAGCTGTCTCCTTTGAGGACTCTCGCAGAGCTAGCCTTAAGGACAAGCGGCTCAGGAGAAAAAACAGAGATGCCGCAGCTCAGAACCCTGGCCAGACCTTCCCCTGCAGCCACTGCGGTCGAACCTGCCTGTCTCGGATTGGCCTCCGCAGCCACGAACAAGCCTGCAGACGTCGTGGGCAACTCCTATAAAATCTTCGTTCGCGAAGTCAAGCCAAGAGATCAAGACATCACTTGTGAAGCGACGCAAAAAAGTCCGGCTGAAGCTGAAATTCAAATTGTATCCCATCCCTATAGATGTAATCACGCTGTTCAGCAGACACGTCTGCACGGCAAGCCACTTTGATCTGGATCTTGTGTTTAACCCCCTCCAGTGCCAATGTCTATAAATGTCTGTGAAATATCACTGATGGACAATCTTGTTACAAATATGAATATTTCCTGAGCCCTCACAGCTGCGAGGGCTGGTGAGGAAAAATGCCTCTTGCCTGCCCATTTGGATCAGGCATACAGCTGGCATGAGGCACTGCACCTCATGATCCTCTTGCTCACGGCACAGAACTGTCTGACAAAGCAAAAATGGTACAACTACCAGTGTGTTGTTAACCCATTACATCCTGAGGTGGATTTTGTAACATTTGCTTGTCATCCTGTGAAGGCCACATTAGAGATTAGGAGGTAGGTCAATTGTTTTAATTCAAGGGTGGTGCCAGAACAGCTCGACGCCCGAGGTGCCAAGCTATCCTGGCACCCCCCTTCAACTATCAGTCAAATCAATTTCAAGCAACGGGTGTATCAGAATGAAAAGGGTTAAAAAAAATGTATAAACACCAACAGGCAACAGAACAGTGCAAGCACAGACAGATGGACAAGAGTCCCTACCTCGCTGCGTTCCTTCTCGTCTTCTCGACGCTTGTAGGCCGCCTTGTAGAGCTTGCGGAGCTTGTTGTGGTCAAGGTCTGTGAAGTTGGACACAAACATCCACAGCTGACTGCAAACGGAAAGACAGTCACAGCATGTACACGCTTCAGATCCTGAATCCAGCAGGTGTCTTTAACCCAGCCCTTTACTGCCCAGGTAAAAGTGTCCACGGTCCAAGTGCAAGAGAGGTAGATTCTGACAGTTGCTGTGGCTGATGAGAATCTACGTCTCATGCCAACACCATACTGTAACCATCATGCCTGGACGGCTGGGGCTCTTCGTAACAAAGATTTCAGAAACATCCACCGGCAGTTACAGGGTGAACAGCTTCAGGCAGGCACACAGTTCAAGGGCAGTGCCTGATTAGCCCTTTGCCTGTAGATGGCGAATTTGGATGAAGTGATTGCTGTGGCTACCGACAGCCAAAGGGTTAACTCAGCAGCTGGACAGCACATAACAGCAATTTCTAAAAGAGCCCAATACCCTATTTAACCCACGACACCCTGAGGCTGAGGTTTTTAAAATGTGCTTATTGTCCTATGAAGGCTACACAACAGATTGGGAGATAGATCAACCATTTTAGTTCAAGGGTGGTGCCAGAATAGCTAGGCGCCTCAGGCGCCAAGCTATTCTGGCACCACCCTTGAACTATCATGGTCCAAGTTTATTTCAAGCAAAAGTGTATCAGGATGAAAAGTTAAGGTAGGTCAACAATATGAGGGGGCATAACCCAGTTCTGTACCAGTACTGCTAACAGTACTGGTGGCTGTGGGGTTTCTCATATTTCCGAACTACATTCATTGCCATTAACCCAACTCACGTGCGCCAGAATTTGATCTTGTCTGGGTCACACATCTCAGACAAGACTTCGTTGATGTGGTCCCCAATCTTGAGCAGGCACTGTCGCAGCTGAGTAAGAGTGCTCTTGTCGTCCGGTCCGTCACGTCCAGTGTCCAGCTGCTTCAGTGCCTTCTTCACTGGGCGCATCTTCTCTTTGCACTGAACACACACATTAGAACAACTGTACCATTGTCACAACAAGAACACGTGAACACAAAGCTACGTAAGCGCACCACAGCCAATGCAAGACAAAGACCTCCACACCAATACAGCAGAACCCGTCTTGAGTGACCATCCTAATGACCACAGATCACCTGTCATTAAAGACCACCATTTAGGTGGCTGTCGCCACCTAAATGGTGGTCTTTAACCTTTTAACTACCATACTGCCCGGTTCCGCCTGTGACATATCACTCCATGTACGACCGTACCGTCCATATATACCTACTTTCAGTTTCCACTCAGTTCCGGTTCATTTCGCACCCATTCCAACTTTTAACAGAGTCAATGCTTTGTGGGATACGTCTACTTCCGTTTCCGCTACATGTGGGGTGCTTTTCGAGTTTGTTTTGAATCAAAAGTTAGGTGTTTTTCTAGACTGTTTCGCTTACAACGTGACTTGAGCATGGAGAGTGAAAGCGACCCTGAATCTACAACATTATTTGTTCAAATTCTGTCAGAGAAGATGACTCTGAATCGGATTTCAGCTTCAGTTCAGTGCACATTGAAGATCTTACCAATTTTTGAGTCCGATCAACGATGACGAAGAGCTACCTGTACATACCTGTGTTATGCGGAAGATGACTCTGACCTGTGTAGTAATGGCCACGTGATGGTTTAGACCCATGTTGAGTTTGTTTGACAATCAAAAATATTTTTCTCATATTTGTTCAGATGGAATTACATCAAAAACTTTAAAACTGAATACAGTTCTGAAAACTACTTGACTTGTCACCTGCCATGTCATGAGATATATGTGCGTGATCAGTATGATGGAATGAGTAGAGTGGTCACAACATGAGAAGCAAGTGGAGAAGCCCTTAGTGAGCGAGAGGAATAGTTTTCATGACATGAGCCCTTCGCAGGTTCCTCAAATTGCTTCTTCTTGAAAATTCAGTTTTAAATTTGCTGCATAGAACCTCAATTACCGGCCAAGAGCTAGTTGCTAGGCAAAACCTTTAAATGGAAGTGAAAATCATCCTAATGGAAAGGACACCTGAACAGACAGAAGATGCAGAAAGAAGTAAGCGCTCATTTCATAAGATAGATTACCTCTGTGAAGACCTTAGGATCGGTTTCTGTCTGTGAATTCTCTTCAGCAGCAATGGAGATAGGAGCTGATGAAGCAGTGAAGTGCATAGGGCCATCGCTCTTCTGTAACGGAAATCAACACTGTACCAACCTTTCCTTTCGCAGTAGTTATGTGCGTTTTTTGTTGTTGTCTTTTTAAATTTATTTCCACTGGTCATAAGTCCTAAATCATAGACCACCATGAAGACACCACTACAATCAGTGATCCACTATGATAGTTTAAGAAAAGTGCTCATTCAAGCCTTCTGACTTTGAAGGTGTGGAAAATGGAATAGCCATGACAGTTTAAGGGTAGAAGTACATTTATTTGTGGCATCCGATATATTATCAAGGCACTGAATAAATCTAGTATTATCACAACTGATCCATCTCCCATAGCTGGCGCATGGTGTTATATCGACACCTGCTAGAGTTATGCCCAAAAAAATAGAGAACATGTCAACAATTAAAACTAAAGATTTGACATCTGCACATGCCAACATGTTAACTGGTTTCAGCGAGTAAAACCGCCCATTTGTCCATACTTTGTTATCCTTTCTTTTCTTCTTTCCGTCTTCCTTCTTGACCCCCTCTCCCTTCTCATTGTTCTCCTTATCCTGTTTGTCCTTCTTTTCTTTCTCTTTCTTGGGTCGAGCTGCCCGGCTTTTCTTTCCTTTCTTCTTCTCCTCCCCCTCATCCTCAAGTTCAAGGTCACTTATGTCCGATTCTTTCTCCTTCTTGACCTCCGGGTCCTCTGGTTTCTTGCGGAAGCGTGCATAGTCGATGCTCATACTGTCGTTGGTCTCATCCCTGCTATGCAGATCTTCTGAGCCGCTCGAGATGTCATTTTCGATGATCTCGGCTCGAGATTTGGGTTTCCGCTTCCCTCGTCCCTTTCCGGCAGGTTTCTGAAATATGACACAGGGTTTGTGTCAAATATTCTCATTTAAAAGTAACTACTCACAGAATGAATCGTGTGATTTACAATCTGCTGTGTTTAACCACTTTGTGCATACAGAAATCAGCAGTGTAAACAATACCGATGGCTGCATGCACACAGTGGTTAACCCCTTCGCTGCCAGTGATCACCCATTTGACATCCGACATGACTCTTCACTGACCAACACTCACATCAAGAGCACAGAGAAATGGGACAAAAGCAGGCATGAAGAACACAGGTCTAACAAGACACAGATTCTTATGAGCCCCTGCCAATGTGAGGCTCATGAGGGTTTATGTCTCTTGCACTTGTGTATTGTTCATCAAGTTTCATTCAATGATCTACTGACCAATGTACATTGGTACAAGCCAACCCCAAGTCTGTTTCAAGTGCAACAAACGGGTCATCACAAAACCAGTATAAGGCAGAGAAAATCACAACTAGTTCCTCTGGTCGAATGGTTTGATGCATTTCCTACTCTTCATCTCAGTCTGGAAAGTCCATGAGGTATAACAGTGTTGATTCTAGGATTTCAGAAAAGTGAGCCCAAAGGCTCCCTCTAATCAAAAAAGGGAGCCCCTCAAGGTGTAAAAGGGAGGCCCTCAAATCGCGTTGCACTGCTTACTTTAAAACGACATATATACACACATTCATACATACAGTGGAGTCCGCTTAACACGAATTTCTGGGGACACGGAAAATCACTTCGTGTTAACCGTATTTCGTGTTAACCAATATGGCCTCAAAATTGATCATGGCCCTCAAGGAGAAAGTGTGTAAGACGTGTGCGTGAATGAGTACCAGGTTAAAAGTGCATGACATTATCGTACTTTTTATGCATACCTTCAGCTCGCTAGGAAAACACAAGGAAACGTGTACAGCTCGAGTATTTAATGTAAATCCATCAGGTAAAATCCATACTAAGTTACAATCCTCAGGTAAAAGCAACACAGGTTGAAGTACAATCCCGCATCGGTAAAAGGGTTGTGTTGGCACACAAATGATACAACATGAATACAGTACAGAAATGCTAGCCAATGAGAAGACAGATTACAACAGCCGAAGGCTATTCAGCCAATCACAGACTAGAGTTCGCTCTGATCTGTCACGTGTACTTCCACAGGGCGAGAGCGACACATGAATTGGTTTTCTGCGAATGGAATCTGTGTTCGTGTTAAACAGGTGAATAATAGTGAAAATGCACTGGCTCGACTCAGGCCACACTGCACCAAGACGCTCGAGCAGGCTTTTACGCAGCAGCGGTGCGGCCACGCTGGTCTTGCCAAAAAGCGTCCAGTTTCTTTTTTCTGCGATTCTTCGGCCGCGCTATCGGTGTTTTTTTGCGATTTGGAGCATAATATTGCGAGAAATCGCGCAAAACGCGCTCTAGAATCAACAATGGTATAACATGAACTTTCTGTTTACTCCTAGTGAACATTCCGCTCTCGTCTAGTCCTGGTCAAGGTTCTGCTATTTTTAAACACTTTTAACAGTGTAGTCTCTGTCGCTGCAGGGGTTTGTGAAAACCTATAACAAAATTACAGGAACTAAAAAGACGATAATGAAATCTGTACTCACTGGCATGCCAGCAACAAACTCGGCCTGTTTCCGCAGCACTTTCAGCAGGTAATCAGCTCGCGTCTGTAGATGTTTGGCCTGAGGTTTCTTCAGTTCTCCGTCCGGCAAAATCTGTACATGTCAACACTAGAATACAACTCAGCACTCGGTCAAGTAATGCTAGGGAACAAAATCTGTCACTAAGCTGAAATATAACAATAATCTGACCAGTCACTCACAATTCCATGTATGCACAGGGTTTGAAATAACTGGGGGCCTGGGGCAAAAAGCCCCTTACTTTGGCCTCGGGCCCTCTACTTTCATGTCCACGGGGCCCGACATGCCCCCTTCTTTTCAGACCTATTTTGTCTCAAAGCAGCGGTAGGCGGTACTCAGCGCATTAGCGTGGTCTCGACACAGGTCATGAACTTTTCACCAAACACACGTGGCTGGCTATTTTTAGCACGGTATGCACTGCATCAACCTCTTTGCTGCATAGCGGTCTAGCGCGATATGTTCACTCTGCTGTTTGCAGCTCGCTATTCTTCTTTTAGCTAAAGCCGCTTCCTCCCGCAAAGGAGAGTTCCTATGTTTTGCTGTCTTGTCCGTAAATCATGCGACAGTTCATGAGCTCTTTACTTTTCTGTGGGGCCCTCTACTTTTACTAACAGGGTGCCCGAAAAAGTATTTTGAACCCTGATACATGAAACAGTCCTAATCCATCTGACAATGTTGCATACACATCAAGACCAACTGAAGCTAAGGTGAATTTTATTCACAGAGAGTATTTCAAAAACACTCATCTTGCAAGATAATAGTGTGTATCCTACTTCTGCAAGCATATGAAAGTTGGCCTGCCTCATAATTGTAATACTCAATGCAAAATGCCCCACAGTAACAATGATCACGCCATAATGTGACACAGAATTTCAGGTTACAGCATAGTAAAAGAAAAATCAAAACATTTATTATTATCTTGCAGGAGGAATTTTTTAAAAGCTGCTTCACAACAAATCCTGACCAAAACTCAGCTACCATGCAACTAAAATGCAAGGAAATAGAAAGAAATACGCTTGGGAATAATCAAGGCCCTTGTAACTCCAAAGAGTATTTTGCTCTGTGTAGAGCACCTACCTCATCATGCAGCGTGGGCTCCGTGTCCATCTTGATCTTTCTCTGTGTAAAACACCTACCTTATCATGCAGCCTGAGCTCCGTGTCCATTTTGATCTTTCTCCGTGTACAGCACCTACCACCTTATCATGCAGCCTGAGCTCCATGCCCATCTTGATCTTTCTCCGTGTAAAGCACCTACCTTATCATGCAGCCTGGGCTCCGTGTCCATCTTGATCTTTCTCTGTGTAAAACACCTACCTTATCATGCAGCCTGAGCTCCGTGTCCATCTTGATCGATTCCCAGGAGCCCTGGCCGTACTCATAGATGCCCTTCAGGAGGTTACTGTCGTCACTCACTTCCCACGGGCAATCCCAGTGCACCTTCTTCACATAGCACGTCAACTGATACCTGAACAATGCCAAGTGCAAGCATCAACAGAGTTTCCTACAATACCAAACAGTGTGCATGCCCTGTTCATCCCTAACCCCACGCCTTCACAATCTGCCCGAGACACATTACAGCAAGATATGGCTCGACCAGGATAGTTCCAGGGTGGTGGCAGAACTATAATGGTGATTCACGTCCTGAATTGTGAAGCAGTCTTCAGAGGATAACTCCCAAACTGTGGGTATTTCATATCTCGGGCAGGAGTTAACAGTCAATATATGAAGTGAAAAGAGGCAAAACAAACAAGATGGGATGAACCATAACCCACAAAGTCCCTTCTATATGAGAGCTGTCTTTGCTGTCAAGGGTCTCTAGCTTTTGTCTTTGACTTGATTCTGATGTTGAAATATCTCCTTTTGAAAAAGCCTTGCAGATGTGCCAATGCGTCATAGTGAACGCTACAAGGGGCACGCGCAGTGCATACGCGTCATTGGTTTGTCAAACATCATTTGTCATGACGTATTTTTTTGTTTTTATGTAATTTTATATTTAACGCGATATGATTGATTGATTGATTGATTGTACATTGCTTAACGTCCCAACAGCAACAAGACTTTCTCAGGACGTACCTGCACTGCTTGTGAAAAAAACCCAAACAGAATATTAAATGTATGTCACCAGCCGGTCCAATACGTTAAATAAACCTACATGGGGCCTAAATAAAGCCAAGACCATTTAGCAACACACATCCAATATCAAGAGCTACAGGCAGTGCAGACAGTAGGGAGAGTTTAAAAAAGGAAAATACAGGTAAATGGACCAAGGGTAGGCAGAAACACATGCCCCAGAATAGAGAGGAAACCCCACCCTGTGGGGCTGACCAGGGTGACCCTGGGAACTAAAAAGTAGTTAACCCCACCCAAGTCCCCCAGGGCAGACCCGTTTGGGGTTAACGCGATATGAGATTCGCTTTCGCTTCAAGACTTGGGAAAATGGTGACAAAACTAGAATTTCACGGTACAATTTCAGTCTTGCTAAAATTTGTGTAAAATCAGGTTGACTTTACCTAGCTACATGCTATACTAAGTACACCTGCATGCTCTTCTGAAAGCGTGTCGATGTGTGTGTATGCGTGTGCGTGCGTGCACGCACTCCAAACATCCTCAAGAGGCATACATATTCATGCACCCTCCGGGCACATGAGGATCTATGCCTCTTGGAGATGCGCGCATATGTGAGAGAGAGAGTGAGCGAGAATTACGTCACATTTAGAGTATGTCTGCGCACGCGCTCCAAACATCTCCAAAAGACATAGATCCTCATGCACTCTCCAGGTGCATGAGGATCTATGCCTCTTGGAGATGCACGCATGTCTGTGAGAAAGAGAGACTTTGGCGCGCTAGAGAGAATTATGTCATTTTTAGAGTTTTATGTCAATGTCTGCGAGGTGACGGAGTTGCCCTTTTTACGTCACCGCCACTGTCCGACTTTCTGTATAGAAGTCAAGGATTTTTACTGGTTTTAATTCTTTTCTGAAAAGAATTAATTTTTACTAAAGAAATTGAAAGGATACAAAGCTGGCTAACGAACTCATCCAATGTCTTATCCAAACTAGCTATATCCAAAATTTCAAGTAAATATAACAAAAATTACAGACTCTAATCTGGGTCAACCAACTTCTTATAAATGGTTGTTTATGTCATAAATGAGACATTCAATTACAATATGCTCGGAGGCTCTCTTAGCCACCCCTTTAAGAAAGTATTTCGCCAAGTTTCAAGCTTGTGTGTACAGAAGTAACGGAGCTTCTCTTGTTTGCATACATACACACACACATACATACATACACAGATATGGCACTTCGTGCCAAATGTACGTTCAGCAGCGAGGTTAGCGTAACTAGACACGACGAAGTTTTATCTTGTTACTTCAATGGATATGCTATTAAATTCGCCCCACCGCGACCCGTCCTAAAAAGTCCCTTCTACAAATAGAAGGGACTTTAAAAAGCCGTCATTATTTTGTTTTCACATTTCTAGGCAACCCTGCGAGATCAATGCTCAAGTCTCATTTACTCACTAGCTGACCAAGAGAACAGATTGAAATCGTGTATATATTGCAGTGTAAACTAGAGACTGCTACTCCTGAAAGAAAGCAGGATTGTTTAACATGATGATGAATAAAATTGCAATCCACTGACCGGGCCACTTTGCAGGAAAATGAGACCGAGTCAGCGAGTGCTAGCTTGCTTGCTGTTTTAAAATTGATTAACCCATTTATCCCCAAGGTCCCATTTCTCAAATTTTGGAGGTGTTGCCTAACGACTATATACCAGTTGTAGGAGATGGATTGATCATAATTCAAGAGTAGTACCAGATGAGCTTGGCGCCTTCAGGCACCAAGCTCAACTGGCACTACCCTTGAGTTATCATGATCAATCCACCTCCTGCTGCAGGGTCCGGGGCTAAAATGGTTAAGAACTGTCAACTCATGCACTGCCAAGAAATATTATTAACCACCACCCGACTGCACAGGATAGAGATCCTCATGAGCCCCTGCAGTTATGGTGGCTCAGGTAGATCTATGCATCTGGCTGAAAGCACTCCTGTATCCATGTTTGCCCGACATCACGAGGATCTATGCATCTGGCATAAAGCACTCCTGTATCCATGTTTGCCTGACATCACGAGGATCTATGCATCTGGCTGAAAGCACTCCTGTATCCATGTTTGCCTGACATCACGAGGATCTATGCATCTGGCTGAAAGCACTCTGTATCCATGTTTGCCTGACATCACGAGGATCTATGCATCTGGCTGAAAGCACTCTGTATCCATGTTTGCCTGACATCACGAGGATCTATGCATCTGGCTGAAAGCACTCTGTATCCATGTTTGCCTGACATCACGAGGATCTATGCATCTGGCTGAAAGCACTCTGTATCCATGTTTGCTTGACATCACGAGGATCTATGCATCTGGCATAAAGCACTCTGTATCCATGTTTGCCTGACATCACGAGGATCTATGCATCTGGCATAAAGCACTCTGTATCCATGTTTGCCTGACATCACGAGGATCTATGTGTCTGGCATAAAGCACTCTGTATCCATGTTTGCCTGACATCACGAGGATCTATGCATTTGGCATAAAGCACTCTGTATCCATGTTTGCCTGACATCACGAGGATCTATGCATCTGGCATAAAGCACTCTGTATCCATGTTTGCCTGACATCACGAGGATCTATGCATCTGGCATAAAGCACTCTGTATCCATGTTTGCCTGATATCACGAGGATCTATGCATCTGGCATAAAGCACTCTGTATCCATGTTTGCCTGACATCACGAGGATCTATGTGTCTGGCATAAAGCACTCTGTATCCATGTTTGCCTGACATCACGAGGATCTATGCATCTGGCATAAAGCACTCTGTATCCATGTTTGCCTGATATCACGAGGATCTATGCATCTGGCATAAAGCACTCTGTATCCATGTTTGCCTGATATCACGAGGATCTATGCATCTGGCATAAAGCACTCTGTATCCATGTTTGCCTGATATCACGAGGATCTATGCATCTGGCATAAAGCACTCTGTATCCATGTTTGCCCGATATCACGAGGATCTATGCATCTGGCTGAAAGCACTCTGTATCCATGTTTGCCCGACATCTAGGGATCTTTGCCATTTAATTGACATTGATGTGTACACTAGCAGTGACAGGGTTAAAACTACGCAAATGTGCCCAGAGTTGACAATGTACTTCACAGGCAACTCTGCATGCACACAGACATTGCATTCAGACCCCTAGGTCATATATGCTGCAAACCTTGCACGGAGTCAAATGCAACAGAAATATACTCACTGTTTGCGTTTCTCTCGGTCAGCGGGTACGGCCTTGATCAAGGGGTCCAGTTCCGCCTGTGCTTTCTTAATGGCCTGTGCATTCACCATGACACTGGATAGCTTGAAAGTAGGCCCTCGGTGCGTCTTCTTACCTGAAAACACACAAGAAAATACATTAGTTGGGGTTATCAAATCATCTATCTCCTTACCTGATTACATACAAAAGAAATGTTAGCGGAGACTATCAATCAATCTCTCAATAAACCCGTTTACTGCCCAGGCACAGACATCAGCATCCAGCATCAATGACACACAGGAAACATCAGCAACAGTTACTGAACAACCACCACATGTAGCCCTTCCCCTACACAAACTATCACACAGGAAACATCAGCAACAGTTACTGAACAACCACCACATGTGGCCCTTCCCCTACACAAACTATCACAAAGGGAAACATCAGCAACAGCTACTGAACAACCACCACATGTGGCCCTTCCCCTACACAAACTATAACACAGGAAACATCAGCAACAGCTACTGAACAACCACCACATGTAGCCCTTCCCCTACACAAACTATCACACAGGAAACATCAGCAACAGCTACTGAACAACCACCACATGTGGCCCTTCCCCTACACAAACTATCACACAGGAAACATCAGCAACAGTTACTGAACAACCATCACATGTAGCCCTTCCCCTACACAAACTATCACACAGGAAACATCAGCAACAGTTACTGAACAACCACATGTGGCCCTTCCCCTACACAAACTATCACACAGGAAACATCAGCAACAGTTACTGAATAACCACCACATGTGGCCCTTCCCCTACACAAACTATCACACAGGAAACATCAGCAACAGTTACTGAACAACCACCACATGTGGCCCTTCCCCTACACAAACTATCACACAGGAAACATAAGCAACAGCTACTGAACAACCACCACATGTGGCCCTTCCCCTACACAAACTATCACACAGGAAACATCAGCAACAGTTACTGAACAACCACCACATGTGGCCCTTCCCCTACACAAACTATCACACAGGAAACATCAGCAACAGTTACTGAACAACCACCACATGTGGCCCTTCCCCTACACAATCACACAGTAAACATCAGCAACAGTTACTGAACAACCATCACATGTGGCCCTTCCCCTACACAAACTATCACACAGGAAACATCAGCAACAGTTACTGAACAACCACCACATGTGGCCCTTCTCCTACACAAACTATCACACAGGAAACATCAGCAACAGCTACTGAACAACCACCACATGTGGCCCTTCCCCTACACAAACTATCACACAGGAAACATAAGCAACAGCTACTGAACAACCACCACATGTGGCCCTTCCCCTACACAAACTATCACACAGGAAACATCAGCAACAGCTACTGAACAACCACCACATGTAGCCCTTCCCCTACACAAACTATCACACAGGAAACATCAGCAACAGTTACTGAACAACCACCACATGTGGCCCTTCCCCTACACAAACTATCACACAGGAAACATCAGCAACAGCTACTGAACAACCACCACATGTGGCCCTTCCCTACACAAACTATCACACAGGAAACATCAGCAACAGTTACTGAACAACCACCACATGTGGCCCTTCCCCTACACAAACTATCACACAGGAAACATCAGCAACAGCTACTGAACAACCACCACATGTAGCCCTTCCCCTACACAAACTATCACACAGGAAACATCAGCAACAGCTACTGAACAACCACCACATGTAGCCCTTCCTGTAACGACGGTGTTTTTGTGTCGTACTTAATTAAACTGTTACATATAAACGTTTATGGAATGAGTGTGTGCGTGGGCTTTCTGCCAATCTGAATAAAGGTGGGTGTTCTATCTCTGCTTACTAGACTCTTTCATCCACCACACACGCGCTTACAAACAAGGACAAAGGCCACACAGTTATCTCTCTTTGCCCTCTGTTTAACTTACACTCATAACATACATTAAACCACACAATTCACATCATATAAACCAATCTACACCAATAACAATTCACATCATATAAACCAATCTGCACAAATAACTAACAAGTGGCATATAGGTTATTCACAACTTCAGCGCTCACACATTCACTCGCTACCGTAGAGGTCGTTGTCTCTCTCGAGAGACGTCACTCGACTCCTCTTTATACTAGTGTCGACACAGTCAATATCACATTGACGACTTGACGGAGATTCCCGAACTGAATATTACTATTCAATGACTACTCACAGATTTAGAACATTCCTAGGCGTGAAATTAACGGCGCTAGGCGATAATAGGCTACACTGACGGAACACTGCATGTGGTCCTGTAGCACGAATCTGTGGCTTACTTCGCTACCGTTGCTGCTCGTAGCACCAGTGATGGTAGGACGAAGGAGAGATGAAGGCTTGATGTCCGCACCTGGTCACGTACGTGATGCCTTCAGGACAGCTTCATCGGCCCTACACCAGGGGTGTCCGCTCCGTACCGGCCCCGCTGTATTCAATATACAGCTATCGAATTCTCTAGCCAGAATTCTTCCTCAGACTACTTTCGCCTGTCACCCCTACCCGGGTATAGGCCGTCGACGAGAGACCTCCAGCAACTCCTGTCCTGTGCTTCTCCTTCGATTCTACTCCAGGTGGTTCCCAGTCTCTTGATGTCTGCTTGGAGGTCTCGACGCCAGGAGTTTCTCGGCCTACCTCTTTTCCTCTTTCCCTGGGGGTTCCATGACAATGCCTGCCTAGTGATACTGGAAGCTGGCTTTCTCAGACTGTGACCGATCCATCCCCATCTTCTTCGCCCAATTTCATTCTCTGCTGTTATCTGCTCTGTTCTCTCCCAGAGTCTGACGTTGCTGATCTTCTCTGGCCAGTGGATTTTCAAAATTCTTCTAAGGCAACTGTTCATGAAGGTCTGTACTCTGTTGACTGTGGTTTTTGTCAATCTCCATGTCTCTGCTCCATATAGGAGAACTGCTTTTACATTGGAGTTGAAAATCCGGACTTTGGTGTGTTGTGACAGCTCTCTGGAACTCCATACTTTTTTCAACTGGAGAAAGGCTGCTCTGGCTTTACCGATTCGTGCTCTGACATCTGCATCAGTGCCGCCTTTTTTGTCTATGATGCTCCCGAGATAGGTGAAGGACTCCACCTCCTCCAACGGGGTGCCAGCAAGCAAGACTGGTTCTTCCCTGGTTGCGTTCAGCCTCATTGTCTTTGTTTTCTGTTTGTGAATGGTGAGGCCCACTTGGGACGAGATGTCAGCAAGCCTCGTGGTCTTGTCCTGCATTTGTTGATGAGTGTGGGACAGTAATGCCAAGTCGTCTGCAAAATCGAGGTCGTCAAGCTGTGTCCACAGTGTCCACTGTATTCCACTTCGTCTGTGCTCTGTGGTCATCTTCATGACCCAGTCTATGGCCAGTAGGAAGAGGATTCTTCCTCAGAGCCCTAGCGAAAACGACCGCTCGACTCGACTGGTATAGCATCTCTAACCGGCAATTATTCTCGATACCACACTGTCACTCCCACACGTGACACGTGAACATCGCTCACCTACATTACCGCACGTGAACATGGCTTATCTGTACATTACCGCTCGTGAACAATGCTTATCACTACATTATTCGCATGTGTACATTCGGTCCAACTGCTAATGACGTCACACCATCGTCCGACCGAACCCTGCACTAAAGGCGTTTGTTACACTTCCCCTACACAAACTATCACACAGGAAACATCAGCAACAGTTACTTTAACAACCACCACATGTAGCCCTTCCCCTACACAAACTATCACACAGGAAACATCAGCAACAGCTACTGAACAACCACCACATGTGGCCCTTCCCCTACACAAACTATCACACAGGAAACATCAGCAACAGTTACTGAACCACCACCACATGTGGCCCTTCCCCTACACAAACTATCACACAGGAAACATCAGCAACAGCTACTGAACAACCACCACATGTAGCCCTTCCCCTACACAAACTATCACACAGGAAACATCAGCAACAGTTACTGAACAACCACCACATGTGGCCCTTCCCCTACACAAACTATCCAACGTCATGAGACATGGAACAATGTCCTCACAAGACAAAAAAAACATGTCCATCGAGACGAATGCAGCACATCTGGAGTGTGTTAATAGTAACAGCATGATCTCCAAATGACCCCCTTTCTGCTAGAAGGGATTACACTGAATGTCTCTTGCTTGCCATGCTTACTATAAAAACAACACCATTCACTGAACAATTTTGGCTCCACTGAGAAAACCAGTAATTGATCAATATCTGGTATTAACATCATCATTATCAATAATGCTATTGTTATCATTATGATCATTATTACAAGCTCCAAACACCCACCATCAAAGGCTGGATCCTCCTGAATTTTCTGCTGATACTCTGCCATGGACTCATCCACGTTTCTCTGCAGAACCTCCGCTAACTGACGCAGGTCCGCCTCCGACTTCTCCTGTAGTTCAGCATCACAGGCAATGGCATCTAACCTGTAGCACACACAGTATCAAACCATGATAACAGTTGCCCTGAACCATTTGCACTCTCCATCACAGCAGCTGCCCTGAACCATTTGCACTCTCCATCATAACAGCTGCCCTGAACCATTTTCACTCACCATCATAATAATAATAATAATAATACCTTTATTATCATAACAGCTGCCCTGAACCATTTTCACTCACCATAATAATAATTATAATAATACCTTTATTATCATAACAGCTGCCCTGAACCATTTTCACTCACCATAATAATAATAATAATAATAATAATAATAATACCTTTAACATCATAACAGCTGCCCTGAAACATTTTCACTCACCATCATAATAATAATAATACCTTTATTATCATAACAGCTGCCCTGAACCATTTTCACTCACCATAATAATAATAATAATAATAATAATAATAATAATAATAATAATAATACCTTTAACATCATAACAGCTGCCCTGAAACATTTTCACTCACCATCATAATAATAATACCTTTATTATCATAACAGCTGCCCTGAACCATTTTCACTCACCATCATAATAATAATAATAATACCTTTATTATCATAACAGCTGCCCTGAACCATTTTCACTCACCATCATAATAATAATAATACCTTTATTATCATAACTATTGCCCTGAACCATTTGCACTCTCCATCACAGCAGCTGCCCTGAACCATTTTCACTCACCATAATAATAATAATAATAATACCTTTAACATCATAACAGCTGCCCTGAACCATTTTCACTCACCATCATAATAATAATAATAATACCTTTATTATCATAACAGCTGCCCTAAACCATTTTCACTCACCATCATAATAATAATAATAATACCTTTATTATCATAACAGCTGCTCTGAACCATTTTCACTCACCATCATAACAGCTGGCCTGAACCATTTTCACTTACCATCACAGCAGCTGCCCTGAACCATTTTCACTCACCATCATAATATCTGCCTTGACCTTTTGTATGTTGGTACTGGTTTTGTCACGATTCCTGACGGACCAAAACCACCATTGACATGCGAAGGGTTAACTACATTGATGGGCAAATGAAAGCAACATCATTTGAATCCTTGTTTCTGATTATTCCAATGGTGTCACATTTATTTTGCTAATCAGTACATTTTTGTAGTGATCCCTACGATTTGTTTCCGATGATTCAATTGATGTCGCATTTATTTTGCTTGTCAGTACATCTCCATAGGTGTTTCCTAAGATTTGTTTCCAATCATTTCATTGATGTTGCACTTCTTTTGCTGGTCAGTATATTTCCAATTCTACTACAGCAGTGATAATGATGTTCTAGACCAGATTGAATAGTCAAACAACATGTCCATTTCATTTGCAAGAAGCATGTAAATGGTGCCAATCTCTGTTAGCAAGGTGCATATTCTAATAAACCCCCCTGCAGGCTGGAGGGGCTTACATGTATCTATTTCCCTTGCTAAACAAATTGTTGGTATCTGCCTTCTCAAACTCAGGGAAACCTTCTAGTTTAAGAGTGCCACCAAGTCTCTTACACATCCCGTCTCTTTCAGCTTGTTCCTAGGGAATAGGGATTTACTTCACTGATCATGCAATGCCCATAAACAAAAGAGAGACAGAAAACACCAAACAAGCAGCACTGTCTTTTTGTCGCATTGAATTGCGTACCTGGTAAGAGGCTGAGCAAATTTTTTGTAGCTCTTGATGAAGCGCCTGAGCTCCGAGTCTGTGAATCCCCTCAACTTTTCCCGCACCTGTGACCTTGGCCGACCTCGCCTCTTGGGCCGATCATCGTCATCATCATCTTCATCCTCAGCCGACCCGTCGCTGTCATCCCCGTCCTTTTTCTTTTTCGACTTGTCCCGATCGGAATCATAGTCCAGCTGTAACTGGCGTAAACAATATACGAGTGTCAGAATTGACCAGATATCAGGCCTAACCCATTTAGCCCCTGATGCCCTATAGCAGGAGATGGATCGACCATGATAAATCAAGTGTAGTGCCAGATTAGCTTGGTGCCATTATGGTCGATCCAGCTCCTGCAACAGGTACATAGTCATTAGTTGACAAAACGCAGACATGGGGTTAAATGGGTTAACCTTAGCAAGACTAATTTCCACCTACATCTTCTACTAAAGCTACAGCACATCACACAGACGCTGTATCACAGATGTCGTCACCACTGGTTGCTACATGTACTAGGCAATAAACAATGATGGGCAGCACGGAGACAGTGTGCCAGGTTACCTGTTTGATGGTTTTGCGACTGCGTGGGGGCAGGTGAAGCTCCAGTAACTGCTGCTGTCTCTCCTCCTCCTCCACCTTGCTGCGTAGGTCTTCGGGGATGATGTCCTCCCACTCTTTCTCACTGCCTGCAACACACAAACCAGCACGCTCATATTCCAAAAGCAAAATGCTTGGACGGGAGAGACAAACCACTGTCCATTTTGTTGCATAAATTGTAAATTGTGGAATTAAAGAGCGAGTGAATGTGAACTGCACCTGAATAGACAAATGTTGCTATGCACAATTAATATACATGAATAGCAACAATAAATCTATCTTGTATATTGATTTCCAAAAAAAATGTTTCATAGATCTTAGCATCTTTAAGGTAAAGATGATGAGGATCAGGGCATGTTTGGAGTCATAAAACACCTGGAACAGAATACTGAGGAGGCATCTGATGACAAGTCTAGATGCTATCCCTGATACCAACCATGGAGGACAATGCTGTTGCTAAGATGGTTTATGATGATACTGTACTGTTTCAAGGCTGGGTTTTTTTGTGTGTATTTTATTTTTGTTCTCACTGTTGACAATTTTTATTGGGACAAAACACAAAATTTCAAGTGGATTTATGACAGCACTTAAAAGCATTTTCTAACAAAGAGCCCTCTGAAGACCATTCCCATCATGCATCTAAAATAAAGAGGAAAGGTACCATGGTCGCCATCCTGCAGAAAGTCATTGGTGTCCTCCTCCATGTTCTCAAAACTGACCACCTTGAACTGTGACAGAAGCTCATCCCCGGCCGTGTTGGTCTCAGTTTCGTGGGTCTCAGCGAACTTGAGGATCTCATCAATGTCCACTTGAGGCTCTTCTTCTTCATCCTCATCCTGCTTGAACAGCTCCTCCGCTCCGAACTTCAGGATGGCTGCAAGTTCATCCTTGTTGAACGGGGTTACATTGCTGTCAAGGGAAAAACATCAATGTCAGATTTCTCTATCCAAGCATACCAACAAGAATACTCCGAATACCAAATGGTTGGGTAGTCAGTCAGATTCCTAGCGTTGTCTGGTAAACTTGAAGGCAAAACAAGTCTGTACCATTCCAACATGCTAGACATCCAGGTCAGGTGATACCATAGCTTTTTTCAATAACAAATAATGTATTATTTTGTCACATCTTTTCCAAGTTAAGCCATTTAGCCACAGGACCCTGCAGCTGGGGATAGATTCACCATAATTCAAGGGTAGTGCCAGATGAGCTTGATGGCAAACTTATCTGGCACTACCCTTGAACTATCATAATCTATCCATCTCCTACAACTGGTACGTAGTTGTGAGGCAACACCTCCAAAATTTAAACAATGGGACTTTGGGACTAAAACGGTTAATAAGCCTGAAGGTGTAATTTTCAAGTCTCATGTTGAAAGCGATGATACTCATTGTGTGGTTGGCAAATGCACACTTTTTGTGTACAGTATATATGCAGCTTTCAAACTGCTGCCCGGCCTATATAAACATTAATTTTTCTCTAAAATGTATTTTTCGAAAAATACTTACCGATGACATTACTATGTGGAAATGTCTACTACTTAATTTCAGCCTAAGAACCTGTTGTGTTACTACACAACACGGGAGGCACTCGGGGAACCCTGACTAGGGCCGAGAGTTGCCTCCCGCCCCTACCTATCCGGTCACGCACCACGCGGTGTTGACCATTCAGTCGTGATCCTTAGCTTACCAGCGGCAAGCGGGGCAGGTGGGAGGGTCCTCCGAGTAATGTCATCGGTAAGTATTTTTCGAAAAAATACAGTTTAGAGAAAAATTAATTTGTTTCCTCAAAAACATTACCGATGACATTACTATGTGGAAGAATTGCGAAGAGGAGGAGGGTTCCTGCAAGGGCTAGTCAGAGCCCTCCTCCCAGTCGCACCACTCCCTACAATTTTAGCTAAGTTGGTACCTAAGGAGTCCTCGGCGCCGGGAGGGAGTGTGGCGCTGCGGTAATGTCCCCCACCAGTGCGAGGTAGTCTCGCTGGCCTGTTAAATCCCTGAGGTAGAGGCGGACGACGGTTGATTCTGCCCGCCAGCCGACTGCTGCCACGATGTCTCGGATGGCACCATTGCGAACGAAGGCGACGCTCATGGCCATGGCTTGAACCTTGTGTGCGCGTATCTTGAGGCTCTGTAGACCTCGGGGGGGAAGGTCCTGGTAGGTCGACCGTATGGCCCAGCGTAGCCCAGAAGGTGACGACTGGGCGAAAATGTCAGTTCTGCGGGCAGAAAGAGGCATGACCGTCTACTAGCGATGGGTTAGGATCGGCGTAGGTATACACATAGAGCGCGCACAGGATCTTGTTGCCTGGTCTCCCTGGAAGAGTACGTCTTTCAGCGGCCGTACGGTTATCACCTGGGGCGCAGTGAAGGGACATCTGGTCTTGGCGAGGGAGGCAGGGTCAATGAGCAGCTGCACCGAACCATCCATCCTGAACTGGAGGCAGGGCAGGGCTTGCCGACAATGCATGAAGCTTGCTTAGTCTGGCCACCGTGGCCAGAGCCAACCGGAAGCAGATCTTCCGTGTCACATCCGCGAACCGCGCTGGGGAAGCGGTTCGAACCTGTCCGTGATAAGCCACGTACGTACCCTGGGTAAGTCCCAGCGAGGAGTCAGCGAGCGGGAACAGGACGCTGCAGATAAAATTCCCATCAGGTCTGCTAAGTCTCTGCATTCACCAGGGTCTGGGCGAGGTGACAGTAAGTGTCAGCCATCGTAGACAGGTAACCTCGGGAAAGTGAAGAGGCTAGGCCTTGGTCTCCGAGGAGAAAGAAGTCAGCGAGCTGTGGAGTAGTCAAATCCGTGGGGAGAGTTGTTGGACAGCACACTAGGACTGAAGTACTCGCCACTTTCCCTCGGAACACGTCTGGTCGAGGGTTTATGGGTTAGCGATAGCTTCCACAGCCGCATTCGAGAAGCCTCCAGCGATGAGGGCTTGCCGCCCAATCTCCAGGGGTGAAGAAGAAGGTGCTCCGGGCACAGGTGGTGGAATAGCGGCTGGCATGGTTGCTTAAGCATCATCCTCAAGGTGGCCGAGGCGGAGAGAACCGTGGCGAGACTGAGGTCAGTGTTTCAAAACATGTTCCAGGTGAACGGCTCTACCAGCAACGCGACCGCAGTGCATCCTCTGTAAGTAGGAAACTGTGGCGTTATCCGAAGAACAAGTAGCTCCTGGTGGCGAAGGAGCGTTTCCCACTCGATGAGGGCTCGCCCAACCGCTTGCAGCTCTAGCCAGTAGGTGTGTCTGCCTGCTAGGTCCGGAGTCCAAAGGCCAGACGTCGAGAGGATCCTCGGTAGCAGGTGTGTAGCTGGAGCAGCCGGGAGTAATGACGACCGAGGGGGAAAAGATCCGCCGCTGCAATCATCAAGCCAAGCAGTTGAAGCAAAGCGTGGCGGGGACTGACCCCACCTAAGCTACATGGGCGACTAAGGAGGCCAGCTTCTGAATCCGAGACTCCGGCAAACTTACCATGTAGGGGATGGTCGCAAATTCCCTGCCGAGAAGCAAACAGGCGTGAGGGAGTGAGGTCCGATTTGCCCACGTTGACCAGGAACCCCAAGCGCGACAGCAACAGGAGCCGGGCATCGCTGTCCGTCCTCAGGGCGGTCTCAGACTGAATCTTCAGGAGGATGTCGTCTAAGTCGTCGAAGGTTGGAATGGAAGCCGACTGTCTGGCCTTGGCGACAACGACATCCACGATGCAAGCAAAAACTACAAAACGGTTGCAACCGAAGGCTGCGGCTGCGACCGATACAGGAGGGTCCGAAACTGGTAGAACACTCCATCGAAGCGCAATGGCGATACCTCCTGGAGGCCGGGTGCCTAGGGACAAGGAGAAGCGCCTCAGAGATGTCCAATCTGACCGTGTCGTCCACGGGATACACAGCTGAGGGCCCTGGTGGAATCCAAAGGAGAAGTTGGAGCCATGAGAACTTGTTCATCACTGCGAGATCAATGACAAGGCGCCACTTGCCACCCGGCCTGGGAACCACAAAGCGGAGGCTGTAAGGTCGGGGAGTTGAGATGAGATAGTACCTCCGCGGCGACCTTCTGCAGAAGCGAGTCGTCCTCTGCGCGCAGTGCGATGGCTTCGCTTTCGTCCAACGGAATCTCAGTCCACAAGGAGGAGCATCTCAGCTCCAGGAAACCCACGCAGGCCAAGGTGGTCCACACTAGCGACGCTGTCAATCCAAGCCGCGAGGGAGGGCGCTTATCAACTGAGTGATGTCGCCAACCTGTGCTACCGCCAGAGGGTGCAATGAGGGAAGTGGACAGTTGAAAACTGGGATGGCCCGCAAAGCAGGATTGCCGGAAGGAGATGCTGTGGTCAGCTGGCCGCTTGCGATTCATGAAGAAGGAGTACTCCTGGGAATCGCCTGGCGATGCGCGGAGAAGGAATCCCTCAGATCCTCAAAGCCGGGGGTTGTGGCAGCGACTTGAACCTCTACTGCTGACATCCCGAGTCGACAAGGTGGAGACCATCCTCTTGAGCGGGGCACAAGTGTCCGCAGGCAATGCGGCCGCAATCCAACGGGTTGCTTCGTCGATCCCCAGAAGCATTCCTGAGCGCGACACCGAAGGGGTTCTAGGCAACACAGGATCATCCGGAACAGCAGAGTGAGGCGCGGGGGAGCGGCTGTCCCTGCCGAGTCGGGCCAGAGCCGAATCCTCCAGGAGTAGCCGGAGACTCTCCTCATCCCACGAAGGGTCCGAAATCCGGCGAAGGGTCCGGATGGAGGAGATCGCGCTAACCACGTCCCAATGAGAGAAGGCCATCGCGTAGAGCATCCAGATGCTTCCTCCTTTTGTCGCTGGACACGCACGAGCATCTAGAGATGCTGGCCGAGAGGGAATAGTCCCAACTGTCAGTGGTCCGTGGACGCGTAGACACGGGTCTCTGCTGGCCTGCCTCCATAAGGCAGGCACTCTGCCGGCTATCGACTCTCCGTAAGAGTACACGGTTTCTCCTGGCGAGAACTCTCCAGACTGTCAGTGGACCAAAGACTGCGCGAGGCGTATCTCTGCAGGCCTGCCTCCATAAGGCGGGCTGGTAAGAGTCAGCGGCATTAGTCCAGCGGGCGTCACGGATCACGCAGTCCTGTGGCAAGGGCTGAGAAGAGGAGCGACTGCAACTACGAAGCCCGACGGGCGAACACCTAGTACAGCACCTGAGCAGCGAAGGTGGCGGGCAACGTAACCTGCAAGGAGAGACGTACCAAGACAGACATGATGCAGGGCATGGGATCGAAGCACAAGGAGTGATCGATGCTTCCTCCGTTCATCGCCGGATGCACGAGCGTCTGAAGCTGCTGGCTGCGCGGGAGGTGTCAAGACTGTCGGTAGGCTTCGGACGGGTCTCTGCTGGCCTGTCTCCGTAAGGCGGGCACTCTGCCGACTTAGCGACTCTCCGTAAGAGTATGCGGGCTTGTCCTGCCGAGACCCGCAGGACTGTTAGAGGATAATAGACGGCCAGAAGCGCATCTCTGCATGCCTGCCTCCGTAAGGCATGCACTCTGCCTGAATGCTGTCTCTCCGTAAGAGTCAGCAGGCTTTGTCGGCGCGAGAGTCACCGATGACACATTCCTGTGGTACGAGCTGGGCTCAAGTGTCCGGTGGGTCATCCGTCTCTGCAGGCCTGCCTCCGTAAGGCAGGCACTCTGCCCAAATGCTGTCTCTCCGTAAGAGTCAGCGGGCTTGAGTGGATACAGCTCCGGGCCAAGGAGGATAGTCGGTCACTCGCCGGTGTCGGGCGCTCGCGCCGGTAAACCCCCATAGCTGCGACGCAGACATCACAGGTGTGGTTGGAAGAGTAGGCAGCACAGGGAAAACAAAGCTAGTTGGTATCGCTTGGCCACTGGAAGTCGCCGGGCAGGTGAGCACTTGGTCACTGCAACATAACAGATATGATAGGTGACCGGGTCCAAGCCCTGCGCGGTCCCGCCAACAAAAACGAGAAAGATCGGCGCAACAGCTGTATGCTCAAAACGAAGCCTCTAGCCGACGCTCGCACCCGGCCTGGGGGCCAGCCGAGGGCTGGGACCGATACCTTACCTCTTCTGAATTGCGGAGACGGGGGGGAAGAACCTCCAAACCAACCACCAAGCGCGTCGGCGGGAAGAAGTCCCGGGTGGGTCCGCGACTAGAAGTCCTCACACAGCCAGGAAACTACCACAGAGCGGAGCGCCAGTAATCCAACACACACACAGTCCCCCATCAAGCACAAAGCCCAGTGTTACGTGTTGAGACGTGGTCGCAGTACGATAACACACCATCGGCATGCACATAAGGCTCCTCCACGAAACTTCACTCAGGTGCAACCCGTCACACGCGGCCCAAGGACTCAACAACACTGGAGTAACAGTTCCAATAATACTCTACTGTAGCGATGCGATCTCCACACAATACGCCCACAAATGCACCAACACTGATACGTCTCCTGTGCGAACATGTCGCCAATTCACTGCACAACTCTGCCACCGACAATGAACCACGATATCTTGCGGCGTAGCTCTCTCAAAGTCCATGTGCTACGATACAAAGGGAACCGTAAGCGCGCACAAAGTCCTAAGGGAACACAGAAATCCAAGGCGACCTCCCCTTTAACCCTCTTCTGCATGCAAGTGCATGTGCCAGGCAGCTCTTGAAAATATCACCAAAGGGAATCAACTCCGTAATTTTGAATGGGTGACATTTTAAAAAAAATGTTAAAAAATATTTAGACAAATCTTGAGAAAGAGCAATTATTTTTTCTAAAGTGTTAAATCAATAAAGATATAAAATAAACATTTGTGGAGCTGTAAAATGTGTAAGGAAATAAAGGTGAAAAATCTAAAGTTGAATGAACTGCAGTTTTACGTACTGTGAATCTCAGTTGCTGATGATCACAAGCTTTATCCTCAAACGATGATGTTGACTAAAAAAAAAACGATCCCCAAGTCATCCCATTTCAAATCTAAGTCAGATTCTTCCCCTCTTCCACCAAGTCTTGCTCTGTAAATCCCTCAAAATCTTCATAGGCACTGCTTTCCCCCACCAATGATCACCACAGTTCGAGGCCAGCCATTCTTACTGACACTCGATTCACACTTGAAACTTCAAAAATTTGTTGCTCCGTAAGGAAACGTCCAAAATGCACATGGCGTGTATTGACAGGAAGTGGAAAGAATCTCGAAAATGAGGCTTGTGGTCTCGCGAGATTTCTATTACCATGGTAAACATGGCAGCCTCCACAGTATACACGTGGTTCAGCGGGCGTTACCGGGCGTTCTATGCACAAACGCTGTGTGTTTTCAGCGGGCGCTCTATGCAGAAGAGGGTTAAGAACCGGTTCCAACCAGTCAAGGTCCTAAAGGCTAAACACGTCTGAACAGCTTGAGCTAAGTAGAACGACTGAATGGTCAACACCGCGTGGCGCGTGACCGGATGGGCAGGGGCGGGAGGCAACTCTCGGCCCTTGTCAGGGGTTCCCCGAGTGCCTCCCGTGTTGTGTAGTAACACAACAGGTTCTTAGGCTGAAATTGAGTAAGTAGTAGACACTTCCACATAGTAATATCATCGGTAATGTTTTTGAGGAAACAAACACGCAGTCCTGACAAGTAATTTAAATCGTAGCCGTCAGCGCAAAAGCATAGTGCTGCCTAGTAACGCTTCCTTGTCTTGTAGCATAGTGCTGCCTGCTCGGGACCCAACCCTTTAACAGTAACGCTTCCTTGTCTTGTAGCATACTGCTGCCTGCTCGGGACCCAACTCAACAGTAACGCTTCCTTGTCTTGTAGCATACTGCTGCCTGCTCGGGACCCAACTCAACAGTAATGCTTCCTTGTCTTGTAGCATAGTGCTGCCTGCTCGGGACCCAACCCTTTAACAGTAACGCTTCCTTGTCTTGTAGCATAGTGCTGCCTGCTCGGGACCCAACTCAACAGTAACGCTTCCTTGTCTTGTAGCATAGTGCTGCCTGCTCGGGACCCAACCCTTTAATAGTAACGCTTCCTTGTCTTGTAGCATACTGCTGCCTGCTCGGGACCCAACTCAACAGTAACGCTTCCTTGTCTTGTAGCATAGTGCTGCCTGCTCGGGACCCAACCCTTTAACAGTAACGCTTCCTTGTCTTGTAGCATAGTGCTGCCAACCCTTTAACCCTTTGCTAGTAATGCTTCCTTGTCCAGGTGATTCTTGTAGGAATCACAACAAGCGCTACCGACAGTGAAACCAGGATATTTCTGCACACAAAACATGCGCTGCTGCGCAAAAGTGATCCCTGATCTTAAGAAGTGAAGCAAGAAAGGCAAAGCCCTTATGGCTCACGTGTATGACCAATCCACACAAGTGTGCAGAGTTGCCAACCCCCAATCTTTTTTTCAGTAGTCAAAATGTAGAATTTCAGTAGTTTTATGACAATTTCAGTAGTCAATGCGTGTCAATTTCAGTAGTCAATGCGCGTCGCAGCGATGCATTACTAATGTAACTATACACAAACACAAAGGCAGGCAGAATACACATGACATTTAATGACATAAAAAACACTGACAAAGTGCCATACTTGGAAAAGATTTTATAAGCACAGCAGCTTCTTTCAAAAAGACAGGAAGAGACTGAGATGGCACAAATTTTTCTGGATCACAATGGCTTCGGCTTTTGTGGCGACTTCCATTGACGTGCCGGGTCACATCGTTAAATCCTCCATCAGGCATGCATACCCACAATTTGAAGTTTCAGTATTGGCCATTTGAAATTTCAGTAATACTATTAAATTTCCTACTTACTTGGTAGTTTCTTCTATTAAAATTTCAGTAATACTATTATTATTGTTACCTATTATTTCTGCACTTTTTTATATTGTGCCTTTTATATTAGCACGAGCGCAAAAATAAAAATGACACACACACACACACATCACTGACCAGGACACATATAGTTTGCACATCTCTGTAATGGGTTAAATAATGGTTGGGCGCCCTCCGCCCCCCCCCCCCCCCCCCCCCCCCCTCTCCTCCACTTAATTTTTTTAATTTTTTTTTTTAAACTTGCACATTGCGAAATTTTCTGATCATTGCACTTAGGTCCAACCAAGGGAAAGCAGACACCGACAGGTTGGTTTAAATAAAGGGACGTAATCAAGCAACTTGTTCTAGTGTGCTTACCCCCATTGTTATTGTTTTAATTTGACTAACTCCAATATTTACTTTATTTCTATATTTAAAAGGCAACTACTATTAATGATAAATTAGGAAATCATGTAAATTATTATTTTATGTACCCAATTTAACAAAATAATTGCATTTTTTGTCAGAATATCTTTTATTGTACAACTTCACCCACAGCTTTAAACTAAAATAAACACTTGGATTATGTTAACAACAACGATAATTATGATGCAGAGAAAAATTCATATTATTTGAAAAAAAGAATACGGCATATACGACCTGTCGGAGACCTGTCACGGCCAACCACAGGCGAGTTTGTTTGGTGCATTCCAACCGGCTTCACAATGATTGGTTCAAAGCCTAACACACACCGGAAGCTGTGATCAGTAACTTAGTTGGGTGACCTCGACTCGATCGGCAGCCTACACTGTAGCCACAGGCGCTCAACGAACCCTTAAAAAAAAATTTAACTATTGATTTTGCTTTTCCGTAGTATTTTTACTACTTCCGTAGCTCCGTAGTAACACATCTACTTCCGTAGTAAACTACGGAAATTCCGTAGTGGTTGGCAACTCTGAGTGTGAGAATAAGTAAAGGGATGGCTTCTGCACCAAAAATATGAATGTTTTCTCAAAATTTAATCAGTTTTCACACATCAGTCAAACCCCCGTGACCCTTGACCTTTGCGATGAGTCGACTAAATTAGTATACATAGGACGGACATCATCAGGTACCTAGCGCCAAATCTGATTGAAAGGTTTGCAAATATGTTAATAAGTACAATTCTATCAAAATTGGCATTTTATACACAGTTGTTGACCTCTTGTGACCCTTGGCCTTTTTGAAGGGGTCATCCAAATTAGTATGCATAAATAGGTCTTACCATCAGATATCTCTGTACCAAGTCTGGGTTTGAAGTTGTGAATAGTATTTGAGCAAACAATAAAGGCAAAGTCCTTATGGCTCACGTGTATGACCTATCCGCACGTCTGACAATAAGGGATGTCTTCTGCACTAACAAAATCCATGTTTTCTCAAAATTTAATCAGTTTTCACACATCTGTAAAACCCCCTTGACCTTTGCAATGAGTCAACTAAATTATGATACATAGGAAGGTCTTATCATCAGCTACCTTTCTGCCAAATTTTATTGAAAAGTTTGCAAAAATGTTGATAATAACTACAATTACTGGCATTTTATACACATTTGTCAACCTCTTGTGAGCCATGATCATCCAAATTAGTATACATAGATAGGTCGTACCATGAGGTATCTCTGTAGCAAGTTAGGGTTGAAGTTGTGAATAGTAATCGAGGAAAAAACATTTCTCGTCAAAATATGGCTATGTTTTACCTATTTCCTGAGCTCTTGTGACTCTTGACCTTTCTGAGGGGTCATCCAAATTAGTATGCATAGATAGGTCTTACCATCAGGTATCTCTGTAGCAAGTTTGGGTTTGGAGTTGTGAATAGTATATTAAAAAAAACATCTTTTGTCAAAATATGGCGATTTTGGACCTATTTCCTGAGCTCTTGTGACCCTTGACCTTTCTGAGGGGTCATCCAAATTAGTATGCATAGATAGGTCTTACCATCAGGTATCTCTGTAGCAAGTTTCGGTTTGAAGTTGTGAATAGTATTTAAAAACAAATTTCCAAAAATAGCTATTTTTGATATATTTCCTGATCCTGTGACCTTGACCTTTGTGAGAGGTCACTGAAATTGGTATGTTTAGAAAGGTCTTGCCACAAAGTGTCCTTGGGCCAAGTTTGAAGACTGTAGCTTGAATAGTCTCTGAGAAAATGCGAACATTAAAGTTTACCACAGACGACAGAGGACGTATGACATACGCCTGACGGATGACCACTGGCCCAGAACATAATCATTTTGCTTCTCACGTGAGCCAAAAACATCTTTTGTCAAAATATGGCTATTTTGGACCTATTTCCTGAGCTCTTGTAACTCTTGACCTTTCCGAGGGATCAACCCAATGATATGCATAGAAAGGTCTTACCATCAAGTATCTCTGCAAAAAGTTTGAGTTTGAAGTTGTGAATAGTATTTGAGACAAAATAAATCATGTCAAAATATAGCTATTTTTGATATATTTCATGATCCCTGTGACCTTGACCTTTGTGAGAGGTGACTCAATTGGTATAGTTAGAAAGGCATGTCACGCGCTCAGCAGGGCTTGCCAAACAATCCTGCAAGGCACTGTGCAAGGACGACGAAGGAGAGGAAGACAGAGGAAAAGATGGGAGGACAATATCTCAGAGTGGACAGGACTGAAGCTGGGCGATACGCTGAAAATAGCAGAGAACAGAGAGGAATGGAGGGAGCTGGTTGCCAAGTCATCAGTGGTGCCCCAACGGTCGGCAAGACTACGGGATATAGATAGATAGATAGAAAGGTCTTGCCACAAAGTATCCTTGGGCCAAGCTTGAAGACTGTAGCTTGAATAGTCTCCGAGAAAAGGCCAATGTTAAAGTTCACAACGGACAGCGGACAACGGCGGACAGAGGACCACTGGCCCAAAATATACTCACTTTTGCTTTGAACGTGAGCCAACAAACTGAATATCTGCCGCTCAGTACAAAAACCTGACCCCCTTGTGCATGCAGTCACCAGCAGTGTTTACAGCGGTTATGCCTGAGGAAAAGATGGGAGGACAATATCTCAGAGTGGACAGGACTGAAGCTGGGCGATACGCTGAAAATAGCAGAGAACAGAGAGGAATGGAGGGAGCTGGTTGCCAAGTCATCAGTGGTGCCCCAACGGTCGGCAAGACTACGGGATATAGATAGATAGATAGAAAGGTCTTGCCACAAAGTATCCTTGGGCCAAGCTTGAAGACTGTAGCTTGAATAGTCTCCGAGAAAAGGCCAATGTTAAAGTTCACAACGGACAGCGGACAACGGCGGACAGAGGACCACTGGCCCAAAATATACTCACTTTTGCTTTGAACGTGAGCCAACAAACTGAATATCTGCCGCTCAGTACAAGAACCTGACCCCCTTGTGCATGCAGTCACCAGCAGTGTTTACAGCGGTTATGCCTGAGACCGTACCTAGAGGGTGCAGAGCTGCGGTTGAGTACGGTGCGTCCAGTGGTGTCCATGCTCTGAATGACCAGGTGATCAAGCACCATTTTCTTCTTGGCTCGCTCCACGATCGTCTCCTCCACGCTCTGCTTGGTCACCAGACGGTACACAGACACCTGTCACACAGACACAAGACGATGTCAGTACAAGAAACGCTAAACCCATCCAGCCATGACATGCAACAGGAGAATTGTCGACCATAATAGGATAAGGGTGATGCCAAAATAGCTTGGCACCCATGTGCACCAAGCTATTCTGGCACCACCCGTGAACTATCATGGTCTCTTAAACAGCAGTCTTCAGAGAACACTTAAATTTGGAAATTTTGACCCAAAAGCTGACAGCATGTTGAATACATACATCCTCCTCCACTTGAATATCTGAAAGGTACCACAGGTCAGCCTCAGCATTACACACACCAGTAAATCACAAAATTAGATATAATGTAGACCCAGTACACAAAAGGCTTTCGGTCCAAAGATGGCCACAGTGGGCCCACTGCGGCAGATGACCTTTGTGTACTGTGGACAGGTATATGGCATCGAACCTCTTCAGTTAAAGTTCCTTGGGCAACTCGAACACTGTTAATTTTCTGACTTTTACTGTACAGACAACCTCCCTTTCACAGAGCGGTGAGCGTGTTTCACCCTCCCTTGTATCCCATAAAGACATACCTGATTTTTCTGGCCAATGCGATGAGCACGTGCCTGAGCCTGCAGGTCATTTTGAGGGTTCCAGTCACTGTCGAAGATAATCACTGTGTCTGCAGTGGCCAGATTGACACCCAGACCACCAGCACGAGTTGACAGCAGAAAGCAGAAATCCTGCAGACATCAAATTCTGTCGTTACACAACTTTCACTCTTACTTCAGAGCAGCCACAGATAGATATGGTAGTCTTCCCTAGATGTAACCTATGGGACAATAGCAGCCACAAAAAGATACGGTAGTCTTCCCTAGATGTAACCTATGGGACAATAGCAGCCACAAATAGATACGGTAGTCTTCCCCAGATGTAACCTATGGGACAATAGCAGCCACAAAAAGATACGGTAGTCTTCCCTAGATGTAACCTATGGGCCAATAGCAGCCACAAATAGATACGGTAGTCTTCCCTAGATGTAACCTATGGGCCAATAGCAGCCACAAATAGATACGGTAGTCTTCCCTAGATGTAACCTATCGGACAATAGCAGCCACAAAAAGATACGGTAGTCTTCTATAGATGTAACCTATGGGACAAAAGCAGCCACAAAAAGATACGGTAGTCTTCCCTAGACGTAACCTATGGGACAATAGCAGCCACAAATAGATACGGTAGTCTTCCCTAGATGTAACCTATGGGACAATAGCAGCCACAAAAAGATATGTGGTCTTCCCTAGACGTAACCTATGGGACAATAGCAGCCACAAATAGATAAGGTAGTCTTCCCTAGATGTAACCTATGGGACAATAGCAGCCACAAATAGATACGGTAGTCTTCCCTAGATGTAACCTATGGGACAATAGCAGCCACAAATAGATACGGTAGTCTTCCCTAGATGTAACCTATGGGACACTAGCAGCCACAAATAGATACGGTAGTCTTCCCTAGATGTAACCTATGGGACACTAGCAGCCACAAATAGATACGGTAGTCTTCTATAGATGTAACCTATGGGACAATAGCAGCCACAAAAAGATACGGTAGTCTTCCCTAGATGTAACCTATGGGACAATAGCAGCCACAAATAGATACGGTAGTCTTCTATAGATGTAACCTATGGGACATAGCAGCCACAAATAGATACGGTAGTCTTCCCTAGATGTAACCTATGGGCCAATAGCAGCCACAAATAGATACGGTAGTCTTCTATAGATGTAACCTATGGGACATAGCAGCCACAAATAGATACGGTAGTCTTCCCTAGATGTAACCTATGGGACAATAGCAGCCACAAAAAGATACGGTAGTCTTCTCTAGATGTAACCTATGGGACAATAGCAGCCACAAAAAGATACGGTGGTCTTCCCTAGACGTAACCTATGGGACAATAGCAGCCACAAATAGATACGGTAGTCTTCCCTAGACGTAACCTATGGGACAATAGCAGCCACAAAAAAGATACGGTAGTCTTCCCTAGACGTAACCTATGGGACAATAGCACCCACAAAAAGATATGGTAGTCTTCCCTAGATGTAACCTATGGGACAATAGCAGCCACAGATAGATATGGTAGTCTTCTCTAGATGTAACCTATGGGACAATAGCAGCCACAAAAAGATACGGTAGTCTTCCCTAGACGTAACCTATGGGACAATAGCAGCCACAAATAGATACGGTAGTCTTCTATAGATGTAACCTATGGGACAATAGCAGCCACAGATAGATATGGTAGTCTTCTCTAGATGTAACCTATGGGACAATAGCAGCCACAAATAGATACGGTAGTCTTCCCTAGATGTAACCTATGGGACAATAGCAGCCACAAATAGATACGGTAGTCTTCCCTAGACGTAACCTATGGGACAATAGCAGCCACAAATAGATAAGGTAGTCATCTATAGATGTAACCTATGGGTCAATAGCAGCCACAAAAAGATACGGTAGTCTTCCATAGATGTAACCTATGGGCCAATAGCAGCCACAAATAGATACGGCAGTCTTCCCTAGATGTAACCTATGAGACAATAGCAGCCACAAATAGATACGGTAGTCTTCTATAGATGTAACCTATGGGACAATAGCAGCCACAAAAAGATACGGTAGTCTTCCCTAGATGTAACCTATGGGACAATAGCAGCCACAAATAGATACGGTAGTCTTCTCTAGATGTAACCTATGGGACACTAGCAGCCACAAATAGATACGGTAGTCTTCCCTAGACGTAACCTATGGGACAATAGCAGCCACAAAAAGATACAGTAGTCTTCTCTAGATGTAACCTATGGGACAATAGCAGCCACAAAAAGATACGGTAGTCTTCCCTAGACGTAACCTATGGGACAATAGCAGCCACAAATAGATACGGTAGTCTTCCCTAGACGTAACCTATGGGACAATAGCAGCCACAAAAAGATACGGTAGTCTTCCCTAGACGTAACCTATGGGACAATACTTACTTACTTACTTACGCCTGTCACCCCTACCCGGGTATAGGCCGTCGACGAGAGACCTCCAGCAACTCCTGTCCTGTGCTTCTCCTTCGATTCTACTCCAGGTGGTTCCCAGTCTCTTGATGTCTGCTTGGAGGTCTCGACACCAGGAGTTTCTCGGCCTACCTCTTTTCCTCTTTCCCTGGGGGTTCCATGACAATGCCTGCCTAGTGATACTGGAAGCTGGCTTTCTCAGACTGTGACCGATCCATCCCCATCTTCTTCGCCCAATTTCATTCTCTGCTGTTATCTGCTCTGTTCTCTCCCAGAGTCTGACGTTGCTGATCTTCTCTGGCCAGTGGATTTTCAAAATTCTTCTAAGGCAACTGTTCATGACTGATTGACTGTACATTGCTTAACGTCCCGACAGCAACAAGGCTTTCTCAGGACGTGCCTGCACTGCTTGTGAAAAAAAAAAATAAACAGAACATTGAATGTATGTCGCCAGCCGGTCAAATACATTAAATAAACCTAACACATGGGGCCTAAATAAAGCTAAGACCATTTAGCAACAAACATCCAATATCAAGAGCTACAGGCAGTGCAGACAGTAGGGAGAGTTTTTAAAAGGCAAATACAGGTGAATGGACCTCGGGTAGACAGAAACACATGCCCCAGAATAGAGAGAAAACCCCACCCTGTGGGGCTGACCAGGGTGACCCTGGGAACTAAAAAATACCTAACCCCACCCAAGTCCCCCAGGGCAGACCCGGGTGGGGTAGAGTTTTAAAAAGGCAAATACAGGTGAATGGACAAAGGGTAGACAGAAACACATGCCCCAGAATGGAGAGGAAAACCCACCCTGTGGGGCTGACCAGGGTGACCCTGGGAACTAAAAAATACCTAACCCCACCCAAGTCCCCCAGGGCAGACCCGGGTGGGGTTCAACTGTTCATGAAGGTCTGTACTCTGTTGACTGTGGTTTTTGTCAATCTCCAAGTCTCTGCTCCATATAGGAGAACTGCTTTTACATTGGAGTTGAAAATCCGGACTTTGGTGTGTTGTGACAGCTCTCTGGAACTCCACACTTTTTTCAACTGGAGAAAGGCTGCTCTGGCTTTACCGATTCGTGCTCTGACATCTGCATCAGTGCCGCCTTTTTTGTCTATGATGCTCCCGAGATAGGTGAAGGACTCCACCTCCTCCAACGGGGTGTCAGCAAGCAAGACTGGTTCTTCCCTGGTTGCGTTCAGCCTCATTGTCTTTGTTTTCTGTTTGTGAATGGTGAGGCCCACTTGGGACGAGATGTCAGCAAGCCTCGTGGTCTTGTCCTGCATTTGTTGATGAGTGTGGGACAGTAATGCCAAGTCTGCAAAATCGAGGTTGTCAAGCTGTGTCCACAGTGTCCACTGTATTCCACTTCGTCTGTGCTCTGTGGTCATCTTCATGACCCAGTCTATGGCCAGTAGGAAGAGGAACGGAGACAGCAGACACCCCTGCCTGACACCAGTTCTGACCTGGAGCTCTCTGGTGAACTGCCCTTCGTGGATCACGCGACATGTCATGCCATCATAGCTGCTCTTGATCAGGCGGACGAGCTTTGTGGGTACACCGTAGTGTCGTAGGAGTTTCCACAGAGTCTCTCGGTCCACACTGTCAAATGCTTTCTCATAATCCACAAAGTTGACGTACAGCGGGGAGCTCCACTCCAGAGACTGTTCCACGATGATGCGGAGAGTGGCGATCTGGTCTGTACATGATCGGTTCTTCCTGAATCCTGCTTGCTGGTCTCTCAGCTGGGGGTCAACGGAGCTCTTCATTCTCTCTAGGATGATCCTGTTGAAGACCTTTCCTGGTACTGACAGCAAGGTGATTCCTCTGTAGTTGGAACACTTGCTGAGGTCGCCTTTCTTGGGAAGCTTGATTAGGTACCCCTCCTTCCAGTCAGCTGGCATCACCTCCTCTTCCCAGATCTTTCCAAACAGTGGGTACAGCATCTCAACTGTTGTCTCTAGGTCTGCTTTCATAAGACTCCGCTGGGATGCCATCTGGCCCTGCTGCTTTGCCATTCTTCAAAAATGCCACTGCTTTTCTGATCTCTTCCCGGCTGGGTCTGTCACAGCTGATGGGTAGGTCGGTCTCTGCCGGCTGGATGTCGGGGGGGGTCGGGTGGGCTAGGTCTGTTCAGTAACTCTTCAAAATACTCGGCCCATCTGTCGAGTTGGTCTGCTCTGTCTGCAATAGGCTTGCCTTCTTTGTCTTTTACTGGTCTTTCTGTATGACCATACTTACCCGACAATCTTCTGGTAATGTCGTAGAGCTGTTTCATGTTGCCGCTGCCTGCTGCCTTTTCTGCCTCTGCTGCCAGGCTGTCTGTGTAGGCCCTCTTGTCTGCCCTGATACTCCTCTTCACCTCGCGGTTGGCTTCCGAGTATTCCCCCTGTGCCCTTACTTTGGCTGCTCTCGTGCAACTGTTGTTGACCGCTGCTTTCTTCTGCTTCCTCGCTTCTATCTTCTTCAAGGTCTGTGCCGACAGCCAGTCCTTGTGGTGGTGTTTCCTGAACCCTACAGTGTCTTTGCAGGTTGAGTTCAGCGCCTCTCTAACTGCCTTCCACTGCTGCTCTGTGGTGACCGCCTCCTCTTCATTTACTAGCTCCTGTAGCGCTTGAAACCGGTTGGACAGCACCAGTTTGAACTCTTCTCTAACTCCAGTTTCTCTCAGGAGGCCTACATTATAGCGCTGTCTTCTTGTTGTCTCTGTGCGGCTTTTCTTTAGCTTGAGCTTCATTCTTAAGGTAAGCAGATGGTGGTCGGAGGCGACATCTGCTCCCCTCCTCACTCGAACATCTTGAAGGGATCTTCTAAATTTCTTGCTAATGCAGATATGGTCTATTTGGTTCTCTGTTGTATGGTCAGGTGAGACCCAAGTTGATTTGTGTATTCTTCTGTGTGGGAAGATGCTGCCTCCAATGACAAGTCGGTTTAGAGCACAAAAGTCTACAAACCTCTCCCCGTTCTCACTCATCTCCGAGCCTAGTCCCTGTCACCCCATCACCTCTTCGTATCCGGTGTTGTCCTCCCCTATTTTGGCATTAAAATCGCCCATGACGATGGTGATGTCTCGCTCCGCACATTTGTCCACGGCACTCTGGAGTCGGTCGTAGAACTCTTGTTTCTCTTCCTCGTCACTGTCATTGGTGGGCGCATAACACTGGATGACGTTCAGCTTGAGCTTTTTCTTGGTTCTAAAGGCTGCTGTTATAATTCTTGGCCCAAGAGGTTCCCAGCCCATCAGCGCTCTCTGTGCCACTGGTGACAGCATGAGTGCTACTCCTTCTGTATGGGGGGTATTCTCCTCTTCATGACCTGAATACAGAATCATCTCCCCACTTAACAGCCTTTTCTGGCCAGACTGCGTCCATCTGGCTTCACTGATGCCTAGCAGGGAAAGGTTGTACTTTTGCATTTCCGCTGCTATCTGGGCGGCCTTGCCGCTCTGGTACATGGTCTTGACGTTCCATGTGCCCATGGTTGTATCCCTGGATAAAGAGAGGCGGCTCGGTCCTGTGGCTTCCGAAGACTTCCGGCTTTCACCACAGGACGTCATAAGTCTTCTAGTAGAAGAACCTTCCTCCTCCAGGAAAGGAATTACTGTTAGTCTTTTCGTCGGCGTTTTTGTAGCTATTTCCTTTTTTGCAGGGTGGGGAAGCTACCCCCACGCCCAACCCCCTTACTAGGAGGACCAGGGGTTTTCTGTCGGGGTCACCTTCCCTTAGACCATGTTGGTTCACGGCACCTTATTTCATTCGGTGCACCCCTCTCACGAGGGACCCCCTATCCACCACCCAGGGGACGCACCTCAACGCCGTATGGTCCCAGCGCGAGGTATGGGACAATAGCAGCCACAAAAAGATATGGTAGTCTTCCCTAGATGTAACCTATGGGACAATAGCAGCCACAGATAGATATGGTAGTCTTCTCTAGATGTAACCTATGGGACAATAGCAGCCACAAAAAGATACGGTAGTCTTCTATAGATGTAACCTATGGGACAATAGCAGCCACAAATAGATACGGTAGTCTTCTATAGATGTAACCTATGGGACAATAGCAGCCACAGATAGATATGGTAGTCTTCCCTAGACGTAACCTATGGGACATAGCAGCCACAAATAGATATGGTAGTCTTCCCTAGATGTAACCTATGGGCCAATAGCAGCCACAAATAGATACGGTAGTCTTCCCTAGATGTAACCTATGGGACAATAGAAGCCACAAAAAGATACGGTAGTCTTCCCTAGACATAACCTATGGGACAATAGCAGCCACAAAAAGATATGGTAGTCTTCCCTAGATGTAACCTATGGGCCAATAGCAGCCACAGATAGATATGGTAGTCTTCTCTAGATGTAACCTATGGGACAATAGCAGCCACAAAAAGATATGGTAGTCTTCTATAGATGTAACCTATGGGACAATAGCAGCCACAAATAGATACGGTAGTCTTCCCTAGACGTAACCTATGGGACAATAGCAGCCACAAATAGATACGGTAGTCTTCTATAGATGTAACCTATGGGACAATAGCAGCCACAGATAGATATGGTAGTCTTCCCTAGACTTAACCTATGGGACATAGCAGCCACAAATAGATATGGTAGTCTTCCCTAGATGTAACCTATGGGCCAATAGCAGCCACAAATAGATACGGTAGTATTCCCTAGACGTAACATATGGGCCAATAGCAGCCACAAATAGATACGGTAGTCTTCTCTAGATGTAACCTATGGGACAATAGAGCCACAAATAGATACGGTAGTCTTCCCTAGACGTAACCTATGGGACAATAGCAGCCACAAATAGATACGGTAGTCTTCCCTAGATGTAACCTATGGGACACTAGCAGCCACAAAAAGATACGGTAGTCTTCCCTAGATGTAACCTATGGGACACTAGCAGCCACAAACAGATACGGTAGTCTTCCCTAGATGTAACATATGGGCCAATAGCAGCCACAAATAGATACGGTAGTCTTCCCTAGACGTAACCTATGGGACAATAGCAGCCACAAATAGATACGGTAGTCTTCCCTAGATGTAACCTATGGGACAATAGCAGCCACAAATAGATACGGTAGTCTTCTATAGATGTAACCTATGGGACAATAGCAGCCACAGATAGATATGGTAGTCTTCCCTAGATGTAACCTATGGGACAATAGCAGCCACAAATAGATACGGTAGTCTTCTATAGATGTAACCTATGGGACAATAGCAGCCACAGATAGATATGGTAGTCTTCCATAGATGTAACCTATGGGCCAATAGCAGCCACAAATAGATACGGCAGTCTTCCCTAGATGTAACCTATGAGACAATAGCAGCCACAGATACGGTAGTCTTCTATAGATGTAACCTATGGGACAATAGCAGCCACAAAAAGATACGGTAGTCTTCCATAGATGTAACATATGGGCCAATAGCAGCCTCAAATAGATACGGTAGTCTTCCCTAGATGTAACCTATGGGACATAGCAGCCACAAATAGATACGGTAGTCTTCCCTAGATGTAACATATGGGACAATAGAAACAGCAGAAATATCCACAGCACATGATGTATCAAGAGCACAAAATATCAACTAGAACAAGAAAGGCAAAGCCATCATGGCTCACGTGTATGACCGATTTACATATGTGTGACCTTTGCGACAAGGTCTGGCTTCTGCACAGGAAAAATCCACGTTTTCTGAAAATGTAAGCATTTTTCACATCCCTTAATGACCCTTGACCTTTGTGATGAGTAGACTAAATTAGTATGCATAGGAAGGTCTTATCATCAGCTATCTTTGTACCAAATTTATCATCAGCTATCTTTGTACCAAATTTGCTTAAAAAATTTGCAAAAATTTGGCAAGACCTACAATTTTATCAAAAATCAGCTTTTTACACACATTTGCCAGCCTATTGTGATCCAAGGGGTCATCCAAATTAGTATGCATAGATAGGTCTTACCATCAGGTATCTCTGTACCAAATTTGGGTTTTCAGTTGTGAATAGTATTTGAGAAAAAAACACCTTTTGTCAAAATATGGCTATTTAGACCTATTTCCTGAGCTCTCATGACCCTGACCTTTCCGAGGGATCAACCAAATTAGTGTGCATAGAAAGATCTTCCCATCAGGTATCTCTGTAGCAAGTTTGGGTTTAAAGTTGTGAATAGTATTTGAGAAAAAACATCTTTTGTCAAAATATGGCTATTTTGGACCTACAGTGGAGTCCAGTTAACACGAACTCGCTTTACACGAATTTCTGGTTAACATGAACCGTTTTTACGTTCCCGGCCGACGGCCTTCTTATTCTGTATTAAAATTTTACCTATAACACAAAATGCTTAACACGAAATTTCGAAAACATGAAGCTGGTTTCGGTTCCCAACCAGGGCACATCTCTTACACACTTTCTCCTTGAGGGCCGTGATCAATTTTGAGACCATATTGGTTAACACAAAATACGTTTGACACGAAGTGATTTTCCGTGTCCCCAGAAATTCGTGTTAAGCGGACTCCACTGTATTTCCTGAGCCATTGTGACCCTTGACCATTCCAAGGGGTCATCCAAATTAGTATGCATAGATAGGTCTTACCATCAGGTATCTCTGTGCCAAGTTTGGTTTTGAAGTTGTGAACAGTATTTGATTAAAAAAAAAATCTTTTGTCAAAATATGACAATTTTTCACAATTTCCTGAGCTTTTGTGACCTTTGACCTTTTTGAGGGATCAACCAAATTAGTATGCATAGAAAGGTCTTACTATCAGGCATCTTTGTACCAAGTTTGTGTTTGATTGATTGTACATTGCTTAACGTCCCGACAGCAACAAGGCTTTCTCAGGACGTGCCTGCACTGCTTGTAAAAAAAACAAAAAAAAACAGAACATTGAATGTATGTCGCCAGCCGGTCAAATACGTTAAATAAACCTAACACATGGGGCCTAAATAAAGCTAAGACCATTTAGCAACACACATCCAATATCAAGAGCTACAGGCAGTGCAGACAGTAGGGAGAGTTTTAAAAAGGCAAATACAGGTGAATGGACAAAGGGTAGACAGAAACACATGCCCCAGAATAGAGAGAAAAACCACCCTGTGGGGCTGACCAGGGTGACCCTGGGAACTAAAAAATACCTAACCTCACCGAAGTCCCCCAGGGCAGACCCGGGTGGGGTAAGTTTGGGTTTGAAGTTGTGAATAGTATTTGCGAAAAAAAAAAAAAAAAAAAAAATTCAAAATATAGCTATTTTTGACCCATTTCCTGATCCCATGTGACCTTGACCTTTGTGAGGTCACTCAAATTTGGTATCTTTAGAAAGGTCTTACCACAAAGTATCCTTGGGCCAAGTTTGAAGAATGTGGCTTGAATAGTCTCCGAGAAAATGCCAACGTTAAAGTTTACCGTGGACAGCGGATGGACGACCAATGTTCCAAAACATACTCACTTTTGCTTCGCATGCGAGCCAAAATATGAATTTTTTTTCTAAAATGTATTTTTTTTAAAAATACTTACCGATGGCATTACTATATGGAATACACTCTATAGCCTAGCGATTTCAGCCCAAAGTTGTGTCCCCTACACAACTGGGGAGGAGACACCGGGGATCCAAGAATAGGAGCACGGGTGGCCTCCCCTTACCAACCTATACCGGCAAGCATGTGAAGAACTCACCTCAGTTTCACGCTTAGCCAAAACACTTAGCCAAGGTGGCAAGCAGGGCAGGTGGGAGGGTAATCCGAGTAATGCCATCGGTAAGTATTTTTCAAAAAAATACATTTTAGAAAAAAAATTCATTTGTTTTTTCAAAATACATTACCGATGGCATTACTATATGGAAGAATAGCAAAGAGGAGGATTCCAATACCCAACCCCCTGTACCTAACACCCTCCGCCGGCCCACAAGGAGCACTCCCGACGATTTCAGTTAAGAAGTGCCTATGGCGCCAGCGGCACGCAGAGGGAGTGCTGGGCCGCGGAGAAGTCGCCCACCATGGCCAGGGAGTCACGCTGGCCGGATAGGTCGCGGAGGTAGAAGAAGGCGAAGGTGTAGTCTGCACGCCCGCCTACCGCTGTCACAATGACTTTAACCGAGCAGATGCGGTCAAAGGCCACTCTGGTAGCTACTGCTCGTACTTCATGCGCCCGGATCTGAAACCATCTATCCCCGTCTGGGGAGAGGTCTTGGAAGGCCAACGAGTCACCCACCCCAGTCAGGACGAACTGTCTAGGCCGAGACCCGGCCTGCCTGGAGAAGGAGGTAGAAGAGGCGGGTACGCCTCAGACGGCGTGGCTGTGAGCGACGCAGGAATTCTGCAGTGCCCGGACTGGGTCCTGTTGACGCGACCTGAGGGGTCAGTCGACCTCTAAACGGACGTAAGGTCAGCGTCTGGAGCGCAGCCGATGAAGGCCGGCTCTTGGCCTGAAGGACGGGTCGGTGAGAAGATGCGCTGAGCCAAAGGCTCGACTGCCAACCTGCGGGGCGTACCGAGAGCGCTAGCAGCTCGCTCAAGCCGAAGCCATGGCGAACACCAGGAGGCAACACGTGTCCGGGCCAGATCGGTGAACCGTGCCAAAGGCAGGGGTTCGAAGCGGGCTGTATCTAGCCACGTCAGTGCCCAAGTGAGGTCCCACCGAGAGAACAGGAGAGAGGACATCTGAGTTCAATAGAGCCAACAGGTCCGAAGGTCTTTCCAATGGCCGTATCCGACAGGTCCAGGTGGCGGTTACAGACCTGTGCACACCTCCACAACCTCTTTCAGTACTTTTCCGACAGTTTTCAGTATTATTCACAACATGTCAGTATTTTCGGAAATCTCGTCTCTTCCAAATGTCATCCTTTTTAAGTTTTACTTCGCATAAAATAATAACTGTCCATACCTATAATAATAATAATAACAATCAAGACATACCTTGTTGAATTGAGCGTGCTTATGTTTTCTTTCATTATTGTCCTCACAGCCAACAGGGGCCCAGCTCACTTTAGAATTAATAGCAACAGTCTGAATGATATTCCTATTCACGGGCACAGTCAGTGTTATAGCATTGCACCAAGAGTCTACAAGAGCCTAAGTTCATGTCAGTCTTTTTCTTCTTACAATTACTATACTGGAACACAGAGAAAAACTATACACTAAGTGACTAACTATACAATTAATCCAATCAGTATCTCAATTCAATCACTGAAGAGACTGATAATAGGTACTCTTGAATTTCTTCAATTTCTCAGAAGAATGCTGCCTGCTGCTGTCAAAAGGATGACCAGGCTTTGACTTTAAAAGAAGCAATGCTTCCAGAGTGTCATCTGCCAGTGAAACTCTGTGGTCCGTTCTGCTTTTTCTTTACTGCCGAGAAAATTCTTTGACAGTGTGCATTACTGGTGCCATTGTGTCAGTAGAGGCCAATGACAAATTATGATGCACGATCAATTCACACATTTTGACTTCAGCGTTTGTGATAGCAAGCTGATCTTCTTCTGTGTTTTTTGCAGTTGAGGCTGACGAAAAAAACGAATACAACTGTTTTTCTTAGCTGCCTCGATTGACTGGTGCTTTGAAGATTTCACATGACGTGCGATGTCATTTCCTCCGCCGCTTCGGATTGAGATGTCCGTTTCACAGATTTTGCAAAAAAACATGGCAACTACTCTGTTTACTTTGTGAAAGGAAAGGCCAAGTTTTGCTGTAAGCACTTCGATAAGTTTGCAAACGTCTTTTCTTTGCACATGGCTCTCGATCCTCATTATCAGAATGCTGAAAATCAGCACTTTCCGCCATTTTAAGCACTACCGGAAAACGTGCTGTGAAAGAATCTCCACGCATGTGCAATGACTTGAGGCAGAAATACAAAACGAATTTGCTGCTCTCCCTTGCATAGCAGACGATATATTGACTTTCGTACTTTGCCTTCACAAAAATCGGATTGTCTTAGAAAAAATCGTATTTCCGTATTTTTTATGTCTGTCCGTATAAAATACGGGAAAATACGGATGGTGCACAGGTCTGCGGTTAGTGCGTGCGATCACGGAACGGAAATCCTTCACGGTAAAAGGTGCTAATCCTTGGTCGTCAAAGAGCCCAGGAGGAATTCCGCCAGTAGGGGAAAGTGAGACTGATGGTGGCAGGAGCCACTGGGCGGCGCCCCACGACTGAGAGATCCTCCACTTGCCTTCGCACACATTCCTGGTAGACAGTCTGCGGGCTGCGGCCAAGGCCACCACTGCCGCATCCGAAAAAAACTCTAGCGTTGAGGACTAGCTTGGCAACTTCCAGGCGTGAAGGAGGAGGAGCTCCAGGCACGGGTGGAACAGAGCCGGGCGGAGCTGCTCGAGCGTCGTGGTCGGGGTGGGGCTCTAGGGCCGTGTCCGTTGCAATAACGAGCCGATCCATGGTCCAGCTCTTGGTCCAAATGAAGGGGTGGTCACCAGGAAGAGAACCGCGGAGCAATCCAGCAGAAACCGCAGGATCTTCGGCACCAGCACCAACGGGGGGGGGGGGGGAATGTAAACGCGATCAGTCCGTACCCAGGAGGAGAGCGCGTCGACCGCCCAGGCGAGAGGGTCCGGGACTTGAGAGGCAAACAGCGGTAGCTGGATGTTTCATCTGGCGGTAAAGGTCGACTAGGGGGGTCTCCCATCTCGAGCGGATCAGACGAAGACGTCTGGGTGCAGGGACCACTCCGGGAAGTGGCGGGCTCGAAAGCAATGTCCGGGTCCTACCACCAGAGCAGGAAGGAAAGGAGGAAGCACCGGGAGGGCCAGCGAGTGCCTCCTGGTTCTGTATCAAGGCCGCCACTGTCGAGTTGTATGGCAGACAAGGCCCTCCTGGTTGGTCAGAGTCTCTGGCCAGGCGTTGAGGGCCATCCCAACTGCTATAACTCCCAGTTGATGAGACAGTCTGCGAAGTCCCCAGGCAACCGGTCCGAGGTAAGGTCCGGAAACAGTAGTGCGGCCCAACCGGACTGGCTCGCATCAGTGCAGAGAGATCACCGAGTCGGAGGGGAGCACAGGGACACGCCCGACGCCCAGCACGCCAGATCCGTCCACGTCCGAAGCAGGGGCAGGAAGTGGGTTAACAGAACGGAACCAACAGGGTGCCAATGAAGGGGCGCCAGCGTAGGAGGAGGTGTAGTAGCCGCGGCGAGCCTTCTCACTTTGTATCCTCTAGCACCGGCCGAAGGGGGACGAGTCCGCTGCCGCGTCGAGCAGTCCCAGGAGCTGAAGCCAGACCCAGTCCTAGAAGGAGAGAAAGTTGGGCATCTCTGCCCTCTCTGAGAGTCACAGTGACTAGGTTGCGCAGCATCAAGTCATCCAGGAAGTGAAGGACTGAATCAGAGACCGCTGGCAAAAGCTGGCCATCACCGAGTCAAGGACCCTCATGAAGACCCAAGGACCGATGTTGAGGACGACGAGGAGGGCTCGGAACTGGTAGACGATCCGGCCAAGGTGAGTAGTTACCGGTGCGAAGACGGATGAATCGGCACGTGAAGAACGTGCCTGAAGATTGAGGCTGACAGCGAGATCCATCGGCCGAACTGCTGAGTGAAGATCTGGTTGTCTCCAACTGAACGGGCGGCTCCCAAAGAAGACTTGTATAGCGCCGATGACTGGGTGCCACCTGCCCCATGGAAAGGGGACGATAGGAGACGGACGTAGAACGCCGGCAAGTCGCGTCGGGAGACCACTACCGTCGCTGTTTTGTTGAGCCAGGCCTTCACCTCTGTGCAGAGTTGAGATTGGTCGACTTTTAGAGATGATCCAAAGGTCGTCTCGGAACAGCAATCTCCTATGGTCGCTGTAGAAGGCCAGCTGCCCGCCGACTGGAGACCCAAGAACTGTCGCCGGTGGTGGAGAAGGGGAAGGTCAGAGGGCCCGAGCGAAGAGACGCAGCGGGGGCGGAGTCTCCTTTACAGTCTGCCATGTCTCACCAAAACAGGGAACCACCGAGTGGAGCCTGGCGGAGTTGCGTCTTCACCGTCTAGGGGAGATCTGTGCCGAGTCGTATGAGTGAACACGCGGCCAAAGGTCCCAGTAGGCGGCCGCCGCCACAGGGATGGTTAACCCATATCATACTGAGTCTAAAAGCTTCAAATTTGTACACTGCCATATGCAAGCTACATTATAGTACTTACAGATAAGGATGTAGACCAATGGCTTTAGTTCAAGGGTGGTGCCAGAATAGCTTGGCGCCTAGAGGCACCAAGCTATTCTGGCACTACCCTTGAACTATTTTAGTCAAACTTATTTCACACACTGGTGTATTCCGAATGATATGGGTTAAGGAAGGTAGCAGCAACCAAAGGAAAGTACGTCACGGAGCGGGGACGAAGCTTCCAGGTCCCAAGATTTCTACAAGTAAAGAAGAACCGCTTGCGTCGCCAATCCGAACTAAGGAAGCGAAACCATCAAGAGGGCGAGGACAAGCATTCTGGAGTAGCCGGAGCCCACCCGCCAGGATGACGGCTGCCGCATCCACCGAAGGAACAGGGACGGTGAAGGCTTGAGAGTGTCCAGCGTACCAAGCCTGGCGAACGCATAGCTGCGAAAGATTCCTCGTCGCCGAAGGAGTCCTGGCGAAGCCGGGTCGAGAAGCGTCGACGAGATCCCAGAACCGTGTGGCTGAGGGAGAGACTTGCGACCTTAGCCTGCCGCAAAGCAACAACCTGGCGGAGGCCTGTCTCTTCAGAGGAGGCGAAGGTGGTCATAAGTCAGGAGGGAGGAAGTCGAACAGATGGGGGCCTCTTCCAAAGCACAAACCGTCTGTGAGCTGAGCGAAGGGCCGAAATCCTAGACGAGGAGGAGGCCGACGAAACAGCTGAGAAGCGGGAGGGAGAGCCAGAGGGCGAATCCTGCAAGAAGCTGAAGCCGAATCCGCTGTAAGCAGGCTTAGTATGTCAGGGTCTACCTCCATCTCCGCCTACCAAGCAAAGCCGCAACTGCCGCGGGCGAGCCCGAAGGAAAGTAGGAGGCGACCGTGAAGCCCGCAAGTCGGGGCGTCGCGAGGGAGGAGGGACTGCGGCCAAAGGCGAAATAGGCTCTGTAAGCCCCCAACTCGCCGAAGTGCGAGGGAAGGGGGGCTACTAGTGACGGGAATAGCGCGCGGAGGACGAGGGGAAAGCGAGAGACGGAGACCGCACTCCGAAGGTAAGAGGGGAGGCGGAAGGGGGACGCCGGCACCCCCAAACTGCTCGTCGCGAATCCACACCTGTGAGTAAATGTCTGAGTCACACCAGGCCCACCTGGAAGTTTGGGGCGGGGGTGGTGGGGACCGAAAGTGTCACACCAAGCCCGCTCAGGAAAAGCGAAGCGGGGAGGGGACAAAAACGGAGCGCGCGAATCCACACCTGAGAGAAAGTGTCTGAGTCACACCCCGGGCCCGCCTGGAAAGATCGGAGGGGGGGGGGGGGGGGGGGGGGGGGGGGGGGGAACAGAAAGGTGTCACGCCAAGCCCGCTCAGGAAAAGCGAAGCGGGGAGGGGACAAATGGGGCGCGCGAATATGCCCCTGAGAGAAAGAGTCTGAGTCACACCGGGCCGCCTGGAAAGTTCGGGGGGGGGGGGGGGCCAGACAGTTTTCACGCCAAGCCCGCTCAGAAAAAGCGGAGCGGGGAGGGGACAGTTAGTTATTTGGGTTTAACGCAACTAAGGCCATCTCACGGCGGGAAGGGTAAAAATCTGGTCAGCCAGACTAAAGGAAAGGTCTTAAGACATGATGTAAATATACCTTAAAAATATGTCAGGCTAAAATGTTGCACAGGTCTTTAAAGAAAACGTCGAAGGACTCTCAAAAAGGTCAAAATAATAGAAACATCATAATCTATAAACGCTCAAATCTTATTAAAAATATGGCACTCTCTCAGAAAACTGAAGATCTTGTCCTGGGGCACATCCCGGAACAAAACCTTCAAGGAGTCTGCCGTGAAATGTTTATACCTTGTGTCGATTAGATCAGCACAAGACAACAAAAAGTGTTGAACAGAGTACTGCTCGTCGCAGGCATAACACCATGGACGCTCCTCCTGTTTAAGTAAATAAGAGTGCGTAACATATGTGTGGCCGATGTGGAGCCGAGCCAGGACAGTCTCCTCACGGCGGCTGCCGCAGCGATAAGGTAGACCGTCGGACAACTTGGGAAGGCCTTCATGCAGCTTGTTAGCTTCCTCTTTGTCCCATTCGGACTGCCACTGACAGGCTATGTATGTACGCACTAGCCACATGTCTAAAATCACTATTAAACAGTCTGTGTGTCAGGGACAGGGTCATTGCGGGCATCGTTGGCAGCAGAATCTGCGATCCTGTTGCCTTCGATGCCCACATGCCCTGGCACCCAAATAAAAATGTTATCATAATATTCCTTCATCAAGTCCGCGTGGAGCTCTCTGATCTGCACCAGAAGTGGGTGGTCATTTCCCGTGCCCTGAAGGGCCTGCAGGGCAGAAAGAGAGTCAGACAGAATCAGGAAGTTCCTTTCTCTAGATCGATAAGCATGCCTGAGTGCCAGCAGAACCGCCTGCAGTTCCGCACTAAATACAGACGAGTGGTCTGGGAGGCGGTGCTTAAATGGGCGTCTAGGATGGCGAGATGACACTGCGGCCGCAGCCACTCTCCCATCCTCAGACTTTGACCCATCAGTATAGATGTGACAATAGCCAGGAAAAATTGAAAGCAGTTCATTGAGGCTCTGTTGGTATATGGCTGGTCAGGAACTGGTAAGAGCCAAGGTGGAGTGATGTCTTGCAGGGATTCCTAAACTTTGTCCAGGTTCAATCCGGCCGCCTGCAGATGAGGTCAGACATGGAAAGAAAGTGGACGGACAGCTCCCAGATGGGTATCGTAAATCTCTGCAAATGATGGTTTAAAAACACAATCACAGGCAGGATTGTCTGGATGGCCTTCACTTTCAGAACGTAGCTGAGCATGAGGCGGATGCAGCGGAGCTTGAGAGAAGGCTCCCCTGCCTCGGCATACAGACTAGGAACTGGAGACATCCTGAAGGCCCCAAGACATATCCGCAGACCCTGATGATGAATTGTGTTCAGACGCTGTAGCACAGACTTGGAAGCTGAGCCATACACCACAGAGCCGTAATCCAGTTTGGACCGAACAAGGGCCCGGTACAGATGAAGTAAGACAGTACGGTCCGCACCCCAGTCAGTACGACCGACGACACGAAGAATGTCGAGAGCCTTCTGACAAGAGGTTCTAAGGTAATTAATATGGTTGCGGAAGTAAGTCTTTTGTCAAAAATGACCCCCAGAAACTTTGCCTCCTCGGCCACCTTAATTGGCACTCCAGCAATGCTCAGGCTAGGTTCTGGAAAAAATTTCGTCTGGTTAGTGAAATGCACACAGACAGTCTTGGAGGGCGAGAACTTGAATCCACTGAGAGACACCCACCGCTGGATGCGATCAACACACAGCTGCAAGCGCCTCTCAAGGGACGCAAGTCCTCGACCACGTGCGCACAAAGCAAAGACGTCAACAAACAAAGAGCATTCAGAATCATCCTTGACAGCCTTTACAATGTTATTAATTTTAATACTAAATAAAACAGGAGATAGAATGCTGCCCTGTGGGACACCCATCTCCTGTTCAAAGGAGTCGGAGAGGGTGGAGCCCACACGGACATGGAACGACCGGTTAGTCAAAAAATTGTGAATAAAAACGGGCAGGTGCCCTTTAAAACCCATGTCCAACAAGTCAGACATTATGCCATACTTCCAGGTAGTGTCATACGCCTTCTCAAGATCGAAGAAAATTGCATTAACATGCTGCTTGTTGACAAAAGCATCTAGAATAAATGATTCAAAGCGGACTAAATGGTCAGTTGTACTACGGAAGCGCCGGAAACCGCACTGGAGGTCTGTGAGGAGACCCTGTGACTCCAGATGCCACACCAGGCGAGTGTTGACCAGGCGCTCCATAGTTTTACATAAACATGATGTTAAAGCGATAGGCCGGTAGTTGCCCGGGTCGGAAGGATCCTTAACCGGCTTGGGGATCGGTACAACCACAGCCTGGCGCCAAGACGGCGGAAAATGACCAGTTCTCCAGATATGGTTAAAGGCCTTGAGAAGTACAAGGAGTGACCTCTCAGGCAGATGTGTTAGGAACTGATAGTGGACGGTATCTAGGCCAGCAGCAGAGTCATTACATTTCTGCAAGGCTTGCTGCAATTCTGATAATGTAAATGGGACATTATAGTCTTCTGAGTTATCAGACTTAACATCACAAATACGAGACTCTCGCGTCTCCTTTTCTCTCTGGAAGAATTGATTGTACATTGCTTAACGTCCCGACAGCAACAAGGCTTTCTCAGGACGTGCCTGCACTGCTTGTGAAAAAAACAACTAAACAGAACATTGAATGTATGTCGCCAGCCGGTCAAATACATTAAATAAACCTAACACATGGGGCCTAAATAAAGCTAAGACCATTTAGCAACACACATCCAATATCAAGAGCTACAGGCAGCGCAGACAGTAGGGAGAGTTTTAAAAAGGCAAATACAGGTGAATGGACCTCGGGTAGACAGAAACACATGCCCCAGAATAGAGAGAAAAACTCACCCTGTGGGGCTGACCAGGGTGACCCTGGGAACTAAAAAGTACCTAACCCCACCCAAGTCCCCCAGGGCAGACCCGGGTGGGGTTCTCTCTGGAAGAAAGGTGAATAATGCTCCGTTGAAGAATTATGGGCAATGGTGGAGGCAAGCAAGCAATTTGGCCACAGCTTTTTTATCTGTAACCAAGCTGGCACCATCTCTAAGATGGCCAACAGAAGCCGAGCCACCCCTGCCCCTAATTCTCCGAACAGCCTTCCATACTTTCTTGGACGGAGTCCGAGAAGTTAAAGATGAGAAGAAGCGTCTCCAGGAAGCACGGAATTCACGTTTAAAAATGTAACAAGCTTTCGCACTCTGTCTTTTAAAGGTTAAAATATTCACTTGCGATGGATTACGGAAAGTACGTCGCTGAGCAGATTTGCGCGCCATTTGGGCCTTGCGGCACTCTTCGTTGAATCATGGTACTCTCGGCTTTCGAGGGACTGATGCGGAAGTTTTAGGGATGGTTTCACCCGCTACGTCCAACAAAATAGTAGTAAAAGAAGAAATAGGTTCTTCAGATGACATGACCACCTCCTCTGTAATACGAGACTGACAGAGGGAGGCGAACAGAGGCCAGTTAGCTTTCTTAAGATTCCAGCGCCCCACCGGTGGATCCTCCCCACAGCTGACCGATGACAGGACTACTGGGAAGTGGTCACTACCACACAGGTCACCGTGAACCTTCCAGTCAAAGTCCAGCATGAGAGAAGGATCACACACAGCGAGGTCTAGAACAGAACTAGATCCTGAACCTGGATTAGAGTATGTAGGTGAACCATCGACCATCGTTAAAGACACACAGGTTAAGTTGAGAAAAAACATCTTCTAACATCTGACCTCTGCCATCATAGGTCACTACCTCAAAGGTGAGCGTGACCGTTAAAATCCCCCATGAGAATAAAGGGAGGGGGCAGTTGATCAACTAAATTTAAAAAAATCATTACTACAGACCCGTGGGGATGGTGGCAGGTAAATACTGCATATGGTTATGGTCTTCTTCAAGGTAACCCGAGCTGCGACAGCCTGAAGACAGGTGTCGATGCTAACGGGGCTACATAAAATTTGGCTACTAATGAGAAGAGCCACTCCACCCGAGCGCCTCTCCGAATCAGAGCCTTTATGTATAACGTTAAAACCATTAAAGGACTACAGTGTCAGAAGTCTTCAGGTAAGTCTCCTGAAGAGATATTACTGAGGGGTTATAGCACTTGACTAAAAGACGTAATTCCTCAAAGTTAGCTTGAAAATCACGACAATTCCACTGAAGCAGAGAGTCCATGATTATGTCTTATCTGGGGGTGCGGAGTTTTTCCCTCCTTTTTCCTTTGCCTTGGAAGGAGTTGGAGAAACAGAGGGGGGCCGGCTCCCGAGCCTCCTCTGGTTCTTAGGAGATGAAGGGGTTGGAGCTGCCGCAGCATCGGCAACTTCCACTCCCTCCATCTGCTCCTCCAATGCAGCATATTTGTTTTGAAGGGGGACATCAGTGTTCCCCTTCTGGGCACGTGCGCACGGCGGTCCCATAGATTTCTTAGACTTCTGGTCCTGGGCAGCGGTACTGCCGCTAGAGTTAGCAGCCTTAGAAGGCTGACCAGAGCCAGAAACCTTTGGCGTTGACAACTAGCAGGTTTGGGTGGGGGCTGAGGCTTAGGGGCAGCAGAAGGCGGTGCCACCGGACCAATAGCGTCCGCCCTCTGCGTTCCCTGGATCCTCGTCACCACCGGAGGAGGGTTACTCTCCAGGGGCGAGAGGATCCGAGGCTAAGCCCCCAACCAAGAAGTTGGGGTTTGACAAGTGAAGTCTTTGGTGGGGCGCTTGCCTGCCACCGCAGCACTGAAAGTATACACAAAGTTGTTATTTGAGTTTGGCGCAGCCTCAGCTGCACCAGGACCGTCAACCAGTTTTTTTGCGTCCGCAAAGGACAGCCCCTTCTCCACACGCACCTGCTGAATCCTGCACTCGGAGATCCAACGAGGGCACTTCTTGTCCAAAGCCATATGCGCCCCCTGGCAATTCACACACAGGGGGATGGCTGTGCAGGACTCCGCAGAGTGTCCGGGCTTAGTGCAACGGGCGCATAGAGCCTCTGCCTGGCGGCATGTCTTCTGCCCATGGCCATACTTTTGGCACTTAAAGCACCGGAGGGGGAGAGGGACGTACTTTTTCACTTTTAGGGAGTAGTAACCTCCCCAGATGGTAATAGGAGCTGTGGGGGTGCCAAACGTCAGGATGATGGTAGGGAGACGGATCTCCCTAACACCTCGTTTGGAAATGAAGCGCCTGACATAGGTCACCCCCTGTGGTTCTGTACAAGTTCATCTTCAGACAGTTCGGCCAATGCTTGATCTTTAATCACTCCTCTAGAGGAATTCATTGTTTTGTGGGGAGTGACCTCCACCGGAGTGTCTCCGATGGAAGAGAGCCTCAGTAGCCCATTGGAGTGTGCCCGGGTACGGCACTCTACCAGCAAGTCACCAGACCTGAGGCGCTGGGCCTCAGGCCTGCCAACACGGCTCCTGAGGGTCTCCCCTACCAGGAAAGGGTGCAGCTTGGAAACAGGCTTCTCTTTAACTTTGCTGTGGATAATGAGAAAGCGAGGCCAGGCGGCCGACGCCTGAGGTGTCGCTTCCTCACAGAGTCACTATCGTTCTCAATGACAATGTCGGCGGCTATGTGCCGCTTTGGTGCCAGTTTTGGTTTTTTGATATTTTCCATATTATAGTATGTTAGATATTCATCCCCCGGGGGTCCCCGCCCGCCACCGAGCCCAACAAGGGAAAGTGCAATTGTCGGCGGGTCTCCAGCCGACGCACAATGGAGACTGCCCGAAAGATATACTCAAGGGGGTAAGCCCGATTGAACCGTTTGAGCCACCGCCTTCTATCACACTGTTGAATGCAGGGGAATACTGGCGTAAAGCACCTAATCAGCATCAGAGGCTATAGCATGGTGCTCCGTATAACAACCCGCATGTCAACAGGGGGATAGGGCTCGACGTGACAAGAGCCGATTGACTAGGCCGGTACGACTAGCCTCCCGTTTAAGCAGAAGTCAAGGCCAAAGTGGAGTGTTTCAGCCACCAGGATCCTCTTCTCCCCCCGATACGGGTCTCCAAGCACGGCAAACACTTGGGATCCAAAGGACCAAAAGCTCACGCGTATTTTTAAGGACCAATCCAACATGGTCTGGCGTCGAGACCTCCAAGCAGACATCAAGAGACTGGGAACCACCTGGAGTAGAATCGAAGGAGAAGCACAGGACAGGAGTTGCTGGAGGTCTCTCGTCGACGGCCTATACCCGGGTAGGGGTGACAGGCGTAAGTAAGTAAATCCAACATGGTAAGACCTGGGTAAGCACAGCTCCTTAAAAACCGGACCAGTGAAAACATATCTGCTGACATCAAGTCCTAATCCTGGACAAAGATGGCACCCCTCTGCTAGCCCACTCAGTCAGGGACTGAGGAGACTACCCACCCACGCCACGTGGAGGCCGGTGCCCAGTGGGCGGGGGAGGGGACAAATGGGGCACGTGAATCCACACCTGTGAGCAAATGTCTGAGTCACACCGGGCCCGCCTGGAAAGTTCGGGGCTGGAGGGGGGGGGAGGGGGGGGGGGGGGGACAGAAAGGTGTCACACCAAGCCCGCTCAGGAAAAGCGAAGTGGGGAGGGGACAAAAATGGGGCGCGCGAATCCTCACCTGTGAGTAAATGTCTGAGTCACACCGGGCCCGCCTGGAAAGTTCGGGGCGGGGGGATTGACAGAAAGGTGTCACGCCAAGCCCGCTCAGGAAAAGCGAAGCGGGGAGGGGACAAATGGGGCGCACGAATCCACACCTATGAGTAAATGTCTGAGTCACATCGGGTCCGCCTGGAAATTTCGGGCGGGGGGGGGGGGGAACAGAAAGGTGTCACGCCAAGCCCGCTCAGGAAAGGCGGAGCGGGGAGGGGACAACTTTGGGGCGCGCGACCCCCGCTCCGAAGCTTCGGAGCGTGGGGTGCGCATGACAAGGTCACACCGGGCCCGCCTGGTCGAAACGGGGCGGGGGGAGGGGGGGGGGGGGGGGGGGGTTACGTAAACGTAGCAAACCGGGCCCGCTGGAACGAATCAGAGCGGGTGGGTAACCTCTTTAGTACTTTTGCGCTAGTCACGCCGGGCCCGCTCGGGAGAAAAGGAACGGGTGGGCGTGGACGAGCGCTCAGCTCGCCCAACCCACTCGGGCAAACGGAGCGGGGGTGCAAAATAAAGGAGCTCCAGCCACGCAAACGTGGGGAGCACGACTCTGATACTCGCCTGCCCTGCTCAGAAGACTCGGAGAGGGGAGAGAGTTCCTGCATGGTTAAGGTAAAAGAGGGGGACTTACCTGCGGGCTGGAAGGCCCGGAAGCCGGAGCGAAGTGGGGCCCGAGAAGCCGACGGAGCGACACCATCCTGCAAAGAAGTCCGGGGAGACTGTCAAGACCAGGAAGGAAGGACACGTCTGTAGAAATTCCACAACTGAGACCGCCGGTCCTCACTCCCGTCGGCACACACGTCACACATCCTGTCGGAAGAGCAGTCAAGAGCACGGCCTGCAGGCGACGAGGGCATCCAAGGGCCACAGAAATCCTCACAAAGGGGGCCAAACTTCAACAGAAGCCGCCATAGCGTTCGTTGCACACTGTCCGCAGGAAGGCACACACTCAAGCGCCGAACTCACACCACGAGGCACAAGCCACGTGAGAAAGTCACAAGCCGAAACCCAAGGCCGCAGCCAAGGGCGAAGTTCACTGAAAGTCAAACCGGTCGGTAAAATGTTGAAGTGTAGAACACACCAACGAAGTACACCGAGTCCAAGGAGAAGTCTAACCAAGGCAAAAGCCAAGTTTGTAGTAAACCACAGAAGACACCGGTCAAAAACCGTAGCAAGGCAAAAGCCCGACCGTCCACGGTCGAGCTAAGAGTGAAACTGAGGTGAGTTCTCCACACGCTTGCCGGTATAGGTTGGTAAGGGGAGGCCACCTGGGCTCCTATTCTTGGATCCCTGGTGTCTCCTCCCCAGTTGTGTAGGGGACACAACTTTGGGCTGAAATCACTAGGCTATAGAGTGTATTCCATACAGTAATGCCATCGGTAATGTATTTTGAAAAAACAAATGTATAAGTTAACCTATTTCGCACCAACATTCTAGCAGATGGATCGACCATAAAAATTCAAGGGTAATGCCAGATTAGCTGTACAAGTGCCAAGCTAAACTGGCACTACCCTTGAACGATCATGGCTGATCCGTCTCCTTATGTAGTGCACTGGAGCTAAATGAGAGTAGAAACATACCTGTGAACCCTCAGCATTGAAGTGATCCATGGCCTGCTTCCTGATATCTCCTCGTATGGAGCCATCAAGTCGCTGGAACAAACACAAACATTAACCTTCAACCTCGTCAATGCCACTGGCCACATGTTGTGAAATCATTCTCAACTCAAAAGCAACCACCTCCCACCATCCAAACAAGTAGGACATAAAGTGGGGCAAACTAGAGCCACTGAAAGTCATAGCCCTCATCACCAACACAGGCTTATCAAGTTGCATGGAGATCTCTTGTTCATGGCAGGTATCTCTTGTTCATAAAGTGGGGCAAAGGCACTGAAAGTCATTGCCCTCATCACCAACACAGGCTTATCAAGTTGCATGGAGATCTCTTGTTCATGGCAGGTATCTCTTGTTCATAAAGTGGGGCAAACTAGAGGCATTGAAATTCATTTTTCTTTAAAAGGTATTTTTTCGAAAAATACTTACCGATGACATGACTGAATGGAAGCGTCTACTACTTACTCATTCTAGCCTAAGAGCCAGTTGTGTTAAAACACAACCCGGGAGGCACTCAGGGAACCCCGAGGGGACCAAGAGTTGTCTCCCTATACCCACCACCTGGAAGCCGGGTACCCATAATCCCTCGGTCAGGATACTTAGCGCACCAGCGGCAAGCGGGGCAGGTGGGAGGGTCGTTTGAGTCATGTCATCGGTAAGTATTTTTCGAAAAAATACCTTTTAAAGAAAAATGAATTTGTTTTTTCAAAAACATTACCGATGACATGACTGAATGGAAGAATTGCGAATAGGAGGTGGGTGCCGCGCTCCATCACACCTTAGGGCCCAAGGGCCGTCCTCCCTAACGCAAACTCCCGACGACCCTAGGTAGGTGAATACCTACGGCGCTGAGGCGCCAGGAGGGAGTTGTGCCCCCCGCAAAAGGCCCCCACCAGAGCGAGGAGTCTCGCTGGCCTGGCAGAACTCTGCGATCGAGGCGGGCGAAGTCATCCTGCCCGCCAGCCTCCAGTAGCCACGAAGTGTAAGATAGTACAGTCCCTGACGAATGTGACGTTCATGGCCATGCAAGTGCCTTGATAACGTACCCGTAGCCTCTAACCTCCCTGAGGGAGGGCTCCTGTAATTCAGAACGTATGACTGAGCATAGCCAGGAAGAACGTCCGGCCTGTAGCGTCAGTGCTGCCGGAACCGGCAAAGAGGCGAGCGCGTCCGTAGCGAACGTGAGGCTTGTACAGGGATTTGCTACGTGGTCTCCTGGTGGAATAGCGCCCCGTAAGCGGGCGCAAGGTGAACCTGTGGACCAAAGGCAGGTAAGGTATGGTCCGAGAGTAGCTGTACGTAATTGTTCCCTCAAACTGTAGGCAGACCGGGCGAGTCGTAGCTCCTGAAGCTCGTTAACCAATCCACCATGGCAACATCCCTCAGGCGCCGTATGGCTGCAAGGGCAAGATGTAGCATGCGATGACTCCTCACGAGGGGAGTCGACAGGAGGCTCCGGACGAGCGCGTGTAAGTCTCTCCGAACCGGGCTCTGAGGAGAGGCGGGTTATCTGCCGGCAAGTGGACCCCCAGCAGGATCCCGGCGGCTTACTTGGAGACGAGTGGGTACCGAGATTGGACGTGGGACGTCGCCAAGCGCGACTCTCTGAACTGGGCTCTGTGAGGCGAGTTCTCTGCTTCTCAAAATCTGTGTCCGGGCTCGCTCCGTCCGGGTAGCGGCCTCGTCGGTCAAAACCCCACCCTGTGCCCTAGTCCACTGAATCGTTGTGGAGACCCTCCACAGGATCATCCTGGTCTCATGCGCCGATCCTCCGAAGGTGTCCTGGTGCATTCCGTGTGTAGCCACTGGTCCCACCGGGGAAGACTGGCCCAGATCTACCGTCGGTCCAGGTAGCGTCACGCACGGAGGGAGCTGAAGTTCTTTCCCCAAGCACCAGGGTAGGGGGTACGCACTGGTCGGAGGATCGCCAGCTGCCCTGATCCTGGAAGTACACCTCCGCTGTCGCGTTGCCGGAGAGGAGAAGCTCCTGTGACCTATCCTTCCTCCCACAAGCAGAAGAAGAAGGCCTAGTAGTCCGCGTCGGATCCAAGCTAAGCACGCTCTTGTCCGCGAAGTCCGAAGGTCGGAGGGTTGGACCTCGAGAAGAATCACAGAAGTAGGAAGCGTAGCTGGAGCAGCTGGGCTTAGAGACGACTAAGGTGAGTAGATCCGACTCAATCCGACTCAGTGTAGTGGCTAGGTCCTCCACCACGAGTACAGCCAAGCGGTACCACCTGTCCGAAGTCCGGCACCCCCCGGGTGCCCAACGAGAGTTGTCGAGATGGTTAGACGTCAGGGAGAAGGGGCTGCGCCTTGGTTCCCCGGTGTCCACGATGGATGAGAACCCCCGGTGAGTCAGGTGGCGATTCCGGGCAAACTTCCGCAGCAGGGCGGCAGCGATGAGCTTGGATGTCCCGTCCAGCGCCGGCCGAGTGTCCATCCGCGCAGAAGAACAGGTCTGACGGAACCGCAGCACTGGAAGCCGAAGAAGAGGGAGAGGAGAACGGCTGAGACGTCCGAGCAACCAGTCCGAGGGGTCGTCAGCCGTCAAACTCAGGGTGTCGAAGTCCCGATGTCTGGAACCGGCGACCGAGGAGGGCGACGAGGGCTCCGAGGGAGGGAATCCCGCTGATGGCGAACCGCAGAGGTCGAAGACTCCCTCCGAAGGGGAGAGCGAGAGACGGAGCGACGCGGTGAGAGCCGAAGGCGGGTCCTGACGAGGAGAACGGCTGCGACGAGGAGGAACGGAGAGGACGATGGAAGGGGAAGTGGCCGGTCGATGGGAAGAGGAACGGGATGAACGGGAGTCCGAACGAGATGAGGAGAGATTCTGTGCACTAATCCGTTGAATACTCAGTGGCGTCTTCTGTGTCGGATCAAGTTGGTCTCGCGCGTCCAGTGCCGGGGGCACAGCGGAAGGCGTCTCGGTAATCTTCAAGCACCCGAGCGGGTAGGAGGCTCCCTCCTATAAGTTCCAGAGATTAGACCATCGCAGCTCCGGCCATATAGCACAGACGTCACAAGTGTGGTCGGAAGCACACCCAGCACACAGGAGACAGACTGTATGGTTATCCGACGGCCACTGGAAGCCTCCGCATTGTGTGCAGGTCACCAGTAGGCCAATTCAACACACAAAACATGAGGGCACTCGGCGAGTGTCTACAGGATCTCTGGAGAGCCGTGAAGAACGGCAACTCCTAAGCACGCCAGCAGAGGAGAGTGAGCGGAGTGTAGACCTGGAGCGGCGCAAGGGTCACTCCAATGAGGCGATCCGTAGAGGAAGAGCATCAAACGGTGCCGATAGTGGTCCCTACTCTGGCGCCACGCAGAGCGAGCGTACTGTGTCGATAGTAGTCTCCGCTTCCTTGGAGACGAGCATCCTTACTAGAGTCTCTGGACGTGCACGTGAATGTCTCTGAGCCGGGCTCCGAGAGAGGCGGGCTTTCTTGCCGGTAAGGGGGACCCCCAGCGGGATTCCGCGGGCTTTCTTGGAGACAAGTGGGACCGATAGTGGACATGGCTTCTTGGAAGGCTTAGTCCGGGCGCGCTCCCTCCTGGAAGCGGCCTCATCGATCCAGGCCCACTTCGTGCACTAGCCAGAGGCTGTTCACGTGCACTCCCCCTGGCAGCGGCCTCCACGATCCACGCTCGCGCACTAGTCGTGACATCCGGTGTGGCTTCTCTCCCAGGTCAGTCCGTTGTCGTGCGGAAAGCCCACAGTGTCCGGAAGGCGCCTAAACCGGTGCCGATCGCTCGCAATGCAAGCATGGTCGGCGGGGTATCCGGTGCAGTGGCGAAAGACCCCTGGGGGCTGAACTAGCCACTGTCATCTGTGTGAATGGGCGGGTAGCACATCCCTGCAACAGATAACACACCCGAAGGCCTGCGGGCGAGTCCTGTGGGACTAAGCCACGAAAGGTAGCCTTCATAACAACAAAACACACAAGCACTAAAGCGGGGTAACAGACTGTCAAGCCTGCACGCCAGCAGTGCAGTAAGAAGGTCGACTCACTGCCATCAAGCACTAAGGTGAGCAACCAACATATGTAGCAAAAGTCAAACATGTCATGACAGAAGCGAGGTACCAAACTGCACGCCTACAACTAGCCGTGCAGTAAGCAAGTAGGCCCACTGCCGCCAAGCGCTAAGGCGAGGGAACAACATATGTACACAAAAGTCAAATATGCACCAAACTGCACGCCTGCAATCTAGCAGTGCAGTAAGGAGGTAGGCTCACCGCCGCCAAGCGCTAAGGTGAGGGGACAACATATGTACACAAAAATCGAATACGTCATGACGGAAGCGAGGTACCAAACTGCACGTCTGCAATCTAGCAGTGCAGTAACGAGGTAGATTCACCGCCGTCAAGCACTAAGGTGAGCAACAACATATGTACCAACCCCTGTCATAAAAGGAGTCAGGCCCCAAACATTATTACTAAGGGTGACCGTGTGTGGAAAAAACAACACTGGCCGCATGCTGTACAACTCAATACGCAATGACAACCAAGACAAGAAAAACATCTGGGGCAGTAAATCACCACTTTATGTGGACATGTCATGAGGGGCCCGCCCAGCCAAGGAGCGTAAACCCCCAAGCTGCCCGCCGGAACGTATATCCACTCTCTAAGGTACGTGAGCACTTGTCCACAGCGTATGCCTGCGTATGCGAGTGTGCGCTTAAATTCATCACCCGTATCTATACAACCATCCCGCAAGCGAAAACAGAAAAGGGGCCAGAACAGGCGCTGGTACCGAACAAACTACGCGATGACAAGGCGTGACCCAAGCTGTGCCACTTAGCTAATCAGGCCATGGAGTAAAAGAATTCTCCACACCCAAGGTACAAATGCGTAGGAAACTTCGCTACGATTCACCGAAGGTGAGTGGGCGCGCAATTACAGTGAGAAGAAGACGAAAAACTTCGTACCTGCACAAACCAGTGCCCAGCCCGGGAACCGGCCGAGGGTCAACCCAGCTACCTTACCTCTCCGCCGAAGGGGAACGGGGGGGAGACGTCCAAAACCCGCCTGGCACGACCGGCGAAGCTCACCGGACAGCTCACCAGAGGTCGAAGCGTAGGAGCTAAGCAGTGGGGACGAGAAAGCCACGCAGCAGCACAGGCAGGGCCGACGAAACGATCCTATCTCCCGCTCTTCATTCCAACAGCAAGTCCGAAACCAGAGAACCGGTCAAAAAACCAAAGTCCGTAGGCTAGAGCCGAGCGCAAGACGACCGAATCGTGCGCCTAAGTAGACTTGACTGAGGGATTATGGGTACCCGGCTTCCGGGTGGTGGGTATAGGGAGACAACTCTTGGTCCCCTCGGGGTTCCCCGAGTGCCTCCCGGGTTGTGTTTTAACACAACTGGCTCTTAGGCTAGAATGAGTAAGTAGTAGACACTTCCATTCAGTCATGTCATCGGTAATGTTTTTGAAGAAACAAAGTCATAGGCCTCATCACCAACACGGGCTTATCAAGTTGCATGGAGATCTCTTGTTCATGGCAGGTACGACGATAAACTCAGACTACCTTGAAAACACACAAATAACCACTGTCTTCTCGTTCTAACGTTATTTTTGTTTTAATATTTCCTGCCATCACATGCTTCTACACATGGCCACACATACAAAAACGGTACAAATTTCAACTCCTTCCAATAAACATAGCAATACAGTACAGGAATGTGTGACCAGCTGTTCTCAGCAATATAACCCTATGTGCTGAAGACAAAGGAACAAGATAGGAACAAGAGTGAAGCATTATTTGGTGTGGGAAGTGTCTGAGCTGCAGGTATTCAGGAGCAAGAGTGAAGCATTACCTGGTATGGGAAATGTCTGACCTGCTGGTATTCAGGAGCAAGAGTGAAGCATTATTTGGTATGGGAAGTGTCTGAGCTGCAGGTATTCAGGAGCAAGAGTGAAGCATTATTTGGTATAAGCGTCTGAGCTGCAGGTATTCATGAACTAGAGTGAAACAGTACCTGGTATGGGAAGCGTCTGAGCTGCAGGTATTCGTGAACTAGAGTGAAACAGTACCTGGTATGGGAAGTGTCTGAGCTGCATGTATTCTGCCAAGATGTCCAGCATCCGCACCATCTGTGAGAAGATGAGCACTCGGTGACCCGTGTCTCGCAGTCGCACAAGCAGTTTGTCCAGCAGAATCAGCTTGCCACTGCCACGAATCAACGTCTGTACAGGACAAAAAAAATATTAGTAAAATAAGGGCCAAATAAATAAATGTTACATTTTAAAACAATGAATTATACTTTCTACACAATTTTCAACACTCTTCCATGTTCAAACTGCCTCAGGAAAAGGCTGATATCATCAGCTGACTACAGCCAAAACAGATACTGGAGCAAACTGCTGCTGTCAAACTTTTACCAGGGCATTGTCTTCTGAGCTCACTGTCCGTTGTGGAGCTCCAAATATCGATCCCACATGATCACAGCACCTTCGGTCTCCAAGGCCTGGGAGGAACATTCTCAGGTTTCTGTCAGCTGTCTTGGTGCTTCAACAGCCAACTCGCAAGCCAGATAGGTGAGGCTAGCGCTGGTAGAATTGTACACATACAAAGGGGAATTACTCAGCGCTGTACAAACAGATCCCCTGCCCCCTCCTAGAAATGTAGATGATCGTCTTGTTCTATACCTGCTTATTTTTCTGTGGGCTGACGATTGGGTGCCTGATAGGAGGGGTCAGGGGATCTGTTGGTCTGTCCAGCGCTGAGTAATTCCCCTTGGTATGTGTTCAACAGACAAGGTCGATATTCTGGTGAGCCAGGGTCAGGGCCAAGCTCTCACCCATGGCAGAGTGACACATGATCACGAAAATATTTCAATAACAGGTGCCATTATGAGATGTGCGGTCCCTCTTGTGCCAGGTGCCATCAACAGGAACAGAGATGTTGGGGCAGCCGTCTAGGTCAGGCTCTGCATGCATGTTGCGGATGTTTTCTGCTGCCTCTTGAGAGTGTGTCGTCAGCAGCTCTTCTGGCCACCTTGTGCAGTCCTTGGTGCTTCCATGTCTTCAGTGCCATTGGACGGGTTATGTTGAGCACAGCAAAGAAACGACACAGCTGTGTGTAGTCATTACCGTTCATCACCACAGCAGAGATGACACATCTGTTGATGTCAAAGCCTGTGTACAAAAGCACAGTCTTCTCTGATGACATGGTTTCGCTGGCAGTACTGTAAGCTAAACTCTATCTACAACAGAACTGTTACACCAAACAAACATCAGTTCCTGTACCTGCATACGATCATGCTCTTTATCCTCCTCAATGCGAGTAAGGTGTGCGTGGTTACAGCATTTCTTCAGCTCCATGATAATGTTGACAAAGCTGCTCACGTTGCCACGGTTACCCTTGCTCAGAGCTTTGTAGTTCTTCGTCAGAATCCACCTGGACACAGGTAACACATACATGAAGCACAGCGTAATACTATCATACAAACATCAAATGCTCAACACAATAAGCCCTAAGTTCCTCATTCACAAATTCAAGAGTCGTCCTCTGAAGACTATCTAGTATGCAAGAGGCTGCCAGGTCGATGTCAGCCACTGTTGGCCCACACACAGCTGTAAGCAGGCCAACAGCAGCTGACATCGACCTGGCGGCCTCTTGCATACTAGGTATGACATTTTGTGTACTGTGTATATCATAAACTAGATGACAGATCCAGCATGCTAGTTCAAGGGTGGTGCTGGTATAGGATGGTGCATCAAGAGGTTATATATTTAGCCATGGGGTTATATAGTCAAAACCCTATAGCCAAGGGGTTAAGCTAACCAGCTCTTACGCTGTAACAGAAGATGGACAGACCACAACAGTTCCAAAACAATGCCAGGATAATCTGTATGGCCGATGCCAGAATACATTCTAAACCAGTGTTCACAAATTTTGCTGGAGAAAGATGGCAGGAGTACATAGGGACTCCCACCCCACCCCCCACCCCTCCCTCCCCCCTCCCAAGCTTGCCATCCTGTAGAAATGCAAAATGAGTAACATCTATCTTACACAACACAGAGACACAACTCAAGACTTACTTGTAATACTGCTTCTGTATAGACGACATCTCCACCCTCAAGATTTGTTCCACCTGTAACAGAAATTAATGCAATCTTTAGTTATACAGCATAATATTCTAGTCCGTAACAAGAAAACACAAACATGCCTACCAACTATATTTCTTGTGGATTCCAAACATGCCTACCAACTATATTTCTTGTGGATTCCAAACATGCCTACCAACTATATTTCATGTGGATTCCAAATATGCCTACCAACTATATTTCTTGTGGATTCCAAACATGCCAACCAACTGTTTCTTGTGGATTCCAAACATGCCTACCAACTATATTTCTTGTGGATTCCAAACATGCCTACCAACTATATTTCTTGTGGATTCCAAACATGCCTACCAACTATATTTCTTGTGGATTCCAAACATGCCTACCAACTACATTTCTTGTGGATTCCAAACATGCCTACCAACTATATTTCTTGTGGATTCCAAACATGCCTACCAACTACAGTGGAGTTCGCTTAACACGAATTTCTGGGGACACGGAAAATCACTTCGTGTTAAACGTATTTCGTGTTAACCAATATGGCCTCAAAATTGATCACGGCCCTGAAGGAGAAAGTGTGTAAGATATGTGTGCGTGAATGAGTAGGTCCTTACGAGGTTAAAAGTGCACATTATCGTACTTTATATGCATACCTTCAGCTCGCTAGGAAAACACAAGGAAATGTGTTCAGATTGCGTATTTAATGTAAAATCCATCAGGTAAAATCCATAGTAAGTTACAATTCATCAGGTAAAAGCAACACAGGCTGAAGTACAATCCTGCATTGGTAAAAGGGTTGTGTTGGTACACGAATGATGCAACATGAATACAGTTCAGAAACGCTAGCCAATGAGAAGACAGATTACAACAGCCGAAGGCTATTCAGCCAATCACAGACTAGAGTTCACTCTGATCTGTCATGTGTACTACACAGACTGTACAGCACGAGAGCGACACGTGAATTGGTTTTCGGTGAATGGAATCTGTGTTCGTGTTAAACATGTGAATAATAGTGAAATTGCACTGGTTGGGAACCGAAACCAGCTTCGTTTAAAGCAAAATTTTGTGTTAAGCATTTTGTGTTATCAGTGAAATTTTAATACAGAATAAGGAGGCCGTCGGCCGGGAATGCAAAAACGGTTCATGTTAACCGGAAATTCGTGTAAAGCGAGTTCGTGTTAACTGGACTCCACTGTATATTTCTTGTGGATTCCAAACATGCCTACCAACTATATTTCTTGTGGATTCCAAACATGCCTACCAACTATATTTCTTGTGGATTCTACAGAAGAAGAAAAAATGTATTTTTCTCTAAAAGATATTTTTTCGAAAAATACTTACCGATGGCATTACTGTATGGAATACACCTTTAGCTTACCGAATTCAGCCTCAAACCATTCGTGTTTAACTACGCGAAACGGAGCGTAATAGTAGAGAGTCGTAACCAAGCACCTGGATAGTCTCCCCTCCCTCCATCCGGAAGTGCACGTTCCCGCCAGTTTCTCCTTAGCGTATTGGCGGCAAGCGGGGCAGGTGGGAGGGTCCTGTGAGTAATGCCATCGGTAAGTATTTTTCGAAAAAATATCTTTTAGAGAAAAATACATTTGTTTCTTCAAAATTCATACCGATGGCATTACTGTATGGAAGAATAACGAAGAGGAGGAGGGTGCCACCCAAGTCGTGCCATTGCAATACCTTCAATTTCGAGGGGCAACCTCCCGACGAATTCAGCTAAGGTTGCTTACCCATGGCGCGAGAGGCACCCGGAGGGAGTGTTGCGCCGCCGAGATGTCTCCGACAAGTGCCAGTGTCTCGCGTTGTGCGGAGAGGTCTCGGAGATAGTAGCGTGCCAAGGTGGTCTCTGCTCCCTACCCGACTGCCGCTATGATATCCCTGGCTGCGCAGTTGCGGTCGAAAGCGACACTGGCGGCGACCGCTCTAATCTCATGTGCCCATATCCGCAATCTCTTAGCCCCTTCTGGAGAGATATCTTGTAGGCGGAGCGAATGACCCATCTCAGCCAGGAGGAAATCGTCTGGGCTGAGATGTCGATCCGTGCCGGAGCTAAGGGTAGGAAGAGGCGAGAGCGGCCTCTCCTGAAGTGCTTCACTCTTTGAGGTATATCTTCAAAACACGGACCGGATCCTGCAGCCGAGATGTTTGGGAGCAATCAAGACACGAGAGAGGGCGTAAGTTCAACACTTGAGGTGCAGCCGAGGGGAGTCTATTCTTTGCCAGGAAGGCAGGATTGGGTAGATTTACTGCTCCCCTTGTCCGGAACTGCAAACATGTGGGGTCCACTGACAGGGCATGTAGTTCACTCACTCTGGCCGCTGTAGCGAGGGCCAGGAGTAAGCAGGCCTTCCTGGTTACGTCCGCAAGGCGGGCCAAGTGAAGAGGCTCAAAACGACTGGAGTTCAGCCAGGTTAAAACCCAAGCGAGGTCCCAACGTGGCAGGAGGGAGCGTGTGACTGGGCGCTGGAGGTCAAAGTGGGCCATCAAGTCCGAGAGGTCATTGCCAACTCCCGGGTCAGGAAGTCCCAAGTGTCTATAAGTGTCAGCCACCATGGAGGGGTAACCTCTGATGGTGATGGGTGCCAATTTCTGTTCGCGGAACAGCCACAAGAAGAATTCAGCCAGCTGTGGCGTGGTCAAAACCGTGGGGGGGGAGGCGTTGCGACTCGCACCAGGATTGTAGAACTCTCCACTTGCCTTCGTATACCTGGCGAGTAGACTGCCTGTGGGCTTTAGCGGTTGCCTCCACTGCAGCACCCAAGAAACCTCGTGTTGAGAGGGCCTGCCGCACAATCTCCAGGCGTGAAGAAACAGTCTCTACGAGCAAGGGTGGAAGAGGTTCTGCCGGGGCTGCTTCAGCATTGTGTGAGGTGTTGAGTTGAGTTATTTGGGTTAAACGCCGAGCAGGCGACTAAGGCCATTGTGTGAGGTGTGGAAAGAGTGTCCACTGCCCAGGCGAGCGGGTCCGGAAAGGGAGAGACGAACAGCGGAAGCCGACGGTTCCACCTGGTGGCAAAGAGGTCCACCATGGGCGTCTCCCGGTGTGCACCGATCATCCTGAAATTGTCCGGTCGAAGGGACCATTCGGTGTGCAGCAGTTGTCCCTGCCAAGAAGAGAGTCCGCGAGAACATTCAGATGGCCCGGGAAGTGTCGTGCTCAGAGCGAGATCCCCCAATCTCTGCCCCACAAGAGGAAATGGTAAAGCAGCATGCAGAGGGATGGAGACCTGGTGCCGCCCTGCTTCTGAATGTAGGCTACCACTGTAGCAAGTCTGAAAGTATCAAGATCTCCTGGCCGTGGAGATTCCCAGTTGATGAGAGCTAACCAAACAGCCTTGAGCTCGAGCCAATTGATGTGTCTGCCTTGGAGTTCCGCTGGCCACTGACCCGAGACGGCGCTGAATCCCGGCAAAAAGTGTGCTCTCCAGCCGGCAAGGCTTGCGTCCGTGAAGAATGACAGTTGAGGTGGTGGAGTGAAGAGTGGTACCCCCGTCGCCAACCGCCCCAGATCCGTCCACCTGTGCAGATGTGGTCGAATCAGCAGAGGAACCAGAGCACTGGCCACGAGGTCTCCGGAAGACGGCCGCCAGTGGAGCAGCAGATGAAACTGGAGAGGTCGCGAGTAAAGTCTGCCTAGGGGTGACCATTCCGCAGCAGCGCTGATCAGGCCTAAGAGCTGGAGCCAAGTCCTGGCCGGGACTGCGTCCGCTAGACTCATCTGGTGAGCGAGCGTCGCCAACTTCTGGATTCGTTCCTGTGGTAGTCGTACCCAGTTGAGGTCGGTCAAGAACTCCATCCGAGGTGAACAAACCTGCGTGACGGAGAGAGATCCGATTTCCCGTTGTTTACTACAAATCCAAGTTGGTGTAGGAGGCTGAGAAGTGCATTCCTGTCCGCCTCCAGACGAGACACTTCCTGATTCCGGAGAAGCATGTCGTCGAGGTAGTTGGAAGTCTGGCTGGAAGACGTCTGCCTGGCTTTGGAGACCACAATCCTCGAAAAGATCCAAGGGCTGAGATTGAGGCCGAAGGGAAGAGCACGAACCTGGTAGACCACTTCTCAGAAGGCGAAGCGCAGGTAACGACGGGAAAACGGGTGAACGGGAACATGAAGGTAAGCATCTGCGAGATCGAGGCATAGGCAAAATCCATTGGTTGCACCGAGGCCCGCAAAGTTCTTGCTGTCTCCATGCGGAAATGGGTAGCGACTATGAACTTGTAGAGCGCAGAGAGCACAGCTGTTAGTTCTTCTACAAACCGACACATCCAGTCAGGGAGCGCCGTGCCAGCCTACCAAGTGGCGAGGTGACCTAGTTAAACGCAATCCGATCGGCGTCTAGCACCGCCTGATAGTAGGCCTGCCATATGCTCACCATTATGTGGGCAGAGTGCCCATTTTGTGCTGGCTTTAAACCTTGACTGTGTTTTAGAAATACTTTGTTTGGATGTTCAACGAGTGATGTGTTAGTGTAACATAGTGCTACAAGTAAGTGTTTATCTTTTACTGGATAGATTTACCTGCGATTTTTGATAGAAGGTTTATAGACCAGTTTGTGAGTGTAGTTCGCCGACACTCAGAAAGAAGTCTGACACACAATATTCCAGGGTTCCCAGCACAAAATCACCACAAAATCCACAAACTTTCAAGTACCCTTTGCTATAAATTCAAAGACCAATATAACCCAAAGTAGTGGGGGTGGGGGTGGGGGTTATTTTAATTGTGGAATGAAAAAAAAAAATTACTTACGCTCCGGACTATAAGTCGTGAACACTGAATGCTCGAACACACCAATACACAAACTTGAAAATTAAAGAGTTCAAGACCTGCGCTAAAAGTTTTAATCCAATGTCGACTGATTTTCGGCATGCTGCACAAATAGCTGAGCGTTTGTTGGCTGAATCTTTCCTCAGCCACTGTTTATACTTAGAAGCTTCAAGCCACAAATCGTTAAAAACACAAGCGCCAGGCATGGTCAATGAGTGAGCGATGTGACCGGAAATAATATTAAAGGGAAATAATCATTCGCAAGTACATCCGGTCGAAATCGAAAGTACGTTTTTGCGTAGCTTTCTGGCAGCCGGATTCTATTTGTTTTGTTTGTGTGCGTGTATTTTGTTTGTTTTGTACATTATTTTTTTAAATTCGAAAAAATCGAAAAAGCAAAATGTGTACATGATGACGCCAAGTAAGCAGAATTGTAAAATTCACAAACTTTCACAAACCCTCCCCAAAAATGTCATTTTTCAAAGACTTTCCAGGGCCTGGAAAAAGGATTTTATTTTCCCAAAACTTTCACAAACTTTCCCAATCGCTACGAACCCTGATATTCCTATTCAAACCATATGGAACGATTGAGTAGTGTGTGCAGGACTGCCGTGCAGAGCGAGTAAAATGCAAAGGAAAGACGGACTATAATACTTAAAACTGTGCGTTAATTATGTAGACGATCTTTCTGTTTTCTATGGTATTGACGTAAGTACAGATGAAGAAGACAACATCCGGAATGTGTAGCGAGCCGCCAGTAACAAACACACGCAGGACTCAGTCTCTCTGTGAAATAAACTGTCTTGAGACTGATACGTGGCATTTTAGCCTGCACCGGCTGTTCTGTGTTTATCTAATTTACGCCTAGTCAAAATAGCCATTAGATCACCATTAAGATTATTATTTTCACTGAGGGTGTCCCATCCGACTTGAAAGATTTGTAAAGTGGCCGGATTGCTCTTCCGATATTAAGATTCAGTGGAATGCTAAAGACAACTTTACCTATACAAAGTGTGCAACTGACACTGCCGCTAACCCTGCATATGAACTGTGAATTATTCCAGGGTCCGTACAGAAAAGCAAGGACGAAGTTCACAAACTTTTCATAAATGTCTCACAAACCCAAACTAAAGCCTGAAGGTTTACATACTTTAATTAGATCACTCTGTATTAGCAGTTCAATTGAAGCTTTCATGCCTAATGCATGAAGAGATACCAAAGTAAAAGAACGCTTAGCGAATGGTGGAGCTCGGTAGAAGCTAAAAATAGATCACTTGCAACAAGAGTCAGCATGATCGTTCGCAATGGAATAGTGACAAATAGGGAAAAGGACTGAAATTGACAGACTTTCCAAGGCCCTGAAAAGGCCTTGTCATCTTTAACAACTTTCACAAATGTTCACAGACCGTAGGGACCCTGTATTTCGAACATTTTCACTGCCTCCGAAATCAACTACATGTGGAGATTACGCCAACCCAAGAACTTTCCGTCTGTCAAACACTGGATCACCAATGACGCATCATCCCATCTCAGGACCCACTGAGACCGCAAGGTAAATCCATCCGACACCTCGAGCAGCGCACAGCGCAGAGGCCAAAACGACGACCGCCAGCCTGAACCACAACTCTCGCAAAAGTACCCTGCATGAGCTAGAACAGTCAAAAGACGTGTAATTTGCAACAGATCCGCGTTGTCCTCACGGCAAACCGCGCGCCGGTTGCCTGTCTTGTAGTCCGCTGCACGCATTGCTCATCTCCATCCACCCAAGCATGTCCAGTGTCCACAGAAAGTGTATTTCCTTAGCTTTACATAGAAAGCTTATTTCTTAGCTTTAAGTGTATGTCTTAAATACAACATACGTTCAGTACAGCCCAAACAACATGCCGTAAAAACCGGCGCCATTAAAATGTATCCCATGTGGCACACGGTCAGCGCTGAGAGTGTACACACATAGGTTGGCTGTCCGCTTCTGAATGGTCCCCGACGCTTCAACCGATAGGCCGAGAGAACGGGTCGAAGGAGTCTCTGTCACCGATACCTGGGGACCATCTGAGACTGCGCAGGCCAACATCCCAATCCCCACGTTCCGAGGACCTGCAATCGGGATAAGGTTCTGCGACTTAGTAATAGAATGAGGGCCTACCTTCTCTGTAGAAGCTTGTAAAAGCGGCGCTGTGGGGCAAAAAGAAACTGTCACCGAAGGGACTGGCTCCGTCCGATGACGTGGTAAGTTGCTCTCTTTGGTTGGCGGCCGAGCCGCTCATAAACTCCCACAGCTGGGACCATTTCCGTTCCTTCCACGAGGCGCACACACCACAAGGGTGGGACGATGAACAGCCAGAACAAGCTAAACATCGTGCGTGCGTGTCTGAGGACCTTTGCAGCGGCGACAAGTGTGCAGTTGGGTACTGTAACATAAAAGACACACATGAGTGTAAAAGCCCGAGGCCACTAATGAAAGGCCACGTGCACGAAACGACTACTAATCGAACCGGTCGTACCCGAACCGCAATTTCTTTCGAGTTGTGCCTGCGCTGCCAGCTAAACATTCTCTGCTGTCTGCGAAGACATAACCCGAGACCTTACCTCGTCGTTATTGTAAGGCAATGAGTTTATCACGAATGAGAATTTCTGAAATTCGATTAACGCTGGAGGCTGAAGCCGACGCAACTTGTCTACCGGAAGCTAAGGTGAAAACTGGCGGGAACGTGCACTTCCGGATGGAGGGAGAGACTATCCAGGTGCTTGGTTACGACTCTCTACTATTACGCTCCGTTTCGTGTAGTTAAACACGAACGGTTTGAGGCTGAATTTGGTAAGCTAAAGGTGTATTCCATACAGTAATGCCATCGGTATGAATTTTGAAGAAACAAAGTGGATCATGTCCATGCACAAATCGTGAAGATTAAAACCAGAAATCATGCTTGATGGCAAAACAGTGGATCACAGCACAGATCCAGATTTTAAGACAGCAGGAGGGTGAAGGTCACTGATGCATCCAACACAACAGTAAACAGCAACGAGGGCCGACTAAGAGGGCAAAAGATAGCAAGTCCATTTTTAACCCATTACATAGCTGCCATGACATGTCGCGTGATCCACGAAGGGCAGTTCACCAGAGAGCTCCAGGTCAGAACTGGTGTCAGGCAGGGGTGTCTGCTGTCTCCGTTCCTCTTCCTACTGGCCATAGACTGGGTCATGAAGATGACCACAGAGCACAGACGAAGTGGAATACAGTGGACACTGTGGACACAGCTTGACGACCTCGATTTTGCAGACGACTTGGCATTACTGTCCCACACTCATCAACAAATGCAGGACAAGACCACGAGGCTTGCTGACATCTCGTCCCAAGTGGGCCTCACCATTCACAAACAGAAAACAAAGACAATGAGGCTGAACGCAACCAGGGAAGAACCAGTCTTGCTTGCTGGCACCCCGTTGGAGGAGGTGGAGTCCTTCACCTATCTCGGGAGCATCATAGACAAAAAAGGCGGCACTGATGCAGATGTCAGAGCACGAATCGGTAAAGCCAGAGCAGCCTTTCTCCAGTTGAAAAAAGTGTGGAGTTCCAGAGAGCTGTCACAACACACCAAAGTCGGGATTTTCAACTCCAATGTAAAAGCAGTTCTCCTATATGGAGCAGAGACATGGAGATTGACAAAAACCACAGTCAACAGAGTACAGACCTTCATGAACAGTTGCCTTAGAAGAATTTTGAAAATCCACTGGCCAGAGAAGATCAGCAACGTCAGACTCTGGGAGAGAACAGAGCAGATAACAGCAGAGAATGAAATTGGGCGAAGAAGATGGGGATGGATCGATCACAGTCTGAGAAAGCCAGCTTCCAGTATCACCAGGCAGGCATTGTCATGGAACCCCCAGGGAAAGAGGAAAAGAGGTAGGCCGAGAAACTCCTGGCGTCGAGACCTCCAAGCAGACATCAAGAGACTGGGAACCACCTGGAGTAGAATCGAAGGAGAAGCACAGGACAGGAGTTGCTGGAGGTCTCTCGTCGACGGCCTATACCCGGGTAGGGGTGACAGGCGTAAGTAAGTAAGTACATAGCTGCCAACCCTGAGGCAATCAAATTCCGGAGTTGCCCCGAGACACTTTGTACATTATACATTCAGAAGCTAGACCTTGGCCCAAAAATCGGGGGGGGGGGGGGGGGGGGGGGGGGGGGGGAGTTAGATGCTAGACCTTGGCTGAAAATCAAACGACGGGGGGAGGGGCGGGGAGAGGGGCGGGGGGAGGGGGGGTATACGCTAGGGGCGGGGGAGTATACGCTGGGGGGGGGGGGGGGGTATACGCTAGACCTTGGCTGAAAATCAAATGACGGGGGAGGGGTGGGGGGGACTCACGCGACACCTTGCTCCGGCCGGATAATCAAACAAACGCAGTGCCAGTGCGCAGCGATGTTTATGTCTGCCCGGCACATTTTACGTGAAAGCTTGTAGTCTGGATGGAACTTCACCAACCACTTCTGCTTCTTTGGAGGCATGATTTGTGAAAATCGCTAAGCATGTGCTCCGACCAGGGAAAATTCGAAGGAACCGGAACAAACACAGAATGGCCGGAAATTTGCTGCGCATGCGTAATCAAGACTGGCTGTGGGTCCCCGAAAGCTTAGCGGTACAGTATAGCGGCAGGCTCTCAACTACAGGCGCTTGACCCCAAGCGGTACGCCAAAATGCCTCGAATTTAAAACAAAGCTTGAAAAGCTGAATCCAGTGTTATGCGCCCACTAATGACAGGGACGAGGAAGAGAAACAAGAGTTCTACGACCGACTCCAGAGTGCCGTGGACAAATGTGCGGAGCGAGACATCACCATCGTCATGGGCGATTTTAATGCCAAAATAGGGGAGGACAACACCGGATACGAAGAGGTGATGGGGAGACAGGGACTAGGCTCGGAGATGAGTGAGAACGGGGAGAGGTTTGTAGACTTTTGTGCTCTAAACCGACTTGTCATTGGAGGCAGCATCTTCCCACACAGAAGAATACACAAAGCAACTTGGGTCTCACCTGACCATACAACAGAGAACCAAATAGACCATATCTGCATTAGCAAGAAATTTAGAAGATCCCTTCAAGATGTTCGAGTGAGGAGGGGAGCAGATGTCGCCTCCGACCACCATCTGCTTACCTTAAGGTGGCACATGGCGTGCAAAATCGTCATTTTTTTCTTCAAAACATTGTTCGAAAACTGTTTGACCTATTATTCTGAAATTTGGCACATAAAACAAAGACAGCATAATGAATGTTCACACCAAGTTTAATCACCCTAGCTCATATAATTCATAAGTTATGACATAATCACTAAAAAAAATGGGTAGCGATTTTGCCCCCTACACCATTACATAATGAGCAGCCTGTTCACCATCTAAAATGGTTTGAAATGAAGGAAAAGGATTATACTACACAATAAAGCATGATAACTGTCCTTGTGATGCATGGAAATGTCTCTGGTCATGTGTCATATTGTTGCCAAGAAAAAAAATTCATAGCATGACTTGATCAACCTAATGGATCACAGAAACCACTAAAGGTACAATTTTCTAACTAGTCTTATTGTGTTCAGCAACTATTTTTACATCTGTGTGCAAAATTTCAGCTTGATATCTTTATCCAAAGCAACATTTTTTCAGGGGGCAAAATCATCGCTGTTGCAAAAAAAGCATGTTTTCAGAAAATTGACTTCAAAGTTGGAGACAGGTAAACAGTTTGTCTATAAGTCAAATTGTTCATTGTAAACACTTGGAATGGTTCCTGTGGAAACTAAGAGAGTCTGTACTGACACTGGAACAGTCTCTAAGCACACAGAGAGTTTAGAAGGCTCCAAGATTATACTGCACTCCCTCCCGTCCCCTGCGACGAACGCGTTCTTGGCGGTGAAGGTAAACATCGTCAATCTTCTTGCGACGAGCTCCTGCATGGAGAGTCTTCTGGTAGTGCTGCCAGGTCTTCAGGTGGATTGGGGGAGGCATGTTCAGCATTCTCCAAAAACAGGAAAGCTGGGTGAAGCCAATGGCGTTCATAGCAGCAGCAGTCACCAGGCGCCGGTTTATTTCGTAGCCAGTGTACACGGTGCCCGTCTTCTGTGATGTCATCACTTCACTGATGATGGTGCCACAACCCGTGCATTGCACTTTCAGCTGGCAAGAGGTCCCCATCCTTGCAGATTTGTCTTCAAAAAGGCAATACTGAAAAATAAACAGAGAAAAATCCTTTAGTACGATATACATGAAAAGTCATGGTACTCATACCCAATGTCACCAAGTCACAAACACAAACAAGTAAGCAGTAATGAGGAAACTTCACTTACCGATTGCTCACAAGTATCACACTGTACAGGAGAGAAGAGCTGGTTTAACTTTCCGGGTTGATGATAATATTTATTGCCTCAATGGGTGCAGCTTCACCGGTCTCTTTTTCACGATCGTCTTGAAAAAAATTCCGAAGTTTCTTGACGGAAGCAACTTCTGCCGATGTCAAAGCCGTCACAGTCGCATCGATAGCCGCACTCTCTGCAGCTGCATTCGGTGACTGCTGCTTTTTCTGTTTGCTCCTCTTTCTCTTCTTGCCGTACTGGTGCTTGGTAGCCCATTTGGTCCCCTTTTTTGGGTCATTTCTGTCGCACTACATTGAGTTTATGACAAGACTGTCGCACACGGCTTGATAACGACGCCATTTTGAGTTATTACAAACACGCGTGTTGCCGAGGACGGAAACTGCCGAAGTGCTCTTCGGCCGTGATCACGCGCTGCGCCGTGCGCCGCCGGCCAATCAGAAACTTCCATTCAAACGGATGACGGAAGCGCTTATGTTCCGAGGGTTTCGATTAGTTGTAAGCTGCTCTGATAGGCCTCGGGTTTTCTCTTCGTGTGTCTCCGTATCGCATTCTTTGTTTCCGAAACAGACCTCAAAAGTAGGCCAAGACCGTGACCTTTCCACTCGTACCAAACACATGGGGGTTCTTTCAAAGGGACATGCCGTAACCAGGCACTCAAAATTGAGTTTTTGACGGCCACGTTAGTTTTTCTTTTCACTTCCAGCGATAGATACATCACTAAAACATCCAAAATAGGGGTATAAATCAATAAAATGGACAAAACCAATCACACACATGCATAATACAGACATCGTAGGACCCATTTCTGGGTCAAACTGGAAACACATTTTTGAACGATTTTTGACGAAAATTACATGCCGTGTGCCACCTTAAGAATGAAGCTCAAGCTAAAGAAAAGCCGCACAGAGACAACAAGAAGACAGCGCTATAATGTAGGCCTCCTGAGAGAAACTGGAGTTAGAGAAGAGTTCAAACTGGTGCTGTCCAACCGGTTTCAAGCGCTACAGGAGCTAGTAAATGAAGAGGAGGCGGTCACCACAGAGCAGCAGTGGAAGGCAGTTAGAGAGGCGCTGAACTCAACCTGCAAAGACACTGTAGGGTTCAGGAAACACCATCACAAGGACTGGCTGTCGGCACAGACCTTGAAGAAGATAGAAGTGAGGAAGCAGAAGAAAGCAGTTGTCAACAACAGTCGCACGAGAGCAGCCAAAGTAAGGGCACAGGGGGAATACTCAGAAGCCAACCGCGAGGTGAAGAGGAGTATCAGGGCAGACAAGAGGGCCTACACAGACAGCCTGGCAGCAGAGGCAGAAAAGGCAGCAGGCAGCGGCAATATGAAACAGCTCTACGACATTACCAGAAGATTGTCAGGCAAGTATGGCCATACAGAAAGACCAGTAAAAGACAAAGAAGGCAAGCATATTGCAGACAGAGCAGACCAACTCGACAGATGGGCCGAGTATTTTGAAGAGTTACTGACCAGACCTAGCCCACCCGACCCCCCCAGACATCCAGCCGGCAGAGACCGACCTACCCATCAGCTGTGACAGACCCAGCCGGGAAGAGATCAGAAGAGCAGTGGCATTTTTGAAGAATGGCAAAGCAGCAGGCCCAGATGGCATCCCAGCGGAGTCTCTGAAAGCAGACCTAGAGACAACAGTGGAGATGCTGTACCCACTGTTTGGAAAGATCTGGGAAGAGGAGGTGATGCCGGCTGACTGGAAGGAGGGGTACCTAATCAAGCTTCCCAAGAAAGGCGACCTCAGCAAGTGTTCCAACTACAGAGGAATCACCTTGCTGTCAGTACCAGGAAAGGTCTTCAACAGGATCATCCTGGAGAGAATGAAGAGCTCCATTGACCCCCAGCTGAGAGACCAGCAAGCAGGATTCAGGAAGAACCGATCATGTACAGACCAGATCGCCACTCTCCGCATCATCGTGGAACAGTCTCTGGAGTGGAGCTCCCCGCTGTACGTCAACTTTGTGGATTATGAGAAAGCATTTGACAGTGTGGACCGAGAGACTCTGTGGAAACTCCTACGACACTACGGTGTACCCACAAAGCTCGTCCGCCTGATCAAGGGCAGCTACGATGGCATGACATGTCGCGTGATCCACGAAGGGCAGTTCACCAGGGAGCTCCAGGTCAGAACTGGTGTCAGGCAGGGGTGTCTGCTGTCTCCGTTCCTCTTCCTACTGGCCATAGACTGGGTCATGATGATGACCACAGAGCACAGACGAAGTGGAATACAGTGGACACTGTGGACACAGCTTGACGACCTCGATTTTGCAGACGACTTGGCATTACTGTCCCACACTCATCAACAAATGCAGGACAAGACCACGAGGCTTGCTGACATCTCGTCCCAAGTGGGCCTCACCATTCACAAACAGAAAACAAAGACAATGAGGCTGAACGCAACCAGGGAGGAACCAGTCTTGCTTGCTGGCACCCCGTTGGAGGAGGTGGAGTCCTTCACCTATCTCGGGAGCATCATAGACAAAAAAGGCGGCACTGATGCAGATGTCAGAGCACGAATCGGTAAAGCCAGAGCAGCCTTTCTCCAGTTGAAAAAAGTGTGGAGTTCCAGAGAGCTTTCACAACACACCAAAGTCCGGATTTTCAACTCCAATGTAAAAGCAGTTCTCCTATATGGAGCAGAGACTTGGAGATTGACAAAAACCACAGTCAACAGAGTACAGACCTTCATGAACAGTTGCCTTAGAAGAATTTTGAAAATCCACTGGCCAGAGAAGATCAGCAACGTCAGACTCTGGGAGAGAACAGAGCAGATAACAGCAGAGAATGAAATTGGGCGAAGAAGATGGGGATGGATCGGTCACAGACTGAGAAAGCCAGCTTCCAGTATCACTAGGCAGGCATTGTCATGGAACCCCCAGGGAAAGAGGAAAAGAGGTAGGCCGAGAAACTCCTGGCGTCGAGACCTCCAAGCAGACATCAAGAGACTGGGAACCACCTGGAGTAGAATCGAAGGAGAAGCACAGGACAGGAGTTGCTGGAGGTCTCTCGTCGACGGCCTATACCCGGGTAGGGGTGACAGGCGTAAGTAAGTAAGTTGAAAAGTTGAAAATCGGGAAAAATTTACACAACAAAAAAAGGAAAATCGGGACTTGAAAAAAATCGGGAAATTCCTGAAAAAATTCGGGAGGGTTGGCAGCTATGCCATTACATTCTGAGGCTGATTTTTTTTTTTTTAATTTGCTTACTCAAGTTACTGTCCTAAGAAGGCTACATTAAATATTAGGAGACAGATAAAAAAAAACTTTCAGTTCAAGGTGGTGCCAGAATAGCTTGGCGCCTCAGGCGCCAAGCTATTCTGGCACCACTCTTGAACTCTGGCACCACTCTTGAACTATCATAGTCAAATTAATTTCAAGCAGTAGTGAATCAGGATAAAAAGGGTTAAGAAACGCCACATTTTCATTTTAATACAACAAAACAGTTGTTTTTTTTACAAAAATGAACCTGCCGTCTTTTGCCTTGCTATGGCAGAACTGCTGCTGGCAGTAAGCGAGGCGTGAAGTACGTGCGAGGACACAGAGGTACAGCTGAAAAGGTCCACAGACAAAGTGATGCCCTACCTTGGCCGGGAGCGATTTCTCAACATCCTTTTTCACACGCCGCAGGAGGTAGGGCTCTAGCTGTTTGTGAAGTGCGGCGAACGCCTCGCGATCCTGCTTGGAATGCTCATCCTCAAAGTCAGACCAGCTGTCAAATCTACAAACACCACAGAATGCAGTTTCCATGTTAGACATGTAAAACAGTAGATACGGATGGCAAGGTCTGAGAAATGGGCCACACACATGCAGTTTGGATACAATGCCCATGAAAGGCACAGAATGTCCTGCAAAACAGTATGTTTGGTTGGGTGAAAGGTGCAAAGCTGAGTAAGCGGGGTGGCAGGTGAAGTTATATATTTCATCCATTATTCAAGGAAGAGCCCCCAGAGATACAAAGTGGTGTCGGTAAGAGGCATAGATCCTCATGAGCCCCAGCAGTGAAAGGGGATCAGGAGAATCTAAGTCTGTTGCAGTTCGATTACCAGTACGTAATAATAATAATAATAATAATAAAGGTAATTTGTATAGCGCCTAATCACCAAGGTGCTCTAGGCGCTTTACAATCACAGCAATCAAACAGTGAAGCAGAATACACAAACAAGCACATACAACAAAAAATATACATTAATTTACAAGGGCAAAAACTCACACCACACACTCACACACACACACACACACACACACACACACACACACACACACACACACACACACACGCATGATGAACCGGCAGACAAAATGGTCTTTACGTATATGCAACAGAGAAAAGGTGTGTTTTAAGCTTGGATTTGAAAATGGAAAGAGATGATGAGTGACGCTCATCAGCTGGGAGAGCGTTCCATGTAATGGGACCAAAATACGAAAATGCACGATGACCTTGAGTGACCTTATTACGTCTAGGGATACGGAAAACACGAGTGTCTGAAGCAGAGCGTAGTGAGCAGGACGGTGTATACAGCTGGACAAGATCAGACAAGTAAGGAGGGGCAGAACCAGAGATGATGTTGAAACAAATAACACAGACTTTATACTGAATTCTGTATGAAACTGGCAGCCAGTGCAAATTAGCTAGTAGAGGCATAATGTGTTAACGTTTCGGTACACGAAAAATGAAATTTTTTTCTAAAATGTATTTTTTTGAAAAATACTTACCGATGGCATTACTATCTGGGAATACACTCTATTGCCTATCGATTTCAGCAAAAGTTGTGTATAAGGCACAACTGGGGAGGAGACACCGGGGATCCATGTACTAGGGCCCCGGGTGGCCTCCCCTTACTACCCTATCCCGGCATGCGTGTGGCGAACTCCCGGCGTTCACCGGGCGACCTAATCAGTTTCACACTTAGCCAAGAGAAGGCAAGCGGGGCCGGTGGGAGGGCCATTCGAGTAATGCCATCGGTAAGTATTTTTCAAAAAAATACATTTTAGAAAAAAAATTCATTTGTTTTTTCAAAATACATTACCGATGGCATTACTATCTGGGAGAATGGCGAACAGGCGGAGGGTGCCGTACCTAACGTAAGCTAACCACCCCGCGGGCCCAGAGAGAAGCACTCCCGACGATTTCAGCTATGACGTACCTAAGGCGCCGAAGGTGCTCGGAGGGAGTGCTGGGCCGCGGAGATGTCGCCCACACGAGCCAGTGAGTCACGCTGGCCGGATAGGTCCCTGAGGTAGAAGCGTGCGAAAGTGGAGTCTGAGCGCCAGCCGCCCGCGGCGACAATATCAGAGACCGAGCAGTTGCGGTCCAGGGCTAGACTGGTGGCTACTGCTCTCACTTCATGGGCCCGGATTTTTAAGAGCTTATCGCCGCTTGGGGAGAGGTCCTGGTAAGCGGACCTAATCACCCAACGCAGCCAGGAAGACACGGTCTGGGACGAGATGTCTTGTCTGCCCGCGGACAAAGGTAGAAAGAGACGTGTGCGTCCTTGGCGACGCGGCTTAGAGCGGCGTAGGTAAATCCTGAGGGCCCACACCGGGTCCTGCTGCCGCGAAACAGGAGAAAGGTCCGCTCCCCGGAGGGGCCGTATAGTCAGTAACTGAGGGGCCGCCGTAGGGGGACGGTTCTTGGCCAGGAAGGAAGGGTCAGGGAGAAGCTGTGCAGAGCCGTCCGCCCGAAACTGAAGACAGGCTGGAAGCGTCGAGAGTGCGTGAAGCTCGCTCACTCGGGAGGCCGAGGCGAGAGCTAGAAGAAAACACGTCTTCCGGGTCAAATCCGAGAACCGCGCCAAGGGAAGAGGTTCAAACCTGTTCGTATTCAGCCACGTAAGTACCCAGGCGAGATCCCACCGAGGTACCAGGGAACGGGAGACTGGCCGTCGCAGCTCAAAGTGAGACAGCAAATCCGAAAGGTCCCTGCAGGCGCCTGGGTCCGGGAGACGCAGGTGACGGTAGGTGTCTGCGATCATAGCGCGGTAGCCCTTGATGGTGATCGGGGCTAAGCCTTGGTCCTCGAAGAGCCACAGGAAGAACTCAGCCAGTTGGTGGGAGGCTAGGTTAGCGGGAGGAAGCCCCTGGGAGGCGCACCAGGATTGGAAGACTCTCCACTTGCCCTCGTACACCTTCCGTGTGGAGGGTCTGCGGGCTGCTGCAATCGCCGCCACTGCTGCATCCGAGAAACCTCTATCAGCGAGGGCTTGCTGGACAACCTCCAAGCGTGAAGGCGCAGGCGCTCCGGGCATGGATGGAAGAGCTGCTGACGGGGCTGCTTGAGCATCGTGGGCGGGGTAGGAAGCTCTAAAGGAGGGTCCGTCGCCAGCGCTAGGAGGTCCGTGGTCCAACTCTTGGTCCAGTTGAAGGGGGCCACCAGCAACAGAATCGCCGAGGAATCGCGAAGCTTCTGCAACACCTTCGGAACGAGCACCGACGGGGGGTAGGCGTACGCAATCAGGCCGTCCCAAGGGATGGAGAGGGCGTCCACCGCCCAAGCTAGCGGATCCGGGACTGGAGAGACGAAGACTGGGAGCTGGTTGTTCCACCTGGTGGCAAACAGATCTAGCAGCGGCGTCTCCCACTGTGAGCAGATCAGGCGAAAAATGTCCGGGCATAGAGACCATTCTGTGTGGAGCAGCTGTCCGCGGCGGGACAGGGCGTCCGCCATCACGTTGAGATGGCCGGGGATGTGGCGGGCTCGAAGAGTAATGCCCCGATCCCTGCACCAGAGGAGAAGGTGATACTGGAGGATGCAGAGGGAGGGCGAATGAGTGCCCCCCTGATTCTGAATGTAAGCCACCACCGTCGAGTTGTCGGAGAGAACGAGGACTTGCTGGTTGGCCAAGGACTCCTGCCAACGGTCGAGGGCCAACCCCACTGCCTTCAATTCTAGCCAGTTGATGTGTTTCCCTACGAGGTCCCAGGGCCAAAGGCCCGAGGCCGAGAGAAAATCCGGTAACAGGTGAGCGCCCCAGCCGGACTGGCTCGCATCCGTACAAAGGGACCACCGGGGTGGTGGGGAGTGAAGAGGAACTCCCGAAGCCAGCCAAGCGAGGTCTGTCCATCTCTCGAGGTGAGGGCGAGCCAGCGGAGTAACCGGAACCAGATCCGACAGAGAGCCAGAGGAGGGTCGCCAGTGGAGTAGGAGATGTAGTTGTAGAGGCCGAGCGTAAAGTCTGCCCAAAGGAAGCAGGTCCGCAGCCGCACTGAGGAGGCCCAGGAGTTGAAGCCAGACCCTGGCGGTGAAGGAGGACCCCCCCGCCATGGAAGTCGCTAAGTCGGCGATCTTCTGCCGCCTGGGCAAGGGTAGGCGGACGAGGTTGAGATCGGTCAGGAACTCCATCCCCAGATGAATGAACCGTCGAGAGGGGGAAAGGTCCGATTTCCCCAGGTTGAGGAGGAAGCCGAGCCGCCGCAGAAGGGACAGAAGGGCATCTCTGTCCGCCTGGAGCGTAGCGGGGACCAAATTGCGCAGTAGAAGGTCGTCCAAGTAATTGGAGGCCGGACTCGGGGAACGTCGACGAAAGTAGGCCATTACCGCATCGAGCAGTCTCGTGAACACCCAAGGACTGATGTTGAGTCCGAAAGGAAGGGCGCAGAACTGGTATACTATCCCTCCAAAGGCAAACCGAAGGTAGCGACGGGACGACGGATGAATCGGGACGTGAAGATAGGCGTCGGACAGATCGAGGCTGATTGCGAAGTCCATCGGACGGACGGACGCACGGAGAGACCGGGCCGTCTCCATCCTGAAGCGAGGGGCCAAAATGAACTTGTTTAGCGCCGATAAGTCGATCACAGGACGCCACTTGCCGCCTGGTTTGGGGACCACAAAGAGGCGGCTGTAGAAGGCAGGAGAGTCGTGCCTCGAAACTACCTCTGTCGCCGCTTTGTCGAGAAGGGCCTCCACTTCCCCGCGAAGCGCGTCCGCCTGGGTGACGTCTGGCGGCTCCTGGGTCCACATGGGTGACCTGCGAAGAGGCGGAGGGGACAGGAACGAGAGGAGGAGGCCGGAAGTAATCGTGGAACGAATCCAAGGGTCGTCTGGGAACAGCGAGCCCCAAAGGTCGCTGAAGAGGGACAGCCGCCCGCCGACAGGAGACCCGAGAACTGACGGCGGGGGCGGAGAGGAGTCAACGAGCCCGGCCGCGGCCCGCCGAACGGGCGCCGCGGGGCCAAGCGGGGCGAGGGGTGGGGCCCGGCTGCGGAGCCTGGGCTGGGCGGGCCCGCCCTCGCGACGATCCGGCTGGGAAGGAGGGTCTGAAGGACCGCCGGGCGCGACCCTTGGCCGAGCGGGGGGGGTGCGAAAGCGGAGCGAGGCGGAGGTAGAAGACGGCTTGGGCCATAAGTCCTTGGACGCCTCCTTAACTGTCTGCCAAGTGTCGCCGAACAGAAGGGAACCGCCAAGAGGAGCTTGGCGGAGCTGGTTTTTCACTGCCAAGGGAAATTCCGAACAGAGGCGCAAAAGGGTGTCCCGCCTCCAGAGGTCGCAATTGGCAGCCGCAGCCATGGCATTGGCGGAGGAATGGTAGGCGGCCCGGTTGGCCGCTATCAGAATGGACTGCACATCACGGAGCGGGGACTGCACCTCCAGGTCCCAAGTATCCTGGAGACAATGTAAGGCCGCCTGGGTAGCCAGCTCTAAGAAGCCCGAGCACGCTAGCGAGTTCCGGGCTAAGGAGGCGATCCTGTCAATGGGCCGGGGCCAAGCGCTCTGCACCGGTCTGCGGCCGCCCGCCTGCACTAAGGCCGCCGTATCTATTGCTGGTAGAGGAATAGCGAAGGCTTGTGAGTGTCCCGCGTACCAGGCCTGGCGGAAGCTCAGGTTGATCCCCGGAGGCCAACGTGAGGCGGTAAAAAAACCAGAGTCGCCAAAAGAGTCGTTCTTCAGTTGGGTGGAGAAGGCCTCAGAAAGGTCCCGGAAGGCCGCTGGTTGCGGGAGGGACTTGCGGCGCTTGACTGGTCTCTGCGCGTCGACCATGGCCGACGCCTGTCTCTTCGGAGGAGGTGACGGCGGACATAACTCGGGTGGTAAGTACTTGACGATCAGGCGTGAAGCCTCTTCCAGGGCGTGGGCCGTCTGCGACCCGAGCGAGGGGCCTGCGACGTCTGACGAGGCGGAGGCGGACGAGACAGCGGAAAGGCGGGACGGAGAACCAGCCGCCGAATCCTGCAGAAAGATCGCCGAGGCCGAATCCGTAGGGTGAAGGCTGAGGACGTCCGGTTCTAGAAACCGATCCTCCCGCGAAAAAGACGAAAGGGGCGAGCGGCTCCGAGAGCGGCGCTCCGCCACACGAGAGGAAGACGTAACCACCCGCGACTCCCGCCGAGAGGAGCGCCGCGGGGACGGAGGGACCGCGGCAACGCGGCGGTCAACCTCAAAATCAATAACCGCGCGCGGATGCCGCGTAGGGTTAGGAACCCGCGAACGGCTCAAATACGAAATGGCATGGTCACCCCTGGCCCGCCGGGGAGAGCCATAGCGGGGGGGGGGGAACGCAAGGAGTCGCACCAAGCCCGCTCAGGAAAGGCGGAGCGGGGAGGGGACAGAAACCGGGAGCGCTGTGCCTCGCCCGAAGGTTCGGAGCGTAGGTCACGCGCAACGTTGTCACACCGGGCCCGCCTGGTCGATACGAGGCGGGGGGGAAGACAGTCTAGGGTCACACCAAGCCCGCTCAGGAAAGGCGGAGCGGGGAGGGGACGATTTCCGAGCCCGCGACCTGAGCTCCGCTTCAGAGCGAGGAGGCCGCGGGTCCGAGTCACACCGGGCCCGTCCAGTCGATACGAGACGGGGGGGGGGGGGGGACAGACTATGGTCACGCCGCGTCCGCTCCGGCGAAGCGAAGCGGGGCGGAGACCGTTTATGTACACGAGCCCGCCATTCTGAAGAACCGGAGGGTGAGGGGCGAGAGACAAAATCCACCCGGGCCGGCCCGGGCGAGGCGGAACGGGGGGGGGGGGACGAAAGTGGTGCTGGCCTAGCCCGCTCAGGCGGAACGGAGCGGGGAGGTAGCAGGGCGCGATGTCTCGAATCCCGTTCCGAGGTCTCGGAGCGTGAGTGAGAGCTTCTATCATGACGCCTTTTCTCTTTCTTGTGTTTGCGCTCAGTCCCCCGCCCTCGCTCCGGAGACCTAGAGCTGGGGGTGGGTGACGAGCGCTCCGCCCTCTCAGACCGCTCGCGCGAAGCAGAGCGGGGGGAGGGAAAGTTAACGGGGCTCAAGCCACGCGCTAAAGGCGCAGAGCGTGGGGAGCGAGACTCCGAGGCTCGCCTACCCTGTTCCGACGACTCGGAGAGGTGAGGGCGAGCCTGCGAAGTAATGGTACAAGAAGGGGACTTACCTGTGGGCCAGACAGCCCGAACGACGGAGCGGAGAGGAGCCCGAGGCGTCGAGGGAAGGCCGTCCACCAGTGGAGGGTCCCGAGGAGGCTGAAACGAGCGAGGGGCCCGGTCGTGTCTGTAGAAGTCCCACAAGCGCGACCACCGGTCTTCCGTCCAAGCGGCGCAAACGTCACACGTACTGTCCGACGAACAGCCCGAACACGGTAAGCAAGAGGCGTGAGCATCGTCCGGCCATTGGAAGTCCCCACAAAGGAGGCAAGTCTTCAACACTGAAGAAGCCATAACCGGAGGTGAAGAGTCGTCAACCGGTCACAACTCACTACCAGGCACAAAGCACGTGGGCCGGCTGAACCAAAGTTGGAGAAAGTCACAAAGTCAGCCGGAATTCGGTTGGCGCACAAGACATAAGCTGTCGAAAGCCCAAGAAGCGAGAGCAAGTAACAACCATCCAAACAGAGTTCCTAATTCAACTTTCACTGAAGATCAGAGTCCGAAAGGAGGAGGCAAAAAACTCGACCGTCCTCGGTCAAGCTATGAGTGAAACTGATTAGGTCGCCCGGTGAACGCCGGAGTTCGCCACACGCATGCCGGGATAGGGTAGTAAGGGGAGGCCACCCGGGGCCCTAGTACATGGATCCCCGGTGTCTCCTCCCCAGTTGTGCCTTATACACAACTTTTGCTGAAATCGATAGGCAATAGAGTGTATTCCCAGATAGTAATGCCATCGGTAATGTATTTTGAAAAAACAAATCAGACGTGCAGCACAGTTCATGACTCTCTGGATTTGGTCAAGAAGATTTTGCGGAACACCGGACAAAAGAGAATTGCAATAGTCTATTCGGGACAGCACAAGGGAGGTAACAAGTGTTTTGGTAACTTCAACAGTCAGCAGATGTCGAACAGTGCTGATCCTTCTGAGTTCAATGAAGGCAAGCTGGCAAACTTTCTTCACTTGTTCCTTCATTGTCAGCCTGTTGTCAAAAATGACACCCAAGTTACGGGCCGAGCTAGAAAAGGAGATGGCACTCTCGCCCACCATCATTGACTCAGGTAGATCAGCACTGCACGTAGAGGAGCACATCATTCGGAGGGACTCAGTTTTGTCACTGTTCAGCTGGAGCTTGTTCTGTGTGGTCCACTTCTGAACATCACAAATACAAGCCTCCAAAGACTGCACCATTTGATCGACATGTTCACGAAGGGAGTGTTTGTACAATTCTGTATCATCTGCATATAAATGATAAGAAACTAAGTGACGCTCAATGACATGCGACAGGGGCTGTGTATACAAAGTAAAGAGAACAGGCCCCAAGACCGACCCCTGTGGAACGCCACAAAGCAGCTCAACAGGGTGGGACTCAAATCCTGCCACTGAAACCATCTGCAAGCGACCAACAAAGTAGGATTGGAAAAATTTCAGTGCTGTGCTTTGAATGCCAAACACATCACGAAGGCGCGCAAGTAAAATGTCATGGTCAATGGTATCAAACGCTGCGCTCAGATCGAGCAGAGTCAGAACAGAGATTACATCTTCATCGCTTCGTTCACTTTTTCTCAGCAGTGAAGGACTTAAAATATGAACATTTCACTTTTTCAGACTGCAATATTTTGCAGTTCAAACATTTCCATCTTTCCATCCAAAAATTTGTACCAACATCAGATGTCTTAGGTAAAACATACAACTGCACTTTAGGGATTTAAGGCCAGACACGGTACCCCAAAAACATCATTTTGGGTCGAGTTGATTTTTGGGTTGTTTGAACCCCCTAGACCCTGGCCACAACCATAAAATATCACAAAATACCTGTCATTTGGTGTGAAAAAATAATAAAGTGAAGCACCTGCTCAATGTTTCAAGCATTTGCGACGTCTTTTGCTAAAAAACATCCAATGTTTGGACCCTGACAACACCGCTTTGTGAGCGACAAACGCTGCCATGTTTGGGTCCATTCGAAGCGGTTCCGTCTCTACTTTCCCATTCACAAACCAGCTGAAGGTCACAAAGGCTCTATAAATAGCTATTGGTGCGAAAATGACATCACAAACGACCGGAGATTTCCTTATACGGACGTTATGCTAACGAGATAATACTATTTTCGAAAACCGACCAATGAGTAGAGCACGCTGTGTTCCGGGCGGCTTCACAAAGCACCATTACGCAAGGCGTACAACTCGATCAAATACCAGAATCGCTGAGTCAGATCACGCATTTTCGATGTTTTACATCACTTCAGCAGTTATCTTACAAAGTCCATCAGTTGTAATCGTTGGAAATGTCTCCAACAGCTTTGATGAAGTTGCGTGGTGCTCAGCTAGCAGCGGCGAGGTTGAACAGACAAAGAGAGACGAGAGAGAAAACATTCCGAAGTCTCCTACTGTAAATGCCGATGAGAGACGGTGGTGAAATCCACAACGCGCAAGAAACTTGAATTTATGAAACATACTCGCGACATCAGCATTGGGCAGTAAATGATAAAGAAATTTGGTTTTACACACGGCTCAGGTGTATCTGAAGTGACACAGTACAGCAGACATTTTGTGCACATGACAGTTTCCTTTGACATTTTACCTGTAGAAACTTCATCAGTGTGCATATATCCAAGACTGAGAAAACTTTTGCTTTTCATTTTCTCATGCGAAATATGTTTATACTGCATAATTCACATATTTATTACTACAAAGCTGAATTATGACAAAGTAAAGGTTGATGTTTACCGTATTCCGTTTTCTCATTTTTCACTTTTTTCATCTTTGATTGAATAGATCTCATAAACCTGAAGAGGCACAGCATTCAAACTTCGCAGTTATGATTGTTATTCACTTTGCTGCATTTTGTCAAGAGGATATTGTGATTGCACTGGGGAAAAGAAAGTTGTGGCTATTCAATTCCCCGAAATCAATATTTTCCCTCTTTCAGCTCAGGTATCATATTTCATCATGAATAACTTTTTTTTCAACAGCTTCAGAATAAAATCCTCTTAACAAAATGTAGTTGTTTTGACAAAGAATCACCAGAAAAAAGAACTCTGTTTCTAAGTTCAGTAGTGTTTGAGATCTACTGCTTTGAAATTTGTACTAAAATGTGTATATGGTGGCCATCTTGGTTGGTTTCCAAGGGAGTCGTACACCCCCAAAAACCACTTTTTTGGTCTCAGCTCACCAAACCCTATCAAAATACATCAACAGTTTAAAACAGATTGTAGGCAGACAAAAACTCATTTTTGGGATGTAGTGTCTGCCTTACGGACAACCTCCCTTGCATGATGCAGCGTAGCAGTGACCACAGCTCCTTGAGGGAGTTGTTTCACCCCCTTGTATATACAACCCTCAGTACTATTCACAGCACCGCTGGCAGCATGCAAATGGGGGCGAAAGATCAGGCTCACCAAGGTTCACCCTTGGCTACAGACACACAGCGGCCAGCTGTACGATTTCACACTTGTGGCTAGTATTAACTCATTCTACCCCAAGATCGAAATCCTTAAATTTTGCCGTTGTCTTCTGAAGACTGCATTGCAGTGCAGGCCACAGATCGACCATGACAGTTCAAGGGTGATGCCAGAATAGCTTGGCGCACATAGGCGCCAAGCTATTCTGGCATCACCCTTAAACTATCATGGTCGATCCTTATCTTCTGGCGGTGTGTCTGTGGTAGAATGAGTTAAAACGACATGCCGAGACTGCGCACAAATAATATACATCGACCACCGCCTTAAAGCATGCAACCAAACCCCTGTATGGACGCGAAGCAAGACAACCTCACTTGTTGGGCATGATGAAGTGCAGCAGTGACCAAAGCTCTTTCAGGGAGTTCTGTAGAGGAGTGCCCGTGATGAGGATCCGGTGATTAGTGTCAAACTCCTCCAGACATCGGTACAGCAGTGAGTCATCGTTCTTTAGCCGGTGAGCCTCATCCACACCCAGGAATGCCCACGGTACCTTGCCCAAAAACGCCTGCATAGAAATACAGTATACATAAACATTCCTACCAACAAGCATGACATTATATACAGACCTGTTTACCCCCAATTTGTTTATCCAGTAGACATGGTCAACAAAACCAGAAGATTTGGGTAACAGACCAGAAGATCACTACGTCAAACTGACTGGTTTACTGCTTCACAAGGAATATTTTAGCACACCTTTTTTCATGTTTTAAAATACATGTATACTGAAGTTAAAATACTGTATCTAAAAGTGTCAAAAGTCACAGAAGTACACAAAGAGTTTAACTTATTTAGTTATTTTTTCAGACTGCGACAATAGGCACTCTTCAGCTTGATGAGAGACTCTTCAGATAAATTCATGACTGAATCCACCACATCACAAGGACTGGTCTTGAGGACCAGAAGTGACTCAAGTGTTGAGTCTGCAGATCTTGATCAGCCTATTAACCCTTTGGCTGTGGGTAATGGTTTTTGTTGTGCTGATTCCTATTGGAATGACTATGATAAAAACGTTACTGACAACCCGAGGGTAAAGGGAGTGATAACAAAACACTGGAGAGAGAGAACACTGCCGACTATGGTACATATGGTATATACCTGCTTGTCAAACCAAAGCTGTTCGCATCATATCAGAATCTGTGTACACTGCTGGTGGGCGCAGACAAAGGGGGTTTCTAGACAATTATACAATTATCTGTACCTGCTGCTATTTTGCTGTCTGGGAACATGTACTGCAATGACTTTGTCAGCTTGTCAGCCGTGGCCAAAGGCAAGTTGCAGTCCACAATTACACAACACATCGTACGTAGCCTCTGCTCTCATAATATCCAAATCCAATCCGCATTTTTCTTCTTTTTCAACGGGTCGTAATTCTCAAAAGAAATTTGTGATACGTACACTACCACGCGACGAAGCGTTTCCTTCATGCCCTTGTGACTTTACATGCCGCTTTATGTCATTCTGTCTGCTGTGGCCAATTTTGAAATGAAAGTTGCACATTGTGCAGAAAGCCATGTCCTCTCCTTTTGAAGAAGAAATAATCGCAGGAAAATCCTTGGAATAACGCTTCTTAAATTTCTGTACGTACTTCTTCTTCTTGGCTACAGGTTTGGCAGAGTCATTTTTGTCAGAATCTGAATCAGAGTCTGTTGTTTCATGCATTCTGATTCTGCTATCAGCGCTGGTGCTGCATTGAATCGCCGCCATTTTCCAATGAGAAGCGCCATCACAGGAAATTAACTCCCTTGCGTTTTTCAATTGGTAGGCGCCAGCAGATGTTATATGGGCAAAGTCGGGCAATGACAGTAGCGGGCGCCGCCTAATATTTACGAGACCCTATCAAAGCGTTCAGCTTATGTACGAGTGATTGCAGTAAAGACATACTTCTGAGGAAAATTTCGGAAGAATGAAAACGGCAGAAGCGGGAAATCGAAGCTTTGAGCGGAAAAACGGGAAATGACTAATGAAATCGGGACAATCTCCCGCTCAAATCGGAAGTTAAACAGGTCTGTATATATACTGCAAGCAAAAGAGATGCAAAATTTTTGGAATCATCGGAAACACTACGGTGTTTGTGATGATTCCAAAAATGTTGCATTACTTTTGCTCGTCAGTATATAATGCCTACAAAGAAGACAGGGATGACTATAACATAACAAGAGAACAACAGGCAAGGCAAAGTTCTCATGGTTCAGGTGCATGGCCAATTCAGTGATTTCCTGACCTGTAACCTTGATCTCTGGAACAAGTCACTCGCATCTGCGAGCATCAACACCACTGTGCAAAAGCTCACTTTAGAGGTGGACATAGTATTTGTGCAAAATTGTATGTTTTATCCTCCTAATAATGTGCATTTTTGTAATGTTGACCTCCCTTGACAATGACCAACGGTAAACCAAATATGTGAAATAAATATGATTGATTGATTGATTGATTGTACATTGCTTAACGTCCCGACAGCAACAAGGCTTTCTCAGGACGTGCCTGCACTGCTTGTGAAAAAAAAAATAAACAGAACATTGAATGTATGTCGCCAGCCGGTCAAATACATTAAATAAACCTAACACATGGGGCCTAAATAAAGCTAAGACCATTTAGCAACACACATCCAATATCAAGAGCTACAGGCAGTGCAGACAGTAGGGAGAGTTTTAAAAAGGCAAATACAGGTGAATGGACCAAGGGTAGACAGAAACACATGCCCCAGAATAGAGAGAAAAACTCACCCTGTGGGGCTGACCAGGGTGACCCTGGGAACTAAAAAGTACCTAACCCCACCCAAGTCCCCCAGGGCAGACCCGGGTGGGGGGAAATAAATATGGAAGAGGGTCTAATTATGAACCATCTTTGCACCAAGCTTGAATAGTCAGTCAGTACACGGGTTCACCTTGTCTTTATATGGAAGAGGGTCTAATTATGAACTATCTTTGCACCAAGCTTGAATAGTCAGTCAGTACACGGGCTCACCTTGTCTTTATATGGAAGAGGGTCTAATTATGAACTTATCTTTGCACCAAGCTTGTCAGTACAGGGGCTCACCTTGTCTTTATATGGAAGAGGGTCTAATTATGAACTATCTTTGCACCAAGCTTGAATAGTCAGTCAGTACACGGGCTCACCTTGTCTTTATATGGAAGAGGGTCTAATTATGAAATTATCTTTGCACCAAGCTTGTCAGTACAGGGGCTCACCTTGTCTTTATATGGAAGAGGGTCTAATTATGAACTATCTTTGCACCAAGCTTGAATAAACAGTCAGTACACTGCGCTCACCTTGTCTTTCAAGCAGATCTCGTAAGTTGTGATGAGGACGTTGAACTTTAACCTCTTGTTACCAAGGTGGCACCATTCATACTCTTTTATCTGAAACAGGACGGTAATCACATTACCACGATGAACAAGCAAGTTAAATCAGCTTTATGGTGAACTAAGCCTTGCTGTTTTGAATACCCTAAATTCACTAAGCTAGTGCTGTATTATACATGGTCAGCTAAACCCATCTGCAAGAGGCACAGATTCTCATCAGCCCATGAGAATCTATGCTTCTTGCTGACAGAGACTGGCTCAATTTGCATTTGGTAGGTTTTCTCAGTCTGAGAGCAAACTGGCTGATTCTGAAGTAAACTGCCTTGAGCTCATTTTGATAGGATACTGCACTAAATAAAAACTACTTTCATTATTGTCATCATTATTATCCACATTCAATCAACTGATGAGCAGCATTTCATAAGTGACCAAAGTCCACTCACAGTGTTGCGACTGGACACATCCCCAATGTACACAACCACATTGAGTTCTGGTGCCCAGATCTCACTCTCTCGCTGCCAAGCGTTGATGGTGGACAGCGGCACTACGAGAAGGAACGGGCCATACAGCTGCTGGGCATTCATCAGATGAGACATGAAGGACACAATCTGGATTGTCTTCCCAAGACCCATCTCATCAGCCAAGATCACACTGTTGTATCTGCAAATGATGACAGAAATATGTTGGTACAATTGCACTGCAAGTAAGTGAAACATGGCAATCATTAATGCAGAATGGCTGGCAGGAGGCCCACAGCTCTGGGGACAGGGCAGCAGACAAGGAATGCACTCCTCCTATTGCGTATTCTCCCAACAGTAGTCCTCTCGTACAGATGACGGCAAATTTTTTTTTTAATTCCCTTTCACCATTACTTACTAGACAACATTATGTCGAAGCCCTCCTGCCACCCCGCACTTCCTTCCTACTCCCCTTGGAGTACAGACAGAAACTGACTTGGGATCTTGTGAACCATGTTGACCACCAAAGGGTTCAGGGTAAGTAACTCCGTGCTTCCACCTCTAACAGGGTTCCCCAGAAGATCAAAGCTAAAACTGATCAGGGTAGCATATTCTTAGGAATTTCCTATGTATATGCTTGTGACAAGGGTTGGAGTAGGGGTGGGAGGGGTTAGAGCAGGACAGTGTGAGTGAAAACAGCCTTACTTAGTCCAGGAGTGAATAAGCCAGTTTAATCCATCCAGCTGATAGTCTCGAAGCTGAAACTGATCTCCACCCAGGTAGGATGGCTGCGACTTCAGGGGAACAAATTTTGGTCGCACCTTTAGCACCTAACAACAAACATATAACAACACAATCAATATGCTTTGATCCAAGTCAAGCTAACACAAGAAACATGCTGTGCACAAAGTCAAGCTAGCTTATTTGGTGCCAGAATTCAATGCTCTGCCAAAAAACATTCATGTTCTGCAACTGGAGCTTTCAGGTGTTTTTCTTGTTTCTTTTCTTCCTTTCTTTTATATTTTGAGCATTACCTGCATTTCTATTCACAGCAGACCGGAGCATACGAAATGACCACACAGGGTGAAGTATCCCAATGTCAGGAATTTTCAACCTCCGGGAGAATTTGAATCTTATGGATCTAAAGGAACGACGGATGATATCTCAAACACATTCATGCTATCTCACGCACACACACACACACACACACACAGACATACCTTGCTAAGTTTGGTGGGTATGCGTTGTGACTTGAGGCGAGCATGGAACTGGTCAACGCGGGTTTGGAAGAGACGTCGTACCAACTCCTCATCTTCCCACGTACACTCCGAGTACGGCAGCCCCACCCACTTGCACATGTACTCCCCCTGCTGGTGAGCTGCCAACAGATCACATCATCCACAATTAGAAATAGCAACGGTACAATGACCTCGTACATTGCAGAATATGGCATAGCTGAGACGTTGCCCGCTGGCTGTCAGCAGCGTTTCTGTTCTGATGATTTCTGCAGGAAACAAACAGCACTACCGACACTGTAGAAACGCTGCCAGCCAAGGGACTCATGTCAAAGCACAAGATTTGTGATTGTGTTCAACCCTAGACTGCTTCTGACAATGGCGATGGGCAGACAAGAAGTGAACGAGAAGTCCTGAAGGGTAAAGAGGTGTCACCAATCATTATCACCTATCAACTCAATGATGGTCATTAAACCTTTTCATCCTGATAACACATTACTTGACATAAATTTGACTATAATAGTTCAAGGGTGGTGCCAGAATAGCTTGGCACCTGAGGTGCGAAGCTATTCTGGCACCACCCTTGAACTACAATAGTCTGTAATGTAGCCTTCATAGGACAATAAGCAAATGTTCTTTTAATCAGCCTCAGCATGTAATGGGTTAATAGCTTTGAGTGTGGTGATGTCTCATACAATTGGTCACTTGCAACAGCTTTGAGTGTGGCGATGTCTCATACAAGTGGTCACTTGCAACAGCTTTGAGTGTGGTGATGTCGCATACAAGTGGTCACTTGCAACAGCTTTGAGTTTGAGTGTGGTGATGTCTCATATAAGTGGTCACTTGCAACAGCTTTGAGTTGGGCTTCCTCACAAAATCATGATGTTCTTCAGAAAACATAGATTATTCTTAACTTACCAATAATTCTTTCAACGTCCTGATGTGAGTGGAACAGGTCATTCATCATCTCTTGCTGACACTCAAAGTATTCAATGTCTTCTGGTGTAGCATTTTCTTTCCTGTCTCAACAGAAGACAGGCATAGCATCACTCTCATCCAGTCAAAACACATGTTTGAGAGAGCAACTGTCAAAGTTCTTTTTTATTTTTTAATTCTCCAATAATGGTCTTTCTCACATTTCCAGGCCTCCTGTGACATTTGACCTGTCAGAGAGGGGTTAACAATGAGTTATGTACAGGATGATCCTGTCATCCAGTACTCATTAAGTTTGGCTTTAAAATGCCTTTGAAAAAATCCTGATGTAGTCAAGAGTGCAATTTGGGATATTTCTCAACCTCCTTAACCCATTTCGTGCCAATGCCCTACAGCAGGGGATGGATCGACCATGATAATTCAAGGGTAGTGCCAGATCAGCTGGGTGCTAGGTCATCTGGCACTCTCTTGGCTTGACTTCGCGAACGAAGATTCTATAGGGCTTGCCCACGTCGTCTGCAGGTATGTTCGTGGCTGCGGAGGCCAATCCGGGACAGGCAGGGGAGGGTCTGGTCAGGGTTCTGAGTTACGACAACTCTGTTTTTTCTCCTGAGCCGCTTGTCTTTAAGGTTAGCTCTGCGAGAGTCCTCAAAGGAGACGGCTGCAATGTAAATGGTGGAGCGCCAGGTGTCGCGGTCCGCAGCAAGCGAAGACCACTGGCGGTGGTCGATTTGGCATGCACTAAGTGACTTCTTGAGACCGTCTTTGTATCTCTTCTTTGGTGCCCCTCTGTCTCTGTGTCCAGTTGCGAGCTCGCAGAACAGAGTGATCTTGGGTAGGCGATGATCCTCCATCCTGGAGACGTGCCCCGCCCAGCGAAGCTGTGTCCACAGCAGCAAAGCCTCGATGCTCACAGTTTCCGCCTGTTCAAGGACCTCGACGTTGGTGACATAGTCACTCCAGTGAATGCTGAGAATGGTACGCAGGCAGCGCTGGTGAAAGGAGTCGTAGTTGGCTGCGGTAGAGGGCCAAGGACTCGGAACCGTACAGAAGGGTGGTGAGGACGACAGCTCTGTACACGCTGATCTTGGTGCCTTTTTTCAGCTGTTGATTGTGCCACACCCGCCTGAATAGTCGCCCGAAAGCACTGTTCGCTTTTGCCAGACTGTTGTCCAGCTCCTTGTCCAGCTTGGCATTTGACGTGATGATGCAGCCAAGGTAGGTAAACTGGTGTACAGATTTCAGGCACTACCCTTGAATTATCATGGTTGATCCATCTCCTGCAGCTGATACAAAGTCATTAGGCAACACCTCCCAAATTTAGGAAACGTGGAGCTGGGGTTAAATGGGTTAACCTTAAATTTCACGTGCTGTCATTCAAACTGTCTCATTTTACTGGTCAAACCAAAAATTATTTTCTTCAAATTTTGAAGTCTGTGGTCAGACTAGTCTCTGTGAAATTGCCAAAGTTAAAATTGACCAAAGCTATGGACGGACCCAAAGCAAAGATTCAAGATAACTTTATTGTTGCTATATAGCAAAATTTGTCCTTCCTAAGGACATACTCATATAGTCATTGAGTGCGAGCCCAAAGCGCTTACAGGGCTAGAAATTAACTTTTTTCTTTGGGGGCCACCGGGCCCCTTGATTGAAAAATTTGAGGGCCCACAAGCAACTTTCGGGGCCCAACTTTGAAAAATAATGCAAACAAAAAACAAAAGAATTATTGACAATATAATAAGTAGAAAGTACAATTTGTCTGATAATCTAAAATAAAAACAATTGAATTTCCAATTTTGCTGAGTGATGTCATTTTTATTTGCCTTTTCTTTCACTTTCAAACATTACCAACAAAAAAGGGGAAAAAACACACACACACACATTCAGTGACACACATATTCCAGCGACTAGTGAGCCTGAAATGGCCATTAAACAAAATAGAAAAAAAATCAAGTGAGACTCTTGTATAATACTTTTCAGTTTTGTGACTGAGTATTGCACAATACACATCATTAAATTTTTAATATGAGTAACCTAACAAAAAATCTGACCTCAATGCACAAAAGTTCAAAACAAAACCATGAAAGAGAACTAAACTTAACAGTACTCTTCCTGATAAACTAAAGTTAAACAAACAGATTTTGCCTTTTCTTTTTTTTTTTTTCAATCATCTATTCATATTACACTTATGTGCACTTGAGTTAACAGAAGTAAACTAAAAATACAATAACAAAAAAAAACAAAAAAACACAATACTATTACTGTGAGTGAGGGCACCGGTGTGGGTTGCTTCCCTTGGCCCAAATACGAAACTGCCGAGTAGAGCTAGCTGTAGCAGACGAATTATTTTGCGGGCCAAGCGGGCCCTTCGTTTTTCAACTTTCCGAGCCCGAAATCAACTTTGCGGGTTTTTGGCCCCGGGCCCCCGCTAATTTCGAGCCCTGGCTTACCATTCCTGTATCTCCTCCTCACGCTTAATGTAGTTCTCCAGTTTTTTTAGGCCGTTGACCCGCTGCTCCTGTAGAGACTTGTAGTTCTCCCAGGTGTTGTGGATGTGTGCCCATCCCCTCCACTTGATCAGGTACTGCTTCTCCACCTCCTTCTGTCCAGCCTTCTTCTCATCTTTCTCCTCATCACCTTTCTCCTTCTCTTTATCATCCTTGGGAAAAATCACACACAGAATAATCAAATTAACCCATTTAACCACAAGAACACCCATTTAACAAACTTTAGGTGTCATTTAACCCATACCATACTGAGGCTAAAAGATTCAAATGTGTACACTGCCATATGCGAGCTACATTATAGTACTTACAGATATGGATATAGACCAATGGCTCTAGATCAAGGGTGGTGCCAGAATAGCTTGGCAGGCACTACCCTTGAACTATTTTAGGCAAACTTATCTCACATACTGGTGTATTCTGAATGATAAGGGTTAACAAACATGTACCAGGTCCAAGAAATAGATCTACCGTGATAATTCAAGGGTAGTGCCAGATCAGCTTGGTGCCTGATGGTGCCAAGCTAATCTGGCACTACCCCTGAATTATCATGGTCGATCCATCTCCTGCTATAGGGTGTTGGGGTTAAATGAGGTCATATATTGTCATGAAATTAAGCAGTGCTGACAAACATTACGTGATCACTGACAACACTAAATCTGGCATAAAAACAAAAATACACAAGAGAATGTAAACTGCACAAGGTTATGGGCGAAAGTGAAACGCCTCACACCCTCTTGTATCCACGTGCCTTTACAGCAAACTTATGGGACAATGACATGAAACTGAACGGGAAAGGCGTGAGAAATTGCACGCCTTTAGGACTTGTTCCTGATGCGCGACAAGCAGCTATGTGTCAAGAAGCCCCACACAGTATTTGAGTTAACTCATTGTACCCCAAGACCGAAATCCCCAAATGTTGCCATTGTCCTCTGAAGACTGCAGTGCAGTGCAGGACACAAATCAACCAGGATAGTTCAAGGGTGATGCCAGAATAGCTTGGCGCCCACAGGCGCCAAGCTATTCTGGCATCACCATTGAACTATCATGGTCGATCCTTATCTTGCTGTGGTGCGTCTGGGGTAGAATGAGTTAACAGCTGCCAGCAAGAGGCAAAGATTCTCATCAGCCCCTGTGGCTGCTGGGGCTCACGAGTCTTTGCCTCTTGAAATGGAGAAGACAGGCTTCTCTTTCGGCTTTTATGCCATGTATCAGTATATGCGGAACATCTCCGTTGACATAAGTTTCTGCTGAATAACGGTGTGTGCTGGCATTGGCTCTGACCAGCACAAATATTCCCTCTCCAAAAAAGGCAATATTTGTGCACTTTCCGTCACAACACAAAATAGCACATTGTGAATGTAAACGTTTCTCTGTTAATACTGTGGTTATCCGTAGCGCCTGTTGTCAATGCAGGAATCACCTTGACAAAACGTTTTATGGACAGCCTAAAGTTAAAATGTCGACCAAATGGCAGACCAGAACACACAATCACTCTACATGACATTTAAAGCACCATTCCTCAACTTTCTGCAGAGAAACAACACATTTTGAACAACGAAGAGTCTACTTCAGCCCACATGTGCATGCAGCCTCCAGAACTATTTACAGTACCAGAAGCTGCATGCACACGGGGGTTGGATCATATCTGAATGTCTACAAACAGCAACCTAACCCATTACATCCCGAGGCTGCTATTTTTCTAATTTGTATCATCCTATGAAGGTTACATTGCAGATCAGGAGACAGATCACCATTTTAGTTCAAGGGTGGTGCCGGAATAGCTTAGCGCCTGAGGCGCCAAGCTGTTCCGGCACCACCCTTGAACTATCATAGCCAAATGTATTTCAAACAATAGTCTATCCAGATGGAAAAGGCCAACGTCTACCAAGAGCAGGAAATGTTCAAGTCTACCTCCTCCACTTCCATTTTCTCCTCATGCTGCCCGTTTTCCTGAGGGTCCTCTTCGGAGTTCTTGGAGGTGTTAAGACTGGAGCCACTAACATTGGGGTCCCCGTGGTCCTGCACATTGTAGTCGGTCGTCTTGCTGCCAGTTGCTGTAGAGATACACAACTCATAAGCAGTCTGTTTACTTCACACTGTGCTGGAAGGATGACCGACTGTGCAATGATTTATGTCCCAAAGCAGCAAAGACTTGCACATGAGGTAGCTACGCACAGTAAAGTTAAAGTCATGAGCCGGACAACTACACTACGGTTCAGGAGATGGCGATGATTAATCAAGAGTGGTGCAAATACAGTTTGGTGTCTTGAGGCAACCAGCTAGTTAGGCATACTCATGGTTGCTACAAAGTTGCTTTATGACAGTTTAACCCCTTCACTGCCAAGACAAACTGAGCACAATGTAACTGCAAGACAGATCCTCACAGCCCCTGCATATGTGGGGACTCCTGAGGATCACTTGCACTACCTTGAATTATCATGGCATATGGGGGGGGGGGGAGAGGGGGGGGCTCCTGAGGATCACTTGCACTGCCTTGAATTATCATGGCATATTGGGGGGGGGGGGCTCCTGAGGATCACTTGCACTGCCCTTGAATTATCATGGCATGTGTGGGGGATCCTGAGGATCACTTGCACTACCCTTGAATTATCATGGCATGTGTGGGGGATCCCGAGGATCGCTTGCACTACCCTTGAATTATCATGGCATGTGGGGGGGGGGGATCCTGAGGATCAATGGTTCTTGCCGACACCACTTTGAAACTGTTCTTTGTTGCTCGAACAGGTGGAGATTTTGAACGTTGAATTAACTCATTCAGCCCGACACGTATTTCCCACATTTTGGAGACGTCATTTAACGACTATGCACCTGTTGCAGGAGATGGATCGACCATGTCGGCGCCAAGCTCATCTGGCACTACCCTTGAATGATCATGGTCGACCCATCTCCTGCTGTAGTGCGTCAGGGCTGAATGGGTTAACAAAGATTTCATAAGACTACTGTCAGCGAAGGGGTTACTAAGTCCTACACATTGGAAACCTGTAACCCTTTGGCTGTTGGTACCATACCAAGTGATACATAGATAATTTTACAAAGCAGCCCACCTACAGTATCTTTGCTTTGGGAACAAAAAAGTAACAAGCAAGGCAAAGCCCTTATGGCTCATATGTATGACCGATCCACACATGAGTGACAATAAGTAAAGGGATAGCTCCTGCACCAACAAAATCCATGTTTTCTCCAAATTTAAATAACTTTCACACATCTGTGAAACCCCACTTGCCTTTGCGATCAGTTGACTAAATTAGTATACATAGGAAGGTCTTATCAGCTACCTTTGTGCCAAATTTTATTGAAAAGTTTGCAAAAATGTTGATAACTATATTCTATCAAAAATTGGCATTTTATACACAAGTCGACCTCTTGTGACCCTTGACCTTTCCCGAGGGGTCATTCAAATTAGTATGCATAGATAGGTCTTGCCATCAGGTATCTATGTACCAGGTGAGCACTAGTCACGATCGAGAAAGGACGCAAAATTCGGATCCTCTGACAAAAAAATGTACGTTTTTCCTAATTAAGCCATCATTAATCATCACGTGAGAGACAAAGACCAGAATGCCAGCGGGTGCTGAAGAACTACGTGCGAAAATCGGGATTTTTTGCCCGGTTTTAATGTGGATTTTGAAGAGAAAGGCAGACAAAGCAGCACGCCGTGTGAAGGGACTCACACTACACAGCAAAGCCATGCGTGTTGTTGTGCTACTTTTCTTCGTGTCGTTGCTCGAAAGATGCGGCGACGTAGAACCTAACCCTGGTCCGGACGACCAACTTGCGGCGTTTATGGACAGAATGGAGAAGAAAATTGAGGACCAGATGAAAGCGCAAGGGGACAACTTCGAGAGACTGACACAGATAATAGACACCAACCATGGACGTATTGAGGAGAAAATCTCACAGTTACACGGTGACATGAAAGATATGAGAGATAAGCTAGCGAGACACACAGCTGATATTGGAAAGTTGGCAGAATCAGATTCGGCAATAAACAAGCGCATCGATGAACTGGAGAATGAAATTGACAATCTAGAGTCATTTTCCCGCAGAAACAACTTAAAGTTCATCGGTATACGTGAGTCTACAAGGGAGGACTACACCGCCTGTGCTCAGAAAATAGTGGATGTACTTAACGAGCACTGCGGAACGCAGAGGACATGGTCTACCGACGACGTGGAGAGAGCCCACAGGGTGGGTCCCCGTAAGGAAAACGTCAAGCACCCCCACCCTCGGGCTCTCATCGTGCGCTTCAGCCGCTGGGGGGACAAGATGTCGGTGGTGCAGGACAAGCGCCTCAAGGCCAGCCTCAGGGACAGCGGCATCAAGATGGCAGCGGATCTGACCAGGCGACAGAGGGCAGCGATCGAGCAGGCGAAAAAGGCAGGAAAGTTCGCCTACTACAAGAATGGCCGCCTGCACACGGAAGATCGACGCACCCCCGCAGCCGAAGGGACGGGTCACCCCCCGGCGCCTGTACGCGACGACCTCCAGCATCTACAGCAGCGGGCATCGGGTGTTGACTGCAGCAACGGCGAGAGCGAGGGGGATACAGAGGATACGGGTCTCCGCCTACCACCGCCTTTACGCTCCCCTGTGAGGAATTCCTGTAAACACAGGGAAGCACCGAGGGATTCCCTGCCAGCTGTCCGGGATTCCTCACGCCAGACACGCGACGCGACATATGACGCGTCCACTTCACACAGCCAGCCGGCTAGAGCAGCAGGGGGTCCAGGCAGTCGTGACCAGCCGCGTGACAGGTGCCAGCCCCGTGTTACCGACATGTTCCAGCGAGCACCCTACGAGACCCGGTCTGGAACATCGGGGCGTGGTAGGGGTCGGGGTCATAGTCAGGGGAGTCCCACGGGGAGCGGCTAGCGGTGTGGCCCCGGCCCTGGCGATGCTGTCCGTCAGAAAACCGCCAGGTTCTTGTGTTGGAATGTGGACGGTCTTGTGCAGAAGTTAAGTGAGTCAGATTTTGTCAACTTTATTACTTCTTTTGACTTTTCTTGCCTGATAGAAACATTCACCAGTTTGTCGTTTGATTTCTCCATCACCTTTTGTGACTTTATTGTTTTCCACGCCCCAGTCAACAAACTGTCGAAACTAGGTAGGGGATCCGGTGGAGTGGTTTTTCTTGTGAAGAAAAGTATAGCACGTTACGTGACCAGGATAGATACTAGTCTTGACAATACCATAGTGGTGAAAATAGCAGGAACTATAGTGGGGTTAATGCAAGATGTGATTTTAGTGTGTTCATATATACCTCCATCGTCATCACCTTACTACAAAGAGAAAACTGTAAACTGTAACATCCCGTTGCTCGAACAGTTGATTTTCGATATCCAGGAGAAGGAAAATAACTGTCACATTATAGTCTGTGGTGACTTAAATGCACGAACTGGGCTATGGCAAAACAAAACGGACGATGGCAATATTGATGGGTTGATAGGGATTGACCAGGTGGATGATAATTTTAGAAACTCTGATGATGTTGTAATTAACCATTTCGGACGACTATTAATAGAAATGTGTTCCTCTACATCACTGTGGGTGTTAAATGGGGACAGTGATACCAGTCCAGGTAAATTTACTTATGTATCTCCTCATGGTAACAGTGTGGTGGACTACTTTCTGTGTAGCTATGATATTGTGCCACAGTGTACAGTACAAATTGTACATAGAGTGGAATCGCCCCACATGCCTTTGGTACTGCAGATGTTATGCCATTGTCAAGCATCCGATGAGCCCGTTGAAAAGCAGTTTGTTTCTAAATATATCTGGAATCCGGAGTTGCAACAGGAATTCACGGATAGAGTGAATTCTGACGAGGGTCAGAAGATGCTTGATGAGGCTTATCATACCATTGATCTGTCTGCAGACATAGCCATTAAACATTTCACGGAGTATCTCTACTATTGTGCAGATTTTATGAAAAAACAGGTTTGTGTGGGCGGTTCCTCTCGCTGTACAGGCTCAGTGTGGTTCGACAATGACTGTCGTGACCTGAAAAGAGAAGCGAGGAAAGCGCTGCGTGTGTTCAGTAGGTCACGTTGTGATGAGGATAGACAGGCATACTGTGACAAGAGACGTGCGTATAAGGCCATGTTGGTAACTAAGAAAAGACACCACAACCAATCCACGTGCAGACGGCTACTGGACAATGCAAACAACAGTGCGGTGTTTTGGAAACACGTGCGAATCGCGAACAGAAGGAAACGAGAACAGCCCAAGATTAAAATAGAGACTTGGGAGACACATTTTCGCACTGTGCTCAGTGGTCAGTTACCGGACAGGGACGACCGGGAATTCCCGCTACCAACTTGCTCTGTTGATGGGCCGGCGGACTCGGGAACATGTAGGCACGTGCCCGAGTTGGACGGCCCAATAGCAGAGCAAGAGGTCAGACACGCTATGTGCAAGCTGAAATCTGGGAAAGCGGCAGGCATTGATCAAGTGTTATCAGAGTACCTGAAACATGCAGGTGATACTATTGTGCCATTTTTGACGAAATACTTTAATCACCTGCTCGATAACCAGTACTTTCCTGTTGAGTGGAGTCGTTCCGTGATTGTTCCGATCTTTAAGAAGGGCGATACAAATAACCCAGCCAACTATAGAGGGGTGTCTCTGCTCAGTGTGATCAGTAAAGCTTTTACTTCCATTCTAAACAGTAGACTCTACAAGTGGGCAGAAAAAGAGGAAAAAATAAACGAAGAGCAAGCCGGGTTTAGGCAGGGATACTCAACTGTTGATCATATATTCACTTTGATATCTATTATACAAAGATCCCTTGCTCGAAATAAGAAACTATATGTGGCTTTCATCGATTACAAGCGTGCTTTTGACTCTGTAGACAGGGAAATGTTGTGGTCTGTTCTTACCCATGTACAGGTCTCTACAAAAATGGTTCAGATGCTGAAAGCCATGTATGCATCTGTTCAGGCGTGTGTAAGAGCGGGCTTCCAATACTCGGATTTCTTCGACTGCCCCGCCGGGGTCAGGCAGGGTTGTTTAGCAAGCCCTGTAATTTTCTCTTTGTTAATTAATGAAGTTGCAAACTACGTAAATGAAAATGGTCGACACGGAGTACAACTACTGCCTGGTCTGAGAGAACTTTTTTCATTACTTTTTGCGGACGATGTAGCTTTATTGTCCACAAGCGCTGTGGGGCTGCAGAACCAGATAACTAACCTCAAGCGCTCTTCTGATAGACTTGGTTTAGAGGTTAGTCTCGAGAAAACCAAGGTAATGGTTTTTAGAAAAGGCGGGCGACTGCCAGCGAAAGACAAATGGTATATTGGTGCAACCGAAATAGAAGTGGTTAACAGTTATAAATACCTTGGTTTCACACTGACCACAAAACTATCGTTTACTGTGGCCCTCTCCGACTATGCTGTAAAGGCGAAGGCGAAAGTTTCTCAGTTATTGAGGACTATGTGGAAACTTGGCAACCTTAACCCATGTATTTTCTTTAAGCTTTTTGATACCCAGGTGGCGCCGATGCTCCTATACTCGTCTGAAGTATGGGGGCTGAAGCAGTTCGAAACAATAGAAAAGGTGCACACTTTCGCCTGCAAGAGACTACTGAGTGTGTATGTCAGAACCCCAAATCAGACAGCTTATGGTGAAACGGGTAGGCATCCACTGCACATTAATAGCATAATAAGAGCTACAAAGTATTGGATGAAATTGATTAAAATGTCTGATACAAGACTTCCTAAGCAGGCGTACAAAATGCAGTTAAACTGTACCGTAGCAAGTTATTTTTGGGCGAAGCAAACTGAAAGCACCCTACACAAGTATGGCTTTGGCCACGTTTGGCAAAACGGTGGTGTGGGGGATGAAAGGGCTTTTTTGTTGTTGTACAGGCAAAGACTGAAAGAGTCATTTGTGATGTCATGGGAAACGAAGGTTCAGTCAAGCGACAGGTTTGCAACTTACAAGCAGTTCAAAACGGTATTCGAACCAGAAAGATATCTATCCCAAATTACGATAAAGAAATTCAGGGACAGCCTTATACGTTTCAGACTGGGAACAGTAGAACTGAATGTAAATAATAGGTATTCAAATACACATGTGAAGGACTGTCCATTTTGTATTGGGACTGTGGAGAATGAAGAACACTTCCTCTTGTATTGTAATAGATACTCAGCACTGAGGAATAAGTACTTGGCTAGCCTTTTGAATGACACTAAGAATGAGGACATAAGCATGTTGCTTGCAAACCTGGACTGTGACTCTACCAGAAAAGTTGCAATGTTCATATTCTATGCACTTAAATTACGCAATGAACAACTATCTGTGTAATAGGACATTATCTATGGGCCGATGGCCGCAAAACATCAGTTCAGTCTGCCCCATAGTGGGGTAGACCCCTTGATGCAGCGCGTCTGTGCGCGCTGCGGTGCGGCGTGTGTGTGTGTGTGTGTGTGTGTGTGTGTGTGTGTGCGTGTGCGTGCGTGCGTGCGTGCGTGCGTGCGTGCGTGCGTGCGTGTGTGTGTGTGTGTGTGTGTGTGATCATTATATTATGAGTACCAATTCCAAGAAGAAATTTTTTTTTATTCATATCTTGTCTGTTCCCTTTCTCGTGTTGTCATTGTTTTTTTCCAGTTATGTAATCTCACCCCAATTCGAATGGGTCGTTGACCTACCGAATAAAATGTTCTGAGTTCTGAGTTCTGAGTATCTATGTACCAGGTTTAGCTGTGAAGTTGTGAATAGTTTTTGAGAAAAAATATTTCTTGCCAAAATATGCTATTTTGGACCTATTTCCTGAGCTTTTGTGACCCTTCACCTTTCTGAGGGATCAACCAAAGGTCTTACCATCAGGTATCTTTGCACCAAGTTTGGGTTCAAAGTTGTGAATAGTATTTGAGAAAAAATAACTTATATTGAGAAAAAAATAAATTATGTCAAAGTATAGCTATTTTTTATATTTCCTGATCCCCTGTGAACTTGACCTTTGTGAGTGGTCACTAAAATTGTTACGTTTAGAAAGGTCTTGCCACAAAGCATCCTTGGGCCAAGTTTGAAGAGTGTGGCTTGAATAGTCTTCGAGGAAAAAGTCTTTACCACGGACGACAGACGGACGACCACCACTGGCCCAGAACATACTCATCCTTGCTTCACACGTGAGCCAAATATCAAAGAAGATTGCACATCCATCACCTGGTGTGCCCCCCCCCCCCCCCCCCTGCGATTGCAGCAATCGGTGCTGTCAACAGTAATGGTGTCTGCATGCAAAAGGAGATTAACCAATCATGCATAAGCCAAGAATACTGATAAAGTCTTACCCAACGACATACCTCCTTTCTTCCCAAATCGGTGGTCCAGCACCCTCTCAATGGTCTCTTTGTTTTCTTCTTCCACGTTGGCAGGTGTCGCTGCCTCAATGATATCATCAGAATCTGTGACATCATCCGAGTCCTCTTTATAACTGTAGAGAAATAATAACAACAGCATTTAAACAATGGCAAACAAACAAAAGAAGAGACCTACACTAGGCAACAACCCACAGACACAAATCCAGAAGCATCTTTCTTTCTTTGTCAGTCTTTTCCTTGCATCTTACTATCCTTACACGCTTGTCAGTCACTCGTTTTGGCAATCCATTCACCTACACCAACACCAACACAATATACACCCCTGCATTTTTACACGTCAGTCACCATTATGGCAAAGATTTCATCTACATAAGGGTCTTGAGAAAGCTGCCCAACATTCCCACAATTCAACTCAAATTACCTTTAGAAAAGTGATCAACACAACCCATATCAATCGGTGGAATACACCAGTGTGTGAATAAGTTTGACTAATATAGTTCAAGGGTAGTGCCAGAAAAGTGTGGCACCTGTAATCGCCAAGCTATTCTGGCACTACCCTTGAACTAAAGCCATTGGTCTATGTCCTTATCTGTAAGTACTATAATGTAGCTTGCATATGGCAGTGGACACATTTGAAGCTTTTAGCCCCAGTATGATATGGGTTAATGTTGATAACAGTCAAATACATTTCTACAATATTTATCTGGAAGATGAAAGCCAATAAAACAAAACTCAAAGAACCAATGCATGTTGACCCACACAAAATGTGCTGCATTAAAAAACTCACAGATGAGAATGTTTTTAACAATGTACAACACTGTAAAATTACAACAATCATCAACTGAAATAAAAGCTGAATGACCAACAAAATTTGTCACATCACAAACACAGTAAATATGGAAGGCTGTTTTTGCTATTGCCAGTGAACAAGAATACCTGGTTCAACTTCATTACCAATGAATATAAAACGTTCTGTGTGCTGAAAGTAATCAGAAAGTCCTGACCCAGCAGTAAAATTAAGGCAGAGAAAAAAATGCAGCATCACCATCCAAGCAGCAGTGAAGCAGACCTGAAAATTCTTTGCTATTGCTAATGGGCAACATGAACCATGAATACTGATTTGCTACTACACCTATGTCAATATAACTGAAACGATCTTCATACCCGTTGAAAACTGAAAATGGACTCGACACCTAAAGCTCTAGGCTTGAAATTCCCAACTTAGGGATGACAGTGCAATGGTTCTAAAGACAGATCCATGATAGTCAAAGGGTGGAGCTGGAGGCACCAAGCTATTCTGACACCACTCTTGAACTATCATTGTCACTCCATATTGTCTGCAGTAAATCAGGTCAAACTGGTTAAAGGCATGTTCTTATTTCTTTCTGCTTCCAAAAACTCTAAGATACAGGAGATGGCCGCTACAAGTGCTACATCCACATCAACAGTACCACTAATATGCACTGGTACATGCATGCTACCATTTGATATGCTGGGAACGATAGCACAACAGAGTTACACAGTGACATACAATAAAAATCTATCAACCACAATGACATAACAAAAAGAACTTGTGTATCTTTTGACCACAACACCGCCAGTTAAGCAAGACGAGATGAACAAATTCAGCGACTTTAGTTCCAGACAAATATTGAGGGGAGTTGAAAAAAAGCAGTATTACAGCAGGCATCCACAGCCTTACCTAACAGCTTTCTTCGCTACTTTCCGCCTTGTGGGACGACCTTTTTCCCTGTAAACATTGATGTTCACACTAATATATCTTAGCCCTTTAAAATATTACATTTGATACAAGCTACGATAACGCACTGTATCAGGCAACCTAGAACCAATACGAAATGTGACTTTAAGCTTGCAAATCAACAAGTCAGGGTCTAGGGAATGATTAAGCCCTCTATCTGTTAACAGCTTAACTCCTTACGCAATTTTTTTTTAAATATCCTCCAAGGTCTATATCACAGTTCTGGAAACAGATCAACCATGATATTTCAAGCTTGGTGTCAGAATAGCTTGGCGCCTAAGAGGCGCCAAGCTATTCTGACACCAACCTTGAAATATCATGGTCGATCCACTTACTGCCGTCGCCTTTCAGGTCTTTTGGGGTTCAAATAACAGGCGGCATAAGTCAACAGTTTATAACCTGTACCTCTTTCAACAGTTCTAGCAATATAACGCCACCACACTCCCCACCCTAAGCTGACTGTCGTAATGTATTTGTGGGTACGTGAGTCATTGTCAAAAGCGTGCGCGAGTTGTGAATGCGCGCTTAGAGTTATAATTATTATAAGATAAGCGCATTATAAATACCGTAATTATTATTATTATTTAATGTCTCTTACAAAAAGTGTTCTTAAAATTTAATTTGAATGTCATAAAGGGAAAGACTTTGCTGCTTTTCTTCTCCCCTAATGGCGTAATGAGCAATGACACCTGTTACATGTGCTTATTCATATAGTTTGTGAAGAGATGGGCAGGAAAGTATTGGGTAAAGCAAGACACACATTGACAACCTGTTTTACCGACCCAGTTGCAGTTCATATTTTCCAATCTCATACCCAGTGGGGGCATAAGAGAATAAGGCCATATATACATGTACTAAAAGAGAAAAATACAGGTCAAGTACAATGCAACCTAAAGCTGTATTAACATTTACTCAATATATATATATATATATACTAATGCTAACTGTAGCACTCACAGCTCATCTTTCTGAAATGAGTAAACGTGATGCTCTCCCTGTAGCCAGTATGAGAATATCAAGTACATTACAAAATCTCTCTCAGAAATTGCACAACTGTGGTGTCAAGAAAACAATCAAAGACAAATCATACACATGCCTAATTCTCACCGAGGGGAACAGTCGAAGAATGAGGCACAGATTCTCATAATCCCCGTGACCTATGTCTCTTGTAAGCGGGAAGGGGTTGTAGTCTGAACTCGGACAAATAATTTAGTATCAAACAATCAGTACACCCACCTGACTTTTTGTGAAGCATTGCGTCTCGTTGTTGCTCGTCGCGAATCACTGTCATCACTGTCCGAGGACCCTGATGACGACAATTTGCGCTGACGACCTCGGGAGGACTTGGCCGCGGGTCTACTGCGGGTCAACCGTTTGGATTTAGAGGCAACCTTGGTTGTCCTGAAATTGACAGTTGTCAGTTGAAAGGATTCAGTCCACATGCTCAAACTGCAGGCATATATCCTCAGGAGCCCCAGGGGCTCATGGAAATTACAATAAATTCTTAGCATGATGTGGCTTCAGTACATCACCAGTTTAAAGTACTTCTCCCAGGCTAACGGTACAACCGTCCTAAAGAATCAAGTCCAACTGTTACCAGGACTGCCATAATGACCGATGCTACAGGGCAAACCGATCATTGTACAATGCCTGGATGTCCTCACTGTCATGGGGAACTACCATCTTCCTACAACCAACGTTAACTCAGAAGTAACTTTTACTACAATGTTGCAGACATCTTTACTGTCACGGGGAACTATCAACATCTCTGAACAAAATTCTGCTGTAGGAATAAGTTGTGACTATGTTGGTGGGTGTATTTGTCCCTGGAAAAGAACTGCAAGTAGTGTGTACTGACCGTCGTGTGACCCTGCTGCTGGTCCTGGTTGGACGGAAGTCCTCTTCTGACCCACTCTCCTCTTCCTCACTGTCATCCACACTGACACCCCAGTCCTCAGAACTGCACACAATCCAGCACGAGACAGGTTAGCTTCAATACTATGCGCATCAGAGTATCACAAATATGCATATAACAAGGTCTTGTTTGCAGCTCCCAAGTCAATAAGCAATGAGCTGAAGTTAAGGATAACACCAGCCAGAGTACTTTTTGCATTCTGATTTCTTTCCACAAACCTAAGTTGAGCACCATATTTGCGCCAATAACTTGGTCGACTTTATGGCTTCCAGGTATCCCCCCATACACTGAGGGTGACCTGTATAATATTAATCAACACGACAGTAAGCACACATTCAGAGCTCAAACATTTGAGTTTGAAGTTGTGAATAGTATTTGAGAAAAAACAATTTTTGTCAAAATATGGCCATTTATTAACCTATTTCCGGACCCCATGTGACCTTGACCTATGAGAGAGGTCAATGAAATTGGTATGTTTAGAAAGGTATTGCCACAAAGTATCCTTGAGCCAAGTTTGAAGACTGTGGCTTAAAAATTAAATAGTCTCCGAGAAAATGCCAATGTTAAAGTCTACCATGGACGACGGACCGACGACCACTGGCCCAGAACATAATCACTTTTGCTTCGCACTTGAGCCAAAATATGCTTTTTTCCCCCTAACAAACAGGACTGCACAACTCAATAGCCAAACACTGTAAAGTCTGAATGAAGCAAAATACTAAATGAACCACAATCGGGACTTTAAACACAACTTTTCATTCAGCATCTTTTTTTTAAATTTTAAACGCAAACACAAGGGCAACAATGCGAAATATTTTGATGACTAAACACTATCCACAAGTTAAAACTCTATTTAGCTGTAAAGCATGGACAAGTAACTCAATCTGCGGATATAACTGTGGTTGATCCATGCCAGCCGGAGACATAAATTGTCACGAGTTCCCATGAACGCAGGAGTTCATGAGAATGTATGTCTCTTGCAGGTGGAAGGGTATGGCCGAAGGGCTGTGTACTATTCTGACCACAAAAGCTGAAATTCCCCTTCTGGCATTTTGAGAATGTTAACCCTTTTAGCGCCACGGGTGCATGTCCCAAATTGTGGGAGTGTTGCTTAATGACTGTACCAGTTGCAGGTGGATTGACCATGATAATTCAAGGGTAGCGCCAGATTAGCTGGATTGACCATGATAATTCAAGGGTAGTGCCAGATTAGCTGGATTGAACATGATAATTCCAAGGGTTGTGCCAGATTAGCTTGGCGCCTTCAGGCGCCAAGCTAATCTGGAACTACCCTTGAATTATCATGGTCAATCCATCTCCTGCTGCAGGGTGTTGGGGCTAAAAGGGCTCAATCAGTCTCCTAAACTGAAGACTGCCACTAAGGAAACATGACAACAACAGAGTCTGACTGAAAGGCCAACACTGATACAACAACCCTAAAGCCTTATTGCCACCAATACTGTTTGCAGTACTGTTGACATTATCAGGCGTTACATGCAACAGGTGCTTTACCTCTTGACTGCCTGTGCACGCAGGTTGCCTTTCTGACATTAGGTTCATTCAATGTCAAGGCCAAAGAGCCCCAGCTATCCTAGTAAGCTTGTGTTCAGTTTTTACCCAGCAATGAAAAGGTCAGTATGTTACAAATGAGACTTACTCTTTTCGCTTTCCTCGGCCTTTCCTTTTCTTCTTCGAGTCTGCTTCACTGCCACTGCCCTGCAAATATATAAACATTTGGCTAGGTTGGTTACACTTATTTCTCTCTACAAAGGACTTGCAAATATATAAACATTTGGCTATATGGTTACACTTATTTCTCTCTACAAAGGACTTGGAGCTAAAATACTAATATGATCAACATCGCACATCCGGTTCAGTTCTCGGAAGATACATAAACACAGGCGGCAGTAAAATGATTAAAAAACCTGTCCATGGACTAACTATGCCTGTGACCACATGCCAGAAAGAAAGAATATAGATCCTCATCAGCCCCTGCGGATGCCGAGGCTGTGGAGAATTTATGCCTCCTGCAGATGGAACTGTTCTGTTCTGTCTGAACCAAAAAGCTGAAACTCAGCTTTCTGAGATTTTGAAAAAAGCTGACTAAGTCTGCAGGACTGAAGTGTGTCACCCATGCATAAATAAAGAAACTTAAAACACACACAAGCACACAGAGTAAGAAACACCAACCTGCGTAGGAACATATCTGACAACTTCTTTCCTTGAGCGTCCAGATCGCCGAATGCCATACAAGTCAGGCCGTTGATCCCATTCCTGTAAATGCAACAATAAAACAACATGTCTGTAATAACAATAGGCTAGACAGAGAGCTGCAGTCAACTTCCTACATACATTAATCAAAATGCAACATCCTCACAACTGCATGTTTGTTTGTTTTTTTACTTTATACGTACACATAAAAGAATGGTGAAGACATCCAATAATGGGTTTCTTTTAACCCCTTCACTGCTGAGGAACAAGCAACACCACCCAACCACAGGAGGCATAGACCCTCATGAGCCCCAGTGCTGTCAATCATGAAGAGCTATGCCTCGTGTTCAAACCACATTGCAGCCACGTCTTTTGACAGTTGAGGATCTTTCATCTTGAATTTCCAAAACACAACCTGCATCCACTGCATATGCTTTATCCAGATTGTATCACAAATGGTAACCCATTCAGCCCCCACACACCTCAGCAAGACATTGGTCGACCATGATAGTTCTTCTTCTTCTTCCTCGAACACCACCATGATAGTTCAAGGGTGATACCAGAATAGCTTGGCGCCCCCCCCCCCCCCCCCCCCCCCCTGATGAATTATGATATCAAGGGTGGTGCCAAAATAGCTTGGCGCCCATAGGCGCCAAGCTATTCTGGCACCACCCTTGATATCATGATTCATCAGGCCTTTTGACCAGGAGTTAAGGGTGAGGTAACCCCGACAGAAACCCCGAGTGCTGAAGACGGAAGTACTGGGCTGCACAGTGCACTCTAATAAACCACAGTACCACGCATATACAGCCATATGACACTTGGAGATGGATTCAACAAATGGTGCTCGCCCTGTGGAGTCTCACCAGGCAGGTGCAGTCCTGGGCTCTGCGCCTCTATGGCAGAACCCTGCCACTCTACAAGAGAAACTGTACGGGACTGTGGAGGTGCTACAGAAGACCACAGATTTCATTTTGAGAGCCAAACTCCAAGTGTGACGGCGTTCGAGAAGAAGAAGATCATGATTCATGTGTCTCTAGAACTGTAATACAGTCCTTCAAAGGGCAATCAGAAAATCTGGGGATTTCGGTCCTGAGGCAGAATGTGTTAACTCTTAATCACCTATAACGCCCCCTTCGGGTCTTTACCTAAAGCGCCCGTAGACGCCTGTCCTCGGTACTAAATTTAGAAGTCATGTGATACGATGGTGGGTTCTTCTGTGAAGAAGGTGAGATTGTATACCGTAGGGGGCAAGGTCAAACTAACTTTAGACACTGGGCATGCGCTCTAAGCCACTGTGTGTGTCAAATTGGGAGAGTTTTACCGTGCACCTGGCTGCTCGCTAACGCACGTGTTTGCAAACATGGCGACATACACGACAGTGACCCAGAGTTTACCGCTATTTCGGAGTAAATTGGCAATTATCCAGTTTCAGAGCCAGAGGGAAGTGACATAAGTGTGTCTAGTGTACATCTAGTGTACATACTAGCGATCTGTCGGACTGGGATGACGAAAATACCGGAGTATTTCAGCAGTGTTTACCGAGGCGACGACTGTAAGATGGCGGCGGCGATGCTATCTGGCATCAGCGGCCAATTTCAGACTTTTTTGCAGCATTTCACGCGATATGTGGGCCCAACAACTCCACTTGAGTTGGAAGCGACACCACTTGATTATTTTTATCAGTATTTCCCTGCTGAAATGTTCGAAACTTTCGCCCAACAGACGAACTTGGCGATCAATTTGTAGCAACATCCGTGGACGGGGATATGTGCACTTCGATTACCTGAAGGATTATCAGTGGATTGCCTGGTAATAGTGATCACTAATGTAAAATTATCTCACTCCACTATCACACACTTTCATATTTTCGCCCACCGACACATTTTTCAGTTTTACGTCTTTTGTTTGTCATTTACAGATATCAAAATAATCAAGGTGCATTTTTTTCAGTTAATTTACCTGTAATTAATTACAGTAAATAATATAAACAGGTATCAAATTATACTCCACCACAACATAAAATACTATCCATCCATATGTCAGCTAAGAAAAAAAAAACAGACTTAAATATCTGTCTATTCAAAAAAGTTATAGACGCTTTGGTGAAGTAACCCATTTTCTCAGTAATTTTCTTACTATCTTCTAGGTACAGGAGAATAGACAGTGTATGTTCTTATAGGTGATTAAGAGTTAAAGTTGGTTATCACTCAGTTCTTGGCTATAATACATAACTTGTACAAGTAGGTTAGCACAGAGCATACCTGTTTGAGTTCTATGAGGTTGCTCTTGCGTCCACCAAAGCGACTGCTGCTCTGGGTGTCCTGAGAATCTGTGTCCTCCAACTGAGGGATCTGGCGCGGCTTTCTCACTCTCTCCTCTTCCTCATCATTATCCTCATCATCCTTTTCCACCTTGTTCTCTTCCTCTTCAGGATCATTGTTGGAATCATCTATATTGGAGTCAATGTCACTACCTGTCTTTGCAAGGCTGATGGACTTCTCGGATTTGTCGGACTTTTCGGATTTGACGGACTTGTGTGAGGAGTCCGATCCAGAGCCAGAGTCCGATCCGGACCCGGACTCAGAATCAGACCCTGAGTCATCTGATGAATTGCTGCAAAAAGAAAACATAATAATAATTTTAACACAATAAATAAGTAAGTCTTACAACAACAAGCAAATTTAAACAACACACAAGAGACGATTGCCATGGCTCATGAGGATCTATGCCTCTTGCTGGCCTCGTTCATATCAATGTAAATGCCTGCGACAGACAAGGATATCTGGCAGTGAATTTTTAAAGTTTGTCTCCCCTGGAAATGGCAGGTGGGGGAGGGGGGAATCATCAATAATCGTGATCCAACTGACCTAGATCCAGAATCTGATTCACTGCTGTCCCGGCCATCTTTGGAGGCCTTGCCAGGCGATTTTCTCCGTGACCTCAAATCTTTGTCATCTCGGGCAGAACTCCCTCCGCTGGATTTTGGTTCCGCTGGGCCAAAGAGAGGAGTGTTCAGATCATCAATGGATGGTAGACCCGCCTGAAAACAAAGAGAGCAATAACTGAATAAGCAGTGAAGACAATGGAGCGATTAATAAACAAATTTAACCCCCTTGTACAAGCAACCACCAACACTGTAAACACTACCAGTGGTAGCAGGCACACAGGGGTTAAGGTCACATTATGTCAAGCATAATGACTGGAAGACCATGGAGACGGATCGGCCATGAGATCCAAAAGGACAGCACTATGATCATGACAGCCATGACCTGGACCCCTGAGGGAAAAAGAAAGAAGGGAGGACTAAAGAAATATGGCAGCAAACAGTGGAGGCCACAAAATGGACATAGACAGGCAGAAGTATAGTACCGTCGCTGCTGCCAAACTTGCCAGCGGGTGTAACAGTTAGTAAGCAAGTATGTATGTCATGCAAACAGCAGTTTTGTTGAAAAGAAAACTCCTTTATAGGCATGATTTTCTACAATTGCCGATATACAACATGCAGTGACCAACATGCACCCTTTTACCCAGTAAAAGCATACTTTTCTTCATAAGGGTGTACACACTGCACTTATCTGGAATATCGGTTTCTTAAAAAATACTTGATTTTTAAAATGCATAAAATTTAGTATTACTCCTATCTGGGTACTTATTCCATGAAGCCAGTCATAGTGACAACTGAAAGTGTGCATTTCTACTACACTGTATCTGTATTCACAAAACAACAGTGATAGATCTAGCGTTGCTGCTGAAGGTAAAAACTAAACCGACACATCACCAAAAACAATGAAAAATCTCAAAGGCGTCAATTGACAATAATGACAAAACACATACCAATAGCAAGCCGGGGTGCAGATCAACACAAGTGTGCATGATTGTGAGTGGCCCGTGTTTAATTTGTTTGAAAATGTGTGTGTTTTTTAATGTGACCTAGTTTAATATGTTGCTTGTTGTGTGTATATAGTGCCTATCTACTAAACCTTAAAGTCAATCACTTTGTTTCAAAGTGCAGGAAACTGAACCAAGCAATTCCTTAGCTCACACCCAGCATATCACCATAATAGCAACTGGTTTGATAATATATTTGGAACAAATAGAGGATTTTAAAGCTGAGAAAAAGACAATATCATTGTTGTTTACATCTGAGCTAGGTAACAATGTTCAAAATTAAGTGCTCGATCTTCATATGATCTGAAAAGTACAAACATGAGACAATCACGCCATTGATTCTATTTATAAAGAAATATGAAACATAACAATTAGCAGAAGATCTTCACAAATAACGACAAAATATGAAATCATTACAGAGATAAACTGAGGTTTCAAACTGCGCAAAGTAAAAACAAACACGCACAATTTCTCAAAGGCGTCCCACCCAAAGTCTGACAATGTGCACATTGAACGGAAGCACGTTCAAAGAACAATCAGAAAAAAGCAAAACCATCATTGTCCAACTATTATTCAAAAGAAAAACATTGTCATGAAACCCTTCACATCTGGTCCAATATAGACCAACCATTAGATGTGGACTGAATTTTATGTCAAACGAGCTAAGTGGTATACCAAGTTATAAAAAGGTGAAAGAACATTCCTACCCACAATTAACATCCAAGAGCAAGCAAGAGTGTTTCCTCAAGAAAAGAAAGATCAAAACACAAAACAGCAGCAGCAAACAAGCTTTTTCTTTCGAGCCTGTGTCGATTCAGACAACTATAAAGACCACACAAGTCAAGAAATGCAAAGTCCTACCACTAGTACCAAACTGCACAAATTACCTCCCTTGACACAGCTGTCGTCAACATTTAAAAGATTGCACTGTTTAAGATTTGGAAGACTCTACTGTTTACTTGCATGATTAACATGCAGGGCATTCGCTAACCATGATCCTGTACAAGTAACTCGGACATACCTGTAAACTGTCACATGCACCACCCAAAAGCAACACAATTAGCATAACACTAACAGCTCTTTAGTCTCATTCACAATAATCTAATTCTTGTAGAAGTAACAAAACGCGATACTAAAATAGCCCCCTCTTGTATTCCCACTCCAAGCATAGAGACAATACAGCCTTCACAACCTGACATAAAAAATAAAAAAAATACTTCAACCAAAATTAAACTTTTCAATGGTGAAAGCTTCAAATGGAAAAATACCTTCCATCCATTCAATAGCAAAGCTGATTAAAATGAGAGTGAATATAAATGCCACAAATACTGCACTTTTAACCTGAAGAGAAATGTCTGCATTGCTCTTCAGATGAATATGTAACAAGTCTAGATAAACATGGAAAAATTCCAAAGGCGTCCCATCAGAAAACTGTCAAACCTACCTGAAACGTTATCTATGTCAACAAAACTGTTCAAACAACAGAAAAAATGGGTGGCCCCTTTTGAATTTCATCAAATCACTAATGGTTCTAACCTGGGGGCACTTAAACTGACTTGATACAGCAGGAGCAATACAGATGAAACACTAAGCTTCAAGTTCAACACGCCAGACAACTCCTTGTTTGTGGAGCGGCTGTATTGCTGTTGCCTTGTTCAATGTGCGTGCATCTATCAAAACACATTTTGCAGAAAAAGAGACAACAAGTGTAACCTAATCTAGTTAATGTAAAGGCTTTCACATATTACTAAAATTACAAACACAAAGTTGTCTCATTCTCATTACATACACAGGTGGTATACACACCTGACACTATTAAATGACATAACTCTAGTTGTCCAGAAAAAAATAACAATAACACTTTCACGAGGGCAATGCACATACACAAAAATGCTAGTGACAAATGCTGATTATATTAGCAAAGAGAAAAAAGGAAAAAAACTCAAAGGCGTCCCATTTCAATTTTGTTGAAATGCATTGAGGACACAATACTATATATTTGTTATCATAAAAATGCTTATTTATTGTTGTCCATTCATTATTTGACAACAAAAATATAGTTAAAGACAGGTGTATACTTGCTGACACTTCAACACATGAGCATTACTGCTAGTTCCACTTAGGCATTTGAAGCAATAACTGATTTTACTTGCACAAAGTGAGCACATGGGCCGTAATTTTGAACAAGAAAATAGTAGCATTACAAAAAGCCCATTATAATTTTGAAAAATAAAAGAAAGGTATGAAAATGTACCACAGCTAGCCTGGCCAGCAAGTCTGTTATGCTGCTCCCCATCCCAAGTCACTAACATGGGACAGAAATTCTAAGTCCACAAACCCATGAAATAGCATGATTTGTCTCCCCTGGCATAGTTTCTGTGCATACCACGTGGCGTACCAAAAGCAGCCGGTATTTATCTGGGAAAACCACATCTGAAATTACCACACAAACCAAATGCTTGCCACACAAAAGTGTTGTATATCACTATCTTCAGACTGCTACTGTCCTCATTTTACTCAATTTTACCACAGAGCACACAAAGCTCAAAGAGTAGCAACTAAGAGTGCTTTGTGCACGCTTTCAACTTTGTATAAAAATTAGGTAGCAAGATGTCACTACAGTAACCACTCCAAAACAACCATGACAAAATGATCTACATCACATGAGCCATGCCAAGGCAAACTGTCAAGCCCTTTCAAATTGTGGGACAGAAGACAAAATGGCCCAGTGCAATGTCACCCTATGTTGCTAACAATAAAACTGTATTAACACATAACATTCTACAAAAGACAGGCCACACAAGTGGCTGCCTAGCAAGTGATATGCAAAGAAATAACCAACAAGAAACACAGTGACAGGACAAATGTACAATTGCGTGCCTGTCTTTTCAATGTATCTTTCTTACTGGTTACATTTATTTTTATATAAAGACAGACACAGGCTGGGAAAAAAGTGGAGTACACAAACTCATCTATGCTTAATTTACTTCATCATGCGAGACAATCCTTTCACTGAAAATGGTGGAAGCTTAAATTGTAGACACTAAGCTAGCAACCTCAATAACGAGCGACAATTTGCGTTCTTGAGCACCCAATGCACTGTATAACAAAGGCCTTTGGAGTTGACATAAATATCGCAAAAAGAGGTTTCATTGGACTCTGCTTTCATCTATGCAGTAATGAGACACTTACTTACTTACTTACGCCTGTCACCCCTACCCGGGTATAGGCCGTCGACGAGAGACCTCCAGCAACTCCTGTCCTGTGCTTCTCCTTCGATTCTACTCCAGGTGGTTCCCAGTCTCTTGATGTCTGCTTGCAGGTCTCGACGCCAGGAGTAGTAATGAGACAAACTCTAACAAAATGTAACAATTTGGGCACTATTTGTAAACCTTACTTTAAGCACATATAAACTGTGTGCCGCAAATTAGTTTCACCAGCTTACATTTTACACACGTGACACAACGGGATTAAAGTATTTATTGCCCATTAAAATGAACTTCATAAACCTAATCTGACACCATCTGCAATTTTGACACACAAATCCGAGCATCCAGTCCCTGCTTTAAGCTGTCCCATCTGTGTGAGACACAGATTCACAAGAGCTCCTGAACTCATAGTGGCTAATGAAAAAATATAAGAGCAGGTTCAGCTGTTCTTCATATCGCTGTTACCTTTGTTCTGACTTTAGCACACTGATGTATGATTACAACTTATCTAGATGTATTCTACACTGTGTGGAACTATCTAAAACTTTGCATCTTTTACTGTGACTAGCTGAACCAAAGGGAATGAAACCACAAGATTTAAAGCTCTGTACAATATATCAAAGCCAAAGAAAGTCACACTCTGAGCCTAAGCATAAATTGAGCTTACTACTGGCAAAATGGCATAAGTTGAAGGTTTTGTTTGGGTTTTTTTAATGGTTGACTCAATAAATCAAATTCAGTGCAAGTACTATCTAGTTTTTAATAGCAAAAAAAAATTGCCGAAAACTGCTTGCATGCAGCAGTCTCAACTCAATCTTCTATATCACCAAGATTCACTTTATAATTATTGCCCCTTCAATTAATTTATTTGAAGTTGCTTGACTGTCCACATAATGCCATTGGCATTAGACTTTAGGCACACACTTAAAGACATAATAGAATAATATTATTAATTTAAAATACTGTACAAAACTAAGCTGTATCAACAATGGCAAAAGTGCATGACCAAATGCAACTGGCTTCACGTATATTAACAATTTTAGTCAATCATATTATACAATAGGTCCCTAATAATTCAAACAAAACTTAATGTGTCCTTCAATTTACAATTTAACACAAGAGAATATACAGCCAAAGCCATAGTATAGACCAGTTTCTCCTTTCAAAGAGAAAGAAATGTCTAACAACCTTCTCATACGGACCAGGATAACATTGAAAATTATTTCTATTACTGTATTAGTCTAAATCTATAACAGTGCAGAGCAAACTGCTGCTAATGTACTGAAACAGTGCTTGCAATCATTTGAAAACACTGGAAATAGTAGTTATGAGAAGACAGATAATTAGTGTAAACCTCAGCATGTTTTTATAGAGCTCGGGAAAGTCCGAAACTGACGTCGACATGCTAGTCATGGTAGCCATCTTGAGAGGATACGCGACTAAGGCGCTCATAGGGAAATCGCTGCCAGGACAATGTCAGGAAAGTCCTGACGTGCTATAGGCAATAACAGCAAGTCTTGCCATCACCGTAGAAAACCGCTAACCAGAATCTGTTTTTGTGTGTTTCCAGAGAGGAATAAACATGAAGAAAAACGTGTTGAAACACTACTTAGCTATTATCTGAAGTCTATCGTATCCTCTTAAGATGGCGGCCGACGCTCCTAGGCAACGCGGGGAACTTCCTGAGCCCTATAGTAAGACACTTGCAGACTATCCATAATAATAGATGGGGAGGATACTATGGAAAACCACGAGTCAACAATTAGGTTCTACTGTTGAACAATAATACCAGTAAACAATAGCCCGTACCTTAAAGTAAAAATGTCTGTTGGGCACCAAAAAAAAGGCTATCAATCTATACAACCTGTCACAAATCATCTCAATGAAAATGCATAAAACTGACAAAATTTATACAAAAAAATTAAATTAAAAGTTTTCTTTAAATGTCTTTCAAATGTCATTAATACACATGGAACAACTGATAAATGCAGTTGTGTGCAAATTTTGTCTTATGGTACACAATGTACAATCAGCACTCAATAACAAATGAATAATGAATAAGAAAATTAGAAAAGTAATAAACATAACTGGCCATTGATTAGCTACCTCTATACAATATATAAGAAATCTACACAAAAATGGTTTAAAATACCAAGAAATTTATGGCAGTATTACTATCTGACAGGAAGTCAACTTAAGTTATTAAAATACTGCCGAACACAATACCAATTAATTTGTGGGGAAAATGCATTAACTTCAGATCCAAAAGATGTAAACTGCTGTGATTTTCTTTAAATCTTTAAAAGATATTACTCTCAACCAAGTAGTATAACTGAGTCCCAAGGTAATGTCACACTTGCAAAAATGTGATCATTTTGAGAGGACGCTTAGGGAAATGTACAGAAACTTGTGTGATAAAGTGTATGTAGGCAAACAATGGCAAATTTAATCTAAAATTACTAAAAGGGGTCTACCAAAGATGTTTTTCAACTGAAGGTCATTTCAATGTCATTTGTCTGAAGCCCTCAAAAAAGCAAAAATTTGCTCGAAACTGTGATAATTATGGGGTGAAATTAATTAAAACAATGTAAACAAACCTTCAGGCACAACATAAAACGGCCAAACTCAATCTTTCAGTTCACCAATTTTTACCATATTGCATCAGGAAAACCACACTTTTACTCCCCAAAATGCAAGGGTCGATGAGGAATAAACAAAAGCTCATGAAAACATACAAAACCGAGTGAAATTAAACAAAATATTGCAGTTTTCTAAAAGACTGACTCTCACGTCTTCTTGTGGTCTTCCGCAAATCCGAAGGCTAAAGCGAGCATCCGTCCAACACTGACGACGTGAAAACCACAAATGTCTTGTTCACAAAGCAAACACGAATGCTGAAATGATGAAATGCTGGCAGCACATGCGCAAAAAATCCGAGGAACTCGACGCAATCAAGCCTCTTACCTGGCTCATCTTGTATCCCAGACAACTTTCATCATGGCGTCCGAAGGACAACTGCACAATGCAATGAGCAAATTCTTTTCCAAATCACGTGTCCTCGCCGTTCCAACCACGTCACGGACCTGCCCAGTACATCAATTACAAGGTCGTGAGTGCAAAATACACATACTGACAGCATTTTCTCTCCATAATTCGTCGGAATCAGTAATTTTTTACACAAAGCTCAAATATCCACACTTCCTTGCATTCTTTACGTCTTTCGAGAAATTGCCCGTGAAAAATCGGCAATGTGCCCTTCAGTCTGCACAGAAGCAACTAAAAATAATGTAAAGTAAAAGTTCAGTTACTACAAATAAGGCCACTCACGTGGGAAGGTCAGATTAACAATTTCCAATGAGCTGTTTGTAAACAAACTACGCACACTGAATTTCACGCCAAATGCAGTATGGCGGCCATTATTCCTCATTGACTCTCACCGACAAAGTGCATGCTGGGATCGCCATGAGTGACGCACAACCTTTTAGAGGCAGCTGCGTTCAGGTATTCGACAAGGAATGGAGTGCATAATAATGAGCTGTTCGGGTGCTTTTTGTCGGGTTTGTCCCAACGATGATTTCTTGATCACAATTTATTTTTTTAATGTGGACTGCGCAAACTAGATTTTATTTCTTCGACATACAGATGTTTGCCTCGTATGATTTTGCCAATGTTTTATTCTTTTGAACAAAGCATATTTCCTAACAACAGTTTTTAAACAGTAAAATCAAACTCAGTTGTACCTATAATTTATTTTAAAATTAGTTTGGTAGTCAAAAGAGTGGTTTCAGGGATGTAACAAAACAAATAGAAATGTAGGAATAAATAGTTTAACAAAATAGAGGGAGAGAAAGAAAAAACAAGTTACAGGTCTGGGGGTGGGGCCGGTCAGGAGGTGGCCTTTAAATCAAACCGGCCTCAATGACCACTGACCTTTAACAGATGCACCAGTTATGACAAATTAAGATTAGTCACACCTTGCAAACAAAAACTATTGGACATATAACACAAAAAGCATGAATTAATTTAAGGGAATAAAAATGTCAGTGTATCCGAAGCAGGGTACAGCAAATAATTGTATGTCCAGTTTTAAATAGGTCTCAATAGCAACAGCTATACTATTGTTTTCAAAACTAAATAATAAAAATAAATAGATCCAACTTTGCAAATCACTTTTTGTTCTTTGAGGTTTACTTGAAATCATTTGTTTTAAAAGTTAAAATTACATGTTCAGGAGGTGAACTTTCCACAAACAATCCGGCATACTGCTGCTTCTTCTTGTCCATGTTCAGTCTTTTGAAGGAAACTGTTACTTGGCTGCACAATGGGAGACTATGAAAGGATTATGCTTGTTTTTGTACACCATGGAAGATGGGTGAGACTAGTGGTGGGGCAGTAATACAAGGTTATTAGGTATGATGGGGATGGGGGAGATGGGATGTGTGACCATCATTTGGACAGTACCTTAGGCTGTCAACCAGAGCACTGACCCCTGTCTACCAACCTCTTAGCCTCTACCAATTTCCTTCATTGTGGAGAAAATTGACATTCACAAAACTGCCAGAGGTATAGCTCCCCATGAGCCTATGATGTGAGGGCTCAGAAGAATCCATGCCTTGCCTTTTGATAAAACCACTTAGTATCCAGGTTCCTTTTAACCCGTTACAACCTGAAGCTGATTTTCTTATAATTTGCTTATTGTCCTAGTTACATTACAGCGGATTATGAGATGAAATCAGCCATTATAGTTCAGTCAAGGGTGGTGCCAGAATAGCTTGGCGCTTGCTATTCTGGCACCACCCTTGAACTATCATAGTCAAATTAATTTCAGGCAGTAATGTATCAGGATGATAAGGCTTAAGTTTGGGGCTCTTTGCCGTCTCGCTCGTCCATGCTAATAGAGATCTTTGAAGTCGGTTTTCTTTCGCAAAGGTGAACGCGACCCACTTGCTCGCCCGAGCACCGGTGGCGGCGCGTGTCAAGGACCCAGCGGCTTGGCAGCTGCGGCAATGTGTGGCGCACAACGCAACCGGTTCTCTCAAGCTTGCTTGCGAAGTAGTGCATTCGGTTGAGATGACCGAGTGCGCTAATGTCATCCAGGCGTACACACCATAAGCCTACGTGCAAGTGATAGAGGTGTACCATGTGTGAAACCGCGCGGCAATGGCAAATGAATAAACTTTGGGGTAAAGTAAGAACTAGTTTAGTCGGTAGTAAAACTACTTGAATTAGTACTTTCGTCCTATAGTGCGACCCCTAGACCTGCGCCGGAGTGTGCTGGTCTGTAATTTTGGACCTTACCGCTTGTAGCTTCAAAAGTTCAAGTCAAATTACAGGACTGTAAGCACACTTCCAGAATGAACACGATAGGAGTTATTTCTAACTCGGAACTAGGTCAAAGACAAGTTCTACACTGAGTGGCCAGCGTGGGAAGAATCATTTTTCGTTACTAGTATGTGTGCCTGGCATGTTACATTCCAGCCTCCAAGATATCAAGCAAGGGGTGTTGGCTGTTCGGTAATCGATAGTGATACAGTCAGTCATGCATGTTGTGGTTACACTGCACGCACCGGCTCTTTCCCGCTGACATAATTTGAGACCTGTTTATTCAGCACATCATGCCGCTCTACGAAGCAGCCGAACCACGACAGCTGTACTGTGACACAGTGTACCGACGTGGCCGCCATGCTTCTCTTTTCTGTTTTACGTGACCTACACAAAAGCGGTTTAGTCCCCATTGGCTGCTGAAGGGGGCACCTTCGCTAGATCAAAGAGGCTATACTCTATACTCTTTGGCTAGATACTAGATTTATTACCGGTCACTACTGAGTCACAGTTCAATCTGTTACTTAGTTCTGGCAGACCCAGGGGAGCTGCCGGGGTGCAAGCTGCCATTGTTAGCGTTCAACTCTCGTCCGAAAGGTCAGTCGTGGGTTCGAACCCAGCTGGGGTCAACAGTAGTTTGCCCCGTACACTGAGACCTCTTTTCGGTGCCCCGTCTTTGAAATCACCTTCGTGGTGACCGGTTAAGCCCTAAACGTGGTTTTTTTTTTTTTTTTTCTGGCACTGACTGAGACCCGGCTACCCTGGCGGCGCCGGCCGCACAGCCGTGACTGACTCTGACTTCCAGTCACACTGTGACAAGTTCAATCCTGGGCCGATCCCGCAATGCCACGCAAACTGAAGACCATCAGTCGGGCCGGCTTTCAACACTGTTAAAGTGATCAAGTTCCCGGGGCGGCTTATCACCTGAGACGGCTCATTGTGACCCAGAGTGGTCATTCTGTAGTAACTTGACACCGGCCCCGGCGCACAGCGCAGACTAACAGGCTACGCAACTGAAAGGGAGTCGACGGTTCCGGCTACAACATGCGGAATGACAGAACTATATAACGGGATTGCCGGTTCTGACTGATGACTCACCACCATCTCAATTTGAAACCTAGTGCTGATCGGCGGAGCGGTGACACTAACCGTCAAAGTTTGTTTCTTTTTTAGTATAAGTAAACAGACGCTTAATGATAGTCCAAACTGATAGGCATAACTAGTACAGGCCATACCGCGCGGCATAACTCATTCAGTCCGGCTACCCCAAGACCCAAATCCCCAACTTTTGCCGCTGTGGCCTCCGAAGACTGCGGCGTTGCAGTGTAGGACACAGATCGACCATGATAGTTCAAGGGTGATGCCAGAATAGCTTGGCGCCCACAGGCGCCAAGCTATTCTGGCATCACCCTTGACTGACTATCATGGTCGATCCTTATCTTGCTGTGGTGTGTCTGGGGTAGAATGAGTTAAGGTGCGGTCCGTGGCGCAGTGGTTAAGGCGCCTGCCACCAATGCCAAAGGTGCGCGGTTCGATACCGGGTTCCGGTGTTGGACTTTTTCTCCTCTGGTAAGTGTCACCGTTAATTCGGGCGGACCGTCGGGGGTTCTTTCTCCGGGTACTCCGGTTCTTCCACCCCCCCCCCCCCCACCCCCCACACTTTGGTACCGGTCTCAGGCCACTTTACAAATTTCAAATACAAGCGATCAAAAATCTCTGTAACTTCAGTAGCTGACTGGCCCTTCGTTTGTCTTGTACTGTGTTTGTCTTAAAAAATCCGTGTCTGTTTCGTGAGTGTGTGAGGGTTTCAGGCGCGGCGCTTTGAGTCGATTTCCCCAAAATTGAGAAAAAGCGCCTATATAATAACAGTATTATTATTATTATTATTATTAAGTAACTGATAAGTCAAACAACGCAAGTTGAACCAGAACACACACAATGAACTGAAATCCCAGCCAAACTGAGCCGTGTTCTTTCCGGATGAGTAACTGATTTTACAACTGACGGATAACTGATTCGCCGAACTCGCCAAGTCAAAATTCGGATAAGTTTCCGTCCTCTGAAAAAAGTCGTATAAGTCGAACTCATTTTTTTAAATAACTGAAATGCAGTTCCCTCCATACGCCTAAGGTAAAGCCAGATAGGTCGAAAAACTTTCTAAGTCCGTCGAACCATATTTTTCACCTGTCCAAAGCCGGCAGTGCTTCTTCTAGCACTAAACGTCGGAGCAGGAAAGCGAAGGGAATCGCCGGGTCGTGGGTTCGAATCCCGTCCCGGCCCCGGTAGCTGGACTCACAATCCAGGGGGAAAAACGGATTTGTTCAATAGCATGTCCGTTGAAAGGTCCTGGTAAATCAAAGTGGCACTTTTGGAGTGCGCCTGAGTTGATCAGTGTTCAGGTCGTACTCCATAGGCAATAGATTTCCCTGTCCCCCATAACCCGCCCGTCAGGGCCGTCCATGATCACCTCGGTGCTGTGGACGTTAAACCCGAACTAACCAATCAACCAAGCTGCACATCACCTGGAAATTACTTCGGACCAGTCGAACGTGGTCGCCATTACTCGGCAACAACTTGAAATCGCGAGCGAGCGCGTGCAGTGCGGTGTGTGCCGGGACTGTGTGTGCCGGTGTGTGTGTGTGTGTGTGTGTGTGTGTGTGTGTGTGTGTGTGTGTGTGTGTGTGTAGTGTGTGAGAGAGAGAGAAAGACTGAGAGAGAGACGTGAAATGACTCTGAACGACATGACAAGATGTTTCAGACTACATAATTTATGACTCAACTGACACGTTTCTCAGTACATGAGGATGAAATTATCAAACGGTTTTTTAGATATCCCACTGTATTTTCAGTGTCACAGTTCTCGAGACAGTCTGGCGACCATGATAAGTGATGTCGAATAGCTTGGCGCCTATTCCGACACCACCCTTAAACTATCATGGTCGATCCACGTCCTGTCTTAGCATGTCAGTGCTTTACAGGTATGACATGGCATCTGATAAACTGAGCCTTGAGGTGAGTGCAGCAAAGAAATGAAACTTTATTTCCCGAGCCAGGGATACTGAAACGGTTAGGTATTGAGACCTTTTTAGTTTTCAATCATGTCTTTGCACTGACGCGCGCGCGCAGCACACACACACACACACACACACACACACACACACACACACACACACACACACACACACACACACACACACACACACTGACACTCTCTCACACACACACACACACACAACATAATAGTCTAATGCCGGCATTGAGAATCGCCGTGTGAAATAAACTTGAGCCGTTAATCTGGACAAAGTAGGTTGAGCGGCAATAACAGCATCCGACAACACTGACTGAAATACCGGCAAATCGGGGCGCTTGAGTAAGGCGCTGACACAGTTCACTATGGGCGAGTGAGCCGACGAAGAGAGAGAGAGAATAACCATTTTAGCGCCATGGGTGCATTTCGCGAATTTTGGAAGTGTTACTTAACGACCATGTGCCACTTGCAGGAGGTGGATTGACCATGATAATTCAAGGGCAGTGTCAGATTAGCTTGGCGCCTGAAGGCGCCAAGCTAATCTGGCACTACCCTTGAATTATCATGGTCAGTCAATCTCCTGCTGTAGGGTGTTGGCGCTAAATGGTTTTGAACTAATTGTACCACAGACACACCACAGCAAGATATGGATCGACCATGATAGTTCAAGGGTGACTAATGCCAGAATAGCTTGGCGCCTTGGTATCACCCTTGAACTATCATGGTCGATCTGTGTCCTGCGCTGCAACGCAGTTTTCAGAGGACAACGGCAAAATGTGGCCCGGATTTCGGTCTTGGGGTACAACGAGTCAAAACGTGTGCCCCTGCCGGGTGACTTTAGAAGCGACAGTGTTCCCGACAATGGCCGTAGGAAGATGTTCTCACGGCATGTCAGTGTCACAATAATGCTGAACAAAGAGCGGTCAACAGCTTTCAGTGAAGTCTTCTTCTTCTTCTTCTCGAACGCGTCACACTTGGAGTTTGGCTCTCAAAATGAAATCTGTGGCGGCTCTTCTGTAGCGCCTCCACAGGCCCGTACAGTTTCTCTCATTGTAGAGTTGACGGGCTTCGGCCATATGATATCTTCTCCCGGCCTCAGCAGCTGGTGCTTCCCACAGTCCTGGAGGACGGATGTGGTCTGCTCTGCTTCTCCACAAGGGCACAGGGGAGTTCAGTGAAGTCCGAATGTAATGAAATGAAAGACTGCTCAGCTCTCCTCAGTTCTATTTTGTACTTAGGTGAGTTCCAACGACTCATTTGACCAGGGCCACTAGAAGACGGCCTCTGGGGCCGTTACTACGTGTGCAGACCCACATGGCCATTGGGAACTTTGAGTAGAAACTGAAAGTGTCCGCTGAGGTCAGACCCACATGGCGGCCCATTGGGAACTTTGAGTAGAAACTGAATGAAGTGTCCGCTGAGGTCAGATCCACATGGCCATTGTAAACTTTGAGTAGAAAAGTGTCCGCTGAGGTCAGACAACATTCAGAACCCGTTTTATTCCCCCCCCCCCTCCCCCCCTCCCCCCCCCTCCCCCCGCCAGAAAAAACAAAAGTTTAGAAATCAAAGCAGGGCCGCTTTAACTCATTCGTGGCCAGCGCGCATCCGGATGCGGCTGGGCGCGAAAGTGAGCCAATGCCTCTATAGCGTTATACTTCTTTTTCATTTCACAACTAATTCATGATTGTTATATGTGTGCAGCTGCCAAGCCGCACGTAATAATTGTAAAGCGGAACCGGCTGAGGAGAATGCCACGGTCGGCGGGTGTGTGTTACGTGTAACTCAGGACTGGTCTCTCTTCTCTTTGCAGTGTGGGTCATTACTGATGGTAGCCTGGAGGGCTCGGGAAGCTGACGTCATCACGCTAGTCGTGGCGACCATCTTGAGAGGATACGCGACTAAGGCGCTCATAGGGAAATCGCTGTCAGCACCATGTCAGGACTGAAAGTCCTGGTGTGCTATAGTCAATAACAGCAAGTCTTGCCATCACCGTAGGAAACCACTAACCAGAATCTGTTTTTGAGCAAAGAGGAAGAAACTGAAGAAAAACGTGTTGAAATACTGCTTAGCTACTATCTGAAGCCTATCGGCGTATCCTCTTAAGATGGCGGCTGACGCGCCGACTGACGCTCCTAGGCAACGCGGGAACTTCCCGAGCCCTATACTGAGAAAGAAGAAGTGTGCTCATCTTTGTAAATCAGTTTGTTTGGACAGAAGGTGCGTCTGACTTTACTAGGATGAAAAGATGGGTTAAATTCTCAGCGACAGGCAAGGAATTTGTTGAACCTGAACAAATTGGGTGTAAATTCCTTCAGCATAGCCATGGATTTAAAGAAAAGAAAAGTTGCCACAGGGAAAAAATAGCATCCTGAATTATAGCTGTTAGTTTCAGACGTGTGGTTAGAGATGTCGCCGGGAAAGTCCCATGTATTACATTGTCTGTCTGCCTTTCTGTCTGTCTGTCTGACCCCGGCATTTGAGAGATTCAGTTTAGGTGTCCGGCAGTAAATTCTGATGCCGGAGTGTGCTTTTGTCATGAAACCTTGTCAGTATTGGTTCTTTTTGTCTGTTTCAACATGACTTTGTATATATTATTCGTATCTTAAAATAATGTTGTGTTGTGATCATAATTTTGGTCCGTAGGAAAAAAAAACAAGAACAACAACAACAAAAAAAAAACCGCTTAAGTCGAACAACTCTGTGAAAAATTCGAATTATCCGTCATACGGCGGATACTGAAGTCCAACCGGACGCCGGATAAGTCCAACGACGGCCGGATAAGTCCAACGAACTGAAAATTGTTCCCTTGCAGGCCAGGTTTGACGTAAGCGTCGTCGACCGTAAATAGGTCATTAACTCACTCGAGACGTGCCGCCTCCGGATACGCGGCATAAGCGTCTCGAATGAGTTAAAGATTGTCCATCTAAACTACCGAAGTTAAACTGTATGGCGGTGTACGTACTTACGTCAGTTTTTTTTCGTGACTGAAAAATCAAGGCGGGCAGGTACACTGACGCCGGTATGGTGAAAAATGTCAGTATAAAAGGGAACTAAAAACCATGTATGATTACTAGTACGCCGCCCGGCCGGGTCCAACGACCAGTCCGCTACCAGCCAGACCGGCGGTACCCCACGCACTTCCGTTATCTCCAGGCCGCTTGACTCCACTGACCAAAAGCGGCCAGCGAGGACCCCGCCAGATAGACCTACCGGGGGTCAGTTGCACTGAGTGAGCCATTAGTCCTGCGCCTACCACTATGGAAGGCCGGCTCTGCTATATAATAGCGGGATGAGTGATGTGACGCTATAGCGGCGGAGCACCTAGCTTATCAGCGTGGAGAACCGCCTCAGTCTTGCACCTTCAGTTCTCATCAACCGCCGAAATTTAGTTCTAGCACCGTCACCAGTCTCACCGGCAACCGGCCATGATTGTGTCCCTGGATAGAGAGAGGCGGCTCGGTCCTGTGGCTTCCGAACTGAGACTACCGGGCGCTTTCACCACACGACGTCATACTGGTAGAAGAACCTTCCTCCTCCAGGAAAGGAATTGCTATTTGTTTATTCGTCGGCGTTTTTGTAGCTATTTCTTTATTTGCAGGGTGGCGAAGCTACCCCCACGCCCAACCCCCTTACTAGGAGGACCAGGGGTTTTCTGTCGGGGTCTCCTTCCCTTAGACCATGTTGGTTCACGGCACCTTATTTCAGTCATTCGCGCCGGGGTGCACCCCTCTCGCGAGGGATCCCCTATCCACCGCCCAGGGGACGCGCCTCAACGCCATAATGGTCCCAGCGCGAGGATTAACCGGTGCCGCAAGTGCCGCAACTCTTTTCTGGTTTGGTAACGCCCCTCCCGTCCTGCCCGCCCTCTAGTCGTTCCGTTGTTCGGAGTAGTCGTTCCGGCGTTGCAAAGGCGAAGCAAGACTGATGAGTTTTCAGTGTGACAGTGTAACAATTGTCAGGATAAATCTCGCGGACACTCAGTATGTCAGTTCAGTCTTGGGGTCGCCACATGCTTTGTGACCGACAGACACTTGTTTGTCGTGACAACTGATGCCGCCAGGCTCATGCCGCGGGACATGTTGCATGAGGTAAGCTTAGTCACCCTGCGCCAGCCACTGCGAAAAGAAAACTTGACATAGGACTTGACTAACGTTAACTCATTCTACCCCAGACACACCACAGCAAGATAATGATCGACCATGATAGTTCAAGGGTGATGCCAGAATAGCTTGGCGCCTATGGGCGCCACTGAAGCTATTCTGGCATCACCCTTGAACTATCATGGTCGATCTGTGTCCTGCACTGCAATGCAGTCTTCGGAGGACAACGGCAAAATTTAAGGATTTCGGTCTTGGGGTAGAATGAGTTAAAAGACATAAATCGGCCTCCTGAGCCCCCGCGGCGTTTGCGGGGGCTTATGAGAATTTATAATATCTCTTGCAGCTGGTAGCGTTCGCCTTGCCCCGGCAGTTAAGGTGTTAAGGTGCTCCGCTATATCATGATCACTGTGAACTGAACTGTTAAGGATGAACGAGACAGTAGCCGGCACACAGGCCTCTTTTCACGTCAGTCTGTACTTCATAACATTTCAAACATAACACCAGAAACAACAGAAGAAAAGATAACAAATCATGCAAAACAGTGACAATTGGTTTGAGTACTGACAATTCTGCCAGCGCTAGCCTCACCTATCTGGTTTGTGAGTGACAATTGTAAAATAATAATAATAATAATACAATCTTAAAATAAAAGAAGTATTTCAGTGGCTCACACACATACACAAGTCAACTAAACAATGACAACATTTGGTGGAGAACACATACGCAATCACACCCTCAAATCAACGTGTGCCAGAGTGCAATGCAGCGCAAGACTGAGTAACTGAGCGGCATAGGGGTCCGTGGATAGCAGCTTTGGCTAATGCAAATCCACTGCGCAAGCGCCTATACTAAGCTCAAGACAAAATACAAGTAAAGCTACTATCAACGGACCCCTATGTAACTGAGGTCACAGTAATTACTCAAGTGATGCGTTGCACTGTCGGTGACCACACCGGCACACTCCACACACATTCAGGCAGATGACTTAAAGCAGCACAAGGGTAACGCATGACGCCAGCTGTTGACTCGAGTGATTTGTTTACTCGCGGCGCACACACACGCACACACTAGATGATAGCGGAGCACGGCCTTGCTTAGTGACTGGCGCAGGACCGCTAAGGTCACTCATGCAACTGACAGCTGAATCATCCACAAGCTTTCAGAGAACTGATACAAAACTCGTACTAGAGACACCCCGCCACGAGCATTTTGACTGTAACAAACTGTCACAACGCTCATTACAGTCGAGATTGGTTTTTAGTGGGGCAGGAAGTGACAGAGTTGCGGCAAAACTGGTTTACCCAGTTCTAACTCAGACTCCGAATCATTTTGATTCGCTGGAATGTGAGCTCATAAGAATCTGTATCTTGTTGGCTAGTGTTGCCTCTGCTGCTATGTTTATTACGCAGCCGGGATAAAATCGCGACCACCGAGCCCAAAACCAGACACCCATGGCTGTCAACACGCGCGACCAGGCTGATTCGACGACTGTCCCGGCTCTGCGGCGCAGAATCATCGGGATGTTCATACTCGCTACAGGTTCACGGCCGGCAGTGCAAACTCCAGTATGGAGACTCGACTGACTGTACTCCGCCACGGTAAGCCGCCGCCACGCCTAGTCACCCAGGCGATACTCGGTCTGCTGCCATGCCGGCCGGGAATGTAATCTAGTCATCAGTAGTTGCGTTGCGCGACGAGCTGGATCAGTTTCACTCGGCTGACGGCGGCTTCAACCCCCTCCGCCCTCCCCCCTGTCATACGGCGGCCCCCCGTGACCTCACGGCGGCCGGCTAAACTAATGCAAACTTAACTGACACTGTGACGAAACCGCCCGCGGTGCGCAGCCCACGCATCTTTTCTGTTTCAGTCCTCTTTTTTTTTTTTTTTTTTTTTTTTCTGTTTTGGGGTGGGGGGTGGAGTACTATGAAACGCCGGGATGACGGCTGTGCCATGACAGCCGCCGCCGCCGAGGACTGACACCGGCCGGATGTGCAAATCATCTACATGGTGCATAACAAAGCTCGGTATAATAGGCATCTTAAAAAAAAAGGCCTCGGTGTGACGTAAACTACGTCAGTGGTGCGCACAGCCCGCGCTCAGTTGCGGCACAGACTGATTTGCACACGGCCGTGGTACAGTCTATTGAGTCATAACTTGACGCTGCGCCGGTCAAATTGACTGATCTCAAGGCCACCGTAGCGTATGTCACGTATCTGACCACGCCGGATTCGGCCGTAGCGTCGGATCACTGAAACAGTCGGCTTTGCCCGTCCGCACTCTCAGTATCACCTCAATGGCGGATCAACTCAGTTGCGTTTCAGTTCAGTGTTACTGATAGAGGGGGCCGTCGCGGGGTGGCCGGGGAACAGGGCGGATTGCAATCATGGTTGGTTGGCTGCTTAGTTCGGGTTTAACGTCCACAGCACCGAGGTGATCATGGACGGCCCTGACGGGCGGGTTATGGGGGACAGGGAAATCTATTGCCTATCAGTGGAGTACGACTTGAACACTGATCAACTCAGGCGCACTCCAACTGTGCCACTTTGATAGCCCGTCTTTTCCCCCTAGATTGCGAGTCCAGCGCTACCGGGTCGGGACGGGGATTTGAAGCCACGACCATGCCCGGCGATTCCCTTCGCTCTCCTGCTCCGACGCTTAACCGCCCAAGACTTGATGTTATTGCTTATAGTACGTCATTACAACTGAAACATGCACTCCCTGGGCAACGGAGGGTACAACACCCCAGTAAAAATCAACCCCCCTCAAACAATAAGGGACTGAAATAGGGTGCGGGCCTTGTACTGTGACTCCATGGGACGTAACAGAGGGGGCGGCCAGGGACCGGGTGATTGGTGAAGATGAGGATGATGTGATAACTTTTATTATCCATGGGGAGGTGGGGCGGGTGCGGGACCATGAGGTGGAATGGCGATGAGGGTGACCTGTTTGCTGTTCGGCCCTGTCGGGCCCACGGCCGCCGCAACACGTCGCGAGTGGATAGCCTTGCCATCACAGTAGGAAACCGCTCACCAGAATCTGTTTTTGTTGTTTCCAAAGCGGAAGAAAAATGAAGAAAAACGTTTTGAAACACGATTTCGCTATATCTCATGACTATGGCCTATACTCTTAAAGATGGCGGCTGACGCGCCGACGCTGCTGGGCAACCGGCGGGGAACTTCCCGAGCCCTATTCAGTCACGACTGATGGATAGCACGGATTCAGAATTACATATCCGACGGCATTACTGCCGTGATTCAACCGCTTCTCAAGCGGTCAGTGACGATGAGTACTGGATAGACGGAAGTACAAGCAGTATTCAGTACCGTGACTGATCCGCTGCCGGTACGAGCGGCCGGTCCAGTTCCGGCCAGTAACTGTGGACGGCTGGAAGGAAGGACACTCAGTGGTGAGATTGAACTGAAGTGGCCATGGCCGGATGGTTTATAATACCGTTATTATATATGCGCTTTTTCTCAATTTGTTTTGGGCGAATCGACTCAAAGCGCCGCGAACTGAAACCCAACACGCACACTCAAATAACAGACACGGATTTACGCCATTTAAGACAAACACAGTACAAGACAGACGAAGGGCCAGTGCTACTGAAATTACAGAGATTTTTGATCGCTTATTTGAAATTTGTAAAGTGGCCTGAAACCGGTACCAAAAGGTGGGGGTGGGGGGGGGGGGGTGGACTGAAGAACCGGAGTACCCGGAGAAAGAACCCCCGACGGTCCGCCCGAATTAACGGTGACACTTACCAGAGGAGAAAAGTACGACGCGGAACCCGTTTGTCGAACCTCGCACCTTTGGGCATTGGTGGCAGCCACCTTAATTAACCACTGTGCCACGGACCGCCCCGCTTTAGTTCGGAGTTTTAACGTCCACTGCACCGGAGCGGTAACTTGATGCGGGGCGGTCATAACAGGCGAGTTATGGGGGATAGGGATAGCTATTGCCTATGGAGTACGACCTGATCAGTTGAAGTCAGGACGCACTGCCACATCAATGTACCTAGACCTTTCAGCGGACACGCTCAGGCTATCGGAGCGGCAAGGCCGCTGTCCGCATGACCTGCCTGCCTGCCTAGTGTCGCCGGTGGACTAAAACTGACTGTTTTAACCCACTTAGTCCTGACGGACGCCCGCGCATATACCGGCTGAGCAGGAGTTGGAACGACCATGATACTGAATTCAGAAGGGTATTGCTAGATTAGGCGCCATCAGGTGCCAGGCTAATCTGGCACTACCCGGCTGAATTATCGATTCATGGTCGATCGTACAGCTCCTGCGTACAAAAATACAAAAAAATACAAAACCAGAAGTGACCGTTGTTTTGCGCACGTTCAGTTGGACCTGTTGTCTGGAACTCTCTACCTATAGACATTAGACATTTTTTCCTCATTCACTGCCTTTAAATCTGCCCTATTCGATACCCCAATGTAGCTCAGTTCTTTGTCATTATGTACCTGTGTGTGTGCGTGTGTGTGAACGCGAGCGTGTATTGCAGAATCCGTTGTTTCTCTGGTTCTACTCCCACTATTTATTTGTAAAGCGCTTAGAGCTTATTTACGGATAAGCGCTATATAAGTAGCCATTACTTAGAGCTTATTTACGGATATATAAAACCTACGACTTGAGGACCTCGATGCCATCGTCCCAGCTTGCTAGGCCATGGCAGACGAACCAAGGGTTTAAAGGGTGGGGCCAGTACTGCGCACACTGCACTCCACCAAAAAGCTCCACCTCGCAGGCTTTACGAAACGTCCACGGACCATGACACAGACCATTCCAAGTCCTGTAGCGACGGGCGAGGGGCGAAACGGCAGGTGAAAGATGTCACTGGAAGCCGCAGTCTCTCAAACCTGCATGCAGGCGGTTCAGGATATTGGTCGCCAGATGTTGACCTGGGGATGACAACGTTACTCGGCACACCCTGAACGACCAAGCAGCCTTCTAATTCTCTAGGGACAGCACTGCTTGCTCGACACGGAGAGGGGCCTACAAAAGGTGGCCTAACCAAAGCTCGTCCCCTCACAACCCCAGTTGGCTAGCCGCGGTCGACGGGCATCTTCTTCTGCGGTCAGAAAACAAGTAAAAACAACGGATCCACTCTAATGACGACCACGACCGGACTCAACGTAGCATGCTGGAACATCCGAACCATGCTTGACACAGCAGACAGCGGACGCCCTGAACGTCGCTCCGCCCTCATTGCCCATGAATTGCGGAGGTTAAACATAGACATCGCTACGCTCAGCGAAGTACGCCTCCCGGACGAAGGCAGTCTCCAAGAACTTGGCGCTGGCTACACCCTCTACTGGTCAGGCAAGTCTGCATCAGAAAGACGGCTCTCAGGCGTGGGCTTCATGGTCAAGACCTCCATTGCGACCAAGCTGAAAAACCTACCAACCGGTCACTCAGACCGCATCATGTCCATGCGCCTCCCACTGAGACACCAGCAACACGTCACCCTTCTCAGTGTGTACTCCCCAACCCTCCTGGCAGAGCCTGCAGAAAAGGACAAGTTCTACACTGACCTGTGCAGCCTCCGACAGAGCACCCCTGCAGACGACAAAGTCATCATCCTTGGCGACTTCAACGCCAGAGTGGGCCAGGACTCTGAAGCCTGGAAAGGAGTCCTCGGCAAGCATGGCGTCGGGAACTGCAATGACAATGGCCGCCTACTGTTGGAGTTTTGTGCAGAGCAGCAACTTGTCATCACCAACACTACTTTCCAGCAAAAGGACAGTCGAAAGACCACCTGGATGCATCCTCGCTCCAAACACTGGCACCTTATCGACTATGTCCTAGTGCGTCAGAGGGACCGCAGTGATGTCCTCCTCACCAGAGTGATGCCCAGCGCAGAGTGCCACACTGACCACCGCCTTGTCCGCTGCAAACTCAGGCTCCACTTCAAGCCAAAACCCAAGAAAGGGGGGCCCCCTAAGAAAAAGCTTGATGTTGCCAGCCTTCAGCGTGACGACGTAAAAGCTGCCTTTCAGACAGATATACAGCGCAGGCTCACATACACAGCTGACCCAGCAGACTCCTCCCCTGAAACACTCTGGGAACAGCTGAAAACTGCTATCGCAAAATCCTCTGCAGAAGTCCTGGGTTTCGCTAGGAAGAGGAACAAAGACTGGTTTGACGAAAACGACGTAGAGATCCAGGAACTCCTAGCAAAAAAAAAGAGCCGCCCATCAGGCCCACCTAGCCCAGCCTTCCTGCCCTGTGAAGAAGTCTGCCTTCCGCCTCGTCTGCAGCAATCTGCAGCGCAAGCTCAGAGATCTCCAGAACGAGTGGTGGACCAGACTCGCACAGAGGACCCAGCTTTGTGCTGACAACGGTGGCTACAGGGGCTTCTACGAAGCACTGAAAGCAGTGTATGGCCCCAGGCACCTGATACAAAGTCCCCTGCGAAGCGCTGATGGACAGGCACTCCTCACAGATAATAACTCCATCTTGAACCGCTGGTCGGAATACTTTCAGGACCTCTTCAGCGCTGAGCGCACTGTTCAAGAAGCAGTCATCCTCCAAATCCCACACCTCCCAGTAAAGGTTGAATTGGACGAACCGTCCGCTGCTGAAGAGACCCTCACAGCCATCCACCAGCTCAAGAGTGGCAAAGCAGCAGGCATTGACGGAATCCCACCAGAGATCTGGAAACATGGAGGCCCAGCACTGCACAACAAGCTCCATGACCTCTTTCTTTGCTGCTCGGAGGAAGGAACACTACCAAAGGATCTCCGCGATGCAGTCGTCATCATCCTGTACAAGAACAAAGGAGAGAAGTCTGCCTGCTCCAAATACCGTGGAATTACCCTGCTGTCCATTGCCGGGAAAATTCTCGCAAGGCTGCTCCTGAATCGGCTGGTACCTGCCATTGCAGAAGACCACCTCCCAGAGGGCCAGTGTGGCTTCAGAGCCAACAGGAGCACCACCGACATCGTCTTTGTGCTGAGACAGCTTCAGGAGAAGTGTCGCGAGCAGAACAAAGGGCTGTACATAACGTTTGTTGACCTAACAAAAGCGTTCGACACTGTGAGCAGGCAAGGCATGTGGCATATCCTGTAGCGACTTGGCTGTCCCCCAAAGTTCCTCAGCATGATCGTCCAGCTACACGAGGACCAGCAAGGCCAGGTCAGACTCAACAATGACCTCTCAGAACCATTCCCCATTCTCAACGGTGTGAAGCAGGGCTGGGTGCTGGCACCGACCCTCTTCACCATCTTTTTTAGCATGATGTTGAAGCAGGCCACAGTGGACTTGGACGATGATGATGCTGTGTACATCAGGTATCGTCTCGATGGCAGCCTGTTCAACCTCAGACGACTGCAGGCCCACACCAAAACCCTAGACCAACTGATTCGTGAGCTGCTTTTTGCTGACGACGTTGCCCTCGTTGCACACACAGAGAGAGCCTTGCAGCGCATTACGTCCTGCTTCGCAGACGCTGGCCAGCTCTTTGGACTCGAGGTCAGTCTGAAAAAGACAGAGGTTCTCCATCAGCCGGCACCCAAGGTAGAGCATCGCTCTCCCCACATCACCATCGGCGAGTCTGAACTGAAGTCAGTGCACCAGTTTACCTACCTTGGCTGCATCATCACGTCAGACGCCAAGCTGGACAAGGAGCTGGACAGCAGGCTGGCAAAAGCAAACAGCGCTTTCGGGCGTCTATACAAGCGGGTGTGGCACAATCAACAGCTGAAAACAGGCACCAAGATCAGCGTGTATAGAGCTGTCGTCCTCACCACCCTGTTGTATTGTTCCGAGTCCTGGGCCCTCTACCGCAGCCAACTACGACTCCTCGAACGCTTCCACCAGCGCTGCCTGCGTACCATCCTTGGCATTCACTGGAGTGACTGTGTCACAAACGTCGAGGTCCTTGAACAGGCAGAAAATGTGAGCATCGAGGCTTTGCTGCTGCGGACACAGCTCCGCTGGGCTGGGCACGTCTCCAGGCTGGAGGATCATCGCCTACCCAAGATCACCCTGTTCGGCGAGCTCGCCACTGGACACAGAGACAGAGGGGCACCAAAGAAGAGATACAAAGACTGTCTCAAGAAGTCACTTAGTGCCTACCAAATCGACCACCGCCAGTGGTCTTCACTTGCTGCGGACCGTGACACCTGGCGCTCCACCATTTACAAGGCAGCTGTCTCCTTTGAGGACTCTCGCAGAGCTGGCCTTAAAGACAAGCGGCTCAGGAGAAAAAACAGAGATGCCGCAACTCAGAACCCTGGCCAGACCTCCCTCTGCAGCCACTGCGGTCGAACCTGCCTGTCCCGGATTGGCCTCCGCAGTCACGAGCATGCCTGCAGACGTCGTGGACAACCCCTATAGAATCTTCGTTCGTGAAGTCAAGCCAAGATTTACGGATAAGCGCTATATAAGTAGCCATTATTATTATTATTTAGTCCGGCGTCAAGTTAGGTGATCCTCCAAAAGTTGGAAATGTGGTGGTCTTGCAGGCTCGCTTCTGAAATGGGTTAATTTGGCACCTGGCCTTACTGAGGAGCACAGGTGTGGAGAAAGGCAGCAGGTCGCGTTGGGCATACTCCGACTGACTTGAAAGAATTGACATTGAGCGGAGATCTAGAGTAAAGCAGACCAATAATTGGTACAACTCAGTGTGTGTTGTTGGGACGGACGACTTCTCAGTTATGGGTGGGGTGGAGCACTTATGGGCCTTTCTGAGTGCAGAGGCTGTTGATCCCCCATATTTTCCGGCCGCGAACTGAACCGCGGCTGGCTATCCGTTTTGTCAAGCCTGACTGACTCATGGAGACCATACTAGGCCTTTGTTCGCATCTCAGTCGTGAGGGGATGCCGGAGTTGAAGCAGGCATGAGACCAGGTCGAGATCAAATCTAAGGAACGGCAAAGAGTCGAGGACTCGCAACTCGCAACTCGTAATCAGTATATTTTCGTGTGGGGGAACTTCACAAAACCCCTACATTCATCTTATAGTGTTAGCAATGAGTTCAAGAAAAATAAAAAGTGTTTTTTTTTTGCTTTTTCTCAACGAATTTGCACTGATCTAAAAAATAACCACTGAAAATGCAGGAAAACAAATTCGGATTTCGGAAAAAAATTCGGAAAAGTCCCATGTCTGTTCGAAGCCATTTTACTAACGCCACTAGCAAAAAAAACAAATTTGACCCAGCCACTGAAACTAAACCGACCCGGGGGAGTGGGGGAGGGAGGGGGGAGGGAGCGCTGAGTCAGTCGGCAATGGTCGTGTCGGCCGTCCGATCTGTCACTCAAGTCCTATAGAGAACTTCACCGAGTAAGCCTACCCGGCTTTCACTAGGATCGAGCTATGTGTGAGGAGGGGGGGGGGGGGGGGAGGCTGTTGCCTGGTCGGCGTCACCGCAGGGTATGTAGACAGGACTAAGGTGTGGAAGCGGGACTACGTCTCCAAAGACCCACTAGGCTGCAATTTATGCTTGTATCTGACAAAATATAAGTCAAAGTTGTTCATTTAAAACATCTGCTACTGCTGACCTGCAAATAGATTGGCACACCTGCAGCTCTTTGCAGACTTTCGAAAGCTGGCGGGAAATTGTTACAATTTGAAGAAATCGGTGACCTTATTTTTGGTGTGCAAAATTTGATTGTGGCGTGTCCGATTCGTTGGGACACTGAGATTTTGCTGCAAAACAGCGTCCATGACTACACTTTAGTAAATGCACTTGTCAACATAGTTCTTGCGGGTTGTACAAGTGGTATTGTGTGTTTAAATTAGGGAATTTTAGTCTCTTTCGAACTGAAAAGGTTGCCTGATTTCAGTTTTGGGATTACGATGTGCACGGTCGCGGTTGCGCCGAGATGGCCTACGGAATGAAGAACAATTGTGGGCCGGACTACATTGTGCAAAAATCGCTGCCCCGCAGCCTTCGTTGAATTGTTACACTTATTCATTATATAGCTGTCTGATTGTAATATATAGTAAAATACCGTCAATAAACTAGTTGAAATTCCATTAAAAGGCCAAATAAAGATACATGCCGGAAAACGAAAAGTGTCTGTTATGACAGAATGCATTTTGCTTTGCTAAAACGATACCCTGGCTGGAATGTTGACTATATGAGGCTGATCAACATGAACATTTGTGAGTGGGAACAACAAACACAACACACGTTACACCCAAGTCACGTCAGCTGCATGCAATGGCTTACGTTACTTATGGATGTTCATTGACTAACCCCTACAGAAACTAACTCCTATTTAGGTCCCCCTTGAACTGTATGTTTGTTTTAGAAATTTCAAGTGCACGTGAATTCGAGACAGTTGAGAAAGTCAGTGTGAAAACCGCTCAAAATTTGTTGGAAACATTTTCATATGAATCCACATACCCGGTATTCACATTCCTATTTCTTGATCTCTTTTACCTTGACCTAGTATGCATAGAAAGGTCTTACCATCGGGTGTCTTTGTACTAAGTTTGGGCTTCGTGTTGTGAATAGCATTCAGTAATTTTTGAGTGACTGAAAAACAAGGTGAGGATTTCATCTCAAAGTCTACCGTATTGTTTGGAACTCATTTGCGTTTATCTTTTAGACGGCATTCAGAGTCATTGTTCATATTTTTATGCTTATTATGCTGATCCACTATTCCCTCCTCTCCTAAGCCAACCTCTCAGTGATCAACATACCCAGTCGGCGCACACAAAACTGATATAGACGGACACTGACGGCGCTTCACGCCATTAGTACGCTCTGTGGGCTCGTGTAGTGAAAGGAATCCATCTCCTTCTACTCTAACCCACCCTCTGATCCACACACACTGGCCAGGGTATAATCATGGTTAGGTCACTTTCAGTTGCGCGCTTACTCCCGCCCGTGATAAAACTGTGCATCGTTCAACTGACTTGCGGCAAGTTTTTGGCTCGGACTTTGTCGCAAGACTGAAACTATGACATGACGGGAGAGGGGGTGTCTTGCTCGTTGAACTATATTAATACTGACCGATGCATAGATTCACGCCTGTGACGATTTACGCCGAAGACCGACCGAGATTTGACAGTCAGGCCTGTAGACTGACGTACGCCGAACTGAACCGATACCAGCCGCGCGGCGACATTAGTCCGAACCCCGGCGGCCAGTCTAGTCAATTCCAGCTGAGTTTTCAAGTGCTGACAGGGTGTGTCAGTCAGGCCAGGGTGTCGGATGTGCCGCGGTATGGCTAGGTATGGGATGGGCGTGGGGGAGAGGTATGGGGCGAGGTGGAGTGCTTCCGTAACTGGTTACAAACACGTGCCTTTTCAGCGGCTTCCGGCCGTTGCCGACGCAGGTGACCTGATATGAGGGTCCGCCGGTAGCTCATAGATAAAACTTACGCAGCACAGGGGAAGAAACTCCGCTCGAAAAAGGTAATACCGGCCTCTCACGTGTGAGGGGTCGAAGTTCACACTTTGCTGGGCTAAACCTACGCAGTAGGAAGCGACTAGGCAACATTTCCTGCTCTGCCTTTGATAACACACCTAGTAGAACTGGTGGGTAAGCTGAATCACAACCAGAAATCTCACGAAAACACACAGAAGGATGACAAGAGCTCGGCATTTCTGTCATCACTGAGAATGCACGCACGCCTGGCACTGACAACACGATCAGCAAACCACACTTCCTCAGAGAACGAATCGCAGTGATTTAACCCCTTTCACCCTGATACACTTTTGAATGAAATAAATTTGACTGTGATAGTTAAATGGTAGTGTCACAATAGCATGGCACCAACAGGCGCCAAAGGCTATTCTGCCACCATCCTTAAAATGGTTGATCTGTCTTCAAATCTGTAATGTAACTTTCATAGGACGTTAACAAGCTTTTACAACTTTCAGCCTCAAGTTATAATGGGTTAAGATTACACAATTTCCAGAGGTTACAAGACTGTCGACAGGCATTCATTGCTACTGATAGTGCCTTCAGTATTTGTGTGAGAAGAGGATGGGGTGGGGGGGGTGGGTGGATGAGCTCTAGGTATAGAACATGCATGTATACAAAAACACAGTTTTAATTAGCAGAACATATCTGCTAAAAGTAGTATTTAGGCAGATCTTAACCTAGTCGACCGTGTCACATTACAACAAGACGTAGATCAACCATTATAGTGCAAGGGTTGTGTCAGAGTTGTTTGGTGTTTTTAAGGCAACAAGCTATTCTGTTACTATCCTTGAACATCCATGTATGGTCAGTGTGTCTGCTGAACTGCAGGTATAGTCTTCTCCCAAATTTAACTCATTTCATCCTGAGGATGACGTGGTCAATTTTGTTGCCATCCTTTAAGGTCTGCGTCACAGTTCTGCAGACAGATCAACCATGATACTAGGATAGTTCAAGGTGCCAGGCTATTCTGACACCACCCTTGAAATATCATGGTCAATCCACATCTGGTCTAGTATGTCAGGGCTTTATTGGTGAATAATTTCCACCTGTTGTTTCAAGACACAGATGCCATCTAATGCTGATTTTTTTCTTTTCTTTTCAGAAGACCGTTGATACAGCCAACGACTGACCATGGCCCTAAAAGGGATCCGCGTGATAGAGATGGCTGGCCTGGCCCCTGCACCTTTTTGTGGCATGATCCTCGCAGACTTCGGCGCCAGAGTTGTCAGAGTTGATAGGGTACATAATGAGGATCTAATTTATGTTGCTTCCTGATCAAACTACATTCTGATGTGCCTCGGATGGACACTTCAGTTGCTAGGAGTTGTAAATGAAGATACGATCAGTTAACCCCTGAACTCATTCGAGATGTGCTGGCTGGATTAAATATGTCATTCACTTCAGTGTTCTCTGTTCTTACAGCCTCTGAGGAGGCACGTTATGATCTGCATCTGTTTCCTTTGTGTTCGTTTGCTCTGTCCTAGCATTCAGTGGGTTAACTTCGTCCCTGCTGGTGAATGCAGATTGTGTTTTTTTTTTAATCATAATAAATTCAGTGTCGCAGATCCCCGGCCATCAAAGGAACGTAAATACAATGTGGTGTCAGCAGGAGGCACAGATACTCGAGAGCCCCACGACTGCGGGGGCTCAGGAGGATCATATCCCCCTTGCAGTTGGGTTTTGTCCAGTTTTTCTCAGCAGTCAAGGGGTTAAATACATAGATCAAATATACATCTTCTGTTCTCACAGCCTCGTGCACCAGATGTGGATCGCCTGGGCCGCGGGAAATGTTCTGTCATCATCAATCTGAAGAGCAAAGAGGGAACAGATGTTGTTCATCAGCTGTGTCGCTCGGCTGACGTTCTGCTGGAACCATATCGGCCAGGTGAAATTTTAAAAATAATGTATGCATGAATGAATTAACCCAAAAAGCCCCGAAGCGACACGACAGCATGTGGGTCAACCAAAATAGTTCAAGGATGGTGTCAGAACAGCTTGGCGCCTGAAGGCAGTACTATCTATCAGCCTAAATGCGCCAAACTGTTCTGTCACCAGTCTTGAACTATCACGGTTGATCATCATAGTTGATCCACATGATAGTTCAAGGATGGTTTTGAAATACCTTGAACTATCATGGTTAATCTGTCTCCAGCACTGGAATGTCAACCTCCGAGGATATCACCAGAATTTGTTAATTTCATCTTTAGGGCTTAATGGGTTTTAAAACTCTTATCATTCGGAATACACCAGTGTGTGAAATACATTTGACTAAAATAGTTCAAGGGTATTGCCAGATTAGCTTGGCGCCTCTAGGCGCCAAGCTATTCTGGCACCACCCTTGAACTAAAGCCATTGGTCTATATCCTAATCTGTAAGTACTATAATGTAGCTTGCATATGGCAGTGTACACATTTGAAGCTTTTAGCCTCTAGGCGCCAAGCTATTCTGGCACCACCCTTGAACTAAAGCCATTGGTCTATGTCCTTATCTGTAAGTACTATAATGTAGCGTGCATATGGCATTGTACACGTTTGAAGCTTTTAGCCTCAGGATGATAGGGGTTAAGGGAAAAGGTCGTCTTGTCGATGCTGGCATGCGCATAGCTGTGTACTGTCTGCGGGAAATTCTCACTTCTCACGCTCTGATTGTGCGCAGGGAACTGACTGGCTCGCCAGGCTCCTTGACCACTTGTCGTTGTGTTTGAATATTATGCCTTTACAGGTTGCACCAACTATTGCTGTCGTTACCACCAAGCATGGGTAAAAAAGCTGGCAAATGGTTGGATGAAAATTGGCAGATTCAGAGTACGACATATGGAAAATGTATATTTTCAAGATCAAAATGTTTCTTGCGTTTACCCGTTACATGCTGAGGATGACTTTTAAAAAAATTTCTCATTGTTCTATGAAGGCTACATTACAGATTAGGAGATGGATCAAGCATTTTAGTTAAAGGGTGGTGCCAGAATAGCTTGGCGCCTGAGGCACCAAGCTATTCTGGCACCACCCTTGAACTATTATAGTCTAATTTATTTCAAGCAATGAGTGTAGCAGGATGAAAAGGGTTAATAACATGGCATTAATGGTCAAACGTGGGCTTCCTGGTCAGGCGTGGGCTTCCTGGTCAAGACCTCCATTGCGACTAAGCTGGAAAACCTACCAACCGGTCACTCAGACCGCATCATGTCCATGCGCCTCCCTTTGAGAGACCAGCAACACGTCACCCTTTTCAGTGTGTACTCCCCAACCCTCCTGGCAGAGCCTGCAGAAAAGGACAAGTTCTACGCTGACCTGTGCAGCCTCCTACAGAGCACCCCTGCAGACGACAAAGTCATTATCCTTGGCGACTTCAACGCCAGAGTGGGCCAGGACTCTGAAGCCTGGAAAGGAGTCCTCGGCAAGCATGGCGTTGGGAACTGCAATGACAATGGCCGCCTACTGTTGGAGTTCTGTGCAGAGCAGCAACTTGTTATCACCAACACCACTTTCCAGCAAAAGGACAGTCGAAAAACCACCTGGATGCATCCTTGCTCCAAACACTGGCACCTTATAGACTATGTCCTAGTGCGTCGGAGGGACCGCAGCGACGTCCTCCACACCAGAGTGATGCCCAGCGCAGAGTGCCACACTGACCACCGCCTCGTCCGCTGCAAACTCAGGCTCCACTTCAAGCCAAAACCTAAGAAAGGGGGGCCCCCCAAGAAAAAGCTTGATGTTGCCAGCCTTCAGCGTGACGACGTGAAAGCGGCCTTTCAGACAGATTTACAGCGCAGGCTCAAAGACACAGCTGACCCAGCAGACTCTTCCCCTGAAACACTCTGGGAACAACTGAAAACTGCTATTGCAAAATCCTCTGCAGAAGTCTTGGGTTTCGCTAGAAAGAGGAACAAAGACTGGTTTGACGAAAACGACGTAGAGATCCAGGAACTCCTAGCAAAAAAAAGAGCCGCCCACCAGGCCCACCTAGCCCAGCCCTCATGTCCTGTGAAGAAGTCTGCCTTCCGCCTCATCTGCAGCAGTCTCCAGCGCAAGCTCAGAGATCTACAGAATGAGTGGTAGACCAGACTCGCACAGAGGACCCAGCTTTGCGCTGACAACGGTGACTACAGGGGATTCTACGAAGCACTGAAAGCAGTGTATGGCCCCAGGCACCTGATACAAAGTCCCCTGCGAAGCGCTGATGGACAGGCACTCCTCACAGATAATAACTCCATCTTGAACCGCTGGTCGGAATACTTTCAAGACCTCTTCAGCGCTGAGCGCACTGTTCAAGAAGCAGTCATCCTCCAAATCCCACACCACACAGTAAAGGTTGAATTGGACGAACCGCCCACCGCTGAAGAGACCCTCACGGCCATCCACCAGCTCAAGAGTGGCAAAGCAGCAGGCATTGACGGAATCCCACCAGAGATCTGGAAACATGGAGGCCCTGCACTCCACAACAAGCTCCACGACCTCTTTCTCTGCTGCTGGGAGGAAGAAACACTACCAAAGGATCTCCGCGATGCAGTCGTCGTCACCCTCTACAAGAACAAAGGAGAGAAGTCTGCCTGCTCCAACTACCGTGGAATTACACTGCTGTCCATTGCCGGAAAAATTCTTGCAAGGCTGCTCCTGAATCGGCTGGTACCTGCCATCACTGAAGACCACCTCCCAGAGGGCCAGTGTGGTTTCAGAACCAACAGGAGCACCACCGACATGGTCTTTGTGCTGAGACAGCTTCAGGAGAAGTGCCGCGAGCAGAACAAAGGGCTGTACGACCTAACAAAAGCGTTCGACACTGTGAGCAGGCAAGGCATGTGGCAGATCCTGGAGCGACTTGGCTGTCCCCCAAAGTTCCTCAGCATGATCATCCAGCTACACGAGGACCAGCAAGGCCAGGTCAGACTAAACAATGACCTCTCAGAACCATTTCCCATTCTCAACGGTGTGAAGCAGGGCTGCGTGCTGGCACCGACCCTCTTCACCATCTTTTTTAGCATGATGTTGAAGAAGGCCACAGTGGACCTCGACGATGATGATGCAGTGTACATCAGGTATCGTCTCGATGGCAGTCTGTTCAACCTCAGACGACTGCAGGCCCATACCAAAACCCTAGACCAACTGATTCGTGAGCTGCTCTTTGCCGACGACGCTGCCCTCGTTGCACACATCGAGAGAGCCCTGCAGCGCATCACGTCCTGCTTCGCAGATGCTGCCCAGCTCTTCGGACTCGAGGTCAGTCTGAAAAAGACAGAGGTTCTCCATCAGCCGGCACCCAAGGTAGAACATCGCCCTCCACACATCTCCATCGGCGAGTCTGAACTGAAATCAGTGCACCAGTTTACCTACCTTGGCTGCATCATCACGTCGGACGCCAAGCTGGACAAGGAGCTGGACAGCAGGCTGGCAAAAGCGAACAGCGCTTTCGGGCGTCTATACAAGCGGGTGTGGCACAATCAACAGCTGAAAACAGGCACCAAGATCAGCGTGTATAGAGCTGTCATCCTCACCACCCTGCTGTATGGTTCCGAGTCCTGGGCTCTCTACCGTAGCCAACTACGACACCTCGAACGCTTCCACCAGCGCTGCCTGCGTACCATCCTTGGCATTCACTGGAGTGACTGTGTCACAAACGTCGAGGTCCTTGAACAGGCAGAAACTGTGAGCATCGAGGCTTTGCTGCTGCGGACACAGCTCCGCTGGGCTGGGCACGTCTCCAGGCTGGAGGATCATCGCCTACCCAAGATCACCCTGTTCGGCGAGCTCACCACTGGACACAGAGACAGAGGGGCACCAAAGAAGAGATACAAAGACTGTCTCAAGAAGTCACTTAGTGCCTGCCAAATCGACCACTGCCAGTGGTCTTCACATGCTGCGGACCGCGACACCTGGCGCTCCACCATCTACAAGGCAGCCGTCTCCTTTGAGGACTCTCGCAGAGCTAGCCTTAAAGACAAGCGGCTCAGGAGAAAAAACAGAGATGCCACAACTCAGAACCCTGACCAGACCTCCCTCTGCAGCCACTGCGGTCGTACCTGCCTGTCCCAGATTGGACTCCGCAGTCACGAGCATGCCTGCAGACGCCGTGGGCAACCCCTATAGAATCTTCGTTCGCGAAGTCAAGCCAAGAATGGTCAAACATACATTTCATGTGACAGTTGCAGAAGAATCCAAACAGGCTCAGGAAATGTTGAAATTCAGTTTTGACACCCCCACCCCAGCATGTCCGTGTCCCCTAGATGTACCCTGTCTCCCTATCTTTAAAATTTGCCAAATTTCAGCCAGGCATCTGTCATTCTATTTGCCACTATCTAAACCATCAAGGTAACTGTCTAGCATATAAAATGCCAAGAAAATACCAAGAATAAAAAAAACAGGATGAGTACAACACGGTTCATACATTCTGCCATCTACAGCTGTGGTTACCATCACGTGCATCGTATTTGCAGGTGTCATGGAGAAAATGGGACTGGGTCCCGACATCTTGATGAAGGAAAATCCTCGCCTGGTGTACGCCCGACTCTCAGGTTTCGGACAGAGTGGGCCATTAGTTGCTAGTGCTGGCCACGACATCAACTACATTGCTGTTTCAGGTTTGTGGAGCATCAGTAAAAACGAACTGCTCCAAGGCAGGATTTAATTCCCAAAATTTGCTGCTACAATGGGTTTTCAGTATTGCCTCAAGAAGACTTTTCTTACTTTTTCTTTTACAATACTTGTGAGAAACACAGTCGTAAAACAGTTCTTTTCCCATCTTGATTATCCGTGTGCATGTATTTAGTCATTTTCTGTTCCTTTGTGTAATTGTACATGTGGTTTTGGTTTTGTTACCTTTTGTGTCATATTTTTCTTGTTCATTTGTATGGCGCCTAGAGCATCTTACCATGTATAGGCACCTTATAAATGCTCCTCATTATTAGTATTATTATTAAATCGCACGTAAGAGATATTTTCTACTTCCCCTTGTGTACAGAGGAGACGAAGAGCAGAACAGGTTTTAAGTTTTTGACATTCAGACTGAATAAGTTAACCCATAACAGCCTGAGGTTGAATTTTACAAATCTGCTTATTGTCCTATAAGGGCTACATTACAGATCAGAAGATAGATCAACCATTTTAGTCCAAGGGTGGTGCCAGAATAGCTTGGCGCCACAGGCGTCTGCAACCAAAGCAATCAGAATGCATCCGCAGGCTCACAATGGTCAAACCGCAAAGAAGTACCCAACGGAGAAAGAAACACGCTTGGAAAAGATGGGTACAACACAATTTATTAATATTTCGGGTAAATACCCATTGTCAAAATAGACAAACAAACAGAGAGATTAGCCGCTACTTATCTTCATTCGCAGAAGGAATGTGGCAACTGAAGGAGGTGACGTAAAATAAAAGAAAAGGAAGAACAAAAGTGCGGAAAAAGTAAAATTGACGTCAACGAAAAACTCATAAGAGAGAGACTCGGAGAGAAACTGAACACAAGAGACAAGAGTGTGTGTAAGCGCGCGCAGGAGCGAGCAAAAGTAAATGCCTGTGTGTGAGGCCAGAGAGAGAGAGAAAGAGAGAGAGAACAAACGGGGAGTACCCTTGGGCACGAAGTAGGCTGAGTGTCTAATACACTATCTATCTATCTATCTATATCCCGTAGTCTTGTCGACCGTTGGGGCACCACTGATGACTTGGCAACCAGCTCCCTCCATTCCTCTCTGTTCTCTGCTATTCTCAGCGTATCGCCCAGCTTCAGTCCTGTCCACTCTGAGATATTGTCCTCCCATCTTTTCCTCTGTCTTCCTCTCCTTCGTCCTCCTTGCACAGTGCCTTGCAGGATTGTTTTGGCAAGCCCTGCTGAGCGCGTGACATGCCCATACCACTTCAGTTTGCGTTTTCTCACAAAGGCTGATAAGTCTTCATAGGGCCCGATGGCTTGCCTGATTCTGCTTCCCACTTCCTCGTTTGTGATGTGATCTCTGTATGAGATGCCAAACAGCCTTTGAAAACATCTCATTTCAGTGGCTTGTATCCTCCTTTCAAGGTCAGCTGTGAGGGTCCATGACTCGCAGGCATACAAGAACACTGAGATGACTAAGGAGCGCTTCAGTTTGATCTTGGAGCAGAGTGTGATGTTTCTGTCCTTCCATATGGTCTTCAATCTTGTCAGTGCTGTTGTTGCTGTTGTCTAAAACACAAAACCTGCTAAACACCAACCCGAAGGCAAACTTTATATCACCTTCAAGTTGAGGACTACCTTGGGGAAAAACGGGAAGACACTGGGGAAAAAAAAACCAGCATTTAGCACGGTACACAAGTAATAAGTCATTAAAACAAAGCAAATAATCAAATTCAGTAAGAGAATATCGGTATAAGTGGAGAGTAGGTAGTTGTGAAACCGTCTTCATGGGTAACTAAAAAAAAAAAAAAATGGAAGAAGGGTAAGGGAAAAAGCAGAAAGAGGGAGAGAGAGCGGGGGGGGGGGGGGGGGGGGGGGGGGGGGGGGGGGGGGGCGGGAGGGGGGGGGGGGGAAGAGAGGGAAAGAGAGAGACAAAAAGGGAAGAAAAAGGACAAAAGGGTGGGGGGGTTAAACAACCAGCCAGAGCCACCAGCCCCACACATCAGGCAACGACCAGCCCAAAGAAAAACACACAGGCACGCAACAAGACGACCACATACATCCCCAAGGGATGCACACAATCGCCCCGCCTCACACCTGCGCACCACTCCGCTGGCCGGTGACAGGGCGCCCGTCAGGCAAGGGTAAGGGATCCAACCGATCGTTCTGTCTCTCTTTCTCTGTCTCTCTCTCTCTGTCTGGCCTCACACACACGCATTTACTTTTGCTCGCTCCTGTGCGCGTTTACAAACACTCTTGTCTCTCGCGTTCAGTTTCTCTCCGAGTCTCTCTCTTTATGAGTTTTTCGTTGACGTCAATTTTACTTTTTCCGAACTTTTGTTCTTCCTTTTATTTTATGTCACCTCCTTCAGTTTCCACATTCCTTCTGCCAATGAAGATAAGTAGCGGCTAATCTCTCTGTTTGTTTGTTTGTCTATTTTGACAATGGGTATTTACCCGAAATATTAATAAATTGTGTTGTACCCGTCTTTTCTAAGCGTGTTTCTTTCTCCGTTCGGTACTTCTTTGCGGTTTGACCATTGTGAGCCTGCGGATGCATTCTGCTTGCTTTGGTTGCAGACGCCAAGCTATTTTGCCACCACCTTTAAACTATCATGCTTGATCAGTTTACTGTTGTATGTCAGAAGTGAATGAGTTAACCCTATGATTGTCAGTTACACAGCTTGTCTTGTAAATCCTGCAGGAATCATCATGACAGAAAGCGCTACCAACAATTAAAGGGTTAACCCCTTACATGTTGGTATGGCATTGTTACGATGATTCCTGTAGGATTCCTGTAGGCATTGTTATATGATTCCTGTAGGATTCCTGTAGGCATTGTTACGATGATTTCTGTAGGATTCCTGTAGGCATTGTTACGATGATTTCTGTAGGATCCCTGTAGGAATTGTTACGATGATTCCTGTAGGATTCCTGTAGGCATTGTTACGATGATTTCTGTAGGATTCCTGTAGGCATTGTTATGATGATTTCTGTAGGATTCCTGTAGGCATTGTTATGATGATTCCCGTAGGATTCCTGTAGGCCTTGTTACCATGATTCCTGTAGGATTCCTGTAGACATGGTTACCATGATTCCTGTAGGCATTGTTAACATGATTTCTGTAGGATTCAAGTAGGCATTGTTACCATGATTCCTGTAGGATTCCTGTAGGCATTGTTATGATTTCTGTAGTATTACTGTAGGCATTGCTATGATGATTCCTGTAGGATTCCTGTTGGCATTGTTGCGATGATTCCTGTAGATTCCTGTATGCATTGTTACGATGATTTCTGTAGGATTCCTGTAGGCATTGTTACGATGATTCCTGTAGGATTCCTGTAGGCATTGTTATGATGATTTCTGTAGGATTCCTGTAGGCATTGTTATGATGATTCCTGTAGGATTCCTGTAGGCATTGTTACCATGATTCCTGTAGGATTCCTGTATGCATTGTTACCATGATTCATGTAGGCAATGTTACCATGATCCCTGTAGGATTCATGTAGGCATTGTCACCATGATTCCTGTAGGATTCCTTTAGGTATTTTTACAATGATTCCTGTAGGATTCCTGTAGGCATTTTTACGATGATTCCTGTAGGATTCCTGTAGGCATTGTTATGATGATTTCTGTAGGATTCCTGTAGGCATTGTTACCATGATTCCTGTAGGATTCTTGTAGGCATTGTTAATAATAATAATAATAATACTGTTATTATATAGGCGCTTTTTCTCAATTTTGGGGAAATCGACTCAAAGCGCCGCGCCTGAAACCCAACACACACACTCACGAAACAGACACGGATTTACGCCATTTAAGACAAACACAGTACAAGACAAACGAAGGGCCAGTCAGCTACTGAAGTTACAGAGAATTTTTGATCGCTTGTATTTGAAATTTGTAAAGTGGCCTGAGACCGGTACCAAAGTGGGGGGGGGGGGGGGGGGGTGGAAGATCCGGAGTACCCGGAGAAAGAACCCCCGACGGCCCGCCCGAATAAACGGTGACACTTACCAGAGGAGAAAAGTCCAACGCCGGAACCCGGTATCGAACCGCGCACCTTTGGCATTGGTGGCAGGCGCCTTAACCACTGCGCCACGGACCGCCCCATGATTCCTGTAGGATTCCTATACCGCGCACCTTTGGCATTGGTGGCAGGCGCCTTAACCACTGCGCCACGGACCGCCCCATGATTCCTGTAGGATTCCTATACTCATTGTTATGTCCAAGTTATGATGATTCCTGTAGGCATTGTTATGTTGATTCCTCTAGGATTCCTGTTGGCATTGTTGCGATGATTCCTGTAGATTCCTGTAGGCATTGTTACGATGATTTCTGTAGGATTCCTGTAGGCATTGTTATGATGATTTCTGTAGGATTCCTGTAGGCATTGTTACCATGATTCCTGTAGGATTCCTGTATGCATTGTTACCATGATTCCTGTAGGCAATGTTACCATGATTCATGTAGGATTCATGTAGGCATTGTCACCATGATTCCTTTAGGATTCCTGTATGCATTGTTACGATGATTCCTGTAGGATTCCTGTAGGCATTGTTATGATTATTTCGGTAAGATTTCAGTAGGCATTGTTACGATGATTTCTGTAGGATTCCTGTAGGCATTGTTACCATGATTCCTGTAGGATTCCTGTAGGCATTGTTACCATGATTCCTGTAGGATTTCTGTAGGCATTGTTATAATGATTCCTGTAGGCATTGTTACCATGATTCCTGTAGGATTCCTGTAGGCATTGTCACCATGATTCCTGTAGGATTCCTGTAGGCATTGTTACAATGTTTCCTGTTAGGATTCCTATAGGCATTATTATGATGATTCCTGTAGGATTCCTGGAGGCATTGTTACCATGATTCCTGTAGGATTCCTGTATGTATTGTTACGATGATTTCTGTAGGATTCCTGTAGGCATTGTTACCATGATTCCTGTAGGATTCCTGTAGACATTGTTACCATGATTCCTGTAGGATTCCTGTATGCATTGTTACCATGATTCCTGTAGGATTCAAGTAGGCATTGTTACGATGATTCCTGTAGTATTGCTGTAGGCATTGTTATGATGATTCCTGTAGGATTCCTGTTGGCATTGTTGCGATGATTCCTGTAGATTCTTGTAGGCATTGTTACGATGATTTCTGTAGGATTCCTGTAGGCATTGTTACGATGATTTCTGTAGGATTCCTGTAGGCATTGTTACCATGATTCCTGTATTATTCCTGTAGGCATTGTTACCATGATTCCTGTAGGATTCCTGTAGGCATTGTTACCATGATTCCTGTAGGTATTGTTACCATGATTCCTGTAGGATTCATGTAAGCATTGTCACCATGATTCCTGTAGGATTCCTGTAGGCATTGTTACGATGATTCCTTTAGTATTCCTGTAGGCATTGTTACGATGATTCCTGTAGGATTCATGTAGGCATTGTTACCATGATTTCTGTAGGATTCCTGTAGGCATTGTTACCATGATTCCTGTAGGATTCCTGGAGGCATTGTTACCATGATTCCTGTGGGATTCCTGTAGGCATTGTTATAATGATTCCTGTAGGATTCCTGTAGGCATTGTTGTGATGATTCCTGGAGGATTCCTGTTGGCATTGTTATGATTATTCCTGTAGGATTCCTGTTGGCATTGTTATGATGATTCCTGTTGGATTCCTGTTGGCATTGTTACGATGATTCCTGTAGGATTACTGTAGGCATTGTTACGATGATTCCTGTAGCATTCCTGTAGTCATTGTTACGATAATTCCTGTAGGATTCCTGTAGGCATTGTTACGATGATTCCTGTAGGTTTCCTGGAGGAATTGTTATGATGATTCCTGTAGGCATTGTTACGATGATTCCTGTAGGATTCCTGTAGACATTGTTATGGTGATTATGATTCCTGTAAGCATTGTTATGATGATTCCTGTCGGATTCCTGTAGGCATTGTTATGATTATTCCTGTAGGATTCCTGTAAATTCTGTGTGGACTGAAGAAGCTTAAAGAATGATATAAAGTAATGTACATGATAGTTAAGTCATATCCATCTGTGTCCTTTGGCCTAAATGGGCCCCTCGACAATAAACATTGTTCTTGTAGGCATTGTTATGATGATTCCTGTAGGATTCCTGTTGGCATTGTTACGATGATTCCTGTAGGATTCCTGTATGCATTGTTATGATGATTTGTGTATGTAGGCATTGTTACGATGATTCCTGTAGGATTCCTGTAGGCATTGTTACGATAATTCCTGTAGGATTCCTGTAGGCATTGTTACGATGATTCCTGTAGGATTCCTGGAGGAATTGTTATGATAATTCGTGTAGGCATTGTTAAGATGATTCCTGTAGGATTCCTGTTGGCATTGTTATGATGACTCCTGTAGGATTCCTTTAGGAATCATCACAACAACAAAAAGCTACCGACATGCGAAGGGCTAATGATTGTTTTTCTCTGCTACAGGTCTGTTGTCAATGCTCGGTCGCAAGGGTGAGCGACCCTACCCACCCATCAATTTACTTGCGGATTTTGCCGGTGGCGGCTTACTGTGTGCGCTGGGCATCGTCATGTCTTTGTTTGAAAGACACGCATCAGGAAAAGGGCAGGTGGTGGATGCCAACATGGTCCAAGGATCGGCTTACGTTGGTGAGTTTGGACAGCAAATTGAATAAGAGATTTAATGTTTCGAGCTTAACCCGTTCAGTTCCAAGAAATTTGAAAACCGTGAAACTGCAAGAGGTATAGATCCTCATGAGTCCCCACAATTGCGGGGGCTCATGAGGATCTATGCCTCTTGCTGACGCCACTTTGAATACATTCTCCTGGGACAGCTTATCCATGATTCTGGGACAGCTTATCCATGTTCCTGGGAATCTTATACATGTTCCGGGACATCTTATCCATGTTCCTGGGACATCTTATCCATGTTCCCGGGACATCTTACCCATGTTCCCGGGGCATCTTACCCATGTTCCCGGGACATCTTATCCATGTTCCCGGGACATCTTATCCATGTTCCTGGGACATCTTATCCATGTTCCCGGGACATCATATCCATGTGCCCAGGACATCATATCCATGTTCCCGGCATATATTATCCATGTTCCTGGGACAGCTTATCCATGTTCCTGGGACATCTTGTCCATGTTCCTGGGACAGCTTATCTATGTTCCTGGGACAGCTTATCCATGGTCCTGGGACATCTTATCCATGGTCCTGGGACAGCTTATCCATGGTGCTGGGACAGCTTATCCATGGTCCTGGGACATATTATCCATGGTCCTGGGACATCTTATCCATGTTCCTGGGACTAGGGTGTTTTTAGTCAGACTAACGAAGATTGCAGAAAGACAGTCTGCGTCTGCTGGCACTGAATGGGTTAACTGAAGGTGATTTCTAAGACGTGGCACTGAAATGGGTCTGAAGAAATTTTAGACCCCACACAGGTTTAACCTTGCGAGAGTCCGTTGGATGAAATGCCGGACACTGTGGCTGATGGTAGTGCTTTATTTTGAGGCGACTCCTGCAGGAATCAGCCTGCCAGAAAGCGCTACCAACCACCACAGGGTCCCATGATGCAGAATTAGGTCAGAAAAGGCATCAAGCTTATGCATTTAGTGAAATGTTCTCTGAAGGCAGTGCTTGTTGTAATCAAGGGTATTGCATGTCAGGGCACTTGACAATTTGAGCCTTCAATGGAGTAAAATGGTTGTTCGAGGTATGATGAACTGAACCCTACCCCATTGATGGATGAATGGTTGAGGGGTGGATGGAGTATTTATTCCTTGTTTGTTTGTTTATTTATTGTAATTTTTTTTATTCCAGGCAGTTGGATGTGGAGTTCTCAGGACCTGCCTTTAGTTTGGGGAAACGCACGCGGAGAAAATACCTTGGATGGGGGGACAGCCTTCTACGACGTCTATGAAACTAAGGATGGAAAATTCATGTCAGTCGGAGCTCTTGAGCCACAGTTCTTTCAAGCACTGCTCAAAGGTTTGTATTATTGTGTGTGTTTATGTCACTGACCTTCAGGGATACTAACCTGCCAAAGGGACCCAGGTGTTTGTTTTAAGTTTGTGGTGAGCGTAGTAACTAGCAAAATGATTGGATAAATGATGTCCGTTATGTCTGTGTAAATGCTTGTATCAAAGCTCATTCAGTCCAATGTACTACAGTACAATATGGATGGATCATAGTAGTTCAAAGGTGCTTCAACCCTTTCCATCCTGATACACTCCTGTTTGAAATTAATTTGACTATGATAGTTCAAGGGTGGTGCCAGAGTAGCTTGGCACCCAAGGCGCCAAGCTATTCTGGCACCACCCTTGAACTATAATGGTTGATCTGTCTCCTAATCTGTTATGTAGCCTTCATATGACAATAAGCAGATTTTTTTAAAAAGTCAGCCTCAGAATGTAATGGGTTAAGATGCCAGGCTGATCCAGCACTACCTATGAACAATCCTGATCTATTCATCTTCAATGCTGAAGAACAGTTGTACTAATCTATCAATACCTTTGAACTAATGAGGAAAATTCATCTGCCATAATGGAAAGAGAACAGCTGCACAATTGTGTTACTATCTAAACCTTTTTGTTTATCTTTCTTCAGGATTAAACATCAGCCCTGATGAAATGAGTCAAGCAGAAGACACAGACAAAATGCGGGCTACATTCCAACAAGTGTTCAAAACCAAGACGAGAGACGAATGGTCTGAAGTGTTCTCCCACCTCGATGCATGTGTACAACCAGTTCTGGAAAGAGACGAGGCACCTAACCACCCCCACAACCAGGCCATCGGCACATTCTTGCGCAACCCTGACAAGGGGAGGTTCGAGCCAGGTCCAGCCCCTAACCTTTCTCGGACTCCAGGTGCGAGAGAGTTTTTGCCACAGCCAAAAATCGGTGAGCACACTGTTGCCGTACTGAAGGAGGCTGGAATGGATGAGGGGGTGATCACTAAGCTTTTACAAGCTGGTGTTGTTGTGGACAGTAGCAAGGAATCCAAGCTGTGAGGCACCACGCTAGCTCAGGTGGCAGAGACTCTTGCCTGAAAACTCAGGGGTTTGGACCCTCATGGAGTCAACATTTGTTCACGCGTATTTCCTACCCCAGCAGACTGGGCTTCCTATAATCAGTACCAGCAAACGCAGATCAGCAAACGCAGATGTGATCATGGGGAAATTAACCTAAGCATGGTGATCCAGAAGTCAAAGTGAAGCTTTTTTTCCCTCGACTTTACTGTTGGCCTAGTTTGTTACATGTTTAATCCTTTGGCTGTTGGTAGCACTTTTAGTCACTATGACTCCTGCTGTAATCATCATGACAAAAAGTGCAATGGACTGCCAAAGGATGAAACAGCGGAGCATCTTCATATGTGGTATTCTTGCACTACTAAGAAAAGTGACATATTTTGCTGACTGTCTGAAATAGCACTGGAAAGTCCTCTAGCAGTCATAAAACGAGAGATAGGATGCTACTTGATCACATGCACGGAGGTTGTGCAGACTGAATTGCTGTTCATATCTGCATAGGAAAGTAACGTCTTTCAGTGTCCTGTATTTGAAATCATCTTCCTGTGGCAAAGGGTGTTAACCCATTTAACCAGAATGCAGCATTTCCCAGATTTTGGAGGTGTGACTTAACAATTATGTACCAGTTGCAGGAGATGGATCATCCATGAGTATTCAAGGGTAGCGTCAGATTAGCTTGGCGCCGTTAAGCACAAAGTGTTTCCTTTTTGCAGCTGGATAATTGAGAGCGACTACGTCCCACAAAGGCAAAAGAAAGTGTGTTTTTGTGAAAAGCGATATTTTAATTGTATTACAGTGAAAATTTAGCTTTTCACAAAAATAGACTTTTGCCTTCACAGGGCAAATTACTGTGCAGTATTGGTCAGATTGGAGACGATGACATCAAGTGGGACTTATTTACTCGTACATGTATGATTGAAGCGTGAGAAACATTGGTTCTGTTGGTGACAGCATATTAACCCTTTGGCTGTCGGTAGCGCTTTGTGCTGATTGCCGCAGGAATCGTGGCAACAAAAAGCGCTAAGGGTTGACAACATGCCTGTTAAGGGGTAATGCGTGAGTAATGCGTGAGATTCCAGCTATAGACAAGTCTGACTGAACAGTTTAGACCATCCAATCGGCAAGAGGTGACTGCTGCAGAGGCTGATGAGAATCTTAGTCTCGCCAGACAAGATGGAGAATGAAAAGAAAAGGGGAGACTGCCAGTGCTGATATTTTAGGAAGGTTACAAAGTAAAGTAGATAATAGCACTGTCAGGGGAGAGAAGTGTGCATGATTGACCAGTGATCATAGATCTACTGTGGCCAAAGCACACAAAAAAAGAGATAGGAAAGAGAGGGGGCGCTAAAAAAGTGACTGAAAGCAATGCAGATGGAAGCCCCCCCCCCCCCCCCCCCCCCCCATTGCTTTCAGTCACTTTTTTAGCGCCCCCTCTTTCCTATCTCTTTTTTTTGTGCTTTGGCCACAGTAGATCTATGATCACTGGTCAATCATGCACACTTCTCTCCCCTGACAGTGCTATTATCTACTTTACTTTGTAACCTTCCTAAAAGATGGAGAATGTTCATCTTGGGTGCTTATTACTTGTAAAAGCCAAAGTGTTAACATTTGTGTTGTAACTGTGATTTCTAAGCATGCACTTTTCCTTTGTCTGGATTTTGTTTGTAAATATGACAATGCTTTAACCCCTCACTGCCAAGAAACAGTCAGCATGATTCAACTACAAGGGACATAGATCTTCATCAGCCTCTGCAGTTGCATAGGCTGATGAAGATCTATGCTTCTTTATCACACCAGCATATATTGATGTTTTTTGATGACTGGGGCTTTTTGGCATTGAATGAACCCTTATCATTCGGAATACACCAGTGTGTGAAAGAAGTTTGACTAAATAGTTCAAGGGTAGTGCCATAATAGCTTGGCGCCTCTAGGCGCCAAGCTATTCTGGCACCACCCTTGAACTAAAGCCATTGGTCTATATCCTCATCTGTAAGTACTATAATGTAGCTTGCATATGGCAGTGTACAAATTTGACGCTTTTAGCCTCAGGATGATGGGGGTTAACAAGGATTTGTGAACATGAACCTGTAACCACTGGCAGTACAGTGACGGGGTTATTAGGCCGACTGTTGTGTCTTCGCACAAATGGCAGCTTTTTTTTTTCTGGTCAACTTCAGTGTTTTGGACGATTCCCATCACATTTCTTTTGCTCATCAGTTTATTTTGATTCATAGATATTTAAGCCGTGATCATGTTGGTGTGTTGATGTATGTCACAGAGGTGGGTATAATTGATACATAGACACTATATAAAGTCTGTGTTATTTGTTTCAACATCATCTCTGGTTCTGCCCCTCCTTATCTGATCTTGTCCAGCTGTATACACCGTCCCGCTCACTACGCTCTGCTTCAGACACTCGTGTTTTCCGTATCCCTAGACATAAAAAGGTCGCTCAAGGTCATCGTGCATTTTCGTATTTTGGTCCCATTACATGGAACGCTCTCCCAGCTGATGTGCGTCACTCATCATCTCTTTCCATTTTCAAATCCAAGCTGAAAACACACCTTTTCTCTGTTGCATATACGTAAAGACCATTTTGTCTGCCGGCTCATCATGCGTGTGTGTGCGAGTGTGTGGTGTGAGTTTTCGCCCTTGTAAATTAATGTATTTTTTTGTTGTATGTGCTTGTTTGTGTATTCTGCTTCACCGTTTCATTACTGTGATTGTAAAGCGCCTAGAGCAAATTACCTTTATTATTATTATTATTATTACTTGCTGCTTTCTAAATTGTAAGTGTAGCCTACCACGGTTCTGTTTTAAATACATGTGAACTGTGTACAAATGCAGCACACAGTGGAAGTTGCACAGAACTTTTGTATTCACATTTCTGTACATCACACGCCCAAACACCGTTTCATTTATATATTTCTTTATTTGCACCCGGAATCATTACATTAAATATATATATGCCAGATTATAATAAAAGCAATCTTTTAATTTACAACACATTTTTGGATAAATGCACAGTGGTATGTACTGCGTTTGGTATATACACATGTTCTATACTACTTTACACTCTTCAAACTGTATTCACTGATTGCTACATATATTGTTTGCTTTAGACTAAGTGACATAATACAAGTCAGCCTCAATATAGCTGGGAGCCCTTTAAATAGCCCTTTGGCTGTCAGTAGTGGTTTTTGTCACGATGATTCCTGCAGGATGTCAGGGTGTTGTTATTCCTGCAGGATGTCAGGGTGTTGTTACTCCTGCAGGGTGTTGCTATTCCTGCAGGATGTCAGGGTGTTGTTATTCCTGCGGGATGTCAGGGTGTTGTTATTCCTCCAGGAATCATCTTGACAAAAACCGCTACCAACAGCCAAAGGGTTAACTTTGAAACTTCCAGAACTAAATGATTTTCTATGGAATGGAAGTCATTTAGTTCTGGGAGTTGAAGAGTTACACTGCATTATTCACGCTAGAGTTAACATGGTGCTGAATTCACATAGGCTTGTAGAGACAACAACCAGTAAGCAAAAAGTCCTCAAGCTGACGTCTGCTTTGGTTGGCCTGCCCACAGATGTGCATCAGTTGTCTGTGAATAAAAGTCTTGCTTTTCACAAAAATGAACATGCTGCCATTTCCCTGCACAGTGCAGTACTGGTGTGCATGCGGAAATACTGATTGCACCACACACCCTCCCACTCCATCTTTACAACTCTTGCCCTCGACTTGTACTACTGTTAGTTACAAAATGCATGTAATAAGTTGTTTCATGGGGTTATACTATGATTTTATAATATTATTAATTGAATACACTTATGAAAACAATATAATTATGCTGAAAACTGAAAGAAATACAAACAAAATGAATCGATTGCTGTGTAGTTCTTTTGGTTTTGTTTTTTCCAGACAAATATGAGATGATCATATAATTGCGTAAGTACTGCTGTTGGAATATTTTAGACTACAAATGACGAGACCAAGCAGAACGAAAGAAAACGCCGACCTCGTCTGGATGATGCACAATTTGACAAGACATGATCTGATTGAGGACACCATGGAATTAACTGGTTTTGCCTCACTGTGCCTGCTGTCCCTGGCACTGTGCACAGTATTAACAGTACCAGTGGCTGCATGCACAAGGGGGTTAAATGTTTACTGTTCACAAAGAATAAAAGCTGATCATAATATAGAACATCTAGTTTTTACATGTATGGTACCAATGCACCATTGCACAGAGATGCAAACAGAAAACGTCTCGATGGGTGGGACTGAAAAAAAAAGTTGAATCCTGAAGCGAGGGTCTTGGGGCACTTTTTACGTGAAAAAAAAAATAATAATAATAATAATTTTTTTTTTTTTTTCAATCCGGAAATCCGGCTGTAGCCGGAAAAGTCCCACCCATGCGTCTCCAACCACACTGTCAACATCATATGCCTCCTGAATGCCAAAAGAAAAACACAAGACCACCCAAATGCAAGAGGTGTGGATCGATTTCTCAATTTGTGTCCCAACAACTCGCGCCCGTACTAGCAACACATACAAAATTGAGGCAGCAAGGGCATATAACCTCATGAGCCCCCGCATCTGCGGGGGCTCATGAGGTTATATGCTCTTGCTGCCTCAATTTTGTATCTGTGTTTTTTGGAGGGGTGGGAGTTCTTTGGAAACAAATCGACAATGATTCCAAAAGCACAAGTTGCGCCCAGTGGCAGGTTTAAGCAGTCATAATGAGAACCATAATTACATTTGCAAAATTACCTGTGAAAGTTAGTCGAGAATGAAAATATACATGGCTAACCATTTAAATACCAGAATATAAAAACATCAGTTTGAGATATCACAGACGTTCATAAAAAGGCACATTACATGTACAGTCCTGAGCCACTCAAAGAAGATTAATCCATCACTGACATCTTCAGCATTGCAAAACGAAGATGGAAGCAGACCAGAGAAAACAAAGCATGAACTGAAACAGTGTGCAGGTCAACCTCAGCATTCTACAACACCTTAGAACCATAAAGTCAGCTTCAGTATATCGCGACACCTTATTGCCAGAGTCAGCCTTGGTATAACGTGACGTGACATCTTGGTGCCATGAAATCAGCCTCAGTATATCGCGACATCTTGGTGCCATGAAATCAGCCTCAGTATATCGCGACATCTTGGTGCCATGAAATCAGCCTCAGTATATCGCGACATCTTGGTGCCATGAAATCAGCCTCAATATATCGCGACATCTTGGTGCCATGAAATCAGCCTCAGTATATCGCGACACCTTAGTGCCAGAGTCAGACCACATTACAGCAGAACCTGTTTTGAGTGACCTCCCTTATGAGAGATCACCTGTAATAAAGATCATCTTCCCGGTGAATGTAGCCATCTGAATGATGTTCTTTAATGAGAGATGACACTTTCTGCCTTTCAAGATGAATCTTGAGAGAGAACCTGTCTTTTCAACACCACACTTTTCTTGATAAACACGTGGTTGCTGGAATGAGGTCAACAAGTACACAAAAGGTCAACAAGTACACAAAAGGCCAAGTACACAAAAGGTCAACAAGTACACAAAAGGTCAACAAGTATACAAAAGGTCCACAAGTACACAAACAGTCAACAAGTACACAAACGGTCAACAAGCACACAAACGGTCAACATGTACACAAAAGGTCCTGAGGGCAATGTCAACTAGTTTGTCCATGCACGCCGTGTGCAGGCTCACAGAGGCTGTCAACGGGGCAACACCTGGGAGCCAGAGTGTTATATATCCAAATTTGCAATATGCTGGCACTCATTACACCGAGTCAAACCTGTACTTGTTTTGAGACTACTGAAAGAAAGTGTACAATTCTGCAGCACATCTCTGATCGGATAACTCATTCAAAGCGCTCAGAATCAATAGCTGCAGAAGTGTCCTATAGTGTTGCCGCTGGCAATGCTATACGCCACTTTCGCAGCCATTGATGCAGGATGTCCTGAATGAGTGCACTCGCTAATGCGTGCAGCCACTGGAACTCTTGCCAGCGGCTCTGTGCACTACTGGTTTAATGTGCAAGCTGTCATGGCGCTCGCTTGTGAGACATCGAAGCAGCGGGCACGTCCACCCTTCTCCCCAAGCAAACACAAGGTGATGAGACAATCACTTGCTTCCCAAGATTATTCAAACAGCCACTAATCAACCCACTCAGCCCTGCTGACGAACAAGCAACGTACCCACTGTCATACAGGTCGCCCTCATTATATCACAATACATGTTCACAGGAGCCACAGAGTCGGACCGCATTACCGGTGTCTGCATTAATGTGGTGCCAAACTTACACAGACTCCTGAAGAAGAAGAAACACCCAGGATGTAAAAAGTCCCCTGGCCGACACCAGCCTTAGCTGGAGTACACGCTGACGTATGTGTGTCATGTAAGGCTGGGGACTTCACTTGGTACTCGCTGGGTTTTGAGTTAGGAACCACAGACCAGATTGCATTATATTTGATATGGCTATATCTGCAGTTTACGGTAAGCTACTCTGGCGCTACAACTTGACCATCACGCTCAATCTGTCTCCTACAATGTAATCAAACCTTCAGAGAGGAAAACTGCAAAATTGTGAAACCTCTACTTTTGGGCTCTATGTGTTAAACTTAAAACTTGCCTAAAAGATAAATGATTGTAGGCTTATTTTGGACACAAAAAAATGGACGGACTTTACCTGTTCAGCAAACAAAAGTTGACAAGCGATATTTTGGTCCCCAACACCCCTACGTCAAACATTCATCTGGTCCCTTCATTCAAGACAGGTATGACAAGTTGACGTGCACTTTGCACGTTTGCTCCACCCCAGCCTTAAAACTGTAAATGGTTTGGAAGCACACAAAGCCAGAGGATGACACATTCACCCTTTTAGCCCAGGGACCCTGCAGCAGGAGATGGATTGATCATGATCATTTACCCACTCCCTTGTTGTACGAGTGCCTGGATGAAGTGTTGCCTGCCATTACACAAGTTATCAACAACTCTCTCTCCACTGGTATTTTTCCTGAAAGCTTCAAGACTGCACTTGTGAAACCCCTATTGAAGAAACCATCTTTAGACCCAAATGTACTGAAAAACTATCGCCCAGTTTCCAATCTTACATTTCTATCAAAGATTCTTGAGAAAATTGTCCTTGTTCAAACTTTAAAGCATGTCAACTCTAATAGTCTGTTCAGTGTATTCCAGTCTGCATATCGTCCCCATCGTAGCACTGAAACAGCTTTGCTGAAGATATTCAATGACCTGCTTTGTGCTTTGGACGAGCGTAAGATCACAGTCCTTGCTTTGCTGGACCTGTCCAGTGCGTTCGACACTATTGACCATGACATTTTGCTGTGCCGTCTTCAATCTGTATTTGGCATTGAAGGCACAGTCTTGGCATGGTTTAGTTCATACCTGACTGAACGATCCCAGATTGTTTCTGTCGACGGCTGTCGTTCTGAGCCATCACCTCTTCGGTTTGGTGTACCCCAGGGCTCGGTCCTAGGACCTGTATTGTTCTTACTGTATGTTCAGCCCCTGTCCGACCTGATCTGTAGTCGCTCCATTTCCCATCATGCATTTGCAGATGATACACAGATGTACAAAAGTGATACTGTCGAGCGAGCTGTGAATGCCGTCCAAAGTATAAGCCAGTGCATTGACCATGTCAAATCATGGATGACCACCAACAAACTGATGTTAAATGATGGCAAAACTGAAGCAATGTTGGTAGCTAATCCAAGATTATCTTCGTCCCTGCCTTTACCGTCATCATTGTCTGTGGATGGAACACTCATTGGCTTCTCTGCGAGTGTGAGAAACCTGGGTGTTACACTTGACAGCGATTTATCTATGTCACAGCATGTCAGTGCAGTGTGTAGATCCGCTTATCTGGAACTTCGTCGTATTAGTTCAGTTCGTCACCTGCTGACCGTGGAAGCCACTAAAACACTAGTTTGTGCATTTGTGCTGTCCAAGCTAGATTATTGTAACTCTTTGCTTTGTGGCTGCCCTCAGTATCTCATTGATCGCCTCCAAAAAATTCAGAACAATGCAGCCCGGCTTGTTGTGAGAGTCCGTAAGACTGAGCATGTCACACCCATCTTGAAGTCCCTTCACTGGCTACCTGTGTCCTCACGTATTCAATATAAAGTTATGTCAATCTGTTTTAACTGCCTTTCAGGCACCAGCCCAGAATACTTGTCCTCTTTGCTGCATGTGTATACACCCTCTCGTGAGCTCCGCTCCTCTTCTGATAAACGGAAGTTGTGTGTACCTTCTGTCCAAACTAAAACATTTGGTCAGCGCACTTTTGTTTATCAAGCCCCAGTGTTATGGAATACACTTCCTCTTGAGGTCAGAAACAGTGAGTCTGTCTCTGACTTCAAGAGGTCGTTGAAAACTCACCTCTTCAAGCTTTACTTTGAATAACTGCCAGTGTTTGATGCCTTAGTTGTAGTTCTGCAATCCTCCTTGTTTAGACTGAATGTTAATTAGAATATAAATTATTATGTATGTATTGTTGTTTAGTTTATTGTAAAAGTGGTGTGTTCGGGCATTGTGCTTTGTTTGTTATGTGCGTATGTCATTGTATTTTTATTTTTGTGTACAGGTTGTAAAGCGCTTAGAGCTTTTGATTAAGATTAAGCGCTATATAAATACTCATTATTATTATTATTATGATACCATGATAATTCAAGGGTAGTGCCAGATGAGCTTGGTGCTACCCCTTGAATTATCATGATCAGTCCATTTCCTTCAATGGTACATAGTCGTTCAGTAACTCTTCCAAAATTTGGGAAAAGCACCCGTAACCCTTTTACAGCTGAGAAACACTGAAACACCCCCCCTCACTGCAACAGCCATAGAGCCTCGCTGAGTCCCCACAGTTTGTGGGGCTGGTGAGGATCTGTGCTTCTTGAGGATGCCACTTTGTGTCCATGTCCCTTGGATGACGTCGGTTTAACAATGATTTCAACCACACAGTCCGTGTCAACTCGCAGTAAAGGACTGACGGGTAACCCACCGTTTCTTCACCTGTGGCTGCTTCACAGCTGCTTCCTCTCATGCGGCAAACGAGGCCGACATCTCTTAACCTATTCAGCCCTGACGCACTACAGCAGGAGATAGGTCGACCATGATAATTCAAGGGTAGTGCCAGATTAGCTTGGCGCGCCAAGCTAATCTGGCACTACCCTTGAATTATCATGGTCGATCCATCTCCTGCAACAGGTGCATAGTCGTTAGATGACGCCTCCAAAATTTGCAAAATATGTGCGTCGGGCTGAATGACTTAGTACGAGGTTTACATTCCCATGATCCCCTGCGGCTGCAGGGGGCATCAGACTTTGTTCCACTGGCGCCTGGAACTGGCAGGCTAAGGAAACATGCAGAGCGTTCTTTCCTCTCTGTTCGCTACAACTTCTTCGGCCTATAGGGCTTACCTAATTCAGCAAGAGACATAGATCCTCATGAGCCCCTGCAGCTGCAGGGGCTCATGAGGATCTATGCCTCTTGTAGATCTACACCTCCTGCGGATTCTCATGAGAGTCCTTATGTCTTGCAGATGGAAGGAGCCATGTTCAGTGGACTTCCGCTCTGTGTGTAGAAAGCTACCTGTGTCCAGACACCTGTTGGCGAGAACGCGATTTCTGGGTGGATGTCTTCGGAGTCTGAAGAGCGGGAGACCTGCCGCAGAAATAAAACTTGCAATGCAATTCAACAAGAACAACGGTTTCCATTTAATGTAACAAGCAAAGCATGTTTGACTATACCTCTTTCATAAAGACACTGAAAATAACACTGACACTAAACAGACGATTTCTGGAAACTAGGCAGCGAATCAAAATTGCACGTTTTTCGATGAAAAAAAAAACAACACAATATTGAATGTATGTCGCCAGCCGGTTTAATACGCTAAATAAACCTAAGACCATTTAGCAACACACATCCAATATCAAGAGTTACAGACAGCGCAGACAGCAGAGAGAGTTTAAAAATGGAAAATACAGGTGAATGGACCAAGAGTAGACAGAAACACATGCCCCAAAATAGAGGGGAAAACCCACCCTGTGGGGCTGACCAGGGTGACCCTGGGACTAAAAAGTAGTTAACCCCACCCAAGTCCCCCAGGACAGACCTGGGTGGGGGATGAGGGTCAGAGACTGATCATTTGGTTAACATAAACGGTGTTTTTTTTCTTTCCCTAGTACTAGAGATCTCTCTCTCTCTCTCTCAATCGATCGATCAATCAAACAAAGTCCTTCAATTATACACAGTATATTATACACAGTAAAAACAGTACTACGACAGCATGCACTTTTCAATATTAATATTGACTTGCGATTGTGAACATGAATTGTTGCATTGCTCACCTGACAGCCTTAAACGCGGACTTGGCGTTGGGCTTGTCTGGGGACCCTGTCAGACTGGGGATGGAGTAAGACACTTCAGAGTCCTCTCTGAAAACAAAAGGGAAAATAGATAACAAAATATAGGTCAGGTGCCAAGTTAATCTAGCACTACCCTTGAATTATCATGGTCAATCCATCTCCTGCTGTAGTGCATTGGGGCTAAAGGGGTTAACCTTTGATTGTCACCTGATGTGGATTGTCACCTGATATGGATTGTCTTTCTGCAATCTTACCCTTTGTCACCTGATATGGATTGTCTTTCTGCAACCTTACCCTTTGTCACCTGATATGGATTGTCTTTCTGCAACCTTACCCTTTGTCACCTGATATGGATTGTCTTTCTGCAATCTTACCCTTTGTCACCTGATATGGATTGTCTTTCTGCAATCTTACCCTTTGTCACCTGATATGGATTGTCTTTCTGCAATCTTACCCTGTCACCTGATATGGATTGTCTTTCTGCAATCTTACCCTGTCACCTGATATGGATTGTCTTTCTGCAATCTTCCCCTTTGTCACCTGATATGGATTGTCTTTCTGCAATCTTACCCTTTGTCACCTGATGTGGATTGTCTTTCTGCAATCTTACCCTTTGTCACCTGATGTGGATTGTCTTTCTGCAATCTTACCCTTTGTCACCTGATATGGATTGTCTTTCTGCAATCTTACCCTTTGTCACCTGATATGGATTGTCTTTCTGCAATCTTACCCTTTGTCACCTGATATGGATTGTCTTTCTGCAATCTTACCCTTTGTCACCTGATATGGATTGTCTTTCTGCAATCTTACCCTTTGTCACCTGATATGGATTGTCTTTCTGCAATCTTACCCTGTCACCTGATATGGATTGTCTTTCTGCAATCTTACCTTTGTCACCTGATATGGATTGTCTTTCTGCAATCTTACCCTTTGTCACCTGATATGGATTGTCTTTCTGCAATCTTACCCTTTGTCACCTGATATGGATTGTCTTTCTGCAATCTTACCCTTTGTCACCTGATATGGATTGTCTTTCTGCAATCTTACCCTTTGTCACCTGATATGGATTGTCTTTCTGCAATCTTACCCTTTGATTGTCACCTGATATGGATTGTCTTTCTGCAACCTTACCCTTTGTCACCTGATATGGATTGTCTTTCTGCAACCTTACCCTTTGTCACCTGATATGGATTGTCTTTCTGCAACCTTACCCTTTGTCACCTGATATGGATTGTCTTTCTGCAATCTTACCCTTTGTCACCTGATGTGGATTGTCTTTCTGCAATTTTACCCTTTGTCACCTGATATGGATTGTCTTTCTGCAATCTTACCCTTTGTCACCTGATATGGATTGTCTTTCTGCAATCTTACCCTTTGTCACCTGATATGGATTGTCTTTCTGCAATCTTACCCTGTCACCTGATATGGATTGTCTTTCTGCAATCTTACCCTTTGTCACCTGATATGGATTGTCTTTCTGCAATCTTACCCTTTGTCACCTGATATGGATTGTCTTTCTGCAATCTTACCCTTTGTCACCTGATATGGATTGTCTTTCTGCAATCTTACCCTTTGTCACCTGATATGGATTGTCTTTCTGCAATCTTACCCTTTGTCACCTGATATGGATTGTCTTTCTGCAATCTTACCCTTTGTCACCTGATATGGATTGTCTTTCTGCAACCTTACCCTTTGATTATCACCTGATGTGGATTGTCTTTCTGCAATCTTACCCTTTGTCACCTGATATGGATTGTCTTTCTGCAATCTTACCCTTTGTCACCTGATATGGATTGTCTTTCTGCAACCTTACCCTTTGATTATCACCTGATGTGGATTGTCTTTCTGCAATCTTACCCTTTATCACCTGATATGGATTGTCTTTCTGCAACCTTACCCTTTGTCACCTGATATGGATTGTCTTTCTGCAATCTTACCCTTTGTCACCTGATATGGATTGTCTTTCTGCAATCTTACCCTTTGTCACCTGATATGGATTGTCTTTCTGCAACCTTACCCTTTGATTATCACCTGATGTGGATTGTCTTTCTGCAATCTTACCCTTTGTCACCTGATATGGATTGTCTTTCTGCAATCTTACCCTTTGTCACCTGATATGGATTGTCTTTCTGCAACCTTACCCTTTGATTATCACCTGATGTGGATTGTCTTTCTGCAATCTTACCCTTTATCACCTGATGTGGATTGTCTTTCTGCAACCTTACCCTTTGTCACCTGATATGGATTGTCTTTCTGCAATCTTACCCTTTGTCACCTGATATGGATTGTCTTTCTGCAATCTTACCCTGTCACCTGATATGGATTGTCTTTCTGCAACCTTACCCTTTGATTGTCACCTGATGTGCATTGTCTTTCTGCAATCTTACCCTTTGTCAACTGATATGGATTGTCTTTCTGCAACCTTACCCTTTGTCACCTGATATGGATTGTCTTTCTGCAATCTTACCCTTTGTCACCTGATATGGATTGTCTTTCTGCAATCTTACCCTTTGTCACCTGATATGGATTGTCTTTCTGCAATCTTACCCTTTGTCACCTGATATGGATTGTCTTTCTGCAATCTTACCCTTTGATTGTCACCTGATGTGGATTGTCTTTCTGCAATCTTACCCTTTGTCACCTGATATGGATTGTCTTTCTGCAATCTTACCCTGTCACCTGATATGGATTGTCTTTCTGCAATCTTACCCTGTCACCTGACATGGATTGTCTTTCTGCAATCTTACCCTTTGTCACCTGATATGGATTGTCTTTCTGCAATCTTACCCTTTGTCACCTGAAGTGGATTGTCTTTCTGCAATCTTACCCTTTGTCACCTGATATGGATTGTCTTTCTGCAATCTTACCCTGTCACCTGATATGGATTGTCTTTCTGCAATCTTACCCTTTGTCACCTGATATGGATTGTCTTTCTGCAATCTTACCCTTTGTCACCTGATGTGGATTGTCTTTCTGCAATCTTACCCTTTGTCACCTGATATGGATTGTCTTTCTGCAATCTTACCCTGTCACCTGATATGGATTGTCTTTCTGCAATCTTACCCTTTGTCACCTGATATGGATTGTCTTTCTGCAATCTTACCCTTTGTCACCTGATATGGATTGTCTTTCTGCAATCTTACCCTTTGTCACCTGATATGGATTGTCTTTCTGCAATCTTACCCTGTCACCTGATATGCATTGTCTTTCTGCAATCTTACCCTTTGTCACCTGATATGGATTGCCACCTGATATGGATTGCCACCTGATATGGATTGCCACCTGATATGGATTGTCACCTGATGTGGATTGTCTTTCTGCAATTTTACCCTTTGTCACCTGATATGGATTGCCGCCTGATATGGATTGTCACCTGATGTGGATTGTCTTTCTGCAATCTTACCCTTTGTCACCTGATATGGATTGCCACCTGATGTGGATTGTCTTTCTGCAATCTTTGCTAATTCAACACCACAGGGTCCCAACCAGCCCAGGAACACGGATTCAAAGTGGCATCTGCAAGAGGTGTAGATCCTCATGAGCCCACACAATCACCAGAGCTCATGAGAATCTATGTCTCTTGCAACTCTTAACTTCTTCTCAGCAGTGACGGTTTCCCAGCAGCAAAACATCTTTGGACCCACGATGGCCACAGAGGGCCTGCACACAGCCGTGCACTGCGGACACCGTGGGCCCAAGGACCTTTGCTTACAGATTGGTTGGTTGTACATTGCTTAACGTCCCGACAGCAACAAGACTTTCTCAGGACGTGCCTGCACTGCTTATGAAAAAAAAACTAAACAGAATATTGAATGTATGTTGCCAGCCGGTCGAATACGCTAAATAAACCTAAGACCATTTAGCAACACACATCCAATATCAAGATCTACAGGCAGCGCTGACAGTAGGGAGAGTTTAGAAAAGGAAAATACAGGTGAATGGACCAAGGGTAGACAGAAACACATGCCCCAGAATAGAAGGGAAACCCACCCTGGGAACTAAAAAGTAAACCCCTTTCCCCCCCCCACCCCCTCCAGTCCCCCAGGGCAGACCCGGGTGGGGGCCTTTACTTACAGGGTAAAGCCTTAGATGTTTTTTTCACAAAGATAAGACAGACCTTACAGGGTAAAGCCTTAGATGTTTTTTCACAAAGGTAAGACAGACCTTACAGGGTAAAGCCTAAGATGTTTTTTTTTTCACAAAGATAAGACAGACCTTACAGGGTTAAGCCTTAGATAGATAAGACAGACCTTACAGGGTAAAGCCTTATATGTTTTTTCACAAAGAAAAGACAGACCTTACAGGGTAAAGCCTTAGATGTTTTTTCACAAAGATAAGACAGACCTTACAGGGTAAAGCCTTATATGTTTTTTCACAAAGAAAAACAGACCTTACAGGGTAAAGCCTTAGATGTTTTTTCACAAAGATAAGACAGACCTTACAGGGTAAAGCCTTAGATGTTTTTTCACAAAGATAAGACAGACCTTACAGAGTAAAGCCTTAGATGTTTTTTCCACAAAGATAAGACAGACCTTACAGGATAAAGCCTTAGATAGATAAGACAGACCTTACAGGGTAAAGCCTTAGATGTTTTTTCACAAAGATAAGACAGACCTTACAGGGTAAAGCCTTAGATTTCTTTTCACAAAGATAAGACAGACCTTACAGGGTAAAGCCTTAGATGTTTTTTTTCACAAAGATAAGACAGACCTTACAGGGTTAAGCCTTAGATAGATAAGACAGACCTTACAGGGTAAAGCCTTATATGTTTTTCACAAAGATAAGACAGACCTTACAGGGTAAAGCCTTATATGTTTTTTCACAAAGATAGACAGACCTTACAGGGTAAAGCCTTAGATGTTTTTTCACAAAGATAAGACAGACCTTACAGAGTAAAGCCTTAGATGTTTTTTTCACAAATATAAGACAGACCTTACAGGATAAAGCCTTAGATAGATAAGACAGACCTTACAGGGTAAAGCCTTATATGTTTTTTTCACAAAGATAAGACAGACCTTACAGGGTTAAGCCTTATATAGATAAGACAGACTTTACAGGGTAAAGCCTTAGATTTTTTTTCACAAAGATAAGAAAGACCTTACAGGGTAAAGACTTAGATTTCTTTTCACAAAGATAAGACAGACCTTACAGGGTAAAGCCTTAGATGTTTTTTTTTCACAAAGATAAGACAGACCTTACAGGGTTAAGCCTTAGATAGATAAGACAGACCTTACAGGGTAAAGCCTTATATGTTTTTTTCACAAAGAAAAGACAGACCTTACAGGGTAAAGCCTTAGATGTTTTTTTTTACAAAGATAAGACAGACCTTACAGGGTAAAGCCTTAGATGTTTTTTTTCTTCACAAAGATAAGACAGACCTTACAGGGTTAAGCCTTAGATAGATAAGACAGACCTTACAGGGTAAAGCTTTATATGTTTTTTCACAAAGAAAAGACAGACCTTACAGGGTAAAGCCTTAGATGTTTTTTCACAAAGATAAGACAGACCTTACAGAGTAAAGCCTTAGATGTTTTTTCACAAAGATAAGACAGACCTTACAGGATAAAGCCTTAGATAGATAAGACAGACCTTACAGGGTAAAGCCTTAGATGTTTTTTTCACAAAGATAAGACAGACCTTACAGGGTAAAGTCTTAGATGTTTTTTCACAAAGATAAGACAGACCTTACAGGGTTAAGCCTTAGAAGTTTTTTCACAAAGATAAGACAGACCTTACAGAGTAAAGCCTTAGATGTTTTTTCACAAAGATAAGACAGACCTTACAGGGTAAAGCCTTATATGTTTTTTCACAAAGATAAGACAGACCTTACAGGGTAAAGCCTTAGATGTTTTTTCACAAAGATAAGACAGACCTTACAGGATAAAGCCTTAGATAGATAAGACAGACCTTACAGGGTAAAGCCTTAGATGTTTTTTTTCACAAAGATAAGACAGACCTTACAGGGTTAAGCCTTAGATAGATAAGACAGACCTTACAGGGTAAAGTCTTAGATGTTTTTTCACAAAGATAAGACAGACCTTACAGGGTTAAGCCTTAGAAGTTTTTTCACAAAGATAAGACAGACCTTACAGAGTAAAGCCTTAGATGTTTTTTCACAAAGATAAGACAGACCTTACAGGATAAAGCCTTAGATAGATAAGACAGACCTTACAGGGTAAAGCCTTAGATGTTTTTTTCACAAAGATAAGACAGACCTTACAGGGTAAAGTCTTAGATGTTTTTTCACAAAGATAAGACAGACCTTACAGGGTTAAGCCTTAGAAGTTTTTTCACAAAGATAAGACAGACCTTACAGAGTAAAGCCTTAGATGTTTTTTCACAAAGATAAGACAGACCTTACAGGGTAAAGCCTTATATGTTTTTTCACAAAAATAAGACAGACCTTACAGGGTAAAGCCTTAGATGTTTTTTCACAAAGATAAGACAGACCTTACAGGATAAAGCCTTAGATAGATAAGACAGACCTTACAGGGTAAAGCCTTAGATGTTTTTTTTTTCACAAAGATAAGACAGACCTTACAGGGTTAAGCCTTAGATGTTTTTTCACAAAGATAAGACAGACCTTACAGGGTTAAGCCTTAGATAAGACAGACCTTACAGGGTTAAGCCTTAGATAGATAAGACAGACCTTACAGGGTAAAGAATTAGATGATTTTTCACAAAGATAAGACAGACCTCTGATAAATCGGATCCCATGTTGACACTAAGCAATGACAGGCAGGAGGAAAGACACAGATAGGCTGGTTGGGTGGTGCCATCCCACATGTTTTTTACATGGGGTGAACGGTGGTAGTTCCGTACAGTTACCTGAGTGGCCTGAACTCCTCTCTCCCGCTGAAGTCAGACTGGGACACAGAAGGCATCAGGTCAAAATCGTCGCGAGTCGGTAGGTCTGTCTGAAATGATAAGAGATCATGAACATTACTAATGCAAACAAGATCTGCCCCCCCCTCAAGGCCCCCCCTCACCCCAACAATCTCATGTCATGTAATGCAGGCTGAGGGTAATTCTCTGAAATTAATACCACTGTCAAACTTACAGGCTTACAATACACAATGTGGCTGTGCTATAGACAAACTTTTACTTTAACCCGTGACGTCCTGAGGTTGATTTTGTGCAATTTGTTTATCGTCCTATGAAGGCTGCATCACAGATCAGGAAATTGATGAACTGTTTTAGTTCAAGGGTCGTTCCAGAATTAGCTTGGCGCCTCAGGCGCCACCCTTGAGCTCTCAGGCAAATTCATTTCAAGCAACGGGTGTATCAGGATGACAAGGGTTAAGCCCAACTCTTTCACTGCCAGTGGACACAGATTGTGTTTTCAAAATCGTTTAAACGTCAACATCAAAGATCCCAAAGGAACATGAATACAAAGCGACTTGAACAAGAGGTCCAGACGGGATCTGTACCTATTGCCTATTGCAGCTGGGTAGTGTTCCATTGTCCCTGGCAGTGAAATGGTTAACCCTTTTAGCCCCAAGGTCCCATTTTTCAAATTGGGGAGGTGTTGCCTAACAACTCTGTACCAGTTGCAGGAGATGGACTGACCATGATAAGTCAAGGGTAGTACCTGAAGGTGCCAAGCTAATCTGGCACTACCCTTGAATTATCATGGTCAATCCATCTCCTGCTGTAGGGATCCGAGGTTAAATGGGTTAAATGAAACCAAGTAAGTAAAACTGAGCAGAGCTCACGCAACACACACACTTTGCTTACAGCATAAATCAATAAACTTTATTGTTCCAAATACATGTTGCCACGTACAGGAAAATTTGGTCTCGCCACCTCTGAAAGATTTTCACTGTATCAATTTAGGACAAAAGAAAGATAAGATAAAGAAGAATGCAAGTCATAGGATGGCACACACAGAGTTGAAGATCCTGAACCATGACTGCTGCACCAGCCGGCTAAGGCCAGGCAGAAATGCAAAACATTGTTGCTTTCCAGCACGGCAGCGGGAGTCATGGACAGTGAGTACACAAGTAATGGTTGACTCACCTGCTCGTTAAACTCTCTATGGACTGCATCACTGAGTTCCCGCTTGAGAGAATTTACGTGCTGACGAAGCAAAGCGGTCTCTTCCTCCAGCGTGCGGACACGGGCCAATGACTGATGGTGCACGTCCACAAATGCTCCAACCAGGTTCTGACCAGAAAAAAAGCAAGGAGGTCAACGTGACAAGTGTACACTATCAGATTTTTCTCAGCAGCGAGTTCAAGGAAATAAAAAAAAAAAGGAGGTCAATGTGACAAGTGTACACTATCAGATTTTTCTCAGCAGCGAGTTCAAGGAAATAAAAAAAGCAAGGAGGTCAACGTGACAAGTGTACACTATCAGATTTTTCTCAGCAGCGAGTTCAAGGAAATAAAAAAAGCAAGGAGGTCAACGTGACAAGTGTACACTATCAGATTTTTCTCAGCAGCGAGTTCAAGGAAATAAAAAAAGCAAGGAGGTCAACGTGACAAGTGTACACTATCAGATTTTTCTCAGCAGCGAGTTCAAGGAAATAAAAAAAGCAAGGAGGTCAACGTGACAAGTGTACACTATCAGATTTTTCTCAGCAGCGAGTTCAAGGAAATAAAAAAAGCAAGGAGGTCAACGTGACAAGTGTACACTATCAGATTTTTCTCAGCAGCGAGTTCAAGGAAATAAAAAAAGAAAACTGTCTTTAACCCGTAAAAACATTAAACACTGTCAAACTGCAAAAGGTAATGATCCTCACAAGCCTCTGAAGGCGCAGGGGCTGAGGGGGATCTGTGCCTCATCCTGAGGCAATTCTGTGTGGACCCAAGAACAAACTGAGTTTGCAATCTCTTGATGCCATCCGTGTTGGTGAATCCCTCATCCCTTTCTCCAAGACTGTCAGAGATCTTCGTGTCTTTGTCGATGTCAGTCTTACCATGGAAAACCATAACAGTGCTGTTGTCAGGGGATGCTACGTCCATCTTCGCTCCCTTGGGAAATTACGACCTGTCCTGACAGACAAAGCTGCAAATGCTGTCGCCGTTGCCCTTGTCCTATCCAGACTGGACTACTGTAACAGCTGTCTTTAGGGTCTACCAGAGCAACAACTCAGACATCTTCAACTGGTTCAGAACACTACCGCCAGAATTGTCACAAGAACCAAAAGAAGGGAGCATATCACAACAGTCCTTAAGCAGTTGTACTGCCTTCTGGTCAAAAAAAGAGCTGATCACAAGATTCTCACTCTGTGCCACAAGTCTATAAATGACCCAGCCTCAGTCACCAGAGTACCTCCGGGAAATAGTCCCACATCATAACCCTCCGAGGCAGCTCCGTTCTGCTGTCCGGTCCAAACTCTGCACCCCAAGTGTTGAAAGCCACACAAAGAAGCGACTTGGTTTCCGGGCATTTTCACACTGCGGACCTAGGCTGTGGAATGGACAACCACAATCCTTGAGGGACATTGACTGCATTGGCACCTTCAGGAGGCACCTCAAGACCCACCTGTTTATTGACTTTTAATTCTAGGACTACTGTGCACCAAAGTTGCTATTTTTTTGCGCCCTGTGCATGCTGCTAGCATGGAGTGGATGCGCATGTCAAGGGGACATCATCATCATCCTTCTTGTAGTTACCCCCCCCCCCCAAAAAAAAAAAAAAAAAAAAAAAGCCAGACCAGACCAGACCAAACAAGAAAGGCAAAGCCATTATGGCTCACGTGTATGACTAATTTACATAATTATGTGTGACCTTTGGGACAAGGGCTGGCTTTTGCACCAGCAAAATCCATGTTCTCTTAAAATGTAAGCATTTTTCACACATCTGGCAACCCCAGGTGGCCCTTGACCTTTGTGATGAGTTGACTAAATTAGTATGCATAGGAAGGTCTTATCATGAGCTATCTTTGTACCAAATTTGGTTGAAAAATTTGCAAAAATTTGGGAATAACTACAATTTTATAAAAAATCAGCATTTTACACACATTTGCCTGCCTTTTGTGACCCTTGACCTTTCCAAGGGGTCATCCAAATTAGTATGCATAGATAGGTCTTATGATCAGGTATCTCTGTACCAAATTTGGGTTTTAAGTTGTGAATAGTATTTGAGAAAAAAAAACATCTTTTGTCAAAATATGACTATTTTAGACCTATTTCGTGACCCTTGACCTTTCCGAGGGATCAACCAAATTAGTATGTATAGAAAGGTCTTACGATCAGGTATGTTTGTACCAAGTTTGGGTTTGAAGTTGTGAATAATATTTGAGAAAAAATAAATTATGTCAAAATATAGCTATTTTTTACCTATTTCTTGATCCCCTGTGACCTTGACCTTTGTTAGAGGTCACTCAAATCGGTATGTTTAGAAAGGTCTTGCTACAAAGTATCCTTGGGCCAAGTTTGAAAAATTAATTTTTCTCTAAAATGTATTTTTTCGAAAAATACTTACCGATGACATGACTAACAGGAAATAGTCTACTTGCTTACCAATTTTAGCCTAAGACCCAAAGGGTCCCCCCAGGAGGCTCTCGGGGATCCCTGAAAGGGACGAGAGAGCTATCGGGGATCCCTAACAGGGACGAGAGTAGCCTCCCCTGCCCATCCGGTCAGGCGCCAGGTGGTGTCTCCTTTAGCCAGTTGTCTACGGAGTTACCAGCGGCAAGCGGGGAGGAGGGAGGGACCTCTGAGTCATGTTATTGGTAAGTATTTTTCGAAAAAATACATTTTAGAGAAAAATTAATTTGTTTCCTCAAAACACATTACCGATGACATGACTAACAGGAAGAATGGCAAAGAGGAGGAGGGTGCCGCACAATCCCCTTTTAGAAACCTCTTCAGGGACGCAGACGGCCCGTCACTCCTGATCACCCACTCCCGACAATTTTAGCGAAGTGCCACGTAAAGCGCCGAGGGCGCCTGGAGGGAGTGTGGTGCCGCAGAAGTTGCCCACCAGCGTAAGATTGTCGCGCTGGACTGTCAGGGCGCGGAGGTAGAAGCGGGTGATGGTAGATTCGTCCCGCCAACCCACCGCAGCCACAACGTCCTTAACCGCACAGCGCGGCGAAAGCCAGAGAGGGGCCATAGCGCGCACTCCATGGGCGCGGATCCTCAGTGCCTCGGCTCCCTGTGGGGAGAGGTCGCGATGGGCGGACCGTAAAACCCAGCGGAGCGAGGAGGAGAACGTTTGGGCTGAGAAGCCGGTACTGCCGATGGTCGGCGGCAAAGAGACGAGCCCGTCCCCTCAGCACGGACTTGGAGCGACGCAGGTAGATACGAAGAGCCTACACCGGGTCTTGCTGCGGAGTCCCCCGAGGAAGCCGGGTCGTGTAAGCGGCCGAGTGGCGATGACCAGAGGAGCTGTCAAGGGAGACCTAGGCTGAGCGAGAAGGAAGGATCCGGGAGTAGCTGAACGGAGCCAACCACTCGAAGCTGCAGGCCGGCGGGGAGAGACAAGAGTGTGTGGAGCTCGCTGACGCAGGGCGCCGAGGCGAGGGCCATCAGGAAGCAGGTCTCCGAGTCAAGTCAGCGAAGCGGGCCAGATGGAGCAATTCAACGGTCCGAAGTCAGTCAGGGGAGGACCAGGGAGGTCCCAGCGCGGGCCAAGGGGGCGGAAGACCGGATGCTGCACGCCAACGCGCGATAAGGTCGGGCAGGTCCTTGCAGGCGCTGGGTCGGGACGGCCGAAGTGACAGTAGGCGTCGGCGATCCAGAGGGGGGCTGGTGCACCAAGGGGAGCCAACCTTGGTCTTGGACGAGCCAGAGAAGAAGTCCGCGAGCTGAGGAGTCGTCAGGCCGACGGTGGAGAGGCGGCGGTCAGAGGACCAGGCACGAAACACGCCACTTTCCCTCGTAGACACGTCTGGCAGGTCAGCGGGCTGAAGCGCTAGCGTCCGCTGTCGCGCTCGAGACGTCTCCGGCAGAGAGAGCTTGCCGCACAATCGCCAGACGTGTAGGAGAAGTCGCTCGGGCAGGGGTGGAAGAGCGGCTGTCGGCGCAGCTCGAGCATCGTGCGGGGGGTGGGGAGAGGGAGGGTGAGCCCGCGGCGAGACTGAGAAGGTCGGAAGTCCACGCTCCGGTCCAAGAGAACGGCCACCAGGAGAAGGACTGCGTTGCATCCCCGGAGGCTGAGGAGGACTTGAGGACCAGGACCGCCGGAGGGTAGGTGTAAACGACCGGTCTGTCCCGAGGGAACGAAGTGCATCGACTGCCCAGGCCAGAGGTCGGGAACGGGGAGATGAAGAGGGGGAGCCGGAGGCTCCACTTCGTGGCGAAGAGAACAAGGGGGGAGTCTTCCAACGAGCGCAGAGCCAGCGAAGGATGTCCCAGCGTAGTGTGCGACCGTGTGAAAAAGCTGCCTCCGTCGCAAGCGGTAGTCTGCCAGTACGAACAGGTGCCCTGGACTGTGGCGGGCTGGGAGGGAGAAGTTGCTGTCCACTCGCCAGCAAAGGGGGCGATAGAGGAGGAAGCAGAGGTCGGGAGAGCGGGTTCCTCCTGCGTCTGAAGGCAAGCCACGAAGGGGGTTGTCGGAAGGACGCGGAGGTCCTGTGTCTGAAGATCGTATCGCCAAGCGCAGAGGGCCTGCCAAATGCAACCAGTCCCAGCGGGTTGACGTGCCACGAAGTCAGGTTCACGGGCCAGCGGCCGGCCGACGAGCGGAATACGGAAGAGGGAGAGCGCCCCAACCGGCGAGACCGGCAACGACGCAGAGCGAGCCGGGCAGTGGCGAGGTCAGGGGGAATCCGGGAGCCAAGCCAAGAATGTCCGTCCAGCGAAGCCGAAGTGGCGCAGCACAGGAGAGATAGGCCCCAGGGTAGAGAGATCGCCGGAGGACGGCCTCCAGAGGCGGAGTACAGAAGACCGAGGGAAGGAGATCAGCCGCCGCACTCATCAGGAGGAGGAGCTGGAGCCGCAGTCAGGAGGGACCGCCGCGCCGCAGCTACCCACGGGCTAGAACGGCACGAACTGGATCCGAGGCTCGTGAAGACGCACCAAGTTGCGGTCGGTCACCAAACCAATCCCAGGCGAACAGATGGCGAGAGGGCGAGAGGTCGGACAGTAGGCGCTGACCAGGGCGACCAGGTGAGCAACCGGAGGAGGAGAGCATCCCTGCCCTACGAAGAGGGAGCACTGACTGAAACCGCAGAAGCAGGTCCACCAAGGCGGAGAATGGCTGGCGGAAGATCGAAGGTCTCGAGCAACCAAGGCATCCACAATCCACGCAAGGACCCAGGGCTGAGGGGAGACCACACCAGAGAGGCCGAGCTGGGAACGGTCCTGTCGACGGCAAGCGAAGACAACGGCGGGGGCGGGAGGCCTGGGGACGTGTAGAAGCAAAGGGTAGGTCCCGGCTGGCGGCGACGACCCAGGGCTGAAGGCGACGCGAAGGGTCCGAGGCGGGGGAGCCATACCAAGCGAGGCGCAGCATCGCAACTTCCCACGGAAGAGTGGAGACCTGCACGCGAAGGGCGAGGCCTTGGTCTGAAGGGTGGGAACACAACCCACAAGGTTGACGCTGGGCCCACAGGCCTAGAAGGGTTCCTTCAGAGACTGCCAGGCAGGGCCGAAGGGCGCGGGTACCCACAGGAGCACGGTAGAGCTGCGACGTCGCATCAGGGGAGATGGTCAGGAAGGAGCCAAGCCGCCACGAACGAAGGAAGGCAAGGGCGGAGGGTTCGAAGCCAAGCGGAAGATCCACTAGAGCTGGGAAGGGTTGCCGCAAGCACGAGCGCCGGCAGAACACCGGAGGCAGCGAGCACGAAGGGGAGCGAGAGGCAAGCGAACCGGGAAGCCGAAGGCTAAGACGCCGGCAGGCCAACGGCGAACGCCGGACGCCGAGTCATCCACCGGAGAGGGTCGGGGAGACGCTGGAGGCGAAGGGTGCAGGGAGTGGGGAAGAGGATGTCCCGAGGAGAACGACAGCGCCGAGCACAAGGCGAAGGTCGACAGGGACACTGGAGGGAGTCGAGTGGGTGGGCGACGAACGGCGGGCGCCGCAACTATCCAGGCGACGAGGGCGAGGACGCCGATCCCCACTGCACTGGGTGTACCCCTAGGGGCACCCATCCAAGCGCTAACAGCGCGACGTAGCTTCACTTCGGTGAACAGACGAGAACCGGTGAACGTGGAAGGGCGTATACAAGAAGGACGATCCCGAAGCAGTGCCCGCAGCTCAAGGAGGGGGCCCGTAGCTGGCTGGGCGACTCAACGAAGGAGTCAGCGAGTTGGAAGGAGGGCCAATGACCGACTAGGGTACCAACAGGCGATAAGGGTCGCGGTGCCCGGGGCTCAAGGAGCGGGCACGACTTAGACGGAGAGGCCAAGGCCGACGCGTCTGCGAACAGGCAACAGGGGTCGCAGTGCACGGGGCTCCTTCACAAAGAGCGGGGCACAACTAGACGGAGAGGCCAAAGGCCGACGCGTCTGCGAAGAGGTGACCGAGGACGCAGCGCTCGGGACGCCATCACACGGAGCGGGGCACGAGTAGACGGAGAGGCCGAAGGCCGACGTGTCTGCTAACAGGCGACAGGGTCGCAGTGCACGGAGCTCCTTCACAAGGAGCGGGGCACGACTAGACGGAGAGGCCGAAGGCCGACGTGTCTGTTAACAGGCGACAGGGGTCGCAGTGCACGGAGCTCCTTCACAAGGAGCGGGGCACGACTAGACGGAGAGGCCAAAGGCCGACGTGTCTGCTAACAGGCGACAGGGGTCGCAGTGCACGGAGCTCCTTCACAAGGAGCGGGGCACGACTAGATGGAGAGGCCGAAGGCCGACGCGTCTGCGAAGAGGTGACAGAGGTCGCAGTGCTCGGGACTCCTTCACAAGGAGCGGGGCACGAGTAGACGGAGAGGCCGAAGGCCGACGTGTCTGCTAACAGGCGCCAGGAGTCGCAGTGCACGGAGCTCCTTCACAAGGAGCGGGGCACGACTAGACGGAGAGGCCGAAGGCCGACGTGTCTGCTAACAGGCGACAGGGGTCGCAGTGCACGGAGCTCCTTCACAAGGAGCGGGGCACAACTAGACGGAGAGGCCGAAGGCCGACGTGTCTGCTAACAGGCGACAGGGGTCGCAGTGCACGGAGCTCCTTCACAAGGAGCGGGGCACGAGTAGACGGAGAGGCCGAAGGGCCGACGTGTCTGCTAACAGGCGCCAGGAGGCGCAGTGCACGGAGCTCCTTCACAAGGAGCGGGGCACGACTAGACGGAGAGGCCGAAGGCCGACGTGTCTGCTAACAGGCGCCAGGAGTCGCAGTGCACGGAGCTCCTTCACAAGGAGCGGGGCACGACTAGACGGAGAGGCCGAAGGCCGACGTGTCTGCTAACAGGCGACAGGGGTCGCAGTGCACGGAGCTCCTTCACAAGGAGCGGGGCACAACTTACCAGGGATGCGAGCTGGGTGCTATCCCAAGTCCGAGGGGAGCTTGAACAATCCCACCGTGCTGCAGGAGGTCCCGAGGAAGACGGGCAGTCGTGGGTCGATCCGCGGGGAACACCAGGGTAGAGACCAAGAACCTCCAGTCAAGATGCGCAGCCCGCGCAGCCGCTGACAGAGGAGCAGCAGGCACCCGGTCGATACTGTGTAGTGGGCACCGGGTCACAGGAAGTCGCCGTCCGGGGCAGAGGCGCACTTGGCAACTGCAAACATACCCATACAGGAAAGGCGACGGGTGGCGGTTAGCTAACACCGCCAGTTAAAGCTCCGAAGTAACAAGCGAAACTCACCGTGAAATGCGGAAGAATTACACAGAAGGCCGAGCCAAGCACCACGTCCGGCCCAGCAGGGCGAGACGTAGAAAGCGGCCGGGACTGTACCTTTTCATGGCGGAACGGCAGAGTGACGAAGCCCAAGGCACCGGCCACTAGGTCACTGGAGGTCGCCGTACAGGGGAGCGGCGCACTTGGTAACTGCAACCCAAACCCAAACATGAAAGGCGACCAGTAGCGGGCAACAAACCCCGCCATTTAAGGCTTCGAAATATGAGAGACACGCTAATTCACAGTGAAATTTGGTTAGATAGTTATTTGGGTTTAACGCCGCGCAGGCGACTAAGGCCAAAGCACGGCGGTCACAGTGAAAGCAGAGAGAAAGCAACAGTAGCTCGAGCGAAATCCGACGTCCGGCCCAGCCAGGCCAGACGTAGGAAGCGGCCGAGACTCTACCTTTCCAAGGCGGAATGGCCGAGTGACGAAGCACAAAGCACCGGCCACTAAGTCACTGGAAGTTGCCCCATTACAAGCTTCGAATTTAAGAACATGTGAACTGCCAGTGCCGAAATGCGGAGAGAAAGAACAGCCGCTCGAGCGAAGCCCGACGTCCGGCCCAGCCAGGCGAGACGTAGGAAGCGGTCGAGACTTTACCTGTCCATGGCGGAATGGCGGGGTGACGAAGTACAAACCACCGCGCGACGAAAGTCTAGAAGGTTCCAGGGCCAGCCAGCTGCACGAGGCACAGACGAGGGCTAGCAGGGAAGACGGGCCACGTCAGAGCCAGTAGACGAGGGCTAGGCGAAGGCAGGCTGGAAGGAAGGTCGAACCGTACACAGTCTATCCAAGGGTCAGAGGCTCAGGTAAACGCGTGCGAACGCTAACAGCGAAGTAGACAACTGGCTAAAGGAGACACCACCTGGCGCCTGACCGGATGGGCAGGGGAGGCTACTCTCGTCCCTGTTAGGGATCCCCGATAGCTCTCTCGTCCCTTTCAGGGATCCCCGAGAGCCTCCTGGGGGGACCCTTTGGGTCTTAGGCTAAAATTGGTAAGCAAGTAGACTATTTCCTGTTAGTCATGTCATCGGTAATGTGTTTTGAGGAAACAAATGTGGCTTAAATAGACTCTGAGAAAATGCCAACGTTAAAGTTTACCAGGGACGACGGCAGACGGACGACCACTGGCCCAAAACATACTTACTTTTACTCAAACCAAGAGAAATCAATCAGGTTTGAGTACAATTTTGCCAGCGCTAGCCTCACCTATCTGGTTTGTGAATACTTACTTTTGCTTCACACATGAGCCAACCAAACCAAACCAAACCAAACCAAACCAGCTGTTACAAACCTGGCATGCGATGAGTTCAGGCCCGGCCTTGCCTATGTCTGCAGGAATCAGATCGGCGTTGAGGAGCATTTTGGACATTGTGATGGTGGCTTCACTGCTGCTGACGCCATCTTTGGGAAACACCAGCTTCTTCTTTGCTTCCTCTAATGCTGCTTGTACGGCCTGGATGTAGTGCGCCAGGATCTCCTTGTCTCTGTAATTGATGTGTTAAGTATAGTAATCTATGGCCTGGATGTACTGCACCAGGATCTCCTTAAAGTAATTCATACTTTAAGTATAGTAATCTACGGCCTGGATGAACTGTGTCAGGATCTCCTTGTCTCTGTAATTTGTGTGTTAAGTATAGTAATCTATGGCTTGGATGTACTGCGCCATGGGCATGTCACACGATCAGCAGGGCTTGCCAAGACAATCCTGCAAGGCACTGTGCAAGGAGGGCGAAGGAGAGGAAGACAGAGAAAAAGATGGGAGGACAATATCTCAGAGTGGACAGGACTGAAGCTGGGCGATACGCTAAAAATGGCAGAGAACAGGGTGGAATGGAGGGAGCTGGTTGCCAAGTCATCAGTGGTGCCCCAACGGTCAGCAAGACTACAGGATAGATAGATAGTACTGCGCCAGGATCTCCTTGTCCCTGTAATTCATGCGTTAAGTATAGCAATCTATGGCCTGGATGTACTGCACCAGGATCTCCTTGTCCCTGTAATTTATGCGTTAAGTATAGTAATCTATGGCCTGGATGTACTGCACCAGGATCTCCTTGTCCCTGTAATTTATGCGTTAAGTATAGTAATCTATGGCCTGGATGTACTGCACCAGGATCTCCTTGTCCCTGTAATTCATGCGTTAAGTATAGTAATCTATGGCCTGGATGTACTGCACCAGGATCTCCTTGTCCCTGTAATTCATGCGTTAAGTATAGTAATCTATGGCCTGGATGTACTGCACCAGGATCTCCTTGTCCCTGTAATTCATGCGTTAAGTATAGTAATCTATGGCCTGGATGTACTGCACCAGGATCTCCTTGTCCCTGTAATTCATGCGTTAAGTATAGTAATCTATGGCCTGGATGTACTGCACCAGGATCTCCTTGTCCCTGTAATTCATGCGTTAAGTATAGTAATCTATGGCCTGGATGTACTGCACCAGGATCTCCTTGTCTCTGTAATTCATGCGTTAAGTATTGTAACCTGCCACAGACTCCATCTAGCTGCAAGAGGCATAGATCTTCATGAGCCCCCGCACCTGCTCATGAGCATCTGGGCCGGCTTGCTGGCTTTATAAATATCTACAATCTTAATGCACTATGGTTATCTGACTTGAAGTCTGCGATGAATTTTGAAAGATATGCTTTACATTGACTGGCAGGGAAGATGTGGATCTCTTGGCTGTCAGGGAGTAAGGCTTTATGTCCTGCAGGAATCAGCGCAACAAAAACCACAACCCAATAACAAATTCAACAATCACTATCTATCTATCTATATCCCGTAGTCTTGCTGACCGTTGGGGCACCATTGATGACTTGGCAACCAGCTCCCTCCATTCCTCTCTGTTCTCTGCCATTCTCAGCGTATCGCCCAGCTTCAGTCCTGTTCACTCTGAGATATTGTCCTCCCATCTTTTCCTCTGTCTTCCTCTCCTTCGTCCTCCTTGCACAGTGCCTTGCAGAATTGTTTTGGCAAGCCCAGCTTAACGCGTGACATGCCCATACCACTTCAGTTTGCGTTTTTTCACAATGGCTAATAGGTCTTCATAGGGCCCGATGGCTTGCCTGATTCTGCTTCCCACTTCCTCGTTCGTGATGTGATCTCTGTATGAAATGCCAAGCAGCCTTCAAAAACATCTCATTTCAGTGGCTTGTATTCTCCTTTCAAGGTCTGCTGTGAGGGTCCATGACTCGCAGGCATACAAGAACACTGAGATGACTAAGGAGCGCATCAGTCTGATCTTGGAGCAGAGTGTGATGTTTCTGTCCTTCCATATGGTCTTCAATCTTGTCAGTGCTGTTGTTGTCTGCGCAATCCTGGACAGTATTTCTGGTTTTGATCCCTCATCTGTCACAATGGCTCCTAAGTATTTGAATTTATTAACTGTTTCCAGTTTTTGACTTCCAATCATGATTGTCAGTGCCAATGGGCAGTACTCTGTCCATCTCTTCAGTACTTCTTGGTCTTCCGTAAGACAGTTCCCTTCACTATCTTGAATGATCGAGGAGCGTCCTTGTTTTACACTGGTATGCTTTTTTGCTATTATTTTTGTTCAAATTTTCTTCTACTTGTTTACACTGATCTTCAATCCACTTATTCTTTGCCTTTTTCATGCTTTTCTTGATATCCTTGTTAATTTCCCTGTATTGTTGAGCTCCTTCTACCTCCGATTTCTTTTTCTTTAATTCTCGACGCTTGTCACATAGAACAAAGATGTCAGCTGTAACCCAAGGTTTCTTTGCTTGTCGATGTTTGCCAAGGATCTCACTGGCTGTTTGGGTTACAACAGTGTTAAATGTGTCGATCAGTGTGTCCACATCCGTGTCTTCTGCACCTAGAAGTAGCAGTGGCACAAATTTACCTCCCATCTTTGCCTGGAAGGCTTCCGCTACCTCTGGGTCTTTCAACTTCTCGAGGTCAAACTTGATTCTGGTGAGACCCTGCTTGTTGACCTTCTTTAGGCGGAGTCGGAAGGTCATCATCACTAAGTCATGGTCACTTCCAATGTCAGCTCCTGGAAAACTTCTTGTCTTGGCAATGTTCACACTGGTTTGGAAGCGTCTCTTCACCATGATGTAGTCAATTTGGTTATGGTGCTCTCCGTTCGGGCTGTGCCATGTCCACCTTCTGGATGCTTTGTGTGGGCCAAACATGTTCATCAGCTTGCCTTTAGATCATTTGAGCTGGCAAATTCCAGTAGCCTTAAGCCTCTGTCGTTGGTCTCTGCATTGCAGTAGCGTCCGCATGTGCCTTTCCAGTTCCTAGCACCATCCTCTCCTATTTTGGCATTCCAGTCTCCCTGCACCCCAAGAATGTCTTTCTTGGGGGTCTGGTCCAGAACTTCTTGCAGTTGGTCATAGAAGTCTTCTATTTCCTCATCGCCATAGTCTGTTGTTGGGGCGTAAACTTGTACAATGGTGATATTGAATAGAGTTGCCCTCAAGCGTATGGTGATAAGCCTACTGGAGACTGGCCGACAACTCATGACAGTGTTCACAATGTCTTTGTGGGCACCAGGATATTTATGACAGGAAGTGTGGAATGCGGCCCTGTCACGCAGTCCCCAACCACATGGACCACCAAGGCATCATCATATAATCACCCTCATCCTCATCATCGTGCAAAATGAAAACAACAACCACTACCAACAACAAATTTAACATCACAACCTGCAAGAGGTATAGATCCTCATGAGCCCCCACAGGTGCAAGGGCTCATGAGGATCTATGCCTCTTGCTAACACCACTTTGTATCTATGCTTGTTTTACGGCTGTGGATTTTTGACAGTGAAGTGACAATGATTTTAACAAACACAATCTGCGTTCATGGCACTGAAGGGGTGAATATGGAAGCGTACTTGGCCGCAGTGTGAAGGGCATCCTCAGCATCACGCAGGTTCGCCTGCAAGGATTTGCGTTGGAACTCAAACTGCATGATCTGCTTGCGGCTCTGTTTCAGTTCTTGCTCTTTGCGTCGCAGATCCTCCTTCATTTCACCAAGACCCTGAGAACAAAATTGTCGAAACATAAACTCTATCACAGGTGAAGGTTCATGAATATGAAAATACAAAGAGGCAGGCCCAGTGGGGTCCAGGGACCACCCAGGCACCAACGAGGTGCAAATGCTTCTCCTACAAGCGAGACATGGATCTAACTTCTTGCTACATGTGTAAGCAAAAGCTCAGTTTGTAAAATATGGAACTGTATGCACAGAACAGGTTATGTTTTAAGTAACCACCTGTTTTGCAAAAAAGAGGTGGTTTTAAAAGACAAAGCTAAATGGAAAGAATACAGATTTTTTTTTTACAGTCCAGCAAAACCCATTTTGAGAAAGCATCCTTTTTGCTATAACAGTCATCTTAAACAGGTGCTCTCTCAAGTGAAGTATTGAAGACCACCTGTCACCTGTCACTAAAGACCATTATTTAGGTGGCCTTACCACCTAAATGGCCACCTAAATAGTCTTTAGGTGATCTCTCCTAAAGGTGGTAGCTCAAACAGGTTCCGCTGTAGCCAGCGTAACCATCAGCCAACTTCAACCAACATATAGAGTAGTCTAACTCACGTTCATGGCTTCTGATAGCGTATGTTGCCGCTGAGCGCCCTGCGTATCACTGAAGTCCAGCCTGAGTGTCAGCTCCTGCAGCTGCTGGCTCTGCTCGTTCAGCAGCTGCTGGGCTTTGTGTTCTCGCTTCAGCGCCTCGTTCAGCTCCACACACACGCGCTCAAACTTGTCCATGGTCACAAACTTTACCGGCTGCATAAAGAAAAGTGGTAATGTTACGTGGTGGAGTTGTAGTCGAAGTATGATAAACACACTAGACACACACGCACGTAGAGTTCTTTTAAATAGACCTCATTCAGCTGCAATCCGTCAACCGTGGCTTAAGGATGTAGACAAAACTGGAGTAACAGTTCCAACAATATTTAATTCAGCGATGCGATATCCACAAAATAATGCACTTTCAAATGCACAAACTACTGAATACAAAGTCTCTTCTGCGATGTCCACACTACGACTCAAAGTTTCTCATACACAGCGTCTCTCGCAATAAATTGCGTATCTCTACAACTGACAAAGCAAGACAATGTACTACTCACAGGCTTTCCCAGCGCCCTCCTTATATACACTATCAAAATCTAGAATCTTCTACGGAAATCTTGAACTCAAACAACCAGAACAAAACGCGCAGCCGAAACTCATTAACATGAACTTTCCAGAAACAATATAACAGGCTACAAAAATACGGCTGCTCACTTCAGCTCTAAATTCTAGCGTATAATAAAGACACATAAAAGTATGGTATCCCTATCTATGATAGCTCAAAAAGGTACGAGAACATTCACCAAACAAAATAAAAGCTGCTCACTACACGCGCACAGGAAAAGTAGTGAAAATGTAGCGATGTCAGATGTCAACTAACCGACGTGACACTTACGAGGCCACCAGACAGTGCGACCTGTCTACAACGTTCCGGACTAAACAAAACGAAATCGGCTCTACTCATGAACAAAAGAAAATCTTACTAAAAAGGTACAAAATCATAACCGTGATAGCTCAAATAAACAACATATCATTACCTACGAATAACACATGTACGCTCTCACAGGATAACACAACCACAATTGTAACAGGTAATTTGGTAGAGATTAGCATGTACTTAGGTGGAGATTAGCATGTACTTAGAGATTAGCATGTACTTAGGTAGAGATTAGCATGTACTTAGGTAGAGATTAGCATGTACTTAGGTAGATATTAGCATGTACTTAGGTAGAGATTAGCATGAACTTAGGTAGATATTAGCATGATCAATTAACTCTTTCACTGACAGTGATCGCGTATTTAGCGTTAAAAAAAACTGCACACTGAACGACATTGTTTCATCAAAAAACATTACCGATGGCATTACTGTATGGAAGTAGCACTTAGCCTATCAATTTCAGCCCGGGATCGTTGTGTACAGCAACGCCACCGGGGAACCCCCAAGTGAGCTGTACCAACGTCCCTGAACAGCTTCCCTTTACTGAGTAGTCTCCCTTACCTTATACGGCACATGCGCAGCCGTTACCAGTTTCTCGCGCTTAGCTTCCGGTTGTCGGTTGTCAGCCCAAACGGCTCCCTTCTTTGGCTTTCTTTTTCGGCCTTTCTAAGTGTGTAGAAGTTCGGTCTTGGATACTGTCATAGTCCGGAGTCCCCGAGTTTTCCGGCCAGGCAGCGGCATTGATCTGTGGATCTTTCTTTGCTTCGTATCGAACGAAAATTCTCGGCGCGTTTCGTGTTCCGACATCATGACCGTTGCCGGTGTTCCTTTTACGCCGTACCTTTATTCTGTTTGTTACAGAATGCAAGTTCAGCCGTGTCGGCATTGTAAGGATCTTCAGTGGCCCACTGAGAATCACTCCATCTGCCTTCCGTGTTCTGGATGCTCCTCTTCTCGAACGTGCCACTTGTGTGCCTCGTGGAGGGAACTTCAATGGTCGCAGTTGTGGAGTCTCCTGGAACGAGTTTTGTGATTTAGACATTGTTGCACGTTTTTCTTCTTGAGCGCAAGTACACCGCGATAATGCAGCGTCCGATACTTTTCGGCATGCAGGTAAAACACGATGGTAAGTTGGTCCCAGACTGTGACATTGCTACAGTTTGGCAGCTGTGACTGTTGTGGACCTGCTGACTTCAACACAGGACACATTCTGGAGGTTCTCCATTTCTCCTTTTGGTATGTACTCCTTTTTTCTCTCTCTCTCATTGCGTTATGGCGCTCAAAGGCAGGGCCTTAACCTTGAATGGCCACGTGTTATGTCCACATGAGATCTTCCTGCCCACATTTAATTTTCCTATCCAGTTGCCAGACGGTAAGGTCAGTTAGTGACAGTTGGTCCTGGCAGGACTCGCCACGGTCCGTCTGTGCAGCAACACGCAGCTTACTCAGCTTGACATAGCGATATTATTAACCATATGAGGAGCGGGAGACAAGAGGCTTATGTCATATTGACCTTTTGACATGCCAGTACCTCCTGACAGGGGTCACCGCCTTAACAGCAAGTTTGACCACTGGTCCTGTTATCAATAACTTCAACCGTTGGAAAATAAAGGTTCATTGTTCATTGTCTTTATCCTGTCTCGCACTGATGTGTTCCCATATGCCAGTCCAGACATTCTGGCTGTTGGGGCCTTCAGTGGCCCACCGACATGCACACCTTCAGCATGCCGTGTGCCGGCTGCTTGGCTTCTAGATATGCGGCGTGCATGCCCCTTGGCGGAACATTCCGTGGTTGCAGTTATGGGGCTTATTGCAGCAACGACCCACTGCCCCACAGAACCCACGCGTGCAGCGGGGTAGTCTGCCCGCCAGGAACACTCGTACTGCTACACTGCCTTCTGCCTTACACTGGCTATCGGCGTGCGCTATCAGATGCTGTGGCGTCCAGTGGTTGCAGTTTTGGGGCTTCCTGCGGCAACAACCCACTGCCCCCCCCCCGGGACCCACGCGCGCAGCAGGGTAGTCTGTCTGTCCGGAACACCCGTACTGCTACACCGCCTTCTGCCTTACACCGGCCATTGGTGTGCGTTTTCAGACGATGTGGCATCCACAGCCTGCTCAGCCCAACCACCGATATATTGCGGAACATTCCGTGGTTGCAGTTATGGGGCTTATTGCGGCAACGACCCGCTGCCCCCCAGAACCCACGCGTGCAGTGGGGTAGTCTGTCCACCAGGAACACTCGTACTGCTACACTGCCTTCTGCCTTACACTGGCTATTGGCGTGCGCTATCAGACGCTGTGGCGTCCAGTGGTTGCAGTTTTGGGGCTTCCTGCGGCAACGACCCGCTGCCCCCCCGGGACCCACGCGCGCAGCAAGGTAGTCTGTCTGTTCAGAACACCCGTACTGCTACAACGCCTTCTGCCCTACACCGGCCATCGGCGTGCGCTATCAGACAATGTGGTGTCCACGGCCACCATCTTACACCCAGTCTTCTCACCCACGACGCTCCCCTCACTCTCACAGACAGTTCGTGGGCTATGGAGCTTGGTGTTGGGCCCCCTCCCCCAGGGCGTTCATAGGGCTACGCGTCCCGACCACTCCTGTAGCCACACATGTGAGTACACGCCGTGCTTTGCCTGTTTCAGGTTTGGAAACGGCGAGAGCCTTACGAGCCTCGGTACATCCTTTGGACTATGCAGTCCGTCTCGCCTTCTGAAGCATTCCTGCACTTCCCATGCACAAGCTTTGGGCATGAAACATGGTCCTCCTGCTCGACACTCCGTTCAGTTGGAACTGGACGTGGACAACAGGATCTTCAGCCTCCCCACTTCTTCGGCTTCCCGGCCTTTGGTCTCAACAGACGCCATATTCGCCAGAGCCAGGCATGATTCCTCGAGTCCTACGTCCTGTTATCTCGACGACCTGCTCCTCAGGAATCAGGCCTCGCGCTAGCGGCGGACAGGGACGCTCTTCTAGCGCTGCTTTGCTGCCTCGGATTCTTCCTCCATGATGGAAAGTCGGACCTGGTGCAGTCGTACCTGGTTGTCCACCTCAATATGGACTTCTGACTAATCTCAACCGGTAGTCTACTGGAGCCTCGGATCCAGAAGCTGTTGACCTTGGCGCAGCAAGTCTCCCTAGCGGTTGCGCTTCTGGCCAGGACCTGGCTCCAGCTCTTGGGACTGATCAGTGTGGCGGTGGACCTGTTAACACTTGCCAGACTTTACGCTCGACCGCTTCAACTACTTCTGCTACTTCACTGGCGTCTGTCCTCACGAGATCTCTCAGCCCCGGTCCCAGTCTCATTGCTGATCAGGCCGCTTCTGGCGGCCGGTGGCATCCAATCATTGCCTTCTCGGCGCTCAACAAGTTTCTTTCGGCTCCCCCCTTCCGCATGGAGACGGCGCGGGCGCTTCGGGCCGCCGTCCAACCTCTGGACGACCTCCTGCTTCGGAATCAGAACTCTGACGCCCTCGCGACGGACAGAGACTCGCTGCGGGATCTCCTTCGACACCTAGGCTTCCAGGTCAACGAGGGAAAGTCGGACCTCTTGCCGTCTCGTCGGTTTATACACCTGGGCATGGAATTTCTGACCGACCTTAACACCGTGTGTTTGCCCGAGCTTCTGCTTCGTTGGATCTTTGAGACCAACATATCAACTGACTGGAGTTGAAGGCGGTGTGATTGGCCCTCTTTCACTGGGAATGTGAAATCTGCCCTATAGTCACGTTCCACATTTTCCTGAGCCTGTGACAATGGTCGTTTGTACCAAAAGTAAAACGCCGACACGAAATGTCCAAGTAACAACCAACAGAGATGTCTTTATAATTGGCTTCTTTTCGGCACTGGTTTGTTTGATGCATGTCTATATGGCATGTCAGCATGTGAAATTAATTAATGTAAATGCAAAAACATGATTTCCGGCATTGAATACTTACATCTGGCCTTTTCTGAAAATGTTGGTTGTTTCGGTGGGCATAAGGTGCTATATATGATCACTTTGTCAGTTCATTGTTTTTACTTATTCTGTTTCAAAAAGAAATTATTTGTATAAGTAACCTTTTCAGACAGGTGGAAGTGTGAAGATTATTTTATCCCTTTTGAGGTTCCCTTTGCACCGACGCCAGCCGCTCAGGTTGGGGCGCGCATCTCCTGCCGAGCTTTGCTTCAATTTCGGGACAGTGGCCGCCGAGCCTCTCGGACAAGCACATATGGTCCCTCAGTCCAGAGATTTTGAAGATGATATGTGCCCGCTGGGAGACTCCCTCCATCGATCTATTCGCGACGAGGTGGAACAGTCCACTGCCAGTCTTTGTGTCTCCCATTCCGGACCCCCTCGCGTGGGGAGTGGATGCTCTGTCTCTTCCTTGGGACGGCCTCGTGGCCTACGCCTATCCCCCCATGGTTCTGATCATTCAGAAGCTCCGGGGGTGCAACGCGGTCCTCCTCCTGGTCGCCCCGGGGGTGCAACGCGGTCCTCCTCCTGGTCGCCCCGTTCCACTGGACCAAGAGCTGGACGACTGACCTGTTGCGCCTCACCACGGAGCCCCCCGTGAGGCTACCGACGCCTCGCACGATGTTGAAACAGCCCCGACAAGCCCTTTTTCACCCGTGCCCGGAGAGGCTAGCCTTACACGCCTGTCGTTGTGCGGACGGCCCTCGCAGCACGAGGTTACTCGCATGCAGCAGTGGAAGCTATCGCTGCAGCCCGCAGACCATCCACCCGCAGAGTGTACGAAGGTAAGTGGCGCGTCTACCAGTCCTGGTGCGCGGCTCGACGCCTTTCCCCCACGACACTGACTATGTCACTCCTCGCCGATTTTTTTCTTATGGCTTTTTTGAGGACCAACACTTGGCGCCCATTGCCATACGGGAATACTTGGCTATGATTGCTGACACTTACAGACATTTGGGGCGTGAGGACCCTGGCGCGTGTAAAGATCTTTCGGACCTGATGGCCAATTTTGAGCTCCATCGTCCGGTTCCGCGCTCACTGGTGCCCCGCTGGGACCTTCCCTGGGTACTAACGTGGCTCAATTCTGCACACAATGAGCCCCTACCTCTGGCCTCTCTGGCCAACCTTACCAGGAAAACTTGTTTTCTCCTTGCTCTTGCCACTGCAGCGCGGGTTAGCGAGCTCCATGCCCTTTCCACAGAGCCCGCTTGCCTTCAGTTCCGGGCGGATGGCACAGTGCAGCTCCTCACTAATCCGGCCTTTCTCGCCAAAAACAGGCTCCCCTCTGCCCGGCCATAGAGATAATCACCATACAGCCGCTGCAGATTGCTTCCCAGTCCCAGGACTCCCGCCAACAGGACCCTGTTCGGGCCTTGAAGATATACCTCCGACGAACAAAACCTTTCAGGAAAAATCGCTCCCGCCTTTTTCTGCCCTTATATCGTGGCAAGTCGGACATTACTGCGCAGACTATCTCTTCATGGTTGCGGTGGATCATACGCTCCGCTTACGAGGACCTCTCCCCCTCAGGGGCCAAGCGGATGCGAATTCAGGCGCACGAAATCAGAGCTGTATCAACCAGCCTCGCCTTTGACCGCAACTGCGCAGTCTGGGACATTGTTGCCGCAGTTGGCTGGAGAGCTGAATCCACCTTTGTACGTTTCTATCTACGCGACCTCTCCGGCCAGCGGGACAGCCTGGCCCTGGTGGGTGACGTCTCAGCGGCTCAACACTCCCTGCCGGCTCACCATGCACATTCGGTACGTTAGCTGAAATTGTGAGGTGTTGCTCCCAGTCTTTTTCACTAATGCATCCGCAATCGCGGGGTAGTTGGCGGCGCCCTCCTCCTATTCGCCATTCTTCCATACAGTAATGCCATCGGTAATGTTTTTTGATGAAACAAATTTATTTTTCTCTAAAATATATTTTTTCGAGAAAATACTTACCGATGGCATTACTCGGAGGACCCTCCCACCTGCCCCGCTCGCCGCCAGTAAGCTAAGAGCGAAAACTGGTAACGGCTGCGCATGTGCCGTATAAGGTAAGGGAGACTACTCAGTAAAGGGAAGCTGTTCAGGGACGTTGGTACAGCTCACTTGGGGGTTCCCCGGTGGCGTTGCTGTACACAACGATCCCGGGCTGAAATTGATAGGCTAAGTGCTACTTCCATACAGTAATGCCATCAGTAAGTATTTTCTCGAAAAAATATATTTTAGAGAAAAATAAATTTTTCATGCATAAAAAAACACAGGACTAACAAGAGCTAAATCCTCGTGAGACCCCACAACTGTGGGGGCTGATGAGGATTGATGTCTCTTGCAGCTGGTTAGTGTTCACCTCATCATGGCAGCTAAAGGGTTCATTTTGGCTATTTTTTTATTTTAATTTTTGCATTCTATCTTGCATAATCTTTGTGCTTCTAGACTGTTCCTCTCACCTTATCCCCTGACGGAGTGATGAGCTGTCCATCCGACGATGACCCCAGACCCGCGATCTGCGTTTTGAGGCCGCCCAGCTCGGCCAGCAACTGTCGCCGTTCTACCTCCACTGTGTGCAAGCGCTGAGTAAAGTCCAGGATGTGGTTCTGCAGGGCGATCAACAGCTCCTGAAACACAACATGACACGTTCATGATGCATGATTTTCTCCTGCCAAGTGTGAGCCCGAGCAATCAAACCTATAACCTGAAGCGTCAGAAAATGCATGTTTTTGCACACAGCATATGTAGCACTTTCTGCACCACGGGGACATCTGCCTCTGGATATTTTTGCAATCTTAACCCCTCACTGCCACTGATCAAGAACAGCACAGATGTAAATGGGACAAACATGTGCCAAAGGAATATACAACTAACAAGAGACATAAACCCTCATGAGCCCCCGCATTTGCGGGGAGGGTTTATGTCTCTTGCAGCTGGATGGCGTTCGCCTGGCCTGGCAGTGAAGGGGTTGCCCCAACAGTTAAGGGGTTAACTCACGTTTTGTGTGCCAGTGCAATTCCTGCCTACACACCCAGGCATTTTACTGACCAAAACTGCCAGCGATGTGGTCGTGAAAATATCTGCGGTTCAATTTGTTTGTTTGTCTTTCACCCTTCCTGCAGGAACCATCATGACAAAAACCTTTGACAGCCAAAGGGAAAAGAGACGCGGGCAAGTGATATGCGTGTACAGAACGGCCCTCATATACGGCAGAATACTGATCAACTGATCTACCCAGAAAGTTCAAGGGTGGTGCCACAACTCTCAAATGTTATGCAATCTTTAGCTGGCACTCTCCACCACTGGGAATTGGTTCTTCTGCTTCCAAGTGTTGTATGGTCATGCAAATTGCGATTTCAGCCTCAAGACTCAATGCATCAAAAGCGCAGGTTCACCTACCTGAGAAGAAACCAAGAAATCTTTCTCCGCCACACTCTTTCCCTGCAGAGTGCGAGCCAGAGTGCGCCCCAGGCGACCCGCCAAAGACCGTCGTTCTCGCAGTCCAGCCATGGGTTGGAGGGTGACAGACGGGAAAAACTGAGCCATGTGATCCATCAGTTTAGAGAAGGATGAGCGAGCCGCTGCTACTAGTGCACGGTGCTCAACTTGTGCCCCTAGACAAATAGCCCAGTACACGGTTTATTCTCCCGATGTGAAAATCCTCCATGAGGCACAAAAATACAGGTCAGAAATAAATGACTGTAAAAGTTCAAACGTCACTTTAGACTTAGTGTTGTTTGTCTACCATAATAAATGACTGTAAAAGTTCAAACGTCACTTTAGACTTAGTGTTGTTTGTCTACCATAATAAATGACTGTAAAAGTTCAAACGTCACTTTAGACTTAGTGTTGTTTGTCTACCATAATAAATGACTGTAAAAGTTCAAACGTCACTTTAGACTTAGTGTTGTTCGTCTACCATAATAAATGACTGTAAAAGTTCAAACGTCACTTTAGACTTAGTGTTGTTTGTCTACCATAATAAATGACTGTAAAAGTTCAAACGTCACTTTAGACTTAGTGTTGTTTGTCTACCATAATAAATGACTGTAAAAGTTCAAACGTCACTTTAGACTTAGTGTTGTTTGTCTACCATAATAAATGACTGTAAAAGTTCAAACGTCACTTTAGACTTAGTGTTGTTTGTCTACCATAATAAATGACTGTAAAAGTTCAAACGTCACTTTAGACTTAGTGTTGTTTGTCTACCATAATAAATGACTGTAAAAGTTCAAACGTCACTTTAGACTTAGTGTTGTTTGTCTACCATAATAAATGACTGTAAAAGTTCAAACGTCACTTTAGACTTAGTGTTGTTTGTCTACCATAATAAATGACTGTAAAAGTTCAAACGTCACTTTAGACTTAGTGTTGTTTGTCTACCATAATAAATGACTGTAAAAGTTCAAACGTCACTTTAGACTTAGTGTTGTTTGTCTACCATAATAAATGACTGTAAAAGTTCAAACGTCACTTTAGACTTAGTGTTGTTCGTCTACCATAATAAATGACTGTAAAAGTTCAAACGTCACTTTAGACTTAGTGTTGTTTGTCTACCATAATAAATGACTGTAAAAGTTCAAACGTCACTTTAGACTTAGTGTTGTTTGTCTACCATAATAAATGACTGTAAAAGTTCAAACGTCACTTTAGACTTAGTGTTGTTCGTCTACCATAATAAATGACTGTAAAAGTTCAAACGTCACTTTAGACTTAGTGTTGTTTGTCTACCATAATAAATGACTGTAAAAGTTCAAACGTCACTTTAGACTTAGTGTTGTTTGTCTACCATAATAAATGACTGTAAAAGTTCAAACGTCACTTTAGACTTAGTGTTGTTTGTCTACCATAATAAATGACTGTAAAAGTTCAAACGTCACTTTAGACTTAGTGTTGTTTGTCTACCATAATAAATGACTGTAAAAGTTCAAACGTCACTTTAGACTTAGTGTTGTTTGTCTACCATAATAAATGACTGTAAAAGTTCAAACGTCACTTTAGACTTAGTGTTGTTTGTCTACCATAATAAATGACTGTAAAAGTTCAAACGTCACTTTAGACTTAGTGTTGTTCGTCTACCATAATAAATGACTGTAAAAGTTCAAACGTCACTTTAGACTTAGTGTTGTTCGTCTACCATAATAAATGACTGTAAAAGTTCAAACGTCACTTTAGACTTAGTGTTGTTCGTCTACCATAATAAATGACTGTAAAAGTTCAAACGTCACTTTAGACTTAGTGTTGTTCGTCTACCATAATAAATGACTGTAAAAGTTCAAACGTCACTTTAGACTTAGTGTTGTTCGTCTACCATAATAAATGACTGTAAAAGTTCAAACGTCACTTTAGACTTAGTGTTGTTTGTCTACCATAATAAATGACTGTAAAAGTTCAAACGTCACTTTAGACTTAGTGTTGTTCGTCTACCATATTGAAAATAGGTAGACTTTGAAATGGGGCTGGTCGGAGCACATTCCAGAGCATGCACATGACGTTTTTGGCATGCGGGGCAAAAATTCTGGCAAATAAGTAACAAGATAAAAATGACGTCACGTCTAGCTACACAAACCTTGATAGAGAACGTCTTTTTGGCACCAAAGCGCCGCGTGTGTGTGTGTATGTGTGTGTGTGTGTGCGTGCGTGCGTGCGTGCGTGCGTGTGTGTGTGCGTGTGTATGTGACAGCGACTAGAGCCTGCATTTGAGGATGGACAAGCTTGAAATTTTAGGACATTGTTCCTGAAAGAATAATCTCAAGACCTTTTTTAAAATTTTTTGATCAAGATGCTCATTGGCGAGAAAATGGCCGTTTCCCAACATCTTGAATGAGTTCGTTAACCAGCATTGTACCTCTAGAACTCTTTGAGTGATAATTACATATATATTCATGTTTTGGGGATTAATTTCACAAATGATTGAATCTTTTTTACGAAAAAAACATTCTTCTTATTAATAATCGCATGCTTTTTTCTATATAGTATTTACATAAGCCTACAGTTTGTCTTGGCTGTTGGGTACGATTAGGTCAATTATGGCCTGTATGCCCTAGGTGTGAAAATCAGTCGATTTTCTGCATCACTCTTTCAGAGTCATTTGTAAAACAGCTAACATAACTTTAATTTTTCTTTCACAAAAAAAAACTATCTTCTCATTAATACCCACATGATTTTTCATAAACAGTGTTTGCATAAGCCTGCAGTTTGTCTTGGCCTTGGGTAGGATTAGGTCAAATTGTGACCTGTAAGCCCTAGGTGTGAAAATCTATTATTCTTCTTCAAAATAGCTATGCTATGCCAGACCACAGAGCTTACAAAAGGCGGGAATCGCTGTGTGTCCGTATAATTATGTCTGTGTGCCAGTGTTTGTGGATCAGAGGGTGGGTTAGAGTAGAAGGAGATGGATTCCTGTCGCTACATGAGCCCACTGCGTGTACTAATGGCGGGAAGCGCGTGTGTCCGTCTTCATTTGTGTGCGCCGACGTGCGTGTTTATATGAGGTTGGCTTAGAGAGGAGGCAAATGGATCAGCATAATAAGCCTAAAAATATGAACAACTCTGAATGTTCCTAAAAGATAAAACGCATCTGAGCTCCAAACAATACGATAGACTTTGGGATGAAATCCTCATCTTGTTTCAAGTTGCTAACCCTTTCAGCCCCGGGTCCCTACAGCAGGAGATGGCTTGACCATGATAATTCAAGGGTAGTGCCAGATTAGCTTGGCGCCGCCAGGCGCCAAGCTAATCTGGCACTACCCTTGAATTATCATGGTCAATCCATCTCCGGCCACTGGAATGTAGTTGTTAGGCAACCTCCACAATGTGAGAAACGGGACCTTGGGGCTAAAAGGGTTAAAGACTGTGCACGTGTAGGAATGCGAAACTGCAATAACAACATTTCATTTTCGATGCATCAAAACGCCTCCTCAGCACACACACACAGGAAAATGCTAAAACATTCTGATGCACGCCCACCCACCTCCACTATATATGGAAAGTCTCGTGAGACTACACATACACATGAATTTGTGGAACAGCTCAATAAAAAATGGACTGTTCTGCAGTCCAACATCACCACGGGTGAAGATTTGGAAGCCATCTTTATGTGTGGCGGTTGTTTGTATAGTGTAGTAAAACCGTTCTCAAGCAACTGCGAAACACATACAAACAAGAAAGGCAAAGCCATTATGGCTCACGTGTATGACCGATTTACATGTGTATGACCTTTGTGACAAGGGCTGGCTTCTGCAGCAGCAAAATCCATGTTTTCTGAAAATGTAAGCATTTTTCACACATCTGTCAACCCCCCCAATTTGCAAAAATGTTGATAATACCTACAATTTTATAAAAAATCGGCATTTTACACACATTTGCCGGCCTCTTGTGACCCTTGACAGCCCTGAAAATGAGTGATTTTGGGGGGGGGGGGGGGGCGAGTATAAAAAAATCCACTCGCCAAATGCGAGTGCGCTCGTGCGTTTTCCAATCCGTACTTTTTCAGTCCTAAATCCGAAAGTGCCCGAACGTTCAACCTCCACTTCTCGAAATACTATGCAAGCAATAGAGACAAGTTCTACAACATTTTGGGCGAGTGCGTTAAAACATTTTTTTTACATTTCAAAAGCCTATCAATACGTGCATTTTCCGATCCGTACTTTTACAGTCCTCAATCTGAAAGTACTCTAACATCGGGCGTCAAACACTTGTGGTACATTATATTGTTGCGTTGGGCTATGTTCAGTAGTAAAATTTAAAGTTTGGCTAGTTACATTTTCAGTTTGGCTAATAAAACTTGAAAGTCACTAACCAAAGGATGGTGGGCAAAATTTTAGACTTTCAGGGCTGCTTGACCTTTCCAAGGGGTCATCCAAATTAGTATGCATAGATAGGTCTTACCATCAGGTATCTCTGTACCAAATTTGGGTTTGAAGTTGTGAATAGTATTTGAGGAAAAGCATCTTTTGTCAAAATATTGCTATTTTTCACCTATTTCCTGAGCTCTCGTGACCGTTGACCTTTCTGAGGGATCAACCAAATTAGTGTGCATAGAAAGGTCTTCCCATCAGGTATCTCTGTAGCAAGTTTAGGTTTAAAGTTGTGAATAGTATTTGAGAAAAAACATCTTTTGTCAAGATATGGCTATTTCGGACCCATATCCTGAGCCCTTTGTGACCCATGACCTTTCAGAGAAGTAATCTAAATTAGTATGCATAGATAGGTTTTACCATCAGGTATCTCTGTACCAAATGTGAGTTTGAAGTTGTGAATAGTATTTGAGAAAAAAACGTTTGTCCAAATATGGCTGTTTTTCACCTATTTCCTGAGCTCTTGTGACCCTTGACCTTTCCGAGAGATCAACCAAATTAGTATGAAAGGTCTTACCATCAGGTATCTTTGTACCAAGTTTTGGGTTTGAAGTATTATTTGAGAAAAAATAAATTATGTCAAAATATAGCTATTTTTGACATATTTCCTGATCCCCTGTGACCTTGACCTTTGTGAGAGGTCACTCAAACTGGTATGTTTAGAAAGGTCTTGCCACAAAGTATCCTTGGGCCAAGTTTGAAGAATGTGGCTTGAATAGTCTCGGAGAAAATGCCAACGTTAAAGTTTACCACGGATGCCGGACGACGGCGGACGGACGTACGACCACTGGCCCAAAACATACTCACTTTTGCTTCGCATTTGAGCCAAAAATAACAAGTTGAACGAGTGAACAAGTTGGTACGAGTAAATCTTGTTATGTCGATGTTCATTCTGGATTCCCATGGAGGATTTTATCGTGTTTATGAAAAAATGCAGAGTTTTGGCCATTATTTTTCACTGATGGGCGTTTTTTGTCTAGATACATGTACCTAAAAAGACAGAAAAAAAATCACAAGAAGCACCTTCATCTTTGATGCGGTGTGCAGCGTCTGTGACATCGGCCATGCAGGCGGCAACAGTGTCTGCCAGAGTGGAACTAGTCAACCAAGTAAGAAGCTGCGCCTGTCCAGGGGAGGGACCACTTGGTGAGGTCATAAGGGTGGACTCACTGTCGTCCATATAAGACTGGTCTCCACCGCCGCCCAGTACTGCGTAAAATTAATTTTTCTCTAAAATGTATTTTTTCGAAAAATACTTACCGATGACATGACTGTCAGGAAATAGTCTACTTGCTTACCAATTTTAGCCTAAGACCCGAAGGGTCCCCCCAGGAGGCTCTCGGGGATCCCTAACAGGGACGAGAGTAGCCTCCCATGCCCATCCGGTCACGTGCCACGTGGTGCATCCTTTAGCCAGTTGTCCACGGAGCTACCAGCGGAAAGCGAGGAGGAGGGAGGGACCTCAGAGTCATGTCATCGGTAAGTATTTTTTGAAAAAATACATTTTAGAGAAAAATTAATTTGTTTCCTCAAAAACATTACCGATGACATGACTGTCAGGAAGAATGTCAAAAAGGAGGAGGGTGCCGCACAATCCCTTCAGAAACCTCTCCAGGGACGAAAACGGCCCGTCACTCCTGATCACACACTCCCGACAATTTTAGCGAAGTGCAAACCTAAGGCGCCGAGGGCGCCTGGAGGGAGTGTTGTGCCGCAGAGATGTCGCCCACCAGTGTGAGGTTGTCACGCTGGACTGTCAGGTCCGGGAGGTAGAAGCGGGCGAAGGTAGATCCAGCCCGCCACCCCACTGCAGCCACAAAGTCCTTAACAGCACAGTTGCGGTCAAAGGCGAGACTTGCGGCCATAGCGCGAACTTCATGGGCGCGGATCCTGAGTGTCTAAGCTCCCTGTGGGGAGTGGTCGCGATAGGCGTATGACCCAGCGGAGCCAGGAAGAGATCGTTTGGGCTGAGATTTCAAAGCACTTGGTGTTCCCAGATGGTCACAAATCCAAGTACTAACCGAGCCCGACGTTGCTTAGCTTTGGTGATCAGACGAGAACCGGTGTATTCAACATGGTATGGCCGTTGGCTGTCGGTTCTGCCGGTGGTGAGCAGCAAAAGAGACGAGTCCGTCCCCTCCGGAAGGACTGGGAGCGTCGCAGGTAGATACGAAGTGCACGCACCGGCTCTGCTGCCGAGTCTCCCGAGGGAAGTCGGGCCCTTTAAGCGGCCGAATAGTGATGACCTGAGCCGCCGACAAGGGAGATCTAGTCTTAGCGAGAAAGGAAAGATCGGGGAGCAGTTGAACGGAGCCATCCACCCGGAACTGCATGCAAGAAGGTCGCGACGAGAGAGCATGGATCTCGCTGACGCGAGCTGTCGTGGCGAGGGTCACCAGGAAGCAGGTCTTCCGAGTCACGTCCACGAAGCGGGCCAGGTGGAGCGGTTCAAAACGGTCCGAATTCAGCCAGGTGAGGACCCAGGGAAGGTCCCAGCGCGGAACTAGCGAGCGGGGAACCGGACGCTGCAAGCCGAAATGCGCCATTAGGTCGGCCAGGTCCTTGCAGGCACCGGGGTCGGGACGGCCGAGGTGACGGTAGGTGTCGGCAATCATAGAAAGGTAGCCACGGATCGTGATGGGAGCCAAACCTTGGTCCTGGAAGAGCCAGAGAAAGAAGTCCGCGAGCTGAGGAGTCGTCAGGTCGACAGGGGAGAGGCGACGGTCAGAGCACCAGGTACGTAGCACCCGCCACTTTCCCTCGTAGACACGTCTGGTGGAAGGTCTGCGGGCTGAAGCGATAGCGTCCACTGCCGCACTCGAGAAGCCTCTAGCGGAGAGGGCGTGCCGCCCAATCGCCAGGCGTGTAGGAGAAGACACTCGGGGCAGGGGTGGAAGAGCGGCTGGCGGGGCTGCTTGAGCATCGTGCGCGGGGTGGGAAGCGGGAGGGGAGGGTCCGTGGCAAGACTGAGCAGGTCGGTAGTCCACGATCTGGTCCAGGAAAACGGGGCCACCAGAAGAAGGACTGCGTTGCATCCCCGGAGCTTGAGCAGGACTCTGAGGACCAGGACCATCGGCGGGGAGGCGTAAGCGACCAGCTCGTCCCAAGGGATCGAAGGTGCATTGACTGCCCAAGCCAGAGGGTCTGGAATCAGGGAGACGAAGAGGGGAAGCTGGAGGTTCCACCTCGTGGCAAAGAGATCGATGAGGGGAGTCTCCCAATGGTCGCAGATCAGGCGAAAGATGTCCCGGCGCAGGGTCCATACCGTGTGAAGAAGTTGACCCCGCCGCGAAAGGGAGGGGGCCAGGACGTTCAGGTGACCTGGAATATGACGCGCTTGGAGGGAAAAGCCGTGGTCCTCACACCAGGGAAGGAGTTGGTAGAGGAGGATGCGGAGGTCGGGGGAGCGGGTCCCTCCCTGCTTCTGTGTGTATGCAACGACTGTGGAGTTGTCGGAGAGGACGAGGAGGTCCTGTGCCCGAAGATCGGATTCCCAAGCGCGGAGGGCCTGCCAAACTGCATTCAGTTCCAGCCGGTTGATGTGCCGGGAAGCCAGGTTCACGGTCCAGCGGCCGGCCGTTGAGCGAAAACTCGGAAGAAGGTGCGCGCCCCAACCGGCGAGACTGGCATCGACGCAGAGAGAGAGACGGGGCAATGGCAAGGGCAGGGGGATCCCGGAGCCGAGCCAAGAAATGTCTGTCCAGCGAAGCAGATGGGGCCGCAGCATAGGAGAGATCGGCACCAGGGTAGAGAGATCGCCGGAGGACGGTCTCCAGAGGAGGAGAAGATGCAGTCGGAGAGGACGGGACTACAGACGACCGAGGGGAAGGAGATCTGCCGCTGCACTCATCAGGCCGAGGAGCTGGAGCCACACTCTGGCGGGGACAGCCGCTTCCTGAGCTACCAAATGGGCTAGATTGGCGAGTTCTGGATCCGAGGCTCGGGAAGCCGCACCAGGTTGAGGTCGGTCACAAACTCCATCCCCAGGTGAACAAAGTGGCATGAGGGCGAGAGGTCCGACTTGTCTGCGTTGACCAGGAAGCCCAGGCGAGATAACAGGAGGAGAAGAGCATCCCTGTCCTTGAGAAGAGAGACCACCGTCTGATTCCGCAGAAGCAGGTCGTCTAAAAGTTGGAGATCGGGCTGGAGGAGACCGTCGGGCTCTGGCAACCACGGCGTCCATGATCCGCGTAAAGACCCACGGGCTGAGGTTGAGACCAAACGGGAGGGCCCGAAACTGGTAAACAGTCCCGTCGATGGCACAGCGTAGATATCGGCAGGAAGCGGGAAGCATGGGACGTGCAGATAAGCATCGGCCAGATCCAGACTGACGCCAAAGTCCATGGGCTGAACAGCGGCACGAAGGGCCCTGGCTGTCTCCAAGCGGAAGGACGGGGCGGCAACGAACCGGTTCAAGGCGGAGAGATCGATGATCGGCCTCCACTTGCCTCCAGGCTTGGGGACTACGAAGAGACGGCTGTAGAAGGCGGGGGAGTCGTGCCGAGCGACGACCTCTGTCGTAGGTTTCCGTAGGAGAGCGGAGACCTCCCCGCGAAGGGCGTAGGCCTTGGTCCGGTCAGACGGGATCTTGGACCACAAGGGGGAGTGTTGGGCCAACGGTCCTTGTTAGCTTCCTTCAGGGACTGCCAGGAGGGGCCGAAAAGGAGCGGGGTGCCAACAGGAGCACGTGGAGCTGTGACTTCACACCGGGGGGGAAGGCCAGGGCAGGCATGGAGAACCACATCAAGCCGCATCAGGGCACAGTTGGCGGCGGCTGCCATGGAGTTGACGGACGAATGGTAAGCCGCTCGGTTGGCCGCAACGGCCAAGGTAAGGAGATCCGACAGCAGGGAGGAAGAGAAGGAAGCCAGTCCGCCTCGATATGGTTAATGAAGGCTTGGGTGAGAAGCTCTAAAAAACCCGAACAGGAGAGGGAGTTCCGGATGAAGGAGACGGTGCGTTCTAAGCCACGAGGCAAGGTCCGCTGGAGCTGGGAAGGGCCGCCCGCTAGCACAAGCGCAGGCGGATCCGCCAGTGGCAGGGGGCATGAAAGGGATTGCGAGTGGACAGAGTACCAGGACTGCCGAAAGGCGATGTCGACACCGGAAGGCCAGCGGCGATCGGAGAAGAAGTCCGAGTCAGACGCGGGATCTCATTGGAGGTGAGCAGAAAGAGCGTCAGCCCGGTCATGGAAGGCAGGCGGCTGGGGAAGAGACTTGAACGTCATAACTTGACGGGCAGCGTCTACAAGGCAGCAGCTTTCCTCTTGAGTGGAGGGGGGGGAGGGAGGGCAAGCATCTGCGGGAAGGCAAGCTGCGATGAGACGGGCCGCGTCGTCCAAGGGGCGTAAGGTCTCGCCACGTGGAGTGAACAGGGCAGCAGGAGACGCCGGGTCATCCACCGGAGAGGGCGAACGGCTGCCCGAGCCAAGAAAGCCCGAAACAGAATCCTCCGGAAGCAAACTTAAGGTCTCAACGTCGACGGCAGACTGAGGCGGTGGACGAGGGGAAGACCGAAGAACGGAGGGCGCAGGCAACCTGACCCGCGGGGAAGGCGGTGGGGGGGCCGAAGGGCTAAGCCGCCGACGCCACGGGGACACTGGAGGCGAAGGGCGCCGGGAGCGAGGAAGACGGCGGTCCAGGGGAGAACGACTGCGACGAGCACGAGGCGAAGGAGTCCAGTCGTCCCTACGACTGCTACGGGAGGAGCGGAGGGGAGGGGCGCCGAGAGGACACCCGCTGCGGAGAACGACTATGCCGACGGAAAACACAGGAGGAAGTCGAGCGGGAGGACGACAAATGCCTATCCATGCGACGAGGGCTATGACGTCGATCCACGGAGCAGCGCCTGGAGGAACGGGAAGTGTGGGGACGGACCGTCCCATCACGAGGTGTACGAAAAGGCGACAAAGGTTGCGGTGCCTGGGGCTCAAGGAGGGGGGCACGAAGCCGGCTTGGCGACTCGTCATAGGAGTCAGCGGGCTTAGAAGCTGGGGCCGAAAGGCCGACGCGTGTACTAATTGGCGACAACGGTCGCGGTGCCCAGGGCTCAAGGAGGGGGGCACGAAGCCGGCTGGGCAACTCGCCGGAGGAGTCAGCGGGCTTAGAAGGAGGGGTCACAAGGCCGACGCGTTCACTAAAAGGCGAGAAAGGTCGCGGTGCCCGGGGCTCAAGGAGGGGGGCACGAAGCCGGCTTGGCGACTCGCCGTAGGAGTCAGTGGGCTTAGAAGCAGGGGCCGAAAGGCCGACATGTGTACTAGTTGGCGACAACGATCGCGGTGCCTGGGGCTCAAGGAGGGGGGCACGAAGCCGGCTGGGCGACTCGCCGGAGGAGTCAGCGGGCTTGGGAGGGGCCACAAGGCCCACGCGTGTACTAATAGGCGACAAAGGTCGAGGTGCCCGGGGCTCAAGGAGGGGGGCACGTAGCCGGCTAGGCGACTCGCCGGAGGAGTCAGCGGGCAAGGTCGGTGTGGACACCGTAGCAGTAACAGTCTTACCAGTAATACAAGGCGTGCGTTTCCCCCAAGTCCGAGGAGGGAAGCTTGAACAAGTCCCGGCATGCCGCGGTAGGTCCCACGGAAGGCGGACAGTCGCGGACAGGCGTGGGCCGCTCGCGCCGGTAGAACTTCCCGAGTTCAGACCAAAGATCCTCCGGCCACGAAGAGCAGACAGCGCAGACGAGGTCAGAGGAGCAGCCGGAACATGGTAAACACACAGTGTGCCGGTCACTAGGCCAGTGGAAGTCGCCACAATGGGGACAGGTGCGCACTTGGTAACTGCAACACATACCCAAACATGAAAGGCGACCGGCGGCGGGTAACTAACCCCGCCCTGCAAAGTTCCGAAATAGGTAACGAGTGAAACTTACTGGGAAACGCGGAAGAAAACAAAGAGTAGTTCGAGTTGAGACTGACGTCCGGCCCAGCCGGGCGAGACGTAGGAAGCGGCCGAGACTTTACCTTTCCATGGCGGAGTGGCGAAGCGTCGAAGCACAAACCACCGCTTGTGACGGGAGTCTAGACGGCTCCAGGCCCAGCAAGCTGAACGAGGCACAGACGAAGCTAGGCAGAGAAAAAGGAGGCCAAGCAAAGCAGAGGAAGACGGAAGGCAAGGAGAAGGACGGCCGGTGAGGGACGGTCGCATCGTACACACTCTCGGAAGGTCAGGGTCTACAAAACGCGTGCGTACGCTAACAGCGAAGTAGACAACTGGCTAAAGGATGCACCACGTGGCACGTGACCGGATGGGCATGGGAGGCTACTCTCGTCCCTGTTAGGGATCCCCGAAAGCCTCCTGAGGGGACCCTTCGGGTCTTAGGCTAAAATTGGTAAGCAAGTAGACTATTTCCTGACAGTCATGTCATCGGTAATGTTTTTGAGGAAACAAACATGATTAGTCTGTCATAGTTCCATGAGGTCAAATTTCAGCCGCTTCAGGCATGCCACCACAGAGAAGTGTGACCCACCCTGTCAGGTTTTATAACAGCACATGTTCTCACGCATACTGGATACATACAAATTCTTTCACCCCAACTTAATAACAGAAAACTGCATACAACATGCATACCTAAATTGTACTCACATAATGTATCCCCTCCCGAATCAGATGAACAGTAAATATAGTAAACAATTACGAAACAATGATTACCGATACACACACAAAAACAGCAAAGGAATATCGCAAGTAAAAAAAAATTGATCTTGAAAAACCGACAAAGACAGAAACACAATTAGAAAGGATAAGCATTTTGTGTGCAGAATGCTATACCGACCAACACAAAGTTCAATTGTGTTGTAAATGTTATACCGACCAATACAGAGTTGAATTGTGTTGTAAATGCTATACCGACCAACACAGAGTTCAATTGTGTTGTAATTGGTTTTTTTTCTAAAATCCAGACCAAACAGGTGACTTCAAAGCCTGTAAAATGTAGAGAAGAACCCAATGGAGAAAGAAACACGCTTAGAAAAGACAGTTAAAATAGACATTTTTTACCTATTTCCAGAGCTCTTGTGACCCATGACCTTTTTGATAGATCAACCAAATTGGTATGCACAGAAATGTCTTACCATCAGGTATCTTATTACCAAGTTGGTATGCACAGAAATGTCTTACCATCAGGTATCTTATTACCAAGTTGGTATGCACAGAAATGTCTTACCATCAGGTATCTTATTACCAAGTTGGTATGCACAGAAATGTCTTACCATCAGGTATCTTATTACCAAGTTGGTATGCACAGAAATGTCTTACCATCAGGTACCTTATTACCAAGTTGGTATGCACAGAAATGTCTTACCATCAGGTATCTTATTACCAAGTTGGTATGCACAGAAATGTCTTACCATCAGGTATCTTATTACCAAGTTGGTATGCACAGAAATGTCTTACCATCAGGTACCTTATTACCAAGTTTGGGTTTGAAGTTGCAAATAGCATTTGAGGGGAAAAAATTCAATTTTGTCAAAATATGGCTATTTTAATCTTTTTCCTTATGCCTGTGACCTTGGCCTTTAAGTGTGGTCACTGAAATTGGTATGTTTAGAAAGGTCTTGCCACAAAGTATCCTTGGGCCAAGTTTGAAGAGTGTAGCTTGAATAGTCTCCAAGAAAATGCCAACGTTAAAGTTTACGATGAATGACGGCAGTGGGACGACAGACGGATGACCACTGGCCCAGAACATACTCACTTTTGCTTTGCACGTGAGCCAACCAGCAAGAGGCAAAGAGCAGCATGAGCCCCCACACCTGCGACATCTCATGATGTTCTTTGCCTCTTGCAGTTGGGTAACATTCACTCATCCCTTCAGTGAAGGGGTTAACCGCTTACCTGGACCAAGAATGTGTGTAAGCCTGACCCCGCCCGTGCAGACCATGATTCCATTTCCAGCAGACACGGAGTCGTACGCCACAAAGCACCGACAGCACAGGCGGCCGAATCGAATCAAACGATGGGCGGCCAGCACCGCGATCACACCTACACGGAACTGCACCAGCCGATTTCGCTGAAGCCCTCGCTTTCTGTCCCTCTCTGGTGCGTCGGGAGTCTGGAAATGGGACAGAGTGATAAGCAAAAATCACATATGGAGTCAGAAATCATTGATGATTTGTCATGATGCAGGGAAACTAAATCCATTTCCCAGTCGCCAAATACAAGTAAATTTCTTGTCCCAGGAGGCTAAAGTCATATTTCTAGGAGCTAGAATGGTGAATGTAGATTCCATGCAATCATGGGTTTCAGTGTTTCCAAAGATTTGAATGCTGACATTTCTTTAGATCGCCAGTGTACCTGTGACATCTCCGTGTTGAGGACGTTGACGAGATACTGCGCCCGTTCGCGACAGTTGTCCCACACAACCATCTGCTCCTCCAACAGGTGGCGCTGCGAAGCCAATGCATTGCTGCGTGCATAAAGCGGGTACACAGCACCGCATAGCATGGCACATGCACACAGCAATGTGTTGCAACGTGTCTGGGTCTCCGTTAGTTGCTGCCGCAGCGTGGAACACTCAGACTCCAGACCCTGTTGAACGCTGCCTGTTGCTCGCATCTTCTCCCACGCCTGGTCGGCCATTGCCTGGCTTTTCTGAAAAATTAGACAGATGAGATCATAATCTGCAGGTAACTTGAAAAGCATATACCTCAATGCTCACATGCACAACCGATCTGCAAAATGTTTCTGACTTGTGACCTGCACTTTTGAGAGGCACTCAGAATGAAACTGTCTTGATGTAAGCTACCACTGCGGGGGCTGATAAGAATCCTGCAGATGGGTTGCATTCACCTTGTTCCAGCAGTTAAGGGGTTAAACATGCAAATAGGACAGCTGTGCACATGCCACGGTAGGCTGACATCAGCCACAGGACCATTTGCACACCAGAGCATTGTAATTTAGGCTTAACTCATTCAGCCTGGCGCACGTATTTTCCAAATTTTGGAGGCGTCATCTAATGACTATGCACCTGTTGCAGGAGATGGATCGACCATGATAATTCAAGGGTAGTGCCAGATTAGCTTTGCGCCTGTCAGCGCCAAGCTAATCTGGCACTACCCTTGAATTATCATGGTTGACCCATCTCCTGCTGTAGTGCGTCAGGGCTGCATGGGTTAATACTGGCTGCTATATTTATGTTTTTACAAATCTTGGTCTGTGTGACTGCAGATAAGCCAGTAGCTGTACATAGTGACACGGGGCGCAGCTGATTCAGGCTTAGCCTTTCACACCTTAATGTTGACGAGACCATACTTCATTGAAGGTCAGTCTTTCCAACCTTTGTGCGTTGCTGTAGATCGGCCAAAAGCTGCGCATAGTGCTGTTCCATTTCTTCCTTCTGTTTGGTCCACGACGCCTCACGATCGCGTGCTAGGGTGGTCAACCGTGACAGCTGTTCCTCATGTTGATTCTGAAGTTCCGCGACAACATCATCCCGCGATTTCAGATTGTCCGTCAGGTTCTTCAGCTACAAAGATAAGACAAAGAAGGAAAGATATGGTATGCTTCAGAAGAGGAAGGCCGGAACAGAGAGAAACATGCTTCAGAAGAATAGCTGTTTGTTGTCGTTTTTCTGAGGCCGATAAAACAAGGAGGAAAGAACTCACATTAACACTCTGTCAGTAGCGACTTCTGTTGCCATGGTTCCTGCAGGAATCATCGCGACAAGTCGCTACGGACAGTCACAAAAATAATTAGATTGTTTAAAAATTTGATACACAAGACTTTCAATTTATGGTTTTCGGTCTTTCCATCTGCCAACTTTTATCTCAATTCTTTACCTTTTCCTCTGCTCGCTGAAGCGCGTCCACCATGGCGGCAACCCGCTCATACACCATCTCAGTCAGATCCGACCATGAGAACTGGTTGAGAGGTTTGTCTTGCTGGGACACTAACACCCTCCCGGCCAGCAGTCGTTGGTACAGGCCATGCAAAAACGCAACTTTTTCCTGCAGAAGGCAAGTGATACAACAACAAGATACTGGTGATGGTGAACAGTGATGAAGACACGCAACAGAAACCTCCCAATGTCTCATGCTGTATCAATGTAGTGCTTGTCAATGTCAAATGCACTCTACACTCCTAATAGAAACCTCCCAATGTCTCATGCCCTCCCCCCCCCCCCCCCCCCCCCCCCCTCTTGTTTTGTGCTGTTAACATATTGTTTTAATGTTGTAGTTTAGCACGGACAAACACGAAAAGAGGCCTGTGCGCCTATTGTTTCCATCCTTGAGAAATAAAAGTATCATCATTCATTCATTCATTCATTCAATCAATTTAGTGCTTGTCAATGTCAAATGCACTCTACACTCCTAATAGAAACCTCCCAATGTCTCATGCTGAATGAATGTAGTGCTTGTCAATGTCAAATGCACTCTACACTCCTAATAGAAACCTCCCAATGTCTCATGCTGAATGAATGTAGTGCTTGTCAATGTCAAATGCACTCTACACTCCTAATACAAACCTGCCAGATGTCTCATGCTGTATGAATGTAGTGCTTGTCAATGTCAAATACACTCTACACTCCTAATACAAACCTGCCAGATGTCTCATGCTGTATGAATGTAGTGCTTGTCAATGTCAAATGCACTCTACACTCCTAATACAAACCTGCCAGATGTCTCATGCTGTATGAATGTAGTGCTTGTCAATGTCAAATACACTCTACACTCCTAATACAAACCTGCCAGATGTCTCATGCTGTATGAATGTAGTGCTTGTCAATGTCAAATGCACTCTACACTCCTAATACAAACCTGCCAGATGTCTCATGCTGTATGAATGTAGTGCTTGTCAATGTCAAATACACTCTACACTCCTAATACAAACCTGCCAGATGTCTCATGCTGTATGAATGTAGTGCTTGTCAATGTCAAATGCACTCTACACTCCTAATACAAACCTGCCAGATGTCTCATGCTGTATGAATGTAGTGCTTGTCAATGTCAAATACACTCTACACTCCTAATACAAACCTGCCAGAGGTCTCATGCTGTATGAATGTAGTGCTTGTCAATGTCAAATGCACTCTACACTCCTAATCCCTTTAACCCCTTCAGTGCCAGCTGACCCAGATTGTGTTTTGCAGCGTCTGTTGATTCAACACAAAATGCCCTCGCTGTCCAAAGAACGTGGACACAAAGCGATGTCGGCAAGAGGCATAGATCCTCATGAACCCCCGCAACTGCGGGGGCTCATGAGGATCTATGCCTCTTGCAGTTGGCTTGTGTTCAAATATTCTCGGCACTGAACGAATTCCTTCATCTGCCCATCCATCTATTCGTCTATCCAGTTACCCATCCATCAATCCGTTCACCCACTCGATCATTAATTTCTAGATTATTCTTGTTGCCACAGCCACAATAACGTGCTACTTGCCTCATTTTCCTGTTTCTGTCTCTTCACCAGCTTCATTATCTGGAGAGAAAAAAACAAGCCACGTTCGCTTCTAGATTTCGCACAAACGACAAACAATTTTTAACAGAATTTGACTTATCGTGCACAGTTCTTAGATGTTTAACTCTTAAGTCATAAACGCCCAGAACTAAATGACTGCCATTCATTTAGTTCTGGGAGTTCAAGAGTTCATCTACCTTGTGAAGGCAAATGATAATATGTCCATTTTTATGAAAGGCAGTCAGTATTTTTTTCATGAAAAGCGAGATTTTCATCGTAACACAGTGCAACTCTAGCTTTTTACAAAAAAGACTTACTGCCTTTTGCCTTCACATGGCAGAATTTCCACTCACTCATTCCCACCCATGAACTTGTACACAAAATTGTATTTACGAAGCACAGTACACAAAGGAGTGTATATATACTGCTTTCGCCTGTCTTCTTTTTAACTCCCACCTCTTCAGAGAGTTCCTGAATACGGCTGCGATCTTTGCCATGACTGGACGTGGTATTCTCAAGACTGGAGCGCAGTTTCCCCAACATGGACTCGACCTCGCCATAACTTGACCTTGCCCTGTTCAGCTCCTTCGCCGTGCGCGTGTAGTTCTTGTGAGCTTCCTGCACAAGGTAAAACAGGGTACAGTAGGATAAGGCAAAGCAAGTTTCGATAAGATCAGACTATACCTTTACACTATTGTAGTCAATCCACGTCTCACCGCTACATTAGAAGTAATAATAATAATAATAATAATGAGTATTTATATAGCGCTTAATCTTACTCAAAAGCTCTAAGCGCTTGACAATCTGTGCACAAAAATAAAAATACAATGACATAACAAACAAAGCACAATGCCCGAACACACCACTTTTACAATAAACTAAACAACAATACATACATAATAATTTATATTCTAATTAACATTCAGTCTAAACAAGGAGGATTGCAGAACTACAACTAAGGCATCAAACACTGGCAGTTATTCAAAGTAAAGCTTGAAGAGGTGAGTTTTCAACGACCTCTTGAAGTCAGAGACAGACTCACTGTAAAACAAGTAGCTTGTTTTAAGCTTCAATAAGATCAGACTATACCTTTACACTATTGTAGTCAATCCACGTCTCACTGCTACATTAGAAGTAGCTTGTTTTAAGCTTCGATAAGATCAGACTATACCTTTACACTATTGTACTCAATCCACGTCTCACTGCTACATTAGAAGTAGCTTGTTTTAAGCTTCGATAAGATCAGGCTATACCCTTACACTATTGTAGTCAATCCAAGTCTCACCGCTACATTAGAAGTAACTTGTTTTAAGCTTCGATAAGATCAGGCTATACCCTTACACTATTGTAGTCAATCCAAGTCTCACCGCTACATTAGAAGTAACTTGTTTTAAGCTTCGATAAGATCAGACTATACCCTTACACTATTGTAGTCAATCCAAGTCTCACAGCTACATTAGCACTTGTTTTAAGCAACCACAAGTTTTTGCAAAAACAAAGTGACCTTTAAAGACAGGCGCTCTCTCCAGAGAAGTCTTGAAGGGCTAACAGTGTCACCTCTCATTAAAGAACATCATTTAGGTGGCTACAGCCACAGTCACAGCCACAGTCACAACTACAGCCACAGTCACAGCTACAGCCACCTAAATGATGGTCTTTAAAGACAGGTGACACTATTAGCCCTTCCAGACTTCTCTTGAGAGTGGTTGCTGAAAATGAGTTCCGCTGTAGCGTAACGTCTCCCAAAGTTGCTCAAGTTATCATTAGCAACAAATGTGTGACAACAGCCACTCACCTCAAGGGACTTGTCCTTGGATTTGAGCATTTCCTTGCAGGAGTCCAATTCCTTGGTCTGTTTCTCACACGATTTCTTCAGTTTCGACACCTCAAAGATAAACGAAGATTTCACACAATTTGAAAGAACTGCGTTGAAACAAGAACTGACAACAATGAAAATGAAATGCTTCTATAGCGTTAGGTGAAACAAGAACTGACAGCAATGAAAATGAAATGCTTCTATAGCCTTTTACACTTGAGAATAAACAAGAATTTCACAACAGTCTTCAATTCACCCACTGCCAGCAACTAGTTCCCAGGAAAAGTCGGCAAAGACGTTCCAAGTGTGAGCCAAGGTTGTGAAGCTGTAGTGAGTACCCTGAACTCGGTTCACAAAGAGGATGTACATTCAGTTAAAAACAGGCTTAAAAGTCAAGCTATTGTGGCACCACAATTGAACTATCATGGTCCTGCTGGAGCGTGTCAGGGCTATAAATGGGTTAACACCGTTGTGCATGCAGTCCCCAACACTTAACAGGCCTCGGGGCTGCTTGCACAAGAGGGTTAACCCTTAACCCTATTAAAAGAAAAGAAGTACCCAACGGAGAAAGAAACACGCTTAGAAAAAACGGTACAACACAATTTATTAATATTTTGGGTAAATACCCTTTGTCAAAATAGACAAACAAACAGAGACATTATTTGCTACTTATCTTCAGATGCAGAAGGAATGTGCCACATTCCTTCTGCATCTGAAGATAAGTAGCAAATAATGTCTCTGTTTGTTTGTCTATTTTGACAAAGGGTATTTACCCGAAATATTAATAAATTGTGTTGTACCGTTTTTTCTAAGCATGTTTCTTTCTCCGTTGGGTACTTCTTTGCATTTCACACGCTTGGCAGTCACCTTTTTGGTCTGGATTGCTTAACCCTATTAGCCCCAAGGTCCCATTTCTCACATTTGGAGGTGTTGCCCAACGACTATGTACCAGTTTGCAGGAGATGGCTTGACCATGATAATTCAAGGGTAGTGCCAGATTAGCTTGGCGCCTGAAGGTGCCAAGCTAATCTGGCACTACCCTTGAATTATTAAGGTCAAGCCATCTTCTGCTGTAGGGATCCAGGGCCAAAAGGGTTAAACTCCCAGAACTAAATGACTTCCATTCTATAAAATGGAAGTCATTTAGTTCTGGAAGTGTAAGAGTGGATGATGTGTCAGGGTTGAATGAAGTGTAAGAGTGGATGATGTGTCAGGACTGAATGAAGTGTAAGAGTGGATGATGTGTCAGGGTTGAATGAAGTGTAAGAGTGGATGATGTGTCAGGGTTGAATGAAGTGTAAGAGTGGATGATGTGTCAGGGCTGAATGAAGTGTAAGAGTGGATGATGTGTCAGGGCTGAATGAAGTGTAAGAGTGGATGATGTGTCAGGGTTGAATGAAGTGTAAGAGTGGATGATGTGTCAGGGCTGAATGAAGTGTAAGAGTGGATGATGTGTCAGGGTTGAATGAAGTGTAAGAGTGGATGATGTGTCAGGGCTGAATGAAGTGTAAGAGTGGATGATGTGTCAGGGCTGAATGAAGTGTAAGAGTGGATGATGTGTCAGGGCTGAATGAAGTGTAAGAGTGGATGATGTGTCAGGGCTGAATGAAGTTGAAGAGTGGATGAGGTGTCAGGGCTGAATAAAGTGTAAGAGTGGATGATGTGTCAGGGCTGAATGAAGTGTAAGAGTGGATGATGTGTCAGGGCTGAATGAAGTGTAAGAGTGGATGATGTGTCAGGGCTGAATGAAGTGTAAGAGTGGATGATGTGTCAGGGCTGAATGAAGTGTAAGAGTGGATGATGTGTCAGGGCTGAATGAAGTGTAAGAGTGGATGATGTGTCAGGGCTGAATGAAGTGTAAGAGTGGATGATGTGTCAGGGCTGAATGAAGTGTAAGAGTGGATGATGTGTCAGGGCTGAATGAAGTGTAAGAGTGGATGATGTGTCAGGGCTGAATGAAGTGTAAGAGTGGATGATGTGTCAGGGCTGAATGAAGTGTAAGAGTGGATGATGTGTCAGGGCTGAATGAAGTGTAAGAGTGGATGATGTGTCAGGGCTGAATGAAGTGTAAGAGTGGATGATGTGTCAGGGCTGAATGAAGTGTAAGAGTGGATGATGTGTCAGGGCTGAATGAAGTTGAAGAGTGGATGATGTGTCAGGGCTGAATGAAGTTGAAGAGTGGATCATGTGCAGGGCTGAATGAAGTGTAAGAGTGGATGATGTGTCAGGGCTGAATGAAGTGTAAGAGTGGATGATGTGTCAGGGCTGAATGAAGTGTAAGACTGGATGATGTGTCAGGGCTGAATGAAGTGTAAGAGTGGATGATGTGTCAGGACTGAATGAAGTGTAAGAGTGGATGATGTGTCAGGGCTGAATGAAGTGTAAGAGTGGATGATGTGTCAGGCTGAATGAAGTGTAAGAGTGGATGATGTGTCAGGGCTGAATGAAGTGTAAGAGTGGATGATGTGTCAGGGCTGAATGAAGTGTAAGAGTGGATGATGTGTCAGGGCTGAATGAAGTGTAAGAGTGGATGATGTGTCAGGGCTGAATGAAGTTGAAGAGTGGATCATGTGCAGGGCTGAATGAAGTTGAAGAGTGGATGATGTGTCAGGGCTGAATGAAGTGTAAGAGTGGATGATGTGTCAGGGCTGAATGAAGTGTAAGAGTGGATGATGTGTCAGGGCTGAATGAAGTGTAAGAGTGGATGATGTGTCAGGGCTGAATGAAGTGTAAGAGTGGATGATGTGTCAGGGCTGAATGAAGTTGAAGAGTGGATGATGTGTCAGGGCTGAATGAAGTTGAAGAGTGGATCATGTGCAGGGCTGAATGAAGTGTAAGAGTGGATGATGTGTCAGGGCTGAATGAAGTGTAAGAGTGGATGATGTGTCAGGGCTGAATGAAGTGTAAGACTGGATGATGTGTCAGGGCTGAATGAAGTGTAAGAGTGGATGATGTGTCAGGACTGAATGAAGTGTAAGAGTGGATGATGTGTCAGGGCTGAATGAAGTGTAAGAGTGGATGATGTGTCAGGGCTGAATGAAGTGTAAGAGTGGATGATGTGTCAGGGCTGAATGAAGTGTAAGAGTGGATGATGTGTCAGGGCTGAATGAAGTGTAAGAGTGGATGATGTGTCAGGGCTGAATGAAGTGTAAGAGTGGATGATGTGTCAGGGCTGAATGAAGTTGAAGAGTGGATCATGTGCAGGGCTGAATGAAGTTGAAGAGTGGATGATGTGTCAGGGCTGAATGAAGTGTAAGAGTGGATGATGTGTCAGGGCTGAATGAAGTGTAAGAGTAGATGATGTGTCAGGGCTGAATGAAGTGTAAGAGTGGATGATGTGTCAGGGCTGAATGAAGTGTAAGAGTGGATGATGTGTCAGGGCTGAATGAAGTTGAAGAGTGGATGATGTGTCAGGGCTGAATGAAGTTGAAGAGTGGATCATGTGCAGGGCTGAATGGGTTAATGAGAAATAATCCGCACCTCATCCGTGGCAGTGTCCAGACGTCGTCGATAATGGGTCAACAGTTGCTTCAAGCTTTCCACCACTGCTGCCGGTACCGCGGCCTTCTTGGCTTTGGGCTCTTCCTTCTTTGACATCAATCCTTCGAGGAAAAAAAATGTGCATAACAAATGATCAGAGGCCTCTAAGTTCTTTGACATCATCCCTACCAAAAAGAAAAAAAGAATGATCAGAAGCAGATGTTTATCGTCAACCCAGTCTATAAACGCAGACTGAAAATGTGGGCCTGATTTCAACAAGTCAGTTTCAGCTCGCTTTAATCAGGCGTTATCCTTCTTTGATGTCAGTTCTATTAACAAAATCAACAACAAATTATGGGAAACAGACCCCTACTGGCAGCCCTGTGCATGAAAAGAAGCTGAAAATGTTGGCCTGATCAGAACTATTACTTTCAGCTTGCTGTGCCCTAGTTGTGCTCCCAAGCTGGAGACAGGCAGCGATGTAAGCCACAGGGGTGAGGGGGTAGCAGCCATGTACTACACATACTAGCATGCCTATTGTAAAGGCATAGATTGACATGAGCCCCAGTGGCTGTCTGTGTCTCTTGCAAGATGTGACTCCCTTGGACCCAGGTGGGTGACAATCCACAAAATAATGCCTTTTTAACTCATTCAGCATGACGCGGGTATTTCCCAGTCAAAAGAACCCCAAAGATCCCCCTCCGTCCAAGGAACATGCATAAAGTAGTATCAGCAAGAGGTATAGATCCTCATCAGCCCCCCGCAGTCGCTGAGGCTCATGAGGACCGATGTCTCTTGCAGCTGGACCGTGTTCAGATCTTCTTGGCAGCGAAGGAGTTTAAATTTTTGGGGCAGCAAAAATTTCGAATGCCTTGATATTAACCCATTCAGTGCCCAAGAAAATGTGTACACCACCCAGCTGCAAGAGGCGCAGATCCTCATGGGCCCCCGCAGCTGCCGGGGGCTCGTGAGGATCCATACCTCTTCCTGGCACCACTTTCAATCCACATTTTATTATTCCTAGGACAGTTGGGTTTTTTTTTTGGTGTTGAATCAATGAAGATTGCAGAAACACAATCTTTGTAGGCTGGCACTGAGCAGGTTAAACACTGGCATTAGCACGGGTGGTGCCAGATTAGCTTGGCTGCTGCAGACACAAAGCTGTTTTGGCATCACCACTGAACAGTCCCGCCATCCATTTTAGTGTAACAGGGCTGATGTGGCTAGATAGACGGCTCTGGAGGTGAAACGAATCAGCGCTCACTTGTCTTTTTCCCTTTCTCATCAGCGTCAAAGTTCATCAGAAGAAACTCCAGCTCCTTGAATGCCGTGCCGTAGGTTTCCTCTAGAAACGCCTGTCGCTTCTTGGCCTGAAACAAATGCAGCTAGCTGACACACTGAAAGATGGATCTCAGCCCTGTCAGGCCAAAGATATTAACCCATTTAGCCCTGATGCTCGACAGCAGGTGATGGATTGACCATGATAATTCAAGGGTAGTGCCAGATTAGCTTGGCGCCTTCAGGCGCCAAACTAATCTGGCACTACCCTTGAATTATCATGGCCACTCTATCACCTGCACCCGCTACACAGTTGTTAGGTATTGCTTCCAAAATGTGGGAAACGCAGCTGTGGGTGTAAAGGGTTAAGTCCAAGTATCACAATGAAAGTCAGGCTTTCCAGGGCAGACCTAGGCACTGGCGTGATGCCAAAAACAAATATCATGTCCTGGATTGCTGTGGCTTCTCCTGCAATCTGGACAGAACATTTATACAAAATGAAGTCAAACTGTTGCCGCTAGGGTTTCATGTGAAAGGAAAACAGACGATAGAGGTTGAAAACTCTTTAAATTAGATACAAGGAACGACATTTCGGATCAAAAATCCTTCTTCAGGCGACATGGAAACAGTCGTTACTTGTATCTAATTTAAAGGGTTTCCAACCTCTATCTTCTGTTATCCTTTCAGAAAATGTATACTTTTCCTTCAGTATCGCAGAATAACCCAAAACAGAAAGAAACATGCTTAGAAATGACAGTTCCAAACAATTTATTAATATTTCCTGTCTTAAATTCATTAACCCCTTGTACCCAAGGCTGCATCTCTCAAGTTTGTTACAGATAATGACTATGTACCAGCTGCAGAAGAAGGATCAACCATTACAATTCAAGGGTAGTGCTAGACTAACTTAGCGCCATCAAGCACCGGGATAATCTGGCACTACCTCTGAATATTGTCATGGTCTATCAATCTCCTGCTGTAGTGCGTCCGGGCTAAATGGGTTAAAAACATGTGTAAGAATGAATTCTCTATTGTGAGTTCACTTTATCAAGTCCGTAAGACTGAGCATGTCACACCCATTTTGAAGTCCCTTCACTGGCTACCTGTGTCCTCACGTATTCAATACAAAGTTATGTCAATCTGTTTTAACTACCTTTCAGGCACCAGCCCTGAATACTTGTCCTCTTTGCTGCATGTGTATACACCCTCTCGTGAGCTCCGCTCCTCTTCTGATAAACGGAAGTTGTGTGTACCTTCTGTCCAAACTAAAACATTTGGTCAGCGCACTTTTGTTTATCAAGCCCCAGTGTTATGGAATACACTTCCTCTTGAGGTCAGAAACAGTGAGTCTGTCTCTGACTTCAAGAGGTCGTTGAAAACTCACCTCTTCAAGCTTTACTTTGAATAACTGCCAGTGTTTGATGCCTTAGTTGTAGTTCTGCAATCCTCCTTGTTTAGACTGAATGTTAATTGAATATAAATTATTATGTATGTATTGTTGTATTGGTGTGTTCGGGCATTGTGCTTTGTTTGTTATGTGCATATGTCATTGTATTTTTATTTTTGTGTACAGATTGTAAAGCGCTTAGAGCTTTTGAGTAAGATTAAGCGCTATATAAATACTCATTATTATATTATTATTACTGATTTTACTAAGGCGCTTTTGATAAGAATGTATTTTCTACTGTGCACCAACCTTTCCCAGTTCATTAACTCGTAGCCCAAGACCGAAATCCCTAAATGTTGCCATTGTCCTCTGAAGACTGCATTGCAGTGCAGGACGCAGATCGAGCATGATCATTCAAGGGTGGTGCCAGAAAAGCTGGCGCCCATAGGCGCCAAGCTATTCTGGCATCACCCTTGAATGATCATGGTCGATCCTTATCTTGCTGTGGTGTGTCTGGGGTAGAATGAGTAAAGTTCTAAAGTATTCTCTGTTGTGTACCAACCTTTCTGAGTTCTGTCTCGAGTTCATTAAAGTTCTTTAGCAGGAATGCATTTTCTACTGCGTACCAAAACATTTCCAAGTTCCGTCTTAAGTTCACTAAAGTTCTTCTGGTAGGAATGCCTCCTCTATTGGGTACCCACCTTTCCCAGCTCGGTCTTCAGTTCGTTGAAGTTCTTCTGGTGGACCTCCAGTTCTTTGGACAGACTGCCGATGACAGTTTTCTTTTCCTCAACCTCTCCACTCAGCTGTCGTCGTGTTCCCAGATACTCCTTCTCCAGTCTAGCACAAACGTGACCAGTTTATATATATATATACAGATATAGGATAGATATAGTATATAGATATTAACCACCTTCACTGCCACTGGATGCAGTTTGTTTTTCAAATGATTGTAAATTTATTGCCGAAAAGCCCCAGCCATCAAAGGAATGTGGATTAAAAGTGGTTTCAGCAAGAGGAATAGATCCTCATGAGCCCCCGCAACTGCTGGGGCGCATGAGGATCTATACCTCTTGCATCTGAGCAGTGTTCAATTATTCTTGGCAGTGAAGGGGTTAACTGATGTCACAAAGTTGTTTACAATAAGAAAAAACGAGTGGTTTCAATTTTGCCCCACCACCATCCCCCACCCCAATTTTGCAGGTAATAAAAAGTCCCCCCCCCCCCCCACCCCCCACACTTACTTACGCCTGTCACCCCTACCCGGGTATAGGCCATCGCCGAGAGACCTCCAGCGACTCCTGTCCTGTGCTTCTCCTTCGATTTTACTCCAGGTGGTTCCCATTCTCTTGATGTCTGCTTGGAGGTCTCGACGCCAGGTGTTTCTCGGCCTGCCTCTTTTCCTCTTTCCCTGGGGGTTCCATGACAATGCCTGCCTAGTGATACTGGAAGCTGGCTTTCTCAGACTGTGACCAATCCATCCCCATCTTCTTCGCCCAATTTCATTCTCTGCTGTTATCTGCTCTGTTCTCTCCCAGAGTCTGACGTTGCTGATCTTCTCTGGCCAGTGGATTTTCAAAATTCTTTTAAGGCAACTGTTTATGAAGATCTGTACTCTGTTGACTGTGGTTTTTGTCAATCTCCAAGTCTCTGCTCCATATAGGAGAACTGCTTTTACGTTGGAGTTGAAAATCCGGACTTTGGTGTGTTGTGACAGCTCTCTGGAACTCCACACTTTTTTCAACTGGAGAAAGGCTGCTCTGGCTTTACCGATTCATGCTCTGACATCTGCATCAGTGCCGCCTTTTTTGTCTCCGAGATAGGTGAAGGACTCCACCTCCTCCAACGGGGTGCCAGCAAGCAAGACTGGTTCTTCCCTGGTTGCGTTCAGCCTCATTGTCTTTGTTTTCTGTTTGTGGATGGTGAGGCCCACTTGGGATGAGATGTCAGCAAGCCTCGTGGTCTTGTCCTGCATTTGTTGATGAGTGTGGGACAGTAATGCCAAGTCGTCTGCAAAATCGAGGTCGTCAAGCTGTGTCCACAGTGTCCACTGTATTCCACTTTGTCTGTGCTCTGTGGTCCTCTTCATGACCCAGTCTATGGCCAGTAGGAAGAGGAACGGAGACAGCAGACACCCCTGCCTGACACCAGTTCTCCCTGGTTATCTGCCCTTCGTGGATCACGCGACATGTCATGCCATCGTAGCTGCTCTTGATCAGGCGGACGAGCTTTGTGGGTACACCGTAGTGTCGTAGGAGTTTCCACAGAGTTTCTCGGTCCACGCTGTCAAATGCTTTATCGTAATCCACAAAGTTGACGTACAGCGGGGAGCTCCACTCCAGAGACTGTTCCACGATGATGCGGAGAGTGGCGATCTGGTCTGTACATGATCGGTTTTTCCTGAATCCTGCTTGCTGGTCTCTCAGCTGGGGGTCAATGGAGCTCTTCATTCTCTCCAGGATGATCCTGTTGAAGACCTTTCCTGGTACTGACAGCAAGGTGATTCCTCTGTAGTTGGAACACTTGCTGAGGTCGCCTTTCTTGGGAAGCTTGATTAGGTACCCCTCCTTCCAGTCAGCCGGCATCACCTCCTCTTCCCAGATCTTTCCAAACAGTGGGTACAGCATCTCTACTGTTGTCTCTAGGTCTGCTTTCAGAGACTCCGCTGGGATGCCATCTGGCCCTGCTGCTTTGCCGTTCTTCAAAAATGCCACTGCTCTTCTGATCTCTTCCCGGCTGGGTCTGTCACAGCTGATGGGTAGGTCGGTCTCTGCTGGCTGGATGTCTGGGGAGTCGGGTGGCCTGGGTCTGTTTAGTAACTCTTCAAAATACTCAGCCCATCTGTCGAGTTGATCTGCTCTGTCTGCAATAGGCTTGCCTTCTTTGTCTTTTACTGGTCTTTCTGTATGGCCATACTTGCCCGACAATCTTTTGGTAATGTCGTAGAGCTGTTTCATGTTGCCGCTGCCTGCTGCCTTTTCTGCCTCTGCTGCCAGGCTGTCCGTGTAGGCCCTCTTGTCTGCCCTGATACTCCTCTTCACCTCGCGGTTGGCTTCCGAGTATTCCTCCTGTGCCCTTGCTTTGGCTGCTCTCGTGCGACTGTTGTTGACAAATGCTTTCTTCTGCTTCCTCACTTCTATCTTCTTCAAGGTCTGTGCCGACAGCCAGTCCTTGTGATGGTGTTTCCTGAACCCTACTGTGTCTTTGCAGGTTGAGTTCAGCGCCTCTCTAACTGCCTTCCACTGCTGCTCTGTGGTGACCGCCTCCTCTTCATTTACTAGCTCCTGTAGTGCTTGAAACCGGTTGGACAGCATCAGTTTGAACTCTTCTCTCAATCCAGTCTCTCTCAGGAGACCTACATTATAGCGCTGTCTTCTTCTTGTCTCTGTGCGGCTTTTCTTTAACTTGAGCTTTATTCTTAAGGTAAGCAGATGGTGGTCTGAGGCGACATCTGCTCCCCTCCTCACTCGAACATCTTGAAGGGATCTTCTAAATTTCTTGCTAATGCAGATATGGTCTCTTTGGTTCTCTGTAGTATGGTCAGGTGAGACCCAAGTTGCTTTGTGTATTCTTCTGTGTGGGAAGATGCTGCCTCCAATGACAATTCTGTTTAGAGCACAAAAGTCTACAAACCTCTCCCCGTTCTCACTCATCTCCCCTAGTCCCTGTCTCCCATCACCTCTTCGTATCCGGTGTTTTCCTCCCCTATTTTGGCATTAAAATCGCCCATGACGATGGTGATGTCTTGCTCCGCACATTTGTCCACGGCACTCTGGAGTCGGTCGTAGAACTCTTGTTTCTCTTCCTCGTCACTGTCATTAGCAGGCATCAGAACTGTTCACCCCAAAAAAATCTGAAAACGGCGATTTTGAAGAATTGTAGAGTTATTTAAAGCCATTTCCTGGCACATAAGAAGTCAAAAGTGTTATTAACTAAGCACATGAAGAATCTGAAAATCGCCGAAAATCGGACAGTTCTGATGCCTGATTAGTGGGCGCATAACACTGGATGACGTTCAGCTTGAGCTTTTTTTTGGTTCTAAAGGCTGCTGTGATAATTCTTGGCCCAAGAGGTTCCCAGCCCATCAGCGCTCTCTGTGCCACTGGTGACAGCATGAATGCTACTCCTTCTGTATGGGGGGCATTCTCTTCTTCATGACCTGAATACAGAATCATCTCCCCACTTAACAGCCTTTTCTGGCCAGACTGCGTCCATCTGGCTTCGCCAATACCTAGCAGGGAAAGGTTGTACTTTTGCATTTCCGCTGCTATCTGGGCAGCCTTGCCGCTCTGGTACATGGTCTTGACGTTCCATGTGCCCATGGTTGTGTCCCTGGATAGAGAGAGGTGGCTCGGTCCTGTGGCTTCGAAGACTTCCGGCTTTCACCACAAGACGTCATAAATCTTCTGGTAGAAGAACCTTCCTCCTCCAGGAAAGGAATTACTGTTTGTCTTTTCGTCGGCGTTTTTGTAGCTATTTCCTTTTTTTGCAGGGTGGGGAAGCTAACCCCACGCCCAACCCCCTTACTAGGAGGACCAGGGGTTTTCTGTCTGGGTCACCTTCCCTTAGACCTTTGTTGGTTCACGGCACCTTATTTCATTCGGTGCACCCCTCTCGCGAGGGACCCCCTATCCACCACCCAGGGGACGCACCTCAACGCCATATGGTCCCAGCACGAGCCCCCCCCCCCCCCACACAAACACATACTTTCCCCTCCCCTAAATATTTCAAGAGGTCGGAAAGCATTATCACCCCTCTAGGTTTTCTTCCTGCCTCTCTCAGGTTCCATGGTCCAAACTGTTTGAAACCCCACCCCACGGACACTAAAGACGTAATAGACCCAAGTGCACACGTACTTGTCCAGCTTGCCCATCAGCTCTTTCTTCACCTTCCTCTCCTCATCGTACATCTGCTCCAGCTCTCTGCACACACACACAACAACCTACACTGCACAGAAATACTACTTGTATTCTCACACTTTCAAACGTAACCCCTTTCCTTCCAGACGTCAAGACTTGGTACAGGCAAACGTGTCGAGGCAACCATCTGCATAATGTGACCATGTGTCTAAGAAGACCATCCAGTTTTGAAATCAAGACCAAAAAGCTGCCTGCCAAGAGTGTAAAGTGCGGAGAACATCCCAATAAATGAAGAAACACTTAAAAAAGACAGCTATAACACAATGTATTATAATTTTATTCACATTTGTTCAAAACAGACATACAAACAAGTACATAATTTGCAAGTTATATTTTCTGATGATGCATTTTTAAAAATATCTGTTGACATCTTGTGAGCCTTGACCATTTAAAGGCGTCAACAAAAACAATAATGCACATTATGGTTGAATCATTGCGACAAAAACTGATATGGATCAGTTTCAGCCCACTTTATCAAATTTCAAATACAAACGATTTCGAATTTCCAAAAACTACAGTAGCTCGCTTGAGCTTGCCCTTAGCACCACGTGAATGTTCTGTGTTTATGTACAGTGTGTGAGTGAATGCGTGTGATTCACGTGAGCGTGCTTGTTGGGTTCAGTTCGCGGCGGCGCTTTGAGCCGATTTTCAATTGGGATAAAGCGCCTATTTAATGCGCTTATTATTATTATTATTATATGGACAGCCAAAGGACTAGTGCACACGCAGCCACTGGCAGTGTGTACAATACCAGTGGATGCAAGCACAAGGGGTTAAACTGGTAATAATGGGTTAATGTGAATCAACAAACCTGATCTGTTTTGTCAGACGTTCCACAGCTCTGTTGGCCTCAGCGTTGGCTGATTTCTCCACCTCGAGCCCACCTTCCAGATCTCGCACTCGCAGCTGTTGCACACCAAAGTGGGACACAGTGAGTAGAAAACAGTTCTCAGTCAATCAATGTCCACGGGATGGGTACTGCATAGGCAAAATGCACATTTCAGCAAGAAAACACAGCCCCAAAAAAGGTCCAAACAACGATATCTATTTTGTAATCACCGCGAATAAAAGTGCTACTGACAGCCAAAGAGTTATTGACTTTCATTACCTGAACAATCTCAGAGTTGAACTTTGTCTCAAGGTGGGCTGCACGTTCCGCTTCAACGCTTTCTTCCAGTGATTTGATTTTCACCACAGCACTCTGAATGTAACAATAAAATGCAACTATGGTTTTGGAAAACACAGCAAATTACCCCCCACCCCCCCCAAAATATCAAATATTAACCCATTTAGCCCCAATGCCCTGCAGCAGAAGATGGATCAACCATGATAATTCAAGGGTAGTGCCAGATGAGCTTGGCGCCTGAAAGGCGACAAGCTCATCTGGCACACCCTTGAATAATCACGATTGATCCATCCCCCTGCAGCTAGTACATAGTCACTGGGTAACACCTCCAAAATTTGGGAAATACAGCCATGGGGTTATAAGGGTTAACAAATCAACTCTTCGCCCATGGATGTCGACTTCAGCCCCTGTGAGACTACTTCCACTGGAGACCTATCAGAAGCAAAATCTGCACGGCCAAGATTCGCTTGCAGTGTGGTTGTGCTCGACTATATTTTCAGTTATTTAGTTATTTGGGTTTAACGCCGAGCAGGCAACTAAGGCCATCTCACGGCGGGAAGGGTAAAAATCTGGTCAGCCAGACTAAAAGAAAGGTCTTAAGACATGATGTAAATATACCTTAAAAATATGTCAGGCTAAAATGTCGCACAGGTCTTTAAAGAAAACGTCGGAAGACTCTCAAAAAGGTCAAAATAATAGAAACATCATAATCTATAAACGCTCAAATCTTATTAAAAATATGGCACTCTCTCAGAAAACTGAAGATCTTGTCCGGGGGCACATCCCGGAACAAAACCTTCAAGGAGTCTGCTGTGAAATGTTTATACCTTGTGTCGATTAGATCAGCACAAGACAACAAAAAGTGTTGAACAGAGTACTGCTCGTCGCAGGCATAACACCATGGACGCTCCTCCTGTTTAAGTAAATAAGAGTGCGTAACATACGTGTGGCCGATGTGGAGCCGAGCCAGGACAGTCTCCTCATGGCGGCTGCCGCAGCGATAAGGTAGACCGTCGGACAACTTAGGAAGGGCTTCATGCAGCTTGTTAGCTTCCTCTTTGTCCCACTCGGACTGCCACTCACGGGCTATGTACGCACTAGCCACATGTCTAAAATCACTATAAACAGTCTGTGTGTCAGGGACAGGGTCATTGCGGGCATCGTTGGCAGCAGAATCTGCGATCCTGTTGCCTTCGATGCCAACATGCCCTGGCACCCAAATAAAAATGATATCATAATATTCCTTCATCAAGTCCGCGTGGAGCTCTCTGATCTGAACCAGCAGTGGATGGTCATTTCCCGTGCCCTGAAGGGCCTGCAGGGCAGAAAGAGAGTCAGACAGAATCAGGAAGTTCCTTTCTCTAGATCGATAAGCATGCTTGAGTGCCAGCAGAACCGCCTGCAGTTCCGCACTAAATACAGATGAGTGGTCTGGGAGGCGGTGCTTAAATGGGCGTCTAGGATGGCGAGAGGACACTGCGGCCGCAGCCACTCTCCCATCCTCAGACTTTGACCCATCGGTATAGATGCGACAATAGCCAGGAAAAATTGAAAGCAGTTCATTGAGGCTCTGTTGGTATATGGCTGGTGGAGTAGAGTCTTTCTTGTGGGCAGTCAAGTCCAGCAAGATGTCAGGAACTGGTAAGAGCCAAGGTGGAGTGATGTGTTGCAGGGATTCCGAAACTCTGTCCAGGTCCAATCCGGCCGCCTGCAGATGAGGTCGGACACGGAAAGAAAGTGGACGGACAGCTCCCGGATGGGTATCGTAAATCTCTGCAAACGATGGTTTAAAAACACAATCATAGGCAGGATTGTCTGGATGGGCCTTCAGTTTCAGAACGTAGCTGAGCATGAGGTGGATGCGGCGGAGCTTGAGAGAAGGCTCCCCTGCCTCGGCATACAGACTAGGAACTGGAGACGTCCTGAAGGCCCCAAGACATATCCGCAGACCCTGATGGTGAATTGTGTTCAGACGCTGTAGCACAGACTTGGAAGCTGAGCCATACACCACAGAGCCGTAATCCAGTTTGGACCGAACAAGGGCCCGGTACAGACGAAGTAAGACAGTACGGTCCGCACCCCAGTCAGTACGACCGACGACACGAAGAATGTTGAGAGCCTTCTGACAAGAGGTTCTAAGGTAATTAATATGGTTGCGGAAGGTAAGTCTTTTGTCAAAAATGACCCCCAGAAACTTTGCCTCCTCGGCCACCTTAATTGGCACTCCAGCAATGCTCAGGCTAGGTTCTGGAAAAATTAATTTTTCTCTAAAATATATTTTTTCGAAAAATACTTACCGATGACATTACTGTCTGGAAGTGTCTACTACTTACTCAATTTTAGCCTAAGAACTTGTTGTGTTCCTTCACCACCCGGGAGGCACTCGGGGAACCCTCATTAGGGCTGAGAGTAGCCTCCCGTCCCAGTCCAGTCAGGCGTCCACTACGTGGCCCAATCACAAATCAGTCGTGATACTTAGCTTACCAGCGGCAAGCGGGGCAGGTGGGAGGGTCCTTCGAGTAATGTCATCGGTAAGTATTTTTCGAAAAAATATATTTTAGAGAAAAATTAATTTGTTTCCTCAAAAACATTACCGATGACATTACTGTCTGGAAGAATGGCGAAAAGGTGGAGGGTGCCGCGCCCAAATACCATCCGAAAGGGCAGACGACAGAGCCCCACACCCATTCGCCAAACTCCCGACAATTTTAGCTAAGTGCCTACCTACGGCGCTTCCGGCGCCGGGAGGGAGTGTTGCGCTGTGGCGATGTCCCCCCACCAGTGCGAGATTCTCTCGCTGGCCCGACAGATCCCTGAGGTAGAAGCGGGCGAATGTTGACTCTGCCCGCCAGCCCACTGCTGCCACAAGACCTGGATCTCTCGCCTGCCTCCGTAAGGCGGGCACGTTGCCGCATAAGCGTCTCTCCGTAAGAGTACGCAGGCTTTTGCAAATGAGATCTCTTATGATGATGTTCGGACAATTTACTGCGCGAAGTATGTCGCGGTATGCGTGCCTCCGTAAGGCAAACGCTACGCCCTAAGGTGGACTCCCCGTAAGAGTCAGCAGGCGGTGTCCGTTTAGAAATCGAACTGCACAATTGCGATCGAAGGTGGCACTCGTGGCCATGGCCCGAACCTCGTGTACGCGGATCCTGAGCCGCCTCGCCCCGTCAGGGGAAAGATCCTGATAGGCAGACCGAATGACCCAACGTAGCCAGGAAGATATTGTCTGAGCTGTTATGTCATTTCTTTTGGGGTTCAAAGGTAGAAGAGGCGTGATCGTCCTCGGCGGACGGGCTTGTATCTGCGTATGGAAATGCGTAAGGCGCGCACGGGATCCTGTTGGCGCGTCTCCTTAGAAAAGGTCGCGTGTTTCAAAGGTCGAATATTTATGACCTGGGGGGCAGTCAAATGAGACCGGGTCTTGGCGAGGAAGGGCTGGTCTGTGAGTAATAGTACAGAACCATTCGCTCGGAATTGGAGGCAGGTAGAACTCGCTGACAGAGCGTGTAGTTCGCTTACCCTGGCCGCCGAGGCTAAGGCCAAAAGGAAGCATGTCTTCCGTGTCACATCCGCGAAGCTAGCCAGGGAAAGGGGTTCAAATCTGTCCGAATTAAGCCACGTCAAGACCCAGGGTAGGTCCCAGCGAGGAATCAGAGAGCGGGGGACCGGACGCTGCAGTCCAAAATGTGCCATCAGGTCTGCGAGATCTTTACATGCGCCAGGGTAGGACTTTGGGGACGAGAACCGTCGGTGGAAAGGCATACGCAATCAGTCCATCCCACGGAATGGATAGCGCATCGACCGCCCAGGCGAGAGGGTCGGGAATGGGGGAGACGAAGAGGGGAAGATGATTCCACCTTGTGGCAAATAAGTCGATCATGGGAGTCTCCCAGTGAGCGCAGATCATCTGAAAGATGTCCGGGTGAAGAGTCCATTCCGTGTGGAGAAGTTGGCCGCGTCGAGAGAGGGAGTCGGCCAAGACGTTCAAGCGTCCGGGGATATGTCGAGCTCGGAGAGAGATGCCGCGGTCCTCGCACCAGCACATCAGGCGGTAGAGGAGAATGCAAAGATCCGGAGAGTGTGTACCTCCCTGCTTCTGAATGTATGAGACGACCGTAGTGTTGTCCGACAGGACAAGAAGCGTCTGGTTGCAAAGGTGGACTTCCCACACCATGAGCGCCTGCCACACTGCTTGTAGCTCGAGCCAGTTGATGTGTCTGTCTGTCAGGTCCGGTGTCCAGAGGCCGGACGTCGAAAGGAAACTCGGAAGCAGGTGTGCACCCCACCCAGCGAGACTCGCATCCACACAGAGCGAGAGCTGAGGAGGCGGTGAGGCAAGAGGGACTCCCGAAGCTAGCCAAGAAGTGTCCATCCAACGCCGTAGGTGAGAGTGAAGGATTGGAGACACCGGCACCAGGGCATCGAGGTCGCCGGAGGATGGCCTCCAATGAAGCAGGAGGTGTAACGGAAGTGGGCGGGAGTGAAGACGAACCAGGGGGAGGAGATCCGCCGCTGCATTCATCAAGCCGAGGAGTTGCAGCCAGACTCTGGCGGGAACGGATTCCGACCGGGCAACCCGAGAAGTGAGGGAGGGTAACTTCGTGATCCGAGGTTCCGGTAAACACACACGGTTGAGGTCGGACGCAAATTCCATCCCAAGATGAATAAACCGGCGAGATGGAGAGAGGTCCGACTTTCGGGCATGGAGGAGAAATCCCAAGCGGGACAAGAGCAGGAGTAGAGCGTCCCTGTCCATCCGCAGCACCGACTCCGACGCATTCCTCAAGAGAAGGTCGTCGAAGTAGTTGGAGATCGGACTGGAGGAGGACTGTCGAGCCTTGGCGACGACTGCATCCATGATGCGAGTGAAAACCCACGGGCTGAGGTTGAGACCGAAGGGAAGGGCGCGAAACTGGTAGATCACGCCTTCGAAAGTGAAGCGGAGATACCGTCTGGATGCCGGATGTATGGGAACATGGAGATACGCATCTGAAAGATCGAGGCTGACTGCAAAATCCATAGGTTGCACAGCGACCCGGAGCGTCCGGGTGGTCTCCATGCGAAAAGTCGGAGCCAGTATAAACTTGTTCAGCGCCGAGAGATCGATGACAGGACGCCACTTTCCGTCTGGCTTCGGAACTACGAATATGTGGCTGTAAAATGCCGGGGAGTGGAGACGAGACACTACCTCCGTGGCAGCCTTCTGTAGAAGGGAGGCTACCTCTCCGCGCAAGGCGATAGCTCTTAACTCGTCGGATGGAACGTCTGTCCATACCGGAGATCGTCTCAACGGCGGAGGGGAACGGAACGAAATCGAGAGACCCTCGGAGATGGTAGTAAGGACCCAAGGGTCGTCCGGTAGCAGCGCCCGCCATACGTCGCTGCAAAGGGCCAGTGTCCCGCCGACCGGAGACTCCTGAGGGGTCGGCGGGAACTGGAACGGAAGGTAGTCATTGAAACCTGCCGCGGCCTCGACCAGGGCGGCGGGCAGGCTTGGGCCAGGAGGGGATAGAGGTCTGAACGGGTTTACCGCGGCCGAAAGTGGGAGCCCTCCGGGACGCGTTGGAATGATGGGGAATGAAGGTCGAAGAGGGTCTGGAGTTCCACAGGGCGCGACTCACGGCCTTGCGGGCGGCGTGAAAGCGAGAAGTGGAAAAGCCTTTGGGCCAGCGGTCTAAATTTCCGTCCTTTACTTTCTGCCAAGTCTCACCAAAGAGGAGACGTCCACCAAGAGGAGCCCGACGCAGTTGAGACTTCAAATCAGGGGGCAATCCATGACAGGCTTGTAGAACAGCATCCCGACGCATGAGATCACAGTTAGCAGCAGCCGCCATCACGTTGACGGAAGAGTGATAAGCTGCCCGGTTAGCCGCGACCGCTAAAGTGAGGAGATCACCAAGAAGGGGTGAAGATTCTCGTGAGTCTTCAATGCGACGAATAAAAGCTTGCGTGATAAGCTCCAGAAAACCCCCACAGGCCAAGGTGTTCCGCACTAGGGACGCCTCCTTATCCAAACCACGCGGGAAAGTGTAACGTAGCTTAGAGTTGCCGCCAAGTTGCGCCACAACTGGAGGGTCCAACGTGGGAAGTGTGCACTGAAAAGACTGTGAATGGCCCGCGTACCAAGATTGGCGGAACGCGATGTCAAGGTCAGTCGGCCACTTGCGATCCGCAAAAAAGGAGGAGTCTTGTGAATCCGTGTGTAGATGAGCGGAGAATGAATCCCGCATATCTTGAAATCCAGGCGGTTGAGGCAGCAACTTGAATCTCTTCTGTTGCCGGTCCGAATCAACAAAGGCGGACACCTTCCGTTTGAGCGGGGGGGACGGAGGACACTCGTCTTTCGGTAGGGCGGCCACGACAATACGAGCCGCTTCATTAATGCAAAGAAGCGTTTCCGTGCGCGACGACGAAGGGAGTGTAGTCGACACAGGCGCATCCGATACATCAGAGCGCGGCGAAAGGGAGCGGCCACCAAAGTCGAGGAGATTAGAGACCGAATCCTCAGGAAGTAGACTAAGGGTGTCCTCCTCGCGTGTAGGGAGGGAGATCCGATGGAGGGTCTGTGAGGGAGAAACGGCGCGGAGCCCGTCCGGATGAGAAATTGTAGCCACCGGCGAACGTCGTACCGCGGGAAGATGGCGAAGCGGGTGCAGGGGAAAGGTATAAACGGAAGGGGGGGACCTAGAGGGAACCGTGTGACGTGAACGGGGAGAACAACTGCGATGACGGGAGCGGCTGCGATGACGGGAGTGGTGGTCACGGTGAACTTTACCAGTGGAGGTCCGACTACGGGGCCGAGGAGGGGAAGGGGACGGGTGACGGGACGGGAGGGGAGGGGCCGACCGAGACAAGCTGGAAGCCGAACGGGGAACCGAAGCGGGAGAAGGAGATGAAAGGGAAGATGATGATGAATGCCGAGGACGGCGGCGATCGGAACGGACAGTAGAACGATGCTCCTGACGGTAGTCACCCGACGCGTGAGTGTGTGGAGTATTGGAGGTCACGTGAGAAAGAGAAACACGGTCATCAAACCGATGACGCCGGGACCGGGATCTCTCGCCAGTCTCTGTACGGCGGGTACGTTGTCGCATAGGCGGCTCTCCGTAAGAGCACGCAGACTTGTGTAAATGAGATCGCATACGACGATTTTCGGACAATGGACTGCGCGAAGCATGTCGTGTAATGCGTGCCCCCGGAAGGCAAACGCTACGCCCTAAGGCGGACTCCCCGTAAGAGCCAGCAGGCGTTGTCCGTTTAGAAATCTTTGTGGATGAGCCAATGTGCAGCGGCCGATAGCGCAGGTGATCGTCACGGTCCATTAGAACGCGACTAGTTGCGGACAACGTACGACGCGAATTATGTCGCGGTATGCGCGCCCCCGTAAGGCAAACGCTAAGCCCTAAGGCGGACTCCCCGTAAGAGTCAGCAGGCTGTGTCCGGTTAGAGAGTTTAGAGGATGAGGAAATCGCAAGCGGAGAACGATTCAGCTGATCCTCACGGTCTCCAGAAATTCGATTAATTTTGGACAACGTAATACGCGAGGGTAGTCGCGGTATGCGTGCCCCCGTAGGGCAAACGCTGCGCCCTAAGGCGGACTCCCCGTAAGAGTCAGCAGGCGGTGTCCGATGAGAAGTGAGGGAAGATGAGCGAAGCTCAAGCGGCCGACGGCTCCGTGGATCCTCACGGTCCGCGCCCACGCGTTTGGAAACAGCGCCAAGCACTGATGTGGGCTCTAGGAAAGAAGCCCTGTCACTAGGCGAATGCGGACGCTCGCGCCTGTAAAAACTCCAAAGCTGCGACCATTGCTGCTCGGGCCAGGCGGCGCAGACGGTGCAAGTATGGTCCGAATTGCATCCCGTACAAGGAAGGCAAAAATCATGATCGTCACACGGCCACCGGAAAGATCCACACTTGTCGCAGGTACGCACGGGGTTACTGCAACATACAAACAGAAAGAGCAGGCGACTGGGCGCAAGCACTCGGAATGCGTGAAAACGAGAATGAAAGCGATGCGCGATCCGACGAAACAAACGGAAACAGGCACCCGGGCCAGGGCCTTGTGAGGGAGGGGCCAAGACCTTACCTCTCCTGCGACGTGGCGACGGGTGGAGGAAGCTCCCTATCCGGAGCAGTAAACACCACAGGGAGTACCTTCCTTTGTTTGTTTGTTTGGTTTTTTTTTTTTTTTCCGTTATCACCAGAACGAAGAAAAACACAGTTCACTCGAAGTACAATCCTTGAAAAAACACACACAGGCACATAAATCCAAGCACACAAATCTGAAGGAACACAGTAATCCACAAAAAGAAGAGCAGGGAAAAACCGTTAGCAACGGTCGGTGGAGCGATAGGCTAACACGTCTAAACTTCAGAGCTAAGTAGAAACGACTGATTTGTGATTGGGCCACGTAGTGGACGCCTGACTGGACTGGGACGGGAGGCTACTCTCAGCCCTAATGAGGGTTCCCCGAGTGCCTCCCGGGTGGTGAAGGAACACAACAAGTTCTTAGGCTAAAATTGAGTAAGTAGTAGACACTTCCAGACAGTAATGTCATCGGTAATGTTTTTGAGGAAACAAAATTTCGTCTGGTTAGTAAAATGCACACAAACAGTCTTAGAGGGCGAGAACTTGAATCCATTGAGAGACATCCACCGCTGGATGCGATCAACGCACAGCTGCAAGCGCCTCTCAAGGGACGCAAGTCCTCGACCACGTGCGCACAAAGCAAAGTCGTCAACAAACAAAGAGCATTCAGAATCATCCTTGACGGCCTTTACAATGTTATTAATTTTAATACTAAATAAAACAGGAGATAGAATGCTGCCCTGTGGGACACCCATCTCCTGTTCAAAGGAGTCGGAGAGGGTGGAGCCCACACGGACATGGAACGACCGGTTAGTCAAAAAATTGTGAATAAAAACGGGCAGGTGCCCTTTAAAATCCATGTCCAACAAGTCAGATATTATGCCATACTTCCAGGTAGTGTCATACGCCTTCTCAAGATCGAAAAAAATTGCATAGACATGCTGCTTGTTGACAAAAGAATCTCGAATAAATGATTCAAAGCGGACTAAATGGTCAGTTGTACTACGGAAGCGCCGGAAACCGCACTGGAGGTCTGTGAGGAGACCCTGTGACTCAAGATGCCACACCAGGCGGGCGTTGACCAGGCGCTCCATAGTTTTACATAAACATGATGTCAAAGCGATAGGCCGGTAGTTGCCCGGGTCGGAAGGATCCTTACCCGGCTTGGGGATCGGTACAACCACAGCCTGGCGCCAAGACGGCGGAAAATGACCAGTTCTCCAGATATGGTTAAAGGCCTTGAGAAGTACAAGGAGTGACCTCTCAGGCAGATGCGTTAGGAATTGATAGTGGACGGTATCTAGGCCAGCAGCAGAGTCATTACATTTCTGCAAAGCTTGCTGCAATTCTGATAATGTAAACGGGACATTATAGTCTTCTGAGTTATCGGACTCAAAATCACAAATACGAGACTCTCGTTTCTCCTTCTCTCTCTGGAAGAAAGGTGAATAATGCTCCGTTGAAGAATTATGGGCAATGGTGGAGGCAAGCAAATTGGCCACAGCTTTTTTATCTGTAACCAAACTGACACCATCTCTAAGATGGCCAACAGAAGCCGAGCCACCTCTGCCCCTAATTCTCCGAACAGCCTTCCATACTTTCTGGGACGGAGTCCGAGAAGTTAAAGATGAGACGAAGCGTCTCCAGGAAGCACGGCGTTCACGTTTAAAAATGTAACGGGCTTTCGCCCTCTGTCTTTTAAAGGTTAAAATATTTACTTGCGACGGATTACGGAAAGCACGTCGCTGAGCAGATTTGCGCGCTATTTGGGCCTTGCGGCACTCTTCGTTGAACCATGGTACTCTCGGCTTTCGAGGGACTGATGCGGAAGTTTTAGGGATGGTTTCACCCGCTACGTCCAACAAAATAGTAGTAAAAGAAGAAATAGGTTCTTCAGATGACATGACCACCTCCTCTGTAATACGAGACTGACAGAGGGAGGCGAACAGAGGCCAGTTAGCTTTCTTAAGATTCCAGCGCCCCACCGGCGGATCCTCCCCACAGCTGACCGATGACAGGACTACTGGGAAGTGGTCACTACCACACAGGTCCTCGTGAACCTTCCAGTCAAAGTCCAGCATGAGAGAAGGATCACACACAGTGAGGTCTAGAACAGAACTAGATCCTGAACCTGGGTTAGAGTATGTAGGTGAACCATCGTTAAAGACACATAGATTAAGTTGAGAAAAAACATCTTCTAACATCTGACCTCTGCCATCATAGTGGTCACTACCCCAAAGGTGAGCATGACCGTTAAAATCCCCCATGAGAATAAAGGGAGGGGGCAGTTGATCAACTAAATTAAAAAAATCATTACTACAGACCCGCAGGGATGGTGGCAGATAAATACTGCATATAGTTATGGTCTTCTTCAAGGTAACCCGAGCTGCGACAGCCTGAAGACAGGTGTCGATGCTAACGGGGCTACATAAAATTTGGCTACTAATGAGAAGAGCCACTCCACCCGAGCGCCTCTCCGAATCAGAGCCTTTATGTATAGCGTTAAAACCATTAAAGGACACAGGGTCAGAAGTCTTCAGGTAAGTCTCCTGAAGAGATATTACTGAGGGGTTATAGCACTTGACTAAAAGACGTAATTCCTCAAAGTTAGCTTGAAAACCACGACAATTCCACTGAAGCAGAGAGTCCATGATTATGTCTTATCTGGGGGTGCGGAGTTTTTCCCCCCTTTGTCCTTTGCCTTGGAAGGAGTCGGAGAAACAGAGGGGGGCCGGCTCCCGGGCCTCCTCTGGTTCTTAGGAGATGAAGGGGGTGGAGCTGCTGCAGCATCGACAACTTCCACTCCCTCCATCTGCTCCTCCAATGCAGCATATTTGTTTTGAAGGGGGACATCAGTGTTCCCCTTCTGGGCCCGTGCGCACGGCGGTCCCATAGATTTCTTTGACTTCTGGTCCTGGGCAGCGTTCCTGCCGCTAGAGTTAGCGGCCTTAGAAGGCTGACCAGAGCCAGAAACCTTTGGTGTTGACAAACTAGCAGGTTTGGGTGGGGGCTGAGGCTTAGGGGCAGCAGAAGGCGGTGCCACCGGACCGGTAGCGTCCGCCCTCTGCGTTCCCTGGCTCGTCACCACCGGAGGAGGATTACTCTCCAGGGGTGAGAGGATCCGAGGCTCCGCCCCCAACCAAGAAGTTGGGGTTTGACAAGAGAAGTCTTTGGTGGGGCGCTTGCCTGCCACCGCAGCACTGAAAGTATACACAAAGTTGTTATTTGAGTTTGGCGCCGCCTCAGCTGCACCAGGACCGTCAACCAGTTTTTTTGCGTCCGCAAAGGACAGCCCCTTCTCCACACGCACCTGCTGAATCCTGCACTCGGAGATCCAACGAGGGCACTTCTTGTCCGAAGCCATATGCGCCCCCTGGCAATTCACACACAGGGGGATGGCTGTGCAGGACTCAGCAGAGTGTCCGGGCTTAGTGCAATGGGCGCATAGGGCCTCTGCCTGGCGGCATGTCTTCTGCCCATGGCCATACTTTTGGCACTTGAAGCACCGAAGGGGGAGAGGGACGTACTTTTTCACTTTTAGGGAGTAGTAACCTCCCCAGATGGTAGTAGGAGCTGTGGGGGTGCCAAACGTCAGGATGATGGTAGGGAGACGGATCTCCCTACCACCTCGTTTGGAAATGAAGCGCCTGACGTAGGTCACCCCCTGTGACTTAAGGTTCCGTACAAGTTCATCTTCAGACAGTTCGGCCAATGCTTGATCTTTAATCACTCCTCTAGAGGAATTCATTGTTTTGTGGGGAGTGACCTCCACTGGAGTGTCTCCGATGGAGGAGAGCCTCAGTAGCCCATTGGAGTGTGCCCGGGTACGGCACTCTACCAACAAGTCACCAGACCTGAGGCGCTGGGCCTCAGGCCTGCCAACACGGCCCCTGAGGGTCTCCCCCACCAGGAAAGGGTGCAGCTTGGAAACAGGCTTCTCTTTAACTTTGCTGTGGATAATGAGAAAGCGAGGCCAGACGGCCGAAACCTGAGGCGTCGCTTCCCCACAATCAGAGTCGCTATCATTTTCAAGGTCAATGTCAGTGGCTATGTGCCGCTTTGGTGCCAGTTTTGGTTTTTTGATATTTTCCATATTATAGTATGATAGATATTCATCCCCCGGGGGTCCCCGCCCGCCACCGAGCCCAACAAGGGAAAGTGCAATTGTCGGCGGGTCTCCAGCCGACGCACAATGGAGACTGCCCGAAAGATATACTCAAGGGGGTAAGCCCGATTGAACCGTTTGAGCCACCGCCTTCTATCACACTGTTGAATACAGGGGAATACTGGCGTAAAGCACCCAATCAGCATCAGAGGCTATAGCATGGTGCTCCGTATAACAACCCGCATGTCAACAGGGGGATAGGGCTCGACGTGACAAGAGCCGATTGACTAGGCCGGTACGACTAGCCTCCCGTTTAGGCAGAAGTCAAGGCCAAAGTGGAGTGTTTCAGCCACCAGGATCCTCTTCTCCCCCGACACGGGTCTCCAAGCACGGCAAACACTTGGGATCCAAAGGACCAAAAGCTCACGCGTATTTTTAAGGACCAATCCAACATGGTAAGACCTGGGTAAGCACAGCTCCTTAAAAACCGGACCAGTGAAAAAGACTGAACAACATATCTGCTGACATCAAGTCCTAATCCTGGACAAAGATGGCACCCGTCTGCTAGCCCACTCAGTCAGGGACCGAGTGGACTACCCACCCACGCCACGTGGAGGCCGGTGCCGGGTAGGCTATATATATATATTTTCAGTGCTGAATGTGCCGTTACAAGCTGTTACCTGGCATCCATCGGATCCAGACACCAAGTCTTAACCCGTATACCCCCCAAGGTCCTATTTCTCAAATTTGTACCAGTTGCAGGAGAAGGCACCATGCTAATCTGGCACTACCCTTGAATTATCATGGTCAATCCATCTCCTGCTGTAGGGACTCAGAGCTAAATGGGTTTACAGAAGTACTCAGTGGCAGAGTACATAACTAACTAACTGTTAAGTTTAACGTACTCTGGCACAAAGTGTGATCAAGGACGGAGAGTACATACACAGAAAAGTTGCTTCGTAGGCAAAGAGTTGTGCAAGCATCCACCAGCACTATGAACAGTATCGATGGCTCATGTACTGGTTGTCAGTAGTACTTTTTGTCAAGGTGGCTCCTGCCGGAATCACCTTGACAAAAAACACAACTGAAAGCCAAAGGGTGAAACAGAAGATGAAGAGGACAAACAAACAGTAGCACGCTTGAGCTTGCCCTTAGCACCACGTGAATGTTCTGTGTTTACGTACAGTGTGTGAGTGAATGCGTGTGATTCACGTGAGCGTGCTTGTTGGGCTCAGTTCGCGGCGGTGCTTTGAGCCGAGTTTCAATTGGGATAAAGTGCCTATTTAATGCGCTGATTTATTTATTTTAAACAAACCTCCAAATCCTTCTTCAATCTCTCCTCGCGTTCCTTGCAGAACTTGATTTCCGACAGCGACCTTCGCAAGTCATCAGACTGGTTCTTGTGCTCAGCTGGAAAAGTGTTGGAGCAGTACACATGCACTGACAGTTCACGGAAACAGATGAAGATACAGGAAATAGATTGACTGTGCCAGTTCAAGAGTACCAAACATCCAATTTCACAATTACAAAAACATAGGGGGATGGGGGGGGGGGGGATGGGGGGGGGGGGGGAAGGGGGCGGGGTGGGGGGGGGGGGGGGGGCGGAAATCAAACTTACATTCAAATTCATGTACTTTCTCTCCAAAATCATTGATGGTCCTGGAACAAACAAAAAAAACACACACACACATGAAACATGAACAAGTACCGCCCAGCTCAAACTGCAATGTCTAGCACAGCAGCAGAAGTCAACACAAGATTACATTCTGTTCATTTTTATCTTGATGTTTAGCGTGGGACTGTATTATGACATTAATCCATCCAGCCCCACGGCCGCATTGGGGAGGTGTCAGCTAATGACTGTGTACCAGCTGCAGGAGGTGGATCGACCATGATAAATCAAGGGTAGTGCCAGATTAGCTTGGCGCCTTCAGGCACCAAGCTAATCTGGCACTACCCTTGAATTATCATGGTCTGGCCATCGCCGACAGGGCTGAATGGGTTAACACTGGGGCGGTCCGTGGCGCAGTGGTTAAGGCGCCTGCCACCAATGCTAAAGGTGCGAGGTTCGATTCCGGGTTCCGGCGTCAGATTTTTCTCCTCTAGTAAGTGTCACCGTTAATTCGGGCGGACCGTCGGGGGTTCTTTCTCCAGGTGCTCCGGCTCTTCCTCCCCCTCCACTTTGGTATCAGTTTCAGCCAACTTAATAAAATTTCAAATACAAAACGATTTCCAAATACCGTCACTTCAGTAGCTCGCTTGAGCTTGCCCTTAGCACCACGTGAATGTTCTGTGTTTACGTACAGTGTGTGAGTGAATGCGTGTGATTCACGTGAGCGTGCTTGTTGGGTTCAGTTCGCGGCTACATTCTGCGCATTGAATTATATTATAAATATGAGAAATGCGCCATATAAATGCTATGCATTATTATTTATTATTATACACGTGTCTTCGCACTGCACTGGATTATGGCCAGATCTCCAATTCACTGTACATGGACATTTGCTTACAAGGGTTCAAAACACATCTATCGATGGCATTAAAACAGAGCACAGGACGGACTTCCTTATAATAATGTCATCGTTAACCCTTTGGGTGTTGGTAGCAGTTGTAGTCGTGATGATTCCTGCAGGAATCATCACGACAAAAAAATGCTACCGACAACCAAGTATTTAGAAGAAAATGACTGCTTACGCTTCCTGCTGGTTGCAAACGGCTATCAGGCGCTCTCTCTCGTTGCGACACACATCCATCTCGGCCTGTAGTTTTGCTGCCTCATGGTCCTGTCCCAAACACAAAGGCAAATATAACTGTCAAAACATACAATGGTCATAAGGATGACCGGTGGTCAGTCCGTGGAAGAAGAGGAACCCACGATCAGATTTCACCAGGGTACAGAAATACAGGTCAACCTCAGTATATTACGTTAACCGTCGGCCATAAATGCAGACCATCTTATCTGCGCTTTTGTTAACCCTTATCATTCGGAATACACCAGTGTGTGAAAAAAGTCTGACTAAAATAGTTCAAGGGTAGTGCCAGTAGGCGCCAAGCTATTCTGGCACCACCCTTGAACTAAAGCCATTGGTCTATATCCTTATCCTAAGTACTATACAGTGTACAAATTTGAAGCTTTTAGCCTCAGTATGGTATGGGTTAAAGCACACTTCTCCTGGGCAGGGCTTTGAGTTATAAAATTTGACCCAAAAAAATGCATTCTCAATGTTTGACCTGCTTAACTAAGGCTTTTGAAACCATCTTTAAAAAAAAAAATTTGAATAGGTGCAAGTAATGGCGGTGACAATACAGCCCTTTTGTGCAACAGGGACCTCTCCAACACCGCAAAGGAGAAAAGAGCAGAAAAGTTTGTAATTTTATGAGCCCGCGTATGTGATACAAACATGTATAACTCCCCCTCCTCTCCCCTCCCCCCCCCCCCCCCCCCCCACCCCCGAACGGACGGTAAATATGGTCAAAGGGAAACAACTTCTGTTATTCGATTTAGAAACCATTTGTCTATAAGAAGTTACTTCCCTTTATTAGAAAGCTACAGCAGATTGCTTTTGTTTTCGAATTTACATGAGCAACTAAAGGTCTTTTCAAGCGGTTTCTATGATCCAAATTGGCGGAAAAAAGTCTGGATACAATTTGTTGGTGTATTGCAAAAAAATATTTTGGTACGTTCTTTTTAATTTTGGTACATAAATCTTATATCATTAGAAAGTTGAAATAATGAGGGTTGTGCAGCATTCTTGTGCATGAAAAACTGTCCTCTGTATAATTTGTTGACAATACCCCAAAAACGTGCGTCTCCAAAGAGTTCAACAAAAGTTGCTCCTTTTGTGCGTTATTCTAAGACTCGCCAAAAAAAACTCTAAAAGTTAAGTTCTTAACGTCCTTTGTCCACCAAGAAGGTGATTTGAAAGACAGGACACCAAACCAAGAAAACTGATCAGGAAGATATTGTGACCTATACAAAGAACATGGACACAGTGTGGTTATCAGGAAGATATTGTGAACTATACAAGGAACATGGACACAGTGTGGTTATCAGGAAGATATTGTGACCTATACAAAGAACATCCTCGCGCTGGGACCATATGGCGTTGAGGCGCGTCCCCTGGGTGGTGGATAGGGGGTCCCTCGTGAGAGGGGTGCACCGAATGAAATAAGGTGCCGTGAACCAACATGGTCTAAGGGAAGGTGACCCCGACAGAAAACCCCTGGTCCTCCTAGTAAGGGGGTTGGGCGTGGGGGTAGCTTCCCCACCCTGCAAAAAAAGGAAATAGCTACAAAAACGCCGACGAAAAGACTAACAGTAATTCCTTTCCTGGAGGAGGAAGGTTCTTCTACCAGAAGACTTATGACGTCCTGTGGTGAAAGCCGGAAGTCTTCGGAAGCCACAGGACCGAGCCGCCTCTCTCTATCCAGGGATACAACCGTGGGCACATGGAACGTCAAGACCATGTACCAGAGCGGCAAGGCCGCCCAGATAGCAGCGGAAATGCAAAAGTACAACCTTTCCCTGCTAGGCATCAGTGATGCCAGATGGACGCAGTCTGGCCAGAAAAGGCTGTTAAGTGGGGAGATGATTCTGTATTCAGGTCATGAAGAGGAGAATGCCCCCCATACAGAAGGAGTAGCATTCATGCTGTCACCAGTGGCACAGAGAGCACTGATGGGCTGGGAACCTCTTGGGCCAAGAATCATCACAGCAGCCTTTAGAACCAAGAAAAAGCTCAAGCTGAACGTCATCCAGTGTTATGCGCCCACTAATGACAGGGACGAGGAAGAGAAACAAGAGTTCTACGACCGACTCCAGAGTGCCTTGGACAAATGTGCGGAGCGAGACATCACCATTGTCATGGGCGATTTTAATGCCAAAATAGGGGAGGACAACACCGGATACGAAGAGGTGATGGAGAGACAGGGACTAGGCTCGGAGATGAGTGAGAACGGGGAGAGGTTTGTAGACTTTTGTGCTCTAAACCGACTTGTCATTGGAGGCAGCATCTTCCCACACAGAAGGATACACAAAGCAACTTGGGTCTCACCTGACCATACAACAGAGAACCAAATAGACCATATCTGCATTAGCAAGAAATTTAGAAGATCCCTTCAAGATGTTCGAGTGAGGAGGGGAGCAGATGTCGCCTCCGACCACCATCTGCTTACCTTAAGAATGAAGCTCAAGCTAAAGAAAAGCCGCACAGAAAAAACAAGAAGACAGCGCTATAATGTAGGCCTCCTGAGAGAAACTGGAGTTAGAGAGGAGTTCAAACTGGTGCTGTCCAACCGGTTTCAAGCGCTACAGGAGCTAGTAAATGAAGAGGAGGCGGCCACCACAGAGCAGCAGTGGAAGGCAGTTAGAGAGGCGCTGAACTCAACCTGCAAAGACACTGTAGGGTTCAGGAAACAACATCACAAGGACTGGCTGTCGGCACAGACCTTGAAGAAGATAGAAGTGAGGAAGCAGAAGAAAGCAGTTGTCAACAACAGTCGCACGAGAGCAGCCAAAGTAAGGGCACAGGGGGAATACTCGGAAGCCAACCGCGAGGTGAAGAGGAGTATCAGGGCAGACAAGAGGGCCTACACAGACAGCCTGGCAGCAGAGGCAGAAAAGGCAGCAGGCAGCGGCAATATGAAACAGCTCTACGACATTACCAGAAGATTGTCAGGCAAGTATGGCCATACAGAAAGACCAGTAAAAGACAAAGAAGGCAAGCCTATTGCAGACAGAGCAGACCAACTCGACAGATGGGCCGAGTATTTTGAAGAGTTACTGAACAGACCTAGCCCACCCGACCCCCAGACATCCAGCCGGCAGAGACCGACCTACCCATCAGCTGTGACAGACCCAGCCGGGAAGAGATCAGAAGAGCAGTGGCATTTTTGAAGAATGGCAAAGCAGCAGGCCCAGATGGCATCCCAGCGGAGTCTCTGAAAGCAGACCTAGAGACAACAGTGGAGATGCTGTACCCACTGTTTGGAAAGATCTGGGAAGAGGAGGTGATGCCGGCTGACTGGAAGGAGGGGTACCTAATCAAGCTTCCCAAGAAAGGCGACCTCAGCAAGTGTTCCAACTACAGAGGAATCACCTTGCTGTCAGTCCCAGGAAAGGTCTTCAACAGGATCATCCTGGAGAGAATGAAGAGCTCCGTTGACCCCCAGCTGAGAGACCAGCAAGCAGGATTCAGGAAGAACAGATCATGTACAGACCAGATCGCCACTCTCCGCATCATCGTGGAACAGTCTCTGGAGTGGAGCTCCCCGCTGTACGTCAACTTTGTGGATTATCAGAAAGCATTTGACAGTGTGGACCGAGAGACTCTGTGGAAACTCCTACGACACTACGGTGTACCCACAAAGCTCGTCCGCCTGATCAAGAGCAGCTACGATGGCATGACATGTCGCGTGATCCACGAAGGGCAGTTCACCAGGGAGCTCCAGGTCAGAACTGGTGTCAGGCAGGGGTGTCTGCTGTCTCCGTTCCTCTTCCTACTGGCCATAGACTGGGTCATGAAGATGACCACAAAGCACAGACAAAGTGGAATACAGTGGACACTGTGGACACAGCTTGACGACCTCGATTTTGCAGACGACTTGGCATTACTGTCCCACACTCATCAACAAATGCAGGACAAGACCACGAGGCTTGCTGACATCTCGTCCCAAGTGGGCCTCACCATTCACAAACAGAAAACAAAGACAATGAGGCTGAACGCAACCAGGGAAGAACCAGTCTTGCTTGCTGGCACCCCGTTGGAGGAGGTGGAGTCCTTCACCTATCTCGGGAGCATCATAGACAAAAAAGGCAGCACTGATGCAGATGTCAGAGCATGAATCGGTAAAGCCAGAGCAGCCTTTCTCCAGTTGAAAAAAGTGTGGAGTTCCAGAGAGCTGTCACAACACACCAAAGTCCGGATTTTCAACTCCAATGTAAAAGTGGTTCTCCTATATGGAGCAGAGACTTGGAGATTGACAAAAACCACAGTCAACAGAGTACAGACCTTCATGAACAGTTGCCTTAGAAGAATTTTGAAAATCCACTGGCCAGAGAAGATCAGCAACGTCAGACTCTGGGAGAGAACAGAGCAGATAACAGCAGAGAATGAAATTGGGCGAAGAAGATGGGGATGGATCGGTCACAGTCTGAGAAAGCCAGCTTCCAGTATCACTAGGCAGGCATTGTCATGGAACCCCCAGGGAAAGAGGAAAAGAGGTAGGCCAAGAAACTCCTGGCGTCGAGACCTCCAAGCAGACATCAAGAGACTGGGAACCACCTGGAGTAGAATCGAAGGAGAAGCACAGGACAGGAGTTGCTGGAGGTCTCTCGTCGACGGCCTATACCCGGGTAGGGGTGACAGGCGTAAGTAAGTAATACAAAGAACATGGACACAGTGTGGTTATCAGGAAGATATTGTGAACTATACGAGGAACATGGACACAGTGTAGTTATCAGGAAGATATTATGACCTATACAAGGAACATGGACACAGTGTGGTTATCAGGAAGATATTGTGAACTATACAAGGAACATGGACACAGTGTGGTTATCAGGAAGATATTGTGAACTATACGAGGAACATGGACACAGTGTGGTTATCAGGAAGATATTGTGACCTATACAAGGAACATGGACACAGTGTGGTTATCAGGAAGATATTGTGAACTATACGAGGAACATGGACACAGTGTGGTTATCAGGAAGATATTGTGAACTATACAAAGAACATGGACACAGTGTGGTTATCAGGAAGATATTGTGAACTATACAAGGAACATGGACACAGTGTGGTTATCAGGAAGATATTCTGAACTATACGAGGAACATGGACACAGTGTGGTTTCAGCAAGAGGTATAGATCCTCATGAGCCCCCGCAACTGCGGGGGCTCATGAGGATCTATACCTCTTGCAGATGGGTGGTGTTCATCTTGCTTCGGCAGGGAAGGGGTTAACCCTTTTAATGCCGGTACGCGGTCGCTTTCATGTTGCGCTGAAATTGCATGGGTTTGTGAAGAAAACGATGAAGGTTAATATGGCATGCCAGAAAACCTCACCCTGTTCATGATCTCGGATCGCAGTTTTCGTTCCTGCTCCTCCGCAGCTGCCTGCGTTCTCTGTAGCTGCTGCTTGGTCGACTTCAGTTCATCGTTTAGATCACTGATTTTTTCTGCATCACAAACAAGTGATCGAAATGATGTGAAATGTACAAACAATTGATATAATACAAGCACTTCTACATACTTTCCACAGTTCCTATCGTTTGTACAAAATTGTCTGATGTAACAGGTCCAAAACTACAAACCTACAAACATCACCTCTACCACCCTTCTTCCCCCCCCCCCTCCCCCCTTCCCCCCACCCACCCCCTCCCATCGACCCCCCCTCCCACCCCCCTCCCACTCCACTTACCCCCCTTCTCCACCCCACGGGCAGCAAAAACCTGAACTCAACTTTCCAATTTCAAGTGATGCCTACCATCCGTATATTTCACCACGTTGGTGACAAACACGTGTGCTGCTCTGACATTTTAGACCTTAAAGCGGTGAGACAAGGTTCCAAATCACAGACTAGCCAACATGACCCTGTGCTAACCGTTGCTAACATCACCACCACCGCCCCGCCCCCCCCCCCCACCCCCCCCTCCACAACAACTTACGTCTCAGTTCATCGGCTGCATCTTGCTGACTGGCCTCTTTCTGTGCCTGTAGCTGTTTTTGTTGCGTCAGGTCGCGCTGTGCCTTGGTCAGCTCAAACTCCAGGTTGTGGCGGCTAGCCTCCCCCTTCTCCACCTGGGCTCGCACTTTCGCCAGCTGGTTCTCCAAGGATGCATTCTAATGAGAAGAAAATGTATTTCAATTAACTTTTTCACTGTCAGAGGTTGCCGATTGTGTTTCCGACATCTTTTTTAGTTCAACGCTCAAAAACTCCCAGCCATCCAGGGAACGATGTCAGCAAGAGGTTCCAGTGACACCTTCACTAGCAGGCATTGGGCAGATGGTAACTTGTGAGCAAATCATCATAAAAAGTTGTATCTACCTCTTTATTGTTACGGCTTGTGGCTTCAAGTTTCTGTTTCTCAGCAGCATTCAAACGCTTTCTCAGTTGGGCAACCATGTCTGTGTACACAAACAATCAGAGAACACAGATATTAACTCATTTAGCCCCAAAGAGACATTTCAAATTTTGGAGGTGTCACATAGTGACTATGTACCCGCTGCAGGAGATGGATTGACCATGATAATTCATGTGTAGTGCCAGATTAGCTTGGCATCATCAGGTGCCAAGCTAATCTGGCACCACCCATGAATTATCATGGTTGATTCACCTACTGTTCTGTGTCAGGGCTAACTGGGATAACTTGCTCAATACCAAGACATCAAGCAACATAAAAAAACAGCAACGCCAAGACATCAAGCAACATCAAAAAACAGCAACGCCAAGACATCAAGCAACATCAAAAAACAGCAACGCCAAGACATCAAGCAACATCAAAAAACAGCAACGCCAAGACATCAAGCAACATCAAAAAACAGCAACGCCAAGACATCAAGCAACATAAAAAAACAGCAACGCCAAGACATCAAGCAACAGCAACGCCAAGACATCAAGCAACATCAAAAAACAGCAACGCCAAGACATCAAGCAACATCAAAAAACAGCAACGCCAAGACATCAAGCAACATCAAAAAACAGCAACGCCAAGACATCAAGCAACATCAAAAAACAGCAACGCCAAGACATCAAGCAACATCAAAAAACAGCAACGCCAAGACATCAAGCAACATCAAAAAACAGCAACGCCAAGACATCAAGCAACATCAACAAACAGCAACGCCAAGACATCAAGCAACATCAAAAAACAGCAACGCCAAGACATCAAGCAACATCAAAAAACAGCAACGCCAAGACATCAAGCAACATCAAAAAACAGCAACACCAAGACATCAAGCAACATCAACCAACAGCAACGCCAAGACATCAAGCAACATCAACCAACAGCAACGCCAAGACATCAAGCAACATCAACCAACAGCAACGCCAAGACATCAAGCAACATCAATAAACAGCAACGCCAAGACATCAAGCAACATCAACCAACAGCAACGCCAAAACATCAAGCAACATCAACTAACAGCCAGTGAAGGACACAAAACACCAGTACACATGTTGCACAATGCCAGATAATACAATAATGCATGCATGGAATACCTTGGATTAATTCTAGTTAAAGAGCAGACCTAAAATTCTGAGACACCATATTCACAGTAGTATTTGTTTTCTCAAAATACATCCACGATGACATTACTATATGGCTTACGTAATTTCCCTGATGACATTACTATATAGCATACGTAATTTCAGCCTAAGAACCTGTTGTGTTCCTACACAACCAGGAAGGCAACTCAGGGGACCATAACTAGGGCCGTGAGTAGCTTCCTGTGCCTGCCCATCCGGTACGTGTCACGTGGTGTCACGCCAGTCGTTTTACTTAGCTTACAGTGAACACACGTGTTCTAGCCTACAGGACCTTGCCCTTGGCTGTGGTGTGACCGGTTCTTAAAGGGCCGGTCATCTTGGATTATGTGTTCCTTTGGATTACGTTCTAGGGGTTTCCTGGAGTTGGATTACTTGTGGTTGGATTACCTGTGGTTGGATTACAAGTGGTGCCTTTCCTTCTGGGACTTGTGAGTGCAGTGGTTCGGGGTTGGTGTGCTCGGGGCTTCGTTCCGACCGTCGCCATGTGGAATGTGTAGAGCTTCCTCCCCCCCCCCCCCCCCCCCCTGCACCACGGAAGGTAAGGCCTCGGTCTCGGCCCATGACAGGCCCCTGGGCCCGGCGCCGGCCTCAACCGTGGATCTCTGAGTTTGCTCGCCACAGTCCGCGTTTCGCTCGTATTTGTTCACGGGTCCCCGCGCCCGGTCGCCTTTCACGTTTGATGTGTGTTGCAGCTGCCAAGTTCGCACCTGCTTACGCTGTAGTGACTTCCAATGGCCGAGCGACAACCACAAGGTCTGCCTCCCCTCCGACCGCCTGTGTGATGTGTGCTCCACCTGGCCTGAGGACCGTTGGTCGCAGCTGTGAAATTTCTACTGCTGCGAGCACCCGGCGCCGACCGTTGACTGTTCGTCCGCCATGGCGCCCCCAGCCTTGCCAGGTGCAAAGACTAGACGCGTTCGCTCGGCGCTTGGGGAGAGATCATCACGTCAGGCCCGTAACAACGCTGCAGGTCCCAAGGCCTCGTCGACCATTGTATCTGCCGTTTCAAGTGAGGACATGCCCGCTCCCTCCCACGGGAGGGAAGCACGGCAGCGAGCCTTCCTCACTGAGGTCCGTTTGCGTGGATCCTGCTCTGCAGACACTGATACTTTGGGCCCTGACGCTTCAAGTAGGGACATGCTCGCTTCCTCCCATGGTGGGGGAAGCACAGCAGCAAGCCTTCCTCCCTAAGGTCCACTCGCAGCGACCTTTGTCGCTACGTCTCAGGACACAGAACAGACTAGACGCACTGCGGATGTTGATACTCCGGGTTCGGACGCGGCAAGTAGGGACAAACCCGCTCCCTCCCACGGGGGTAAAGCATGGCAGCAAGCCTTCCTCACAGAGGTCCGCTCCCAACGACCTCCGTCGCTATGTCCCAGGACACAGGACAGACTGGACACATCACAAGCCTACAGGAGCCCTGTGTGCCCCCGCTCAGGGGACGGGACCCTTACGACGGACCAAGATGTGCGACGCAGCCCCCGGCTCTCTCTGTCACTCTCACTCCCTCCAGGCGTACGTCGTACTGTGGCCCACCCGACAGACGACGATGGAGCTCATGGAGAACTCCTACCTTTACGTCCCCCAGCCTCAGGCGTCGTGACGTGCCCAGCGAGACACCTGGCTCCCTTGCCTCCTCGGGACGGCTCCTGGCTTCCCCTCCGCTCTGGCCCGGCAGCACCGCTCCTCCAGGCTTGCAGGCAGCCCGCTAGTCCGTGGGTTGCGCCCTGTGGTCCGGCGGACCCTCCTCCCTTCCCCCGCCTCCGTCTCCCACCCATGCCCCTGCTGTCGGCCATTCACCTTTCTATCTCTGCCACTGCTGCGATGCTCTACCTGGTAAACCGAGCTGCTGATCGATCAGCTCTAGCCGGCGCCCTTCACGGCGAGGTCACCTCTGCTGCAGAAGCCCGCCACGCAGGCAGCCTCACGTCACGATTCCCCAGCCTTCTACAGCTACTTCTCCGTGGTTCCTGAGCCAGGCGGTATTGTGGCGACCTGTCTTCTAGCTCTCTGCACTGACAGATACGTCGCAGCCCCGGATTTTCGCATGGAGACAGCAGGGCCCTCCAGGCCGCCATGCAGGCCAGGGATTCGGCGTCGGTCGGGACCTGTCCGACACGTATCTTCACATTACCATGCGCCCCGCCTCCAGACGATGCCTGCGCTTCGCCTTCTTTGGCGTGGTTTACCAGTTTCGGCCCCTCCCCATCGGCCTGACCCTCAGCCCTTGGGTCTTCAATCACATCTTGGGCGCTGTCTTTTCCAAGGCCAGACAGTCGTCCTCCAGTCCGACCACGAACCATTAGGTGACCTCCTTCCAACGAAGCACTCAGACGCCATGCTAGTGACGGACAGGGAGTCTCTGCTCCCATGGTGGATGCGGCTCGGCTTCCCAGTTAACGCCAGCTACACGGACCTCACACCTTCCTGCCGGTTTGGGCACCTCGGCTTAGAATTTCCGACCGATCTCAACCATGTGGGACTTCCAGAGCCGTGGATACAGACGCTGGCCATCCGCGCCTGCCAGTGACACCAAGAAGATGCTGTCCCCTCCAGAGTTGGCTCAAGCTCCTCGGCCTGAGGAATGCAGCGTCGGTTCCCCTGCCGCTCAGTCATCTGACTCCCGGCCCCTCCAGCTGCATCTCCTTCCCCTCTGGCTTCCGTCTGGTACCGGTTACTCCGTTGCTTCTGGATGTCGAGGCCACCGGGGAGGCCCACTTGACTATGCCCCGCACCGCGGATACTGAGACTATGGGTGCAAGGATCAGCCCGCTCCCTCCCATAGGGGTGAAGCACGGCAGCGAGCCTTCCTCACAGAGGTCCGCTTGACTGTACACCGCACTGCGGATAAGGACGCCTTACGCAAGGATCATCCCGCTCCCTCCCACGAGAGGGGGTGGGGGGGTGAAGCACGACAGCGAGCCTTCCTCACAGAGGTCCACTCGACTGTACCCCGCACGGCGGATGTGGATGCTAGGGACTCCCTTCTGCAGATAAGGATTCCTTACGCAAGGATCAGCCCGCTTTCTCCCACCAGGAGATTGGCAGGCAATGAGGTCCGCTCGTCTGTACACCGCACACGCTACGGCGCACCTTCCTCACGGCAGTCCACTCGACTTTACACCACACTGCGGACACAGATGCCTTACGCAAGGATACGCCTGCTTTCTCCCTCCGGGAGATTGACCGGCTACGAACCTTCCTCACAGAGGTCCGCTCGACTATACCCCGCATGGCGGATGTGGATGCTAGGGACTCCCTACCACGAGCCTTCCTCATCGAGGTCCGCTCGACTGTGCACCGCTCTGCGGATACTGTTGCTTTGGACGCCCTACAGCGAGGGTTTGGACACCCTACAGCGAGCCTTCCTCGCTGAGGCCCGCTCAACTGTACTGCGCTCGGCGGAGACTGGTGCTATGGACGCCTGACGGAAGGACATTGCCCGCTCACTCCCACTGGGAGGTTAGCTGGCAGCAAGCCAGCCTCTTCGAGGCCCGCTCGCTTCGATCACGCCCTGCAGCTGCGGTTGCTCTGAGCTATTTCAGGGGGACAAGCTGGTGCACTCCTTAGGGAGGCCAGTCAGCAGGGAGCCAGCCTCTTCGAGGCTGCCCGCAGCAACCTTCGTCTCCCCATCCTAGGATGACTGGCAGACCGGACAGATCGCCGCACGTCAGGAGCCCTGTGCTCCTCCGATCGTTGGTCGGGACCACTAGGAAGGGGCGAGTCCTTCGGTTCTGGTACGGTGACCTGCACCTCCCACCCACTGAACTGGCTACCCCTCAGCTCGCCGAGTTCTGCCTCTGGCTCTTCGGCGACCAGGCCTGGGCTCCCGCCATGTCAGGGGCTTCCTCTCCACGAGTGCGTACACTTCGCCACTTCGGCAGGCCGACCTCCGGCGAATACAAGCCCTCGCTGACCTTATGGCCCCTTGGCCGCCAGCGCTGGTTCCCCGCTTGCTGATGCCATGCTGGGACCTACCCGGGTTTCTTGCAAGACGGAATTCAGACCGTTCGAACCACTCCCCTGGGACCACTTTGCCGACTTGCCCGGGAGACCTGCTGCCTGCCGGCCCTTGCCGCGGCGTTCCGAGTAAACGAGATACACGCGCTCAGCGCGCCTAGCCTGCTTGCACTTCAGGACGGATGGCCCCGTGTAGCTCCTCACTGTCCCTTCCTTCCTCACCAAGCCAAGGACTCCCTTGACCGCGCCCCAGGGGATCACCAGACGGCCGCTGAAGGACTGAACCTTCCCCAGGAGACCAGACAGCAAGATCCGGTGCACCCCGTGCGTGTTTTCTATGCTGATCCAAGCCCGTCCGGTGGGGACGGTCCCACCTCTTTCGGCCTTTGGCCACAGGCGGAACTGACCTTACAGCCCAGATGATTCCTCCTGACGATGCTGGGGCGTTCGGTCTGCCTACCAGGGCCTCTCCCCAGAGGGATTCGAGAAGCTATGGATCCGCAGGCACGAAGTTAGAGACTTCGCCACTTGCGTCACCTTCGACCGCACCTGTGCCGTCAGTGATTTCGTGGCGGCTAGGCGCAGGCAGTTCAACCTTCGCCCACTTCTACCTCCGGGATCTAGCTGGCCTGCGAGACTACCTCGCTCTTGTGGGTGACAGCCCCGCGGCGCAACACTCCCTCCCGGCGCCATTGATTTACTTAGCTGAAATTGTCGGGAGGTCGCTCTTAGGGAGGTCGGGGCTGCTAGGCCCTTACACAATCTGTTTTGGTTTGGGCAGCACCCTCCTCCTTTTCATAATTCTTCCATATAGTAATGTCATCGAGAATGTATTTTGAGAAAACAAATGAATTTTTCTCTAAAAAGTATTTTTTCGAAAAATACTTACCGATGACATTATTCGGAGGACCCTCCCACCTGCCCTGCTTGCCGCTGGTAAGCTACTCACAGCCCTAGTTACGGTCCCCTGAGTTGCCTTCTTGGTTGTGTAGGAACACAACAGGTTCTTAGGCTGAAATTACGTAAGCTATGTGGATATTCCATATAGTAATGTCATCGGTAAGTATTTTTCAAAAAAATACATTTTAGAGAAAAATTCATTTTCTTGGGTACTTGAACTACTTGTAACAAACGACCAAAGTGTAAAGACATTGTTCAGACCATTATTTTGTTTTTAAAAAGTTACTCCCCTTATAACCAACTTCAGACATAATATATAACAACAAGAAAAAGAACAAGACGAGGATTTCATCCCAAAGTCTACCATATTGTTTTCTGCTCACGTGCGATTTTCTTTAGGAACATTCAGAGTTGTTGCTATTTCTTAAAGCTTATCCTTCTGATTCATCCCTCACCACCCTTACCCTCCCCCCCCCTACACCCCCCCCCCCCTCTCAATCCACAAAAACACTGACACACTTGGCGCCAGTTATACATTCTGTGGGCTGGCATAGCCACAGGCTTTCTGAAGAAGAAGAAGATGGGATGACCCAAGTCCACAAAGCGTTTTCTATACAACATGCATTTCACACGTTTTCCACATTATGTTCACAGACGTCATAACAAATATAGAGAGACTGTCTTCCTAAATCAAATTGTCAGAAAGGGACAGCCTTGCTTCAACCCATACACATGCATAACACTGACTTTACGTGCTTTGCGTCATTTAGGAACATTGTATAACACCACTAATGTGTTTGGTGCTTTTACGTCACTGTCATTGTCAGAGTCGTGAAAGGCATGCAAGGGTCTCTTCCACGCAGCTTCTTCCAAGGCTGACTCTTTGGTGGGAGTGAAGTTGAAACATTGTTCAACAATTTTCAAAAATGAATTAATTATCATTAAAAAAGCTAAGAGGTACAAAGCTGGCTAATGAACTCATTCAATGTCTTCCTTTAATCTAGCTAGGTGCAAAATATCTAGTAAAAATAAGAAAAATTATGGACTCTAATGCGGATCAACCGGTTTTTGTGAAACGGTCATTTTCTCAATAATATGTAAACTAATTCAGTAATTGAGATAATTCTTTAAAAGACCATATCCTGAAGTTTCAAGCTTAACGGTCCACAAACGCGGGCTCTAGTCACGGTCACATACACACACATACAGCGCACAAATGCGGGCTCTGGTCATGGTCACATACACACACATACGGCGCATAAACGCGGGCTCTAGTCACGGTCACATACACACACATATGGCGCACAAACGCGGGCTTTAGTCACAGTGACATACACACACATACGGCGTACAAACGCGGGCTCTAGTCACGGTCACATACACACACATGCGGCGCACAAACGCGGACTCTAGTCACATACACACACATACGGCGCTTTGGCGCCAGATCTGCGTTCAGCAGCAATGCTAGCGTAGCTAGACATGACATAAGTTTATCTTGTTGCTACACTTTTACAGTGTGATGCCTGCCTGCCTATGTTATCGCGTACTAGGTGTTGATCGGGCTGAAGCCAGTCCCATTTCAAAGTCTACCGTATTTTCAATATGGTAGACAATGAGAAATATCATTACTGATTTTCTGTGAAATCACACATAAACATGTAAAACTTTTTCTGTTGTTTTGACCTTTTTGGTCTGGATATTTTTATTATTGTGAATTTGACATCCAAGATCAATAGCCGTCAAAGAAGCATGGATACAACGTTCTTCAGCAAAAGGCGTAGATCTTCATGGGCCCATGCAACTGCGGAGGCCCATGATGATCCATACCTCTTGCATCACTGTATTAGGTTACCTTGTTCTGCCTGAAGATCCAGCTTGAGCTGTTTGTTCTGAATGCGAAGCTGGTTCATGTCATACAAGGATAAGCCAGAAGTATTGAGCAAAGAAGCAACTCCATCCTGCACACAGAGAAATAAATGCAAAAATCAAGTCACGTTGTCAGAAGTGAAAGGGGGGCGGGAAGGGGGGGGGGGGGGGGGGGGGGAGGCAGAGTATCCCCTAGCTGCACCCTTTTGCTCCCACCCCCCACTTCGTCCTCAACATTCTTGGACAGAAAATTTTGTTATGAGAGAACACATTTTTTGAGAAAAAATAAATCAACATTTTTTAAATTTTTGTTTCATTTTTACGAGTTTGGGATATTGCTTGTTTTGAACTCCACCTCCTCCTCCAAACACCCCCCCCCCTCCTCCCCACCCCGCCACGTTCACTTGGCCTCCCAAATGAAAAATATATTTGTACTACACCACTGATGGGTGTATAATTCACATGCTTGTGAAGAAGAAAAAAAAAGTGAGCAAAAGGTCTTTGGTCCAAAATCAGCCTTAATTCACCCATGGATGTTCTTGGGCCAACTTCTTCTTCTTCTCGAACGCCATCACACTTGGAGTTTGGCTCTCAAAATGAAATCTGTGGTCTTCTGTAGCGCCTCCACAGGTCCGTACAGTTTCTCTTGTAGGGTGGCGGGCTTCGGCCATATCTCCTCCCTCAGCAACTGGTGGTTCCCACAGTCCTGGAGGATGTGCTCTGTGGTCTGCTCTGCTTCTCCACAAGGGCACAGGGGAGATGGCACGAGGTGGAAGCGTCTGTGCAGGTGGAAATTGAGTCGGTTGTGCACGGTCCTCAGACGGAAGATGGTCACCTGCTCTTGTCTGGACAGCTGATGGTAACTGTCTAGTGGTCTGTACACAGACTTAATGATGGTCTTCATCTCTGTGAAGCTGACTCCGTTTTCGTCTTGTTCTTTCTCTGCGCCCACTTTTGCCATTCTGTCAGCTTCTTCATTGCCGTAGATGCCACAGTCTGGTGCACTTGATGTTTTGCAGTGCCTCTTGTAGACGTGGCAGTTTGCTTGCTGTTGCTGCTTCAAGGACAGACATGGCATCAGTCAGGAAGACAATCTGGGCATCAGGGTCTAAAGTACACCCCAGCCCCTCCATTCTGAACTGCATCTGTGGCTGATCCATCGGTCTATGCCCGTATCCATGCCTCCTGGGGATACTTTTCTTCGAGCATGGCCAGTGTCAGGGCTTTCTTGCTCACAGTGCTGTGCTCATCTTTGGTGGTGATGTAGGGTACCGTGGAAGAGATGGTGATGTTTTCTGGCTTACTTTCCCAGGGTGGAAGGTCACTAGTAGGATTCAGAGCCTCTACCTGCGCAGGGAGCTTTGCCTGGTGTTTTCTCTGCAGAGCTCTCGTCTCCTTCACAAAGCTTGATCTTTTCAGTCTCCCTGAGGTTGGCTGTTTCATCCTGGCATTCATAGGATGGTCTTTGGAAGACTTAACCTTTGTGGACTGTATCAAGGCTTTGCAATCTCTTCTCATGCGCAGGGGTGGGATGCCTGTTCTCTTCCATCTTTTCAATTGGTGTGGATCTCATTGCGCCGGTGATGATACGCAGTGCCTGGTTCTGAACTCTGTCAATGGTCTGCTGGTGTGACTGGGCTGCCGTCAACCATGCATTGGATCCGTACTCAAGGTGTGGTCTCACTGTGCCTTGATATACATTTTTGAGGATCTTTCATTGGCCCCCCATTGTGTTCCAGCCAGTTTCCTCATGATGTTCAGCTTTCTTCTAGCTTTCGCTTCTGCATTCCAAATGTGCGGCTTCCACGGCAGCCTCTTGTCAAGGGTGACGCCCAGGTATGTCTGTTGGTCTTCATACCGCAGTGGGGTGATGCCCAGTGTTAGGTTGCCAGCCTTTGCTTTGTTGGAGAGAGAGAAGAGTGTAGCTGATGATTTTTCTGTGTTGATGGTCACACACCAGTTGTTGGTCTAGTCTGTCAGCTTGTCCAGGGCTAGCTGCATCCTGTATGTAGCAGTTGTTGCATACTCTTCTGTGCACCAGAGTACCAGGTCATCTGCGTACAGGGCTGCATGGACTCCTTTTGGTAGCTCTGGCACAAGGTCGTTGATGAAGAGTATGAACAGGGTCGGTGACAGGACTCCCCCCTGTGGCACCCCCTGACACAGCAGCACTTTTTGGCCACGGTAACCATCCACTGTCACACGGGCTCTGCGATTGTGCAGGTATGACTTGGTCCACCGATACACGTTCCCTTGGATGCCACTGCGATGGAGTTTCACAAGGAGACCATCCTTCCACACCTTTTCGAAAGCCTTCTGTAGGTCAATGAAGGCAGCTAATGTCACCTTCTGATCTTGAAAGGCATCTTCTAAGACCTGTGCAAGGTGTGTTGTCTGGTCTTCTATACTCTTGTGGCTTCTGAAACCGGCTTGCTCTGGCACGATAATGCTCTCGGAGTCCAGGTACCACTGCAGGCGCTTGTTGATGATGAGCTCCATGGTCTTGCACACACAACTTGTCAGGCTGATGGGGCGATAACTCAGGGCTTTGGACTTATTTTTCCCTTTCTTCAAAATTGGGATCATCCTGGCTTCCTTCCAGCACTGGGGTACCTGTCCTCCTCTCCGGCTGTGGTTAAAGATGTCCAGTAGATTCGTTAAGGCAGTGTTGCCAAGGTGTTGTAACATCTCGTTTGAGATGCTGTCTGGACCTGGAGATTTTTTCTTCTTCAACTGTTTGATGGCCAACTTCAGTTCCGGAAGGGTGATGTCCTTCTTCATTGCATCATGGATGTTTGTATCTCTTGTTCTCTCTCTTTCTTCCTGTCTGATTTTTTTCTCAAGCATTCGTGGGACAGTGATGTTACTTTCTTTCGCATAGATCTGTCCAAACATGTTTGCAGCTTTCCTACCAGTCAGTCCTTTCCCTTCTTCTTCCAAAGTGATCTTCTGTTCCCTGGTGCCCTCATCGTTCAACGCCTTGGTCAGTCTCCACAACTTGGTGGTGTCCCTCTCCATGTTCAGTCTTGCAGTCTTCTCTCTCCAACTTCTTCTTGTGCACTCCAACTTAATCTTCAGATACTGGGCCTTACTGTGTTGTAGCTTGATGTTGTTTTCTTGGCTGGGGTTGGTTTCAGCATCTTCTCTGGCCCTAGTGAGGTTGTCATGTGCTTTCTGAAGATCTGCGGTCCAGTATGGGGTGTATTTTTTCCGGATTCCTCGAGGTATAGTTTCCTTGGCTGCCTTACTGATAATGTCGTTGAACTCTCTTACCACATTGTTGATGTTCCTTCTGGACACAGCGAGGTCCTGCATTAGCTCATTTGTTCGGATACTGAACAAGCGCCAGTCTGCCTTTCTAGTTCCATCTTGGTCGGTGTGGCGAGCTAGCTGCTGTGCTTCCTTTTAGGGAGAGGAGGACAGGGCGGTGGTCACTTTCTCCTAACTGTGGTCCTACTGTTCTGCTGAGGCGCTTATGAACATCGTCAGTGCAAAGTGCCAGGTCTGGTGTAGTGGTGGTGTGCCAGCGGCAAGAGTAGAAGGTAGGTTGGTCCTCAGGTTCATTGGCAAGTATCAGGTGGTTTTCATCTTGCCACTCCTCGATGTCTTCTCCTCTCTTGTCAAGCATGTCATATCCCCAACTCTGGGACTGGCTGTTGAAGTCACCAGTGATGAGGAATCCACTGTCCGGCACCTGGATAGTGTCAAGGGACAGCAGCTTATCATTAGGGCAGTGAGCAGTAGTTGACCAGGTCAAGGGTGCTGTCACTGGTGGTTACCTTGACCTGGATGTATTCCACCTCTTCCATGAATCTCCTGGTTTCGCTGGCATTCAGGTTGTTTCTAACTAGGGTCATAACTCCCCCTTTCTTCCTCCCTTGGCGATCACTTCGGAAGACCTGATATCCTCTGACCTTAAAGGGTTTCCCTTCTTGCAGGTGTGTCTCTTGTATACAGCAGATGTTTATGCTGTTTTCATGCAGAAAGTGCTCTAGTTCTGTTTTCTTGTTGGTAACCCCTTCTGCATTCCAGTGCATGATGTTCACATTGGCTTTTTCTTTGTCTCTGGTCTTGGTTTTTTCGCTGGCCAGTCGCTCTACTTCCCCATCCCCTGGCTCCTCGAGACGGTCGGGAAGGTCCTCCAGTTGCTGGGGGTGGGCTCCGAAGAGGCGCAGAGCCTGGTACTGCACCTGCCTGGCGAGACTCCATAGGGCGAGCACCATTTCTATTGAATCCATCTCCAAGTGTCATATAGCTGTATATGCATGGTACTGTGGTTTATTAGAGTGTGCAGCCGAGTACCTCCGTCTTCAGCACTCGGGGTTTCTGTCGGGGTTACCTCACCCTTAACTCCTGGTCAAAAGGCCTTTCATGGGAGCACAGGATGGTTTGGTTTTGGAGTGTCCTTCTCCTAGATGGGTTGCCGACCAAGGCTTACGAGTCCCATCTACTCAGGTTTTTCCTCGGAGTTTTCCTTCTTGAAGGAGATCTGCCAACCAAGGCTATTGAGCATCCCTGCCCGGATTTGTATAGGGTTTACTCCCCTAGCCTTTGCCTCTCCCAAGGCACCCACAAGGCAGTGGGGCTATTTACCCATAGCTGGGGATCTGGTTCATGGGCATCAGGGCTTGTCCACATATCAATGGGCCTGCGTGCCGCATGTCTGGGGGCCAGACCTCCCCCGAGTCCTCTGTAGTTCAGCCCGAGTCCGTAAGGTGCTCGGTAACCGTGAGTCGCCACGAGGAGACACTACATGAGGCTTGTTGTTGGAGAGGCTGTATATTGGCAGGGAGAGACTGACATACTCTGCTCCCCTTTTCGCAAAACTGCTAGCCAGCGGTGGGAGCTGAAAGCGAGAGCGACGAGCACAGACGCTACACTACCACACTAGCCACATCACAACAACCATTTGACCCACTTGGGCCAATAGCTGACAGGCTGACATGTCATCCACATAGAAGCCTAAGAGTGAGACAGGTCTAAGCTAATTCCGATAATAAAACAACAGTACACTGTATACTGCAGAGTGAGACAGGTTTAAGCTAATTAACTAATACCGATAATGAAACAACAGTACACTGTATTCTGCAGAGCATAACCCTTTGGTTTTTGCCAAGATGATTCCTGCAGGACAAACGCTGCTAACAACAGCCAAAGGGTTAATACTGAGCATGACCTGTATTTCTTGCATGTAACATGAAACAAATATTCTGACTGAATCAGGCATTATTCAATCACCTTTCATGAACTGCAGCCACAATCATTCTAAAGTTGTTGACAGAATTTACCTTGTCTCTTTCAGCAAAGGATCCATTCAGCTGTCCACCTGTTTCTCCCATGTCTTTCTCTGTGTCTGATTCGGGGTCCATTTGCGATCTTTCTTGCAATCTAAAAAGCAATAAATAATTCTATAGAGATACATACGGTTAATTAAAAACAGACAAGCAGTGCACAATAGGTCATCAGGCTGACGTCAGGCACCGTTCACCCACACACAGCTGTGTGTGGGCTGACTGCAGCTAACGTCAGCCTTTGCTCGCTGGGAATTATCACACACTGGCTGTTTCCAGTGGTCAATCACTGTCCCATGATGTGAAATAAGGGGGTTGTATAAAATTGGGTAGCGTTTGCAGACACTTCACAAGCAATTCACTTTCAAAAAGTTTAATGTATTTAAAACTGCAATGAATACACCATTCCAAAAGTTCTTTGTCCAATGCATTAAAAACAATCAGACGGCAACAAACAATAGCTTTTTCATAACTAGAAAAAAGGAGGAACTTCTTTAAGCCTGGTATAAATCTAGGTTTGCTACAGTATTCTTAACAGGTCAGTCACTAGAACATTTTGAAAACCTGCAAAATTTCAGCGTTTTTTTTGGTATAGGAACGGTCCGATTTGACGCGGCTTATTATAGGTCACGTTATACACTTAAATTCAGGCAGTTCAGGCAGTAAGAGGTCCAGTGTTTTTAAAAATAATTTTTGCCTTGTTTGAAAATTTATAGTAGGGCTAAATGTTGAAATTTGCTGGAAATTTCTAGTTAGATGAGAGGAGACATGTTTGGTGCTTTGATTCATATCATCCTGAGCTTATTCAGCAGAGAAGTGTGGACCTATGTTGAGTTGCCGTAGTGATTTGAGGGGCACGCTGATTTCAGCTGTGCTTGGGTGTGGGGTTGGTAAGGAATCAGGTTCATAGCCAAGAAATGAGACTGTCAATGTGCTGTTTTTAATGTTATTTTATGCATGGCAAATGTGCAGCTGGTGGGCGGTAGTGTTTTTTTAGGTGATTGAAATATTAGGGGATGCCTGGGACTGACTATGGCTAAGAGACTGGACAGTACGGAAACGCGACTGTGTACCGTGGCCTATAGGTTTTCTTTCAGCAGGTCTGCAAAGGGTGAAAGAAGAAACTTTTGAAAAATACTCGTGTAATTAACATAAAATGCGCATTGTTAATATAGATCCTAAACTAACGATTTTACATACGTGTCTGCAGTGCACCTGTATAGCAAAGATGCACAACTATTTATAAATCAAGGCATTCGAATTCGTCTGATTTCCCAAACATCGGTAAAAAGCAAGTCTGGACTGGATCGGTTTGCAGTGCCCGATAAACGCCTCAAAACTCTTAATTCTAGAGCAAAGGTAACCCCCGATTCAGTGTTTGCAAGAAAAGGATGAGCGATCTGATTCAATGCAAAGTAAAATTGCTCATTAATCAGCTAAAGTAGGTGTCCATATCAACCTTACCAGTTTCTTGTTTCTTTGAAGACCGCCATCGTGTTTGTATCGGAGTTCCGGTCAAGTACAGATGTGACTGCCAATATCGTTTGTGATTGGTCGATTGTGATTCGTCTGCTCTCTCTCTCTCTCTCTCTCTCTCTCTCTCTCTCTCTCTCTCTCTCTCTCTGAGATAGACCCAGGCGTAAAAGCACAGAGCAAAAATTAAAATTTTGCGTAGATCTAATCCCGTCTGACAGCACGGTCATCCGATTCTTCTTCTATGGCAAAATCTTATTGAACGGACATATGAGGAGCAACTGGGACCCAGCAGTGAAAGCACGCGGTATATATTCTCATTAACCCCTGCGGCTGCAGGGGCACATGAGAATCTGCGCCTCTTGCAGCTGGATATAATAATAATAATAATAATACATAGTTTTTATATAGCGCCCTTCCCCACGAACAGCAAGCTCGGAGCGCTTTACAGCACATAAAAAAATAAAAAAATAAAAATTAAAAAGGAGAAAAAATTAGAACGCACTCACTCTTTAAATAAACATCTCCTCGCATATAAAACAGATAACTCAGCTTCTGGCATGGCACTTTGCATTTTATTTATGACATTATTGTGGATTCAAACAAACAATGCACACAAACCTGTTTGATATTATTGACAACCACTAACAAACAGGTCATGTTCACGACTACTACTACTGTACGGATAGACTGACGGATCAAAATGGCTGTCATTTCAGTGCAAATGTTCTTCTTCTTCTGTTTTCCCCGCCACGGTCAACCAATTGACCATTATTGCTGGGTTGCTGGTAGTGCGCAGCAAAACAAAAACAAAAAAAGAAAAAAATAAGTAACTGACTTACTTTTTACTTCTGGTTTGAAGATGGGAAACTGTGGGAGGGGTCAAGGGTGGGGGGGGGGGGGGGCGGTGGGAGAGGGAGAAAGGTGTTGGGAGCCAGCTGCTGTTTCGGTGCCTCCGGCTAGGCCTGCCTGGCGGCTACCCGCCGTAGCGGTCTCCAAACCCCGACCCGCCAGTATCGCCCTAGCCATCACTGATCAACCCAAGCAGGTGGCGGGCACCGATTGGGGTCAACGGTTGAGGCTTATACTCAAGCAATGAAGGCATCATGCGAAGAAGCATGTATTGTGTCTTCAGGGAGAGTGTTCCAGACTGATGGTCCTTGGGAGAAGGATTCGTTCCTGTAGGCTGTCCGGCATGGGATCCACTGGAACTCAGTGTAGTGTGTAACCGCGTCGGGCTCGCTGACGTTGGAGGGGATGAACTGCTTGCAATGGGCAAAAGCTAGGCCATTCTTGATCTTATATAACATTGTAGTTTGTTTGTAGTATTATTATATAATTTTCAATTATCATTTGCAAATCACTTCTACTATTCTACACTTCTCAAGTTCTAGATGCTCTTAGTGCAATGTCTGGCTAATTTGCATTTGTGAATCTATTAATTAGGTCAAATAATAAACATTTCAAAACAAAAAGAAAAAAAAAGATAAATCAAACAGGACTGAAAAAAAATATGCGTCGCCGACAGGATTCGAACCTGTGCGGGAAGATCCCAATGGATTTCTAGTCCATCGCCTTAACCACTCGGCCACGACGACTCACGAGGACCAATGAATCTTTGATAAAATAAATACCTGGGTTTGCATTACTTCCATTCTTTTGTTGGTATAAAGTTCATAGTGGAGCACGCGAAGGATGGTAAATTGGGTACTAGTGTTTTTTGGGCATCGTAAACACTTATGCTTAATTTTGATTTACATGTATGGCGCTTAGGACATTCTCTTTTCGTGAGAACCTCATTCCGAAACTGCAGGGACGGACGGGAAAGTGTAACTTGTTCGACGCATGCGCTGAAGGCTTAGTCGAGCAGATCATGACTGTTTCCTGAATGTTTTGGTGTGAGGAAAATTCTTTTGGTGCTTCAAAAGGGTGCCATTTCATCACCAATGGCTTGTCTAGCCAATCTTAAACAAGACATTAAGGTTCTGGAATCTACTTTTCCGAAGAATCACGACAGATTCCAGATTTGTTCAGCATCTCTCGACGAACTGACCTGTCGATTCGTTGGCAAAAATGGAGAACACTACGATATTCAAGCAAACATTACGGTATACAAGTTTTCAGATATTCGTAACGACTGGGTTTTTTTTGTTTAATTTACGACTTTCACATTTGGAGTACACAAACTGTTCTCATTTAATGAAATACTGCATATTTGTAGTGGTAATGCGTGCTATTGCGTGACTTCTTAACCTATTCAGTATTGTGCTTTGTTTTCATCCTCCGGTCACGGAAAAAGGAAGGAAAGGATTTTAATGTGGCATAACTAAATGATATGTTTATCGGCAGCACTGCAGATTATCATCGGGATGTTTAATAGATAATACACCTTATGACCTTATGAATTTTCTGTTTAACGATAATTGTAAAATAACAGTGGAAATAGTTCTAGGTTCTAGGTTATGCTTTATCAAATGCCACTTAAGGGAGATTTGTGCACAATTTATAATAATAATAATAATACTGTTTATTGCCATTTGCCTTAAGAACATAAAGCATAGGAATGTGTGTTGGTGTCGTTACAATTACAAACATCACATTCGACTCTATCACACAATTCAATGCTATTTATTTTATTTTGCTATACCTAATATTATGTAGCTTTTTGTAATCCTCACTTCTGCAAACCTTTTGGGAATGGAAGGGCTTCCGCAACTTTAACAGATCATGGTTGTTATCCCAGTCCCCTTCTCTCTCTCATTTTGTCATGTATTGTTTTGTTTAACTCATTCTACCCCAGACACACCGCACAAAGATAAGGATCGACCATGATAGTTCAAGGGTGATGCCAGAATAGCTTGGCGCCTATGGGCGCCAAGCTATTCTGGCATCACCCTTGAGCTATCATGGTCACTGCAATGCAGTCTTCAGAGGACAACGGCTATAATTTAAGGATTTTGGTGTTGGGGTAGAATGAGTTAATTAGAAATATATAACCAAATTGTTCCCTTGCATCTCTTTCAGCAGATGTATTTTTGCCCTGACTGCACTATTTTCATAATTATAGTACAGTACTGCCCATTACATCCATAACGGTTTGATGAGATAAGTGATTTAGAAGAAACAAAATTGAAACTTGTAGTGAGTAATGTCTTTTGTGCACTATAAGGTGATTTCAAAGATGGGGCACTGAGAAAGGGTCTGAACAAATTTTGACACCAGCTGGGTTCAAACCAGCAGCCTTTCAGATGCGAAGCGAACCTTGTACCAGTCTACCACCTGAGCCACCCATCTGACCTCCCAGTCCCATGATGTATAGGTGACAAAATGAATTATATGAATAAGAGATCACATGCAGCATGCATTCCTTGTGTTTTACATGCTGTCATATATGGTAATGTTTCTCAACATTATTTTAAATGTGATGTTTGATGGCAGGAAACATACCCCAACTCAGCCCCTATTTGGTTCAGTGACTCCGAAGAGGGTGGCATCACAGCGATCATTGAAACACTGGGCGATGTGCCCCCACACCATCACAATGTGAGTGTGTCTTTGTTTGTACTAATTGTACATTTGTGTTTGTTATTGTGCCACTCAGACTCGGAGAAAGTTAACCTCTGCACTACCAGTGGGTAGCAATGATCTGGCTATAATAAGTGAGGCCATCAAGAGGCTTAGATCGTGTTTCCTTGTAAACCCCTTGCAACTGAAGGGGCTCACACAATGAATGACTCTTCCACTTAGGTGTTGAGTTTTGGCAGTGAAGGGGTTAACCCATATCCTACTGAGGCTAAGAGCTTCCAATCTGTACACTGCCATATTTATATGCAAGCTACATTATAGTACTTGAAGTTAAGGATATAGACCAATGGCTTTAGTTCAAGGGTGGCGCCAGAATAGCTTGGCGCCTAGAGGCGCCAAGCTATTCTGGCACCACCCTTGAACTATTTTAGTCAAACTTATTTCGCACACGGGTGTATTCCGAATGATAAGGGTTAAGATAATAAGAAGGTATTTTGTTTGTTTTAAATTGTAGTGCATTGTTTGAATTGTGTAGCCTCATGATAAGTTATTTGTTGTAGATTATCAGTCAGGTCAAAATGCTAGTGGAAGGACTCTGCAACATCCACGACGTCCCTCCAGCTCAGGGTCTTGCAGCGCTGGATGAAGCCCTACAGAAAAAGGTAATGCTGCCTCATAGTGACCTTTTCATTTAATTGACATTTTGAGACTCAGAGAGTTGAATGTCTCTGATAATAATGCCACTACAAGTAAGTGAGAGACTGAATAATGATATTTCTACAGTTTAGTAATCAAGAGGAAGCAAATTAAAATTAATCAGCCTCAGGGGGTAATAAGATGTAATGGATTAAGACGAGAAGGTTTCTAACGATGTTCATCGTTGTTTTAGGGAGTTCCTTCACGAGTGCCGCCGGAGGTTGCAGAGTCCATGTCGGAGGAAGAAGAAGAAGAGGAGTTTCATTATGATATGGAGGATGAAACTGCTGCGTAAGTACATCACCTCAATATATGCATGAAGTTTAGCCCTGTGTGTTGGGAGCGGTTTTGTATTGTGATGTTCCTAACCCTTTGTGTGTCAGGAGCAGTTTTATCAAGATGTTCCTAACCCTTTGTGTGTCGGGAGCGGTTTTGTCAAGATGTTCCTAACCCTTTGTGTGTCAGGAGCAGTTTTGTCAAGATGTTCCTAACCCTTTGTGTGTCAGGAGCAGTTTTATCAAGATGTTCCTAACCCTTTGTGTGTCGGGAGCAGTTTTATCAAGATGTTCCTAACCCTTTGTGTGTCGGGAGCGGTTTTGTCAAGATGTTCCTAACCCTTTGTGTGTCAGGAGCAGTTTTATCAAGATGTTCCTAACCCTTTGTGTGTCAGGAGCAGTTTTATCAAAATGTTCCTAACCCTTTGTGTGTCGGGAGCGGTTTTGTCAAGATGTTCCTAACCCTTTGTGTGTCGGGAGCAGTTTTGTCAAGATGTTCCTAACCCTTTGTGTGTCGGGAGCAGTTTTGTCAAGATGTTCCTAACCCTTTGTGTGTCAGGAGCAGTTTTGTCAAGATGTTCCTAACCCTTTGTGTGTCGGGAGCGGTTTTGTCAAGATTTTCCTAACCCTTTGCATGTCAGGAGCATTTTTTGTCGCGATGATTCTTACAGATTTCCTGACAAAAAGCGCGACCGCCATGCAGCGGGACAATAATAATAATAAACATCTGTACCATGTTTAACGTCTTACACAAGCTAAACATTACAGTCACACACTTTAATTTTACTCCTTACACCGGCTACACGTAGCTCGGTTTAACTCGTTCATCCGTGACACACCACAGCAAGACATGGATCAAGCATGATACTTCAAGGGTGGTGCCAGAATAGCGTGGCGCCCATGGGCGCCAAGCTATTCCGGCACCACCCTTGAACTATCATGCTCGATATGTCTCGAGAACTGTAATACAGTCCTTCGCCTTCAGAGGGCAACTTCAAACTTTGAAAATTTCGGTCCTGGGGCAGAATATGTTAAGACTCATTCCTCCGTGACAAATTACAACAAAATATTGATCAGTCATGTTGGTTCATGGGTGATGCCAGAATAGTTTGGTGCCTGTTTTGGAACACCCATGAACTTTTAGAACTTTAGAACAGAATAGAACTTTACTTTATTGCCATATGTAATAATACATTAGGAAATCGTTGCGGTGCTGCGCAACTTAAAAAGAAGAACATTAAACACATCAAAATATAATTAAGCTACTCGCGTGCACACACACACTCATACACACACGCACACACACAAACCCGTATGCCTTAGTAACTATTGTGGTCTAAACATAAAAGCAATAAACACGATTTTACAGTAACACAAATCACATAGGACATATCGTAATATAAAAACACGTCACTTGCATCATACTATAGACACAGCAGTGCAGTTAGCCCTATTTCCTACTATTAGTTTGGCCAGCCACCTGCTGTTGTGGTATGCAGCCACTCCCCACTGCGAGCAGGCTATCTAGGTCACTGTCTGGCATCCACTATTCCTTCTATAATCTCTGTTACGGGACTACTGATGTGTGGTGTGTTATGCCTGTGTTTAATGTTCTCTATCTCTTCTCCCTCAGCAGATACACACAGTAGTAGGATAATGGAAGAGCATTCCCTTCTAGCATCATGTACAGTTCTTCCAGTCGGCATGATTAGCGCGCGCTAATGATTAATTGCCTCCACGCCCGGCTACTGCCTCCGATGGCTTATCTTGCACTCAGTGGTACCCGTCCGCTCCTAACTAAAAGTGTGTTCTGCACAGCCGTGTAACGTATTATGCTGATAGCTGGACAATACTGCATATACATTACAGTAAACAATGGGACGGATGGGTCAGGTTTGGCGTTTGTTTGCATCATTAAACGTCTGGACAGCAGTTGGGTAAAAACTGTTTTTAAAACGACTCGTGCGTGTTTTGACCACCATTCTGGCAACTTCCCTGAAACAATCCTGTTGAACATGTCTCCCAACTGTGAATTGCAGTGTAGCCTTCTGAAGATCATGGTTCATTGTGTTATAACCGAGACTCTCTTCAGTGTTATTGTACATGTGTACATTTTTTGTCCCTACACCAATTCCTTAGCAATAAATGACAATACAGACTTGTCTGTCTGTTTTCAGGGAGCAGAAGGCGAAGGAGGAGGTGGACGGAATCAGCATGGGAAACCTGGAGGTGCTGGAACGTCTAAAGCAGAACCAGCGACAGTCCTACCTGAAGGTACAGCCAGACAGGGTTTGTTCACACTTCTTTATTCTACGCATTTACTTGTGAGCACCTTGTGTTTGCAGTCACCAGCACTGTGTACAGCATGTTGGCTGCATGCACACGGGGTTTAACTCACTAGAGACATGCCACAAACACATTCTGGGCAGTTTGATGCCTATTTATTTGCAGCATGTCTCCAGTAAGTTAAACATATTTTATTTCTGCAAAAGGCTGAGATTTTGTAGATGAGCCTGTGATGAAATGTGGTTCTTAGCTTATTCAAATGAGAGGATAAAGCCCTACAGCAGCAGATAGATGGAGCATGATAATTCGAGGGTTAGGGTTAGACCTTGATAATTCCAGGTTAGCTTGGCGCCATGATGATAATTCAAGAGTAGTGCCAGATTAGTTTGGCACCATCAGATGCCAAGGTAATCTAGCACTACCCTTGAATTATCACGCGTCGATTCATCTCCTGCAACTGTTACTCAGGTAACGGTCAGGTGGCAACTCCCAAATGTGAGAAATGCGGCCGTGGGGTTACGTGGGTCAAGACATCACATATTGGAGATAATCGGCTATGATAGCTTATGGGTTGTGTCAGATTAGCTTGGCGACCTCACTGATTTTCACTTTTTGTCACAAGCTCAGAGCCTCATTGAGCCACTTCAACCTGCAGGGGCTGATGAGGGTCTACAAAACGTAAGGTTTGCTGGACTTGCCAGTCATGGTTTAGCCCACAATAGCAAAGAAATGCAAGTTGCATTTTATATGACATACTGAACCCCTGATGACGTCTGATGAAGAGCTGAAAAATGTATGTATTGATGAACAGAAGAAATGTGATGTCTTCAAGTAGGTGGAAAAACTTTAGTGTTTCGTGTGACTCAAAGTATGTTGCATGTCCTGTTGCTTGTCAGTGTAGCTCTTGCAGATTGATGGTCTTTGCAGTTACAGTGGTCTCATGAGGGTTTGTGTGCCATTCTTGTTGCTTATGTTATTGTTATGTCACAAATGCCTCATGACCTAGTATGTTGTTCCATGTTTGTGTGATCGGTGTGAATTTTACGTTTGCCTCCTGCCCTAGCAGGGTTCCGTAAGCGGGTCTGTGCAGGCCACCGACAGGCTGATGAAGGAGTTGAGAGACATTTACAAGTCTGACAGCTTCAAGAAAGGTATGTCCGACAGCTCTTCTTATGAAAATTATCATGATCATAATGACAGTTATACTAATGATATAATAACAGATACTTATGTGATATGCTTAGTCTTCAAAAAGCTGACTTGAAAAAAAGGCTGCCACATTTGAGCAAAACGTACGTGCATATGATGCACAGTTTAGCAGCAACTAAAGTTTGGATGGCTGTCTTTCCTTAAATTGTGCACGTGAAAGCCTCGTTCATGAATGTATGGCTTCTTTCATTATTTTGTTTTGTGATTGATCAAATTATATAACCTCACATTTTGTTCTGCAGATTTTTACAGTGTGGAACTAGTCAACGAATGCCTATACGACTGGAATGTGCGCTTAAAAAAGTAAGTGGATTTTCCTTGTACTTTAATCACATTAACTCATTCTACCCCAACACCGAAATCCCCAAATTTTGCCGTTGTCCTCCGAAGACTGCAATGCAGTGCAGGACACAGATCAACCATGGTAGTTCAAGGGTGATGCCAGAATAGCTTGGCGCCCACAGGCGCCAAGCTATTCTGGCATCACCCTTGAACTATCATGGTCGATCCTTATCTTGCTGTGGTGTGTCTAGGGTAGAATGAGTTAAAGTCGTTACACAAATAATCTGCTCATAACCTTTGCCAGACCATGTGGACAAGACATGGTGGGTGTCAGCAAACTGACACATTTTGTATTGTGACATATCTCATTCATATGTTGTGGGTAGTAGTGTACCCATTGCATATTTGCTTTGTCTGTTCCAGTACGTGGACGCCATAACAAAGTTGATTATTCTGCTGCCGAACATGACAGGCCATAGTGTTTTGTATGCCATGATACTTTTGCCTTGACATTGGAATCATAGACATGATAGACATCACTTCATTCAGACAAAAAAGGAAATAAAAACCTGCCCTACCTGTTTTGGGGGATCAAAGACCTGTATGCACTATACGTAGTGACGTTGCACGTTGGTACAAAGACAGTTCTTTTGCCATAATACAGTCAAAGGAATTTGACTTTGTGCACACGATATATTATTCAAATTATCGGAAACACTGCAGTGTTTCATATGATTTCTGTGATGGTGCATTTCCTTTGCTGGTCAGTATAGTAGTGAACGTGTAGTGGGTTGATTTTCAGTGTGACATGATGTGTTGCAGGGTGGACGAGGACAGCCTCTTGTATCAGGACCTACAGTCTTTCAAAGAGAAGGAGGGGCGCGACTTCATTCTTCTCAACTTTACTTTCAAAGTGTGTATTGAAAAGCAAGCATTTTAACATCTTTTTTGGCTCACGTGCGAAGCAAAAGTGAGTGTGTTCTGGGCCAGTGGTCGCCCGCCCCGCGTTCGTCTGACGTCATACATGGTAAACGTTAACGTTGGCATTTGTTTCCTCAAAACACATTACCGATGACATGACTGTCAGGAAATAGTCTACTTGCTTACCAATTTTAGCCTAAGACCCAAAGGGTCCCCCCAGGAGGCTCTCGGGGATCCCTAACAGGGACGAGAGTAGCTTCCCCTGCCCATCCGGTCACGTGCCCGGTGGTGTCTCCTTTAGCCAGTTGTCTACTTCGCTGTTAGCGTTCGGACGCTTTTACCTCAGCCTCTGACCCTTGGAAAGACTGTGTACGGTTCGACCGTCCCTTACCGGCCTGCCTTCGCCTAGCCTCTCGTCTACTGCTTCTGGCGTGGCCTCCGTCTTCTCTGTTAGCCCTCGTCTGTGCCTCCTGCACTTGGCTGGCCCTGGAACCTTCTAGGCTTCCGTCGAGCTACTGTTGTTTTCTCTCCGCATTTCACGGTGAGTTTCGAGTGTTTCTTGATTTCGAAGCTTTAAATGGCGGGGTTCGTTACCCGCTGCCGGTCGCCTTTCATGTTTGGGTATGGGTTGCAGTTACCAAGTGCGCCTCTCCCCAGTACGGCGACTTCCAGTGACCTACTGTCCGGTACTTTGTGCTTCGTCACTCGGCCGTTCCGCCATTGAAAGGTAAAGTCTCGGCCACTTCCTACGTCTCGCCTGGCTGGGCCGGACGTCGGGCTTTGCTCGAGCTACTGTTGTTTTCTCTTTGCATTTCACTGTCAGTTTCGCGTGTTTCTTAAATTTCGAAGCTTAAATGGCGGCGTTGTTACCCGCCGGTCGCCTTTCATGTTTGGGTTTGGGTTGCAGTTACCAAGTGCTCCTCTCCCCAGTACAGCGACTTCCAGTGACCTAGTGTCCGGTGCTTTGTGCTTCGTCACTCTGCCGTTCCGCCATGAATAGGTAAAGTCTTGGCCACTTCCTACGTCTCGCCCTGCGGGGCCGGACGTCGGTCTTGGCTCGGACTTCTGTTTGTTTTCTCTCCGCATTTCACGGTGAGTTTCGCTCGTTACTTACTTCGGAGCTTTAACTGGCGGCATTAGTTGCCCGCCGCCCGTCACCTTTCATGTATGGGTATGTGTTGCAGTACCAAGTGCGCATCTGCCCAGGACGGCGACTTCCAGCGGCCTGGTGTCCGCCACACAGTCTGTCGACCGGGTGCCGCCTGCTCCTCTGTCATCGGCTGCGCTGGCTGCTCCTCTTGACTGGAGGTTCTTGGTCTCTACTCTGGTTTCCACCGCCGAGCGACCCGCGACTTTCCGCCTTCCTTGGGACCTCCCGCGGCACGGTGGGATTGTTCAAGCTCCCCTCGGACTTGGGATACACCACACCTCACGTCCCTGGTAAGTTTGTAGTTTATTCGTTGACGCGTTAAGCCCGCTGACTCCTCCGGCGAGTCGCCAAGCCGGCTACATGCCCCCCTCCTTAAAAAAGGAGACCCGGGCACCGCGACCTTGTCGCCTTTAGTTCACGCGTCGGCCTTCGGCCAAACCTCAAGCCCGCTGACTCCTCCGGCGAGTCGCCAAGCCGGCTACGTGCCCCCCTCCTTGAGCCCCGGGCACCGCGACCCTTGTCGCTAATTAGTTTAAGCCTTCTGCCCTTCTTCTAAGCCCGCTGACTCCTCCGGCGAGTCGCCTAGCCGGCTACGTGCCCCCCCTCCTTGAGCCCCGGGCACCGCGACCTTGTCGCCTGTTACATAAAAAAAGAAAAAAAAAGAAGAAGTTGACGCATGGCCTCGCGGCCCCTCCTGAGCTCACTGACTCCTCCGGCGAGTCGCCAAGCCGGCTACGTGCCCCCCTCCTTGAGCCCTGGGCACCGTGACTTTGTCGCTAACTAGTCTACGCGTCGGCCTTCGGACCTGCTCAGCCCGCTGACTCCTCCGGCGAGTTGCCAAGCCGGCTACATGCCCTCCTCCTTGAGCCCCGGGCACTGCGACCTTGTCGTCTATTGTAGACGCGTTGGCCTCGCGGCCCCTCCTAAGCCTGCGGACTCCTCCGGTGAGTCGCTGAGCCGCTATGTGCCCCCGCCTTGAGCCCTGGGCACCGCGACCTTGTCGCCATTTAGTTCACGCGTCGGCCTTCGGCCCCAGCCTTAAGTCCGCTGACTCCTACGGCGAGTCGTCTAGCCGACTATGTGCCCCCCTCCTTGAGCCGGGCACCGCGACCTTGTCGCCTTCGTTCTCACTTCGGCACTTCGGCCTCAGTCTCTGGGCCCGCTGACTCCTACGGCGAGTCGCCAAGCTGCTTGTGCCCCCTCCTTGAGCCCCGGGCACCGCGACCCTTATCGCCGGTTGGTACCCTAGTCGGCCTTATGGCCCTCCTTTCTACCCGCTGGCTCCTCTGTCGAGTCCCCCAGCCAGCTACGTGCCCCCTCCTTGAGCTTCGCGCTCTGCGTCTGGTTCGACCTTCACGTACCTCGGGACTTCGGGCCATTCCCCTGGCGCCTACGGCCTTTCCACGTTTTCACCGGTTCTCGTCTGTTCACCGAAGTGAAGCTACGTCGCGCTCTGTTAGCACTTGGATGGGTGCCCCTTGGGGTACACCCAGTGCAGTGGGGATCGACGTCTTCGCCCTCGTCGCCTGGATAGTTGCGGCGCCCGACGTTCGTCTCCCGCCCGCTCGACTCCCTCCGGTGTCCCTGTCGACCTTCGCCTTGTGCTCGGCGCTGTCGTTCTCCTCAGGACATCCTCTTCCCCGCTACCTGCACCCTTCGCCTCCAGCGTCTTCCCGACCCTCTCCGGTGGATGACTCGGCGTCCTGCGTTCGCTGCTGGCTTGCTGGCGGCCTAGCCTTCAGCTCCCCAGTTCGCTGGCCACTCGCTCCCCTTCGTGCTCGCTGCCTCCGGTGGTTCCGCCGGCGCTCTTGCTTGCGGCAACCCTTCCCAGCTCTAGCGGATCTTCCGCGTGGCTTCGAACCCTCCGCCCCTTGCCTTCCTTCGTTCGTGGCGGCCTGGCACCTTCCTGACCATCTCCCCTGATGCGTCATCGCAGCTCTACCGTGCTCCTGTGGGTACCCGCGTCTTTCGGCCCTGCCTGGCAGTCTCTGAAGAAACCCTTCTAGGCCTTTGGGCCCAGCGCCACCCTTGTGGATTGAGTTCCCGCCCCTTCGGACCGAGGCCCTCACCCTTCGCGCGCAGGTCTCTGCTCTTCCTTGGGATGTTGCGATGCTGTTCATCGCTCGGCACGGCTCCCCCGCCTCAGACACTTCGCGTCGCCTTCAGCCCTTGGTCGTCGCCGCCAGCCTGGACCTACCTGTTGCTTCTATGTGTCCCCATGCCTCCCGCCCCCGCCGTTGTCTTCGCTTGCCGTCGACGGGACCGTTTCCAGCTCGGCCTCTCCGGTGTGGTCTCCCCCTCAGCCCTGGGTCCTTGCGTGGATCGTGGATGCCTTGGTTGCCCGAGACCTTCGATCTTCCACCAGCCGTTCTCCTCCTTGGTCGACCTGCTTCTGCGGTATCAGTCAGTGGTCCCTCTTCGTAGGTTTGCTCGCCTGGTCGCCCTGGTCAGCGCCAACAGTCCAACCTCTCGCCACTTGTTTACCTGGGGATGGATTTGGTGACCGACCGCAACTTGGTGCGTCTTCCCGAGCCTTGGATCCAGTTCGTGCCTTTCTAGCCCGCGGGTAGCTGCGGACGCGGCGGTCCCCACCTGACTGCGGCTCCAGCTCCTCCTCCTGATGAGTTCGGCGGCTGATCTCCTCCCCTCGGTCTTCTGTTCTCCGCCTCTGGAGGCCGTCCTCTGGCGATCTCTCTTCCCTGGTGCTGATCTCTCCTGTGCTGCGGCCCATCGGCTTCGCTGGACGGACATTCTTGGCTCGGCTCCCGGATTTCCCCTGACCCCGCCACTGCCCGTCTCTCGCTGCGTCGTTGCCGGTCTCGACGGTTGGGACGCTCTCCTTCTTCCGAATTTTCGCTTGTCGGCCGGCCGCTGGCCCGCGAACCTGACTTCGCGGCACGTCAACCCACTGGGACTGGTTGCAGTTGGCAAGCCCTCGGCGCTTGGCGATACGATCTTCGGACTCAGGACCTCCTCGTCCTTCTGACAACCCCTCATTCGTGGCTTGCCTTCAGATGCAGGAGGAACCCGCTCTCCCGACCTCTGCTTCCTCCTCTATCGCCCCCTTCGCTGGTGCGAGGACTGCGACTTCTCCCTCCCAGCCCGTCACACTCCAGGTCACCTGTTCGTCATGGCAGCCTACCTCTTGCGACGGAGGCAGCTTCTTCACTCGGATTGCGCCCTACGCTGGGACATCTTTCGCTGGTTCTGCGGTCGTTGGGAGACCCCCACCCCCCCCCCCTTTGTTGTCTTCGCCACGAAGTGGAGCCTCCAACTTCCCTTCTTCTTCTCCCCGTTTCCCGACCCCTGGCCTGGGCAGTCTTTGCGCTTCGATCCCTTGGGACAGACTGGTCGCTTACACCTACCCTCCGGCGGTCCTGGTCCTCAAGCCCTGCTCAGCCTCCGGGGATGCAACGCAGTCCTTCTCCTGGTGGCCGTTCTCCTGGACCGGATCGTGGACTTCCGACCTTCTCAGTCTCGCCACGGGCTCACCCTCCCTCTTCCCACCCCCCGCACTATGCTCGAGCAGCGCCGACAGCCGCTCTTCCACCCCTGCCCCGAGCGACTTCTCCTACACGCCTGGCGATTGTGCGGCAAGCTCTCTCTGCTGGAACCCCACCCGGGTCTGCCCTGGGGGACTTGGGTGGGGTTAGGTATTTTTTAGTTCCCAGGGTCACCCTGGTCAGCCCCACAGGGTGGGTTTTTCTCTCTATTCTGGGGCATGTGTTTCTGTCTACCCTTGGTCCATTCACCTGTATTTGCCTTTTTAAAACTCTCCCTACTGTCTGCACTGCCTGTAGCTCTTGATATTGGATGTGTGTTGCTAAATGGTCTTAGCTTTATTTAGGCCCCATGTGTTAGGTTTATTTAACGTATTTGACCGGCTGGCGACATACATTCAATGTTCTGTTTATTTATTTATTTTTTTTCACAAGCAGTGCAGGCACGTCCTGAGAAAGCCTTGTTGCTGTCGGGACGTTAAGCAATGTACAATCAATCTCTGCTGGAGGCTTCTCGAGTGCGACTGCGGACGCTATCGCTTCAGCCTGCAGACCTTCTACCAGACTTGTCTACGAGGGAAAGTGGCGTGCTTCGTGCCTGGTGCTCTGACCGCCGCCTCTCCACCGTCGGCCTGACGACTCCTCAGCTCGCGGACTTCTTCGCTGGCTCGTCCAAGTCCAAGGTTGGCTCCCCTCTGGTGCAGCAGCTACCCCTCTTGATCGCCGACGTCTACCGTCACCTCGGCCGTCCCGACCCAGCGCCTGCAAGGACCTGCCCGACCTTATGGCGCGTTTCGGTGTGCAGCGTCTGGTCTCCCGCTCCCTTGTCCCGTGCTGGGACCTCCCTGGTCCTCCCCTGGCTGACTACGGACCGTTGAACCGCTCCATCTGGCCCGCTTCGCTGACGTGACTCGGAGACCTGCTTCCTGATGGCCCTCGCCATGGCGCCCCGCGTCAGCGAGCTCCACACGCTCTCGTCTCGCCCCGCCGGCCGGCAGTTCCAAGTGGATGGCTCCGTTCAGCTACTCCCGGATCCTTCCTTCTTGCTCAGCCTAGGTCTCCCTTGACAGCGCCTCCGGTCATCGCCACTCGGCCGCTTACACGACCCGGCTTCCTCGGGGGACTCCGCAGCAAGATCCGGTGCAGGCTCTTCGTATCTACCTGCGTCGCTCCAAATCCGTGCGGAGGGGACGGACTCGTCTCTTTGCCGCCGACTGCCGGCAGAACCGGCTTCTCAGCCCAAACGTTCTCCTCCTCGCTCCGCTGGGTATTACGGTCCGCCTATTGCGACCTCTCCCACAAGGAGCTGAGGCACTGAGGAACCGCGCCCATGGAGTGCGCGCTAGGGCCGCACGTCTCGCCTTCGCCGCGCCTGTGTGGTTAAGGACTTTGTGGCTGCGGTGGGGTGGCAGGACGAATCTACCATCGCCCGCTTCTTCTTCCGCGCCCTGACAGTCCAGCGCGACAACCTTACGCTAGTGGGCAACTTCTGCGGCGCAACACTCCCTCCTGGCGCCCTCGGCGCTTTAAGTGACACTTCGCTAAAATTGTCGGGAGTGTGTGATCAGGAGTGAAGGGCCGTCTTCGTCCCTGAAGAGGTTTCTTAAAGGGATTGTGCGGCACCCTCCTCCTTTTTGTCATTCTTCCTGACAGTCATGTCATTGGTAATGTGTTTTGAGGAAACAAATTAATTTTTCTCTAAAATGTATTTTTTCGAAAAATACTTACCGATGACATGACTCCGGAGGTCCCTCCCTCCTCCCCGCTTGCCGCTGGTAACTCCGTAGACAACTGGCTAAAGGAGACACCACCGGGCACGTGACCGGATGGGCAGGGGAGGCTACTCTCGTCCCTGTTAGGGATCCCCGAGAGCCTCCTGGGGGGACCCTTTGGGTCTTAGGCTAAAATTGGTAAGCAAGTAGACTATTTCCTGACAATCATGTCATCAGTAAGTATTTTTCGAAAAAATACATTTTAGAGAAAAATTAATTTTCTCGGAGACTATTCAAGCTACAGTCTTCAAACTTGGCCCAAGGATACTTTGTGGCAAGACCTTTCTAAACATACCAATTTCATTGACCTCTCACAAAGGTCAAGGTCACGGGATCAGGAAATATATTAAAAATAGCTATATTTGCAAGTCATCAAGGTCTGTTTAATGTCAAATCACAATACTCTCGAGGAAACAAAACATGAACAAACATGACTGATTCACACATCTGACAATAAGTAAAGGAATGGCTTCTGCACTAAAAAATCCATGTTTTCTCAAACTTTAATCAGTTTTCACACATCTGTCAAACCCCCGTGACACTTGAGCTTTGCGATGAGTCGACTAAATTAGGATACATGGGAAGGTCTTATCATCAGCTACCTTTGTGCAAAATTTGACTGAAAAGTTTGCAAAAATGTTGATAACAGCTACAATTATTGGCATTTGTCAACCTCTTGTGACCCTTGACCTTTCTGAAGGGCCATCCAAATTAGTATGCATAGATAGGTCTTACCATCGGGTATCTCTGTAGCAAGTTTGTGTTTGAAGTTGTGAATAGCAATTGAAAAAAAAACATCTTTTGTCAAAATATGGCGATTTTGACCTATTTCCAGAGCTCTTGTGACCCTTGACCTTTCTGAGGGATCAACTAAATTAGTATGCATAGAAAGGTCTTACCATCAGGTATCTCTGTAGCAAGTTTGGGTTTGAAGTTGTGAATATTAACTAAGAAAAAACATCTTTTGTCAAAATATGGCTATTTTGGACCTATTTTTGAGCTCTTGTGACCCTTGACCTTTTGGATGTATCAACCAAATCAGTGTGTGTATAAAGGCCTTACCATCAGGTATCTTTGTACCAAGTTTGGGTTTGAAGTTGTTAATAGTATTTGAGAAAAAATAAATTATGTCCGAAATCATACTTTGTTTTCTCAAAACGCATTACCGAAGACATTACCGTATGGAATCGTGTCTACGCTAGCCTAATTTTAGCCAAAATTTGTTGTGTACGTATAGGGCAGTGTTGGCAATTGAGGGGCGCCATAGCTAGGCAGTAACCCGCATAGTCTCCCCTTCATCCCTATACGGGTATGCGCCTTACCGTGAGTACTCGGTTTAGTTTCTTCGCTAGCCTAGGATGATTGTGTACGGGCTGTGCGATTTGTTTCTTCAAAAACATTACCGATGACATTACTGTCTGGAAGTGTCAACTACTTACCCAATTTTAGCCTAAGAACTTGTTGTGTTCCTACACAACCCGGGAGGCACTCGGGGAACCCTAACTAGGGCTGAGAGTAGCCTCCCTTCCTTGCCCAAAAACGGGCATTCACCACGTGGCCCAATCACAATCAGTCATCGATACTTAGCTCTTGTGAGCAGACGTGTTTTAGCCTAGGAAATTTACCGGTTCTTAAAGGGCCGGTCGTCTTACTCTACTTCTGGACTTCGTACGTCACTACCGGAATTCTAACTGTTCTTCCATCGGAAACTCAGTGTTTTCTTCCCGACGCTCCCTGCTGTGGTTGTGTTGTGCTCTATTCAGCGTGGATCTACTTGGGATTTTTTACCTTCTTCGTGTGCCTTGGACGCCATGGATATATCTCTTCCCGTCCACGCATCTCAGGAGAGGTAACATATCGGCCCCAGCCCTTGGCTGGCCCCGGACCGGGTGCCTGCTTCGGTTTGTGGCTTCAATTTGTGGCTACGCTTCGATCGTATAGATTCGCGCCGATCTCTCGTGTTTCGTTGGCGGGGCTTCGTCGTGCCTGCGCCCGGTCGATAGTCATGTCTGATTTATGTTACAGTAACCAAGTCCTTACTTGCCCGCAGTGCGGAGATTTCCAATGGCCTAGCGATAAGCACAAGTTATGCCTTCCTTGTATGGGATGCGCATCGGACCATTCTTGCGAGATTTGTGTAACCTGGCCTGAACAAGTTTGGTCCCAGTTGTGGAAATTTTACCGGCGCGAGCGCCCGACTCCGGTTACGGACCGGCAGTCCTTTTTGGAACCCCCGACCATTCCCGGCGTTTTAACTAAACACTCTCGATCTGACCTGGGGGATCGGACGACACGTGGGACACATGAGTTTAGCTCTTCACACAGGACTGCATCTTCTGTGACTCACACTCGATCTAAGCCCGCTGACTCTTACGGAGAGACAGCACGAGGGCAGAGTGCTCGCCATACGGTGGCAAGCCTACGGAGACGCGATTCACGCCGTCATTTGTCCATCAGTCCTGAGAGGTCTCGCAAGGATACACCCGCTGACTCTTACGGAGAGACAGCACGAGGGCAGAGTGCTCGCCATACGGAGGCAAGCCTACAGAGACGCGATCCACGCCGTCATTTGTCCGCCAGTCCTAAGAGATCTCGCAAGGATAAGCCCACTGACTCTTATGGAGAGACAGCACGAGGGCAGAGTGCTCGCCATACGGAGGCAAGCCTACAGAGACGCGATCCACGCCGTCATTTGTCCGTCAGTCCTGAGAGGTCTCGCAAGGATACGCCCGCTGACTCTTACGGAGAGACAGCACTAGGGCAGAGTGCCTACCTTATGGAGGTAGGTCAGCCGAGACACGTGTCTAAACAGCGTAGGTCTTCCAACAGTCCTCACATCTCTCATTCGGCCAGCAATTCTAGATGCTTTGGCGCAGCTACTTATGATCAGAGGAAGCAACCTGATATGCTACGCAACGGCCGTCACAACTTCCAACCAGCGTCCTTGTGGTATTCGTCTCCTTCGCGAGCTTCGGACCCGAGCTTCACCTCTTCCCAGTTACATCGTCGCAGTCGTCCGCGTCGTCGCAGTCACTCCCGTCGTCGCCGCCGCTCCCATCTTCGCAGCCGCTCCTGTTCTCGCAGTCGCTCCAACCGGGACAGGCGCATGGCTCACTCCAGGTCCCCGTCTCCTGTTCGCGTTTTGCCCCCACCCCCGCCTCACCCACACCAGCGGACGCGATGCTCGCCGACGGCTACACATCAACACCAGAGGATGCGATGCTCCCCGGCAGCTACCTTCTCTCGTCGTGACGTGGCTCGACCGATATCCACCAACGTCAATCCTCACCGGACTTCGCTCCCTACGCGGGATGAGGAGACTCTTAGTCTTCTCCCGGAGGATTCAGTTTCGGGCCTACTTGGTATGGACAGCTCCTCGTCTCACTATACGGTGTCGGATGATACTGCATCACCTAGACTCCCTTCTACGTCACGCACGGAAACGCTTCTCGGCATTGATGAAGCAGCTCGACTCATCACGGCTGCACTGCCCAAGGACGCGTGTCCCTCGTCGCCCCCACTCAAGAGGAAGGTGTCTGCCTTTGTCGACTCTGGCCGTCCACAGAAGAGGTTCAAGTCTTTACCGCAGCCCCCTGGTTTTAAGGATTTGAGAGATTCCTTTTCCGCTTACCTACAGACAGATTCCCAGGAGTATCTTTTCTTCTCTGATCGCAAGTGGCCAGCTGACCTAGACATCTCCTTCCGCCAATCCTGGTATGAGGGACATTCACAGTCCTTTAGCTGTCAGCTTCCATCGTTGGACCCTCAATCGATATCCCAGCTTGGCGGTACCAATCAGCTGAGACACACCCTCCCTCGTGGGTTGGATAAGACGGCATCACTAGTGCGGAACTCCTTGGCCTGTGCTGGTTTTCTAGAGCTTCTCACTCAAGGTTTAATCCGTCGCATCGAGGACGCTTGGCAACCATCGCTTACACCCTTACTTGGTGACCTTCTCGCCCTCGGGGTTGCGGCAAACCGGGCAGCGTATCACTCATCGGTCAACACAATGGCGGCAGCATCCAACTGTGACCTCATGCGTCGTGATGCAGTCTTACTCGCCTGTCGCGGTATGCCTCCCGATCTGAAGACACAGCTGCGTCGTGCCCCCCTTGGTGGACCACTCCTCTTCGGTGACACCTGGCAGAAGGTGAAGGACGGCAATCCGGACCGCTGGCCCAGCCGTGTTACAGCCTCACGCTTTCACTCCGCCCGCAAGGCCGTGGGTCGCGCCCTGCGGACTTCCAGACCCGCTTCATCCTTCACTCCAGCTTCCGCCAAGACGTCCCGGCGGTTCCCCGCCTTCGGCCGTGCTAGACCAGTTAGGACCTCTGTCCCCGCTTGGCCCAGGTCTGCCCGCCGCCGTGGGCGCGGGCGGGCTCCCTGACTCGTCCCCGTTCCAGCCCCCGCCTTCTGCTCCGGGACCTCCTGTCGGCGGGAGGCTCACTCTTTTCAGCGACATGTGGAGGTTGCTACTTCCAGACGACCCCTGGGTACTCGCCACCATCACCGACGGACTCTCAATTTCTTTTCGTTCTCCCCCGCCTCTGAGACGCTCACCCGTATGGACAGAGATTCCTTCGGACAGTCTGAAAGCCATCGCACTACGCGGAGAGGTCGAATCGCTTCTACAGAAGGCCGCCACAGAGGTAGTGCATCATATCGACTCACCAGCATTTTACAGCCGACTTTTTGTGGTTCCCAAGCCGGGCAACAAGTGGCGCCCAATTATCGATCTATCAGCACTAAACAAGTTTATCATAGCTCCCACTTTCCGCATGGAAACCTCCAGGACCCTTCGGGCCGCTGTACAACCGAGGGACTTCGCTGTCAGCCTGGACCTATCCGATGCATATCTCCATGTCCTCATACACCCGGCTTCCAGGCGGTATCTCCGATTCGCGTTCGACGGGGTGATCTACCAGTTTCGAGCCCTTCCGTTTGGTCTCAACATCAGCCCGTGGGCTTTTACTCGCATTATGGATGCTGTCGTTGCCAAGACCAGGCAGTCGTCGTCCAGTCCAACCTCCAACTATTTGGACGACCTCTTCCTGCGGAATCAATCGATAAGCACCCTGCGGACGGACAGAGATTCTTTGCTCCTGTTGCTGTCGCGTTTGGGGTTCCTGGTAAACACAGGCAAGTCGGACCTATCTCCATCTCAACGATTTATTCATCTCGGCATGAAATTTGCGACCGACCTCAACAGAGTGAGTTTGCCGGAGCCTCGAATCCACAAGTTAGCCTCCTTGGCCGCCCAGGTAGCACAGGCGGAATCAGTCCCCGCCAGAGTTTGGCTTCAGCTCCTCGGCTTGATGAATGCAGCGGCGGATCTCCTTCCCCTCGGTCGTCTTTACTCCCGGCCGCTTCAATTACACCTGCTGCTTCATTGGCGTCCGTCCTCCGGCGACTTAGACGCGCCGGTACCTGTGACTCAGATCCTTCGCCCACATCTGCAACGTTGGACAGACACTTCATGGCTCGCTGTCGGAGTTCCTCTAGCCTCCCCGCCTCCTCAGCTCTCACTCTGCGTGGACGCAAGTCTCACCGGCTGGGGTGCACATTTGCTACCGAGTTTCCTCTCAACATCCGGCCTCTGGTCTCCGGATCTAGCAAACAGACACATCAACTGGCTAGAGCTACAAGCGGTTTGGCAAGCCCTCATCAAATGGGAAACGCACATTCGCCACCAGGAGATCCTAGTCCTTTCGGACAACACCACAGTCGTTTCTTACATTCAGAAGCAGGGCGGTACTCACTCTCCCGAGCTATGCATTCTACTCTATCAATTGATGCGCTGGTGCGAGGACCGAGGACTATCCCTCCGAGCTCGACACATCCCCGGTCACCTGAACGTGTTGGCGGACTCACTATCTCGGCGCGGACAATTACTTCACACGGAATGGACACTTCACCCAGACATCTTTCAGATGATCTGCGCTCACTGGGAAACTCCCATGATAGACCTCTTTGCCACGAGGTGGAATCGCCAGCTTCCCCTCTTCGTCTCACCGATTCCAGACCCCCTAGCCTGGGCAGTCGACGCGCTCTCCATTCCGTGGGACGGTCTCATCGCTTACGCTTATCCCCCGACGGTCCTCGTCCCCAAAGTCCTCCTCAAGCTCAGAGGTTGCAACACGGTCATGTTACTGGTAGCCCCATTCTCCTGGAACAGGTCTTGGACTACCGATCTAATCAGTCTCGCCACGGGCCCTCCGCTTTGCCTGCCCACCTCGAGGACAATGCTCAAGCAGCCCCGCCAGCCTCTTTTCCACCCGTGCCCAGAACGACTTCTCCTTCACGCCTGGAGATTGTGCGGCAAGCCCTCACCGCTAGAGGCTTCTCGAGTGCAGCAGTGGCAGCTATCGCTTCAGCCCGTAGACCCTCGACCAGACGTGTTTATGAGGGAAAGTGGCGAGTATTCCAATCCTGGTGCACTGACCGACACCTTATGCCCACGGAGTTGACTCCTTCACAGCTCGCTGACTTCTTCCTCTGGCTCTTTGGAGACCAAGGCCTAGCCCCCATCACGATCCGAGGATATCTGTCTATGATTGCAGACACTTACCGTCACCTCGGCCACCCAGACCCTGGCGAAAACAAAGACCTTGCAGACCTGATGGCACACTTCGGCCTGCAGCGTCCGGTTCCCCGCTCACTGATTCCAAGATGGGACCTCCCTTGGGTCCTGACGTGGCTGAACTCGGACAGGTTTGAACCGCTTTCCCTCGCTAAGTTCTCGGATGTGACACGAAAAACATGTTTTCTGTTGGCACTGGCCACCGCGGCTAGAGTAAGTGAGCTACATGCGATGTCGGCAAGTCCTGCCTGCCTCCAATTCCGGGCAGATGGTTCTGTACAGCTACTCACAGACCCTGCCTTCCTCGCCAAGACTAGGTCTCCCTTGACTGCGCCCCCAGTGATTACCATTAGGCCGCTGAAAGATGCAAGTTTTACTCGGGAGACCAGGCAACAGGATCCAGTGCGCGCTCTTCGTGTATATTTACGACGTACCAAACCCGTCCGCCGAGGACGATCACGCCTCTTTCTACCCTTAGCACATAGCAGAGAAGACATATCAGCGCAAACGATTTCTTCTTGGCTTCGCTGGGTCATCAGGTCAGCCTATCAGGACCTTTCCCCAGCAGTTGCAAAGAGGCTCAAGATACGCGCACATGAGGTACGAGCCATGGCCGCGAGCGTCGCATTCGATCGCAATTGTGCTGTTCGAGACATCGTGGCCGCAGTGGGCTGGCGGGCAGAATCCACCTTCGCCCGTTTTTACCTCAGGGATCTGTCAGGCCAGCGAGACAACCTCGCACTGGTGGGGGACATCGCCGCAGCGCAACACTCCCTCCCGGCGCCGGAAGCGCCGTAGGTACGCACTTAGCTAAAATTGTCGGGAGTTTGGCGAATGGGTGTGTGGCTCTGTCGTATGCCCTTTATGGCGGTAACTTGGGCGCGGCACCCTCCACCTTTTCGCCATTCTTCCAGACAGTAATGTCATCGGTAATGTTTTTGAAGAAACAAATTAATTTTTCTTTAAAATATATTTTTTCGAAAAATACTTACCGATGACATTACTCGGAGGACCCTCCCACCTGCCCCGCTTGCCGCTGGTAAGCTAAGTATCACTGACTGATTGTGATTGGGCCACGTGGTGAATGCCCGTTTTTGGGCAAGGAAGGGAGGCTACTCTCAGCCCTAGTTAGGGTTCCCCGAGTGCCTCCCGGGTTGTGTAGGAACACAACAAGTTCTTAGGCTAAAATTGGGTAAGTAGTTGACACTTCCAGACAGTAATGTCATCGGTAAGTATTTTTCGAAAAAATATATTTTAAAGAAAAATTAATTTTTCGTTGTGCTTCTTCATTGTGCTTGAAAAACAGATTCATTGTGGCACCGCCCGCCCTTTCGCATGGAGACCGCCCGAGCCCTGTGCGCCGCGGTTCAGTCCATGGACTTTGCCGTCAGCTTGGTTCTCTCGGATGCCTAACTCCACGTCCCCATGCACCCGGCCTCCCGACGTTAACTCCGCTTCGCCTTGGAAGGGGTCGTCTACCAGTTCCGTGCGCTGCCCTTTGGTCTCAACCTCAGCCCTTGGGTCTTCACCTGCATCATGGACGCAGTGGTCGCCACAGCCAGGCGGACGTCGTTGAGCCCCACGTCACTGGAACCAGTCCTAGGACGCCTTGCGGGTCGACCGGGATGCGCTTCTCCTTCTCCTCGACAGGCTCGGCTTCCTGGTCAACGTGGGAAAATCCGACCTCACGCCATCCCGTCGCTTCGTCCATCTGGGAATGGAATTCCGCACCGATCTCAACCACGTCCTGTTGGCAGAGCAGCGCGTTCAGAAGTTGGCGACCTTTGCTCAACAGGTGTCTCAGGAGACGGCGATCCCCGCCAGGCGTTGGCTTCAGCTTCTGGGACTGATGAGTGCGGCAGCGGACCTGCTTCCCCTGGGACGTCTCCACTCCCGACCGATACAGCTGCACCTGCTTCTCCAATGGCGGCCCTCGACGAACGACCTCAAGGCTCCCGTTCTGGTGCTGCCTTTGCTTCGTCCTCACCTTCTCTGCTGGGCGGATCCCGTCTGGCTTGCCGCGGGCGTTCTCCTCTACTCTCCGCCTCCCCGACTGTCCCTGTGCGTCGACGCAAGTCTCTCCGGTTGGGGCGCTCACCTGTTACCGGAGTTCTCCACCCTCCGGCGTCTGGCTCCCGGATCTGCTGGCGCAGCACATCAACTGGTTGGAGTTGAAGGCGGTCTGGCAAGCCCTGCTCACCTGGGAAACATGGCTGCGACAACAAGAGCTGCTGGTTCTCTCGGACAACTCCACGGTCGTTGCCTACATCCAGAAGCAGGGTGAGACTCGCTGTCCCTCGCTCTGCATGCTACTCTACCAGGTGCTCCGTTGGTGCGAGGATCGGAACATCACTCTCCGCACGCGTCACATCCCCGGCCATCTGAATGTTCTCGCGGACTCCCTCTTGCGTCGCGGTCAGCTACTTCACACAGAGTGGACGCTTCGCCAGGACATCTTTCCAATGATCGGAGTGGCGTGGGAGGCCCCCATGGTCGATCTGTTCGCGACGAGATGGAACCACCAGCTGCAGGTCTTCGTCTCGCCAATTCCGGACCCGTTTGCTTGGGCAGTCAATGCTCTCCATCCCTTGGGACGGCTTAGCCGCCTACGCCTACCCCCGAACAGTGCTCATCCCCAGAGTCCTCCTCAAGCTCCGGGGGTGCAACGCGATCCTGTTCCTGGTGGATCCTCTTTGCTGGACCAAGTCGTGGACCACAGACCTCCTGAACCTGGCCACGGGCCCCCCGCTGCGGCTTCCCATGCCTCACACGATGCTCAAGCAACCCCAGCAGGCGCTTTTCCACCCGTGCCCCGTGCATCTCCTCCACGCCTGGAGATTGTGCGGCAGGCCCTTGCCTCTAGAGGCTTCTCAAGTGCGGCAGTGGAGGCTATCGCTATGGCTCACAGACCCTCGACCAGACGAGTGTACGACACCAAGTGGCGCGTCCTGTGCAACTGGTGTGGTGACGAGCTCCTCTCCCCGACGGATCTGACAGTTCTCCAGCTGGCGGACTTCTTCCTCTGGCTGTTTACTGACCAGCGCTTGGCGCCGATCACCATTCGGCGTTATCTGGCCATGATCGCAGACACGTATTGGCATTTGGGACGCCCCGACCCGGGTGCCTACAAGGACCTCTCCGACCTGATGGCGCATTTCGGCCTACACTGGCCCGCTCTTCGCTCGCTGGTACCGCTCTGGGACCTTCTGTGGGTGCTTACTTGGCTCAGCTCCGCCCGCTTCGAACCGATCCAGTTGGCGCGGCTGCCGGACGTGACCCGGAAAACCTGCTTCCTACTGGCTCTCGCCTCCGCTTCCAGGGTCAGCGAGCTACATGCCTTTACAGCATGGCCGGCATGTTTGCAGTTCCGGGCAGACGGCTCGGTTCATCTGCTCCCCGATCCGGCGTTTCTTGCCAAGACCCAATCTCCTTTGACTGCTCCTCAGGTGGTCTCCATTCAACCTTTGCGAGACCCAGACTCCACCCGTGCGTCCCGACAACAGGACCTGGTGAGAGCTCTACACGTTTACCTGCACCGGACCAAGCCGCTACGCAAGGGACGCACCCGCCTTTTCCTCCCTCTGTCCCTAGGTAGAAATGACATCTCGGCCCAGACGATATCCTCCTGGCTCCGATGGGTGATTCGCTCCGCCTACCAAGATCTCGCCCCTGATACAGCCAAATGAATGCACATCAGGGCGCACCAGGTCAGAGCCATGGCTGCTAGCCTCGCAATTCCACTGCAACTGCACGGTCAAGGACATTGTGGCGGCTGTGGGCTGGCGAGCAGAGTCTACCTTCACCCGATTCTACCTGAGGGACCTCTCCAGCCAGCGCCAGAACCTTTCGCTGGTGGGAGACATGACAGCGGCGCAACACTCCCTCCCGGCGCCCTAGGCGCCGTATGTATCTTCGCTAAAATTATTGGGAGGTTGCTTAGGGAGGGCGGGCCTAGTTGCCTGTATTTGCGGATCAGGGGCGTTATAGCGGCACCCACCTCCTCTTCATAATTCTTCCATACAGTAATGTCATCGGTAATGTGTTTTGAGAAAGCGAATGTATTTTTCTTTAAAATGTATTTTTTTGAAAATACTTACCGATGACATTACTCGGATGACCCTCCCACCTACCCCGCTTGCCGCTGGTCCGCTCAGAAACTAAACTGAGTACTCACGGTAAGGCGCGTACCCGTATGGGGATGAAGGGGAGACTACTCGGGTTACTGCCTAGCTATGGCGCCCCTCACTTGCCAACACTGCCCTATACGTACACAACAAATTTTGGCTAAAATTAGGTTAGCGTAGACACAAATCCATACGGTAATGTCACTGGTAAGTTGTTTTTTTTTTAAATACATTTTAAAGAAAATACATTTTTTACACCAGATGTGGACTGACCGTGATAATGCAGAATAAATTAAATAGAAAAACTGTAGCTAGGGCCTCTAAAAACGTGTTTTCTTGGAGACTATTCAACTCACAGTTTTCAAACTTGACCCAAGGATACTTTGTGGCAAGACCTTGCTAAACATAATTTCAGTGACCTGTCTCAAAGAGATTAGGCACTACCCTTGAACTATGGGTGATCCATCTTCTGTGACAGGTACAGCGTTGTTAGGTGACACCTGCAGCATTTTCTTAATGCAGTCTTGTGTTTAAATGAGTTACATTGACTGTTGTTTGAGTAGGCATCAGATAGTACGTAGCATTCGTTTGCAAGCAGGCGCTGGGGGGGGGGGGGGGGGGGGGGGTGTAATAACAAAACACACAGCAGATATATTGTATTGTTGTTTGTGTTTCCAACAGGACACATTTCCATTCGACCCACCATTTGTTCGTGTGATCAGCCCTGTGGTGTCTGGGGGCTACGTGCTGGGAGGAGGGGCCATATGCATGGAGCTTTTGACAAAGCAGGTATGACTGACCATTATCTATTGGCCAGAGCAAAAAAAGTTGTTTAAGCCATTTAGTCCCATGGCCCCTTTTGCCAAATTTTGGAGGTGTCACCTGACACCTATATACCTAGGACATGCCGAACTTCCTTAACTCAGTGTGGGATTTTCAGTGGGGCGACCATCTCCAACCTAGCGCGTCCCCGGGTGGCGGATAGGGGAACGGCCTTCAGATATGGAGGTTAGCTGCGCAAGCAGTCGCGGACCAAATGGCGATGAGCTTACCAGGACGGGGTGGGGTAGCAGGTGGCACTGTACCTCCACTGAAATTCCCCATGTGTCCAACGACGGGTTTATCATGCGATCAAGAGCCGCATAAAGCTCTAGCCACCCTGTGTTCCCAGGGAAGGTCGTATACCAGGAGCTAAGAGTGAGGTAACCCCGACAGAAACCTCGAATGCTGAAGAAGGAGGACCCAGGCCGCACGGCGCATTCTGATAAACCATGGATCCACGCAAACCCGCAACCATGACTATACGGCCAACTACCATTGACGATAATGGCGCTCGCCCACTGAGGACCCTCCAGGGTGGAGCAGCGTCGGGTCCCATGCCTCTAAGGGACCCAGCCTCAGCTACTGGAGGTCCCTCCCGCCCGTCTTGTCGTGCCAGGGGACGCGGGAGGAGAGCTACTGGCACCACCACAACCAGGAAGAATCCCAGTTAGCAGCGACCTTTTCAGGTCATGCACTGGAACGCAGAAAGCATTCTGAACAAGAAGACCGAGTTGGAGCATATCCTGCATGAGAAGAACATCAACATCTGCTGTATTCAGGAGACGCACTTGACACCCCAAAAGTCCTTCAAAGTGAGAGGCTACCAGTGCTTCAGGTCCGACAGAACAGATCGAAGCAAGGGAGGAATCCTGACCCTGATCAGGAACAACATCAACGCCTGTTTGATCGACACTCACATGGAGAACTCCGAGTACCAAGTGATTCGGATCCAGACGAAGACAGCAGATTTCCAGCTGGTCAACTTCTACTGCCCCAACGACAGACCACTCACCCTTGACACGATCCCCACTAAGGCCTCCAACTTCATTGTGGTGGGCGACTTCAACAGTCACTCACAAAGTTGGGGATACGACCACTTGGATTGGAGAGGAGAAGAGGTGGAGAACTGGCAGGACGACAACGATCTCATTCTGTTAAACAGTCCCATTGACTGCCCCACGTTCTACTCCAGAAGATGGCACACTACATCGACTCCTGACCTAGCCTTCTGCACAGAAGACATGCACAAGCAAGCCAGCAGAGAGGTCGGAGAACAGCTAGGTGGAAGTGACCATCGGCCAGTCTTTTTGACCTTGGGCATGGAGTCCTGCGCTGATGCAACCTTCCCACGGTGGAACTACAAAAGAGCGAACTGGTTCCTCTTTAGACGCCGCACCAGCGAACTCACCAAAGACATTCGAATCGAAGGTCGAGACATCAACATGGTGGTGAAGGACCTCAACATGAGCATCCTCAGAGCAGCGCGTGAGTCCATACCCAGAGGTGCTAGAAAAGACTATAAGCCCTACTGGAGCAATGAACTGCAGGAACTGGATGATGATCTAGCAGATGCCAGAAGGGAAGCAGAAGTTAACCCATCACAGGCAAACAACATCCGCCTCCAGGAAGCCAAAGCCAAATTTTTCAAGAAGAAGCTACAGGCAAGACGCAGGAGCTGGCAATGAATCAATGAATCTTTATTTTACAATGGTAAAGATATTAACAATGCCAGAGGCAATGCCATTTTTCAAATCTGCCGTTAAAATGTGCATCGGCAAGAGAAAACAAGCTCCTTGAACCTTGAGAAGGACGGCAGAAAGCTCTGGAAACTGACCAAGCAGTTGAACGATGAGAACACGAGCAAAGGAAACATCACCTTAGAAGAAAATGGGAAGATACTAACAGGAAAGCATGCTGCCAACCAATTTGCTGAAAGCTATGCAGCTGAGAGCAATCTCCATGTTAGCCCCAAAAAGCAGAGAGAAGCAAGAAGAGAGCAAAGAGAGAGACCTGCCAAACAAGCAACAGCAGACGCCATGAATCAACCACTTACACACGAAGAGCTTCATATAGCTCTCCAAAAGTTGAAGGCGAAGAAGTCTCCTGGTCCAGATGGCATCACCAACGAGATGCTAACCCACCTTGGTAGTGCAGCAGAAAACAAGCTACTTGAGGTCTTCAAGAGGAGCTGGCAAGAAGGATCGCTACCACAACTCTGGCGAGAAGCGATCATGATCCCCATTCTAAAGAAAGTGAAGGATCCAAAGAAGGCCACCAGCTATCGCCCAATCAGCCTCACCAGCTGTGTTGTGAAGACCTTAGAGAGAATTGTGAACGAGCGCCTCAGGTGTTACCTGGAATCCAGGAACCTCCTCGCCCCTGAACAAGCTGGCTCCCGACAGTTCCGCAGCACCGAAGACCAGGTCACTTACTTGGCGCAGGAAGTTGAAGATGCCTTCCAGGAGCAGAAGCTGGTCTTTGTAACCTGGATTGATCTTCAGAAGGCTTTTGACAAGGTCTGGAAAGATGGGCTGCTTGTCAAACTGCTGAGAAAAGGCGTGTCCAGTAACATGTTCCAGTGGATATGCTCCTACCTCTTCAACCGCAGGGCAAGAGTCAGCGTCGACCAGACCAAAAGCAAGAAATTCCTCCTTCGTCATGGCGTCCCGCAAGGCGGAGTCCTCTCACCTACCCTCTTCCTTATCTTCATCAACGATATGGTGTCTGAGATGCCCAAGGGAATCAAAGCTGCCCTATACGCAGATGACCTTGTGATCTGGTGCAAGGAGGAGCATGCAAGTACTGCCACCTACAGAATGCAGCTAGCGGCAGATAAGCTGAACGCATGGGCAGAAGACTGGTGCATCTCTGTCAACAAGGAGAAATCCTCCACCACCCTCTTCACACTGTCCCCAAAGCAGAAAGCCGGAACCATCAAGCATGGTGGAACGCCTCTGAGAGAGGATGAAGAAGCTACCTACCTTGGTGTCACCTTCGACAGACGTCGGACCTGGAAACCACACATTGCACAGGCAGAGGGGAAGGCCCGGCGCAAGCTGGCCATACTCAGGAAACTGGCAGGCACCACCTGGGGAGCGAACGAGAACATACTGAAGACAGTATACCAGGGAACAGTCAGGCCCCACCTCGAGTACGGCTCCACAGCGTGGTCAACCTCAGCCAAGACGAACCTGCAGACCCTCGACCGAGTGCAAAACCAGTCTCTTCGACTCATCACTAGTGCAATGAAATCCACACCAATCAAAGAAATGGATAAGCTGACCACAATCCAACCTCTCAGCCAGAGGAGAGAAGCCAAAACCATGGTACAGGCGGAGAAGCTCAGGTGCTTGCCCAACCACCCCATGAAGCACAGACTAAGCAACTTCACCAAGAACCGGCTCAAAAGAAGCAGCTTTGTCCATGAGAGCACGCGACTTTCTTGACAGTACAGGGAAGTCCTTCCACAGAGCACTCTACCTCTGATCACAAAAGAATTGGAAAACCCTTGGGCAGTGGACAAACCAGACATCCAGATCTGCACCAGTGTCCCACATGCTGCCTCAGGAGACAGTCAGGATGACACCGTTCGACGGGCACTCACCCTAGCCCTGATCGACGAACAGTACCCAAAGGAGGCATGGATCCACATCTACACTGATGGATCAGCAACAAATGCCATTTCCAATGGAGGTGCTGGCATCCTGATCCAGTTCCCAGGGGGACATACAGCCACATCCAGTGTAGCCACCGGCAAACACTGCACAAACTACAAAGCAGAAACTGAAGCACTTATGCAGGCCGCCTCCATGGTTCAGAATTCTACAGACCCATGCTATCAAGTTGTCTTTTTCTCCGATGCAATTTCAGTCCTCCAGGCCCTCGAGAACGACAAACTCCCCCAGCTGACCAGAGCTTTGCAAAAGGTCAGACAAACCAGTAGAGTTGTTCTCCAGTGGATACCAGCCCACTGTGGGGTACCAGGAAATGAAAGGGCAGACGAGCTGGCGAAAGAAGGAGCCACAAAAGATCAACAAGAAAACAGCATCAGCTATAGTGAGCAAAAGACGATCATCAAGGCATTGATGAGGCCGAGGTCAAACAGAGACGACTACCACACAATGACCAGAGAGTAGCAAGTCGTCCTGAACAGACTGCGTACCGGCCACAACAGACTGAACGCTCACATGAACAGAAAGCTCAAGCTGGCGCCATCACCAACCTGCGCCTGTGGTCAGGAAGACCAAACAGCAGAACATATTCTCCAGAGATGCCCCCTACTGGACGATGAAAGAAAAGAAGTGTGGCCGTCGCCAACTCCACTGCAGACCAAACTCCACGGCAGTCGAGAAGACCTGGAGAAAACGACGTCATTCATCGCCGGTGCTGGACTGACCGTATAGCCCACTGCGAACGAAAAGAAGAAGACACCTATATACCAATTCAGGAGATGGATCGACCATGATAATTCAAGGGTAGTGCCAGATGAGCTTGGCACCATCAGGCGCCAAGCTGATCTGGCACTACCCTTGAATTATCATGGTCGATCAATTCAATTTATTGCTGTAGTGCATCGGGGCTAAATGGGTTAAACTATTTGCCAGAGCATTGAGGCATTTGAAGGTTCAGGAGTAGTTATTTTGCGTTTGAACTTGTTTTTTGTGTGTAGGTGCATGCTAATCTGCTGGGATTGTGTGTAAGTGCATGCTAATCTGCCAGGATTGTGTGTAGGTGCAGGCTAATCTGCCAGGATTGTGTGTAGGTGTAGGCTAATCTGCCAAGATTGTGTGTAGGTGCAGGCTAATCTACCAAGATTGTGTGTAGGTGCAGGCTAATCTGCCAGGATTGTGTGTATGTGCATGCTAATCTGCCAGGATTGTGTGTAGGTGCAGGCTAATCTGCCAGGATTGTGTGTAGGTGCAGGCTAATCTGTCAGGATTGTGTGTAGGTGCAGGCTAATCTGCCAGGATTGTGTGTAGGTGCAGGCTAATCTGCCAGGATTGTGTGTACTTACTTACTTACTTACGCCTGTCACCCCTACCCGGGTATAGGCCGTTGACGAGAGACCTCCAGCAAATCCTGTCCTGTGCTTCTCCTTCGATTCTACTCAAGGTGGTTCCCAGTCTCTTGATGTCTGCTTGGAGGTCTCGACGCCAGGAGTTTCTCGGCCTACCTCTTTTTCTCTTTCCCTGGGGGTTCCATGACAATCCGCTGCTATCTGGGCGGCCTTGCCGCTCTGGTACATGGTCTTGACGTTCCATGTGCCCATGGTTGTATCCCTGGATAGAGAGAGGCGGCTCGGTCCTGTGGCTTCCGAAGACTTCCCGCTTTCACCACAGGACGTCATAAGTCTTCTGGTAGAAGAACCTTCCTCCTCCAGGAAAGGAATTACTGTTGGTCTTTTCGTCGGCGTTTTTGTAGCTATTTCCTTTTGTTTCTTCAAAAACATTACCGATGACATGACTGAATGGAAGTGTCTACTACTTACTCATTCTAGCCTAAGAGCCAGTTGTGTTAAGACACAACCCGGGAGGCACTCGGGGAACCCCGAGGGGACCAAGAGTTGTCTCCCTATACCCACCACCCGGAAGCCGGGTACCCATAATCCCTCAGTCTAGTCTACTTAGGCGCACGATTCGGTCGTCTTGCGCTCGGCTCTAGCCTACGGACTTTGGTTTTCGACCGTTCTCGGGTTCGGACTTGCTGTTGGAATGAAGAGCGGGAGATAGGATCGTTCGTCGGCCCTGCCTGTGCTGCTGCGTGGTTTTCTTGTCCCCACTGCTTGGCGCCTGCGCTTCGGCCTCTGGTGAGCTGTCCGGTGATCTTCGCCGGTCGTGCCAGGCGGGTTTTTGGACGTCTCCCCCCGTTCCCCTTCGGCGGAGAGGTAAGGTAGCGGGATTGACCCTCGGCTGGTTCCCGGGCTGGGCACTGGTTGTGCAGGTACGAAGTTTTTCGTCTTCTTCTCACTGTAATTGCGCCCCCACTCACCTTCGGTGAATCGTAGAGAAGTTTTCTACGCTTTTGTACCTTGGGTGTGGAGAATTCTTTTACTCCATGGCCTGATTAGCTGAGTGGCACAGCTTGAGTCACGCCTTGTCATCGCATGGTTTGTTCGGGACCAGCGCCTGTTCTGTTTTCGCTCACGGGTGATGGATTTAAGCGCACACTCGCATACGCAGGCATACGCGGTAGACAAGTACTCACGTACCTTAGACAGTGGATATACGTTCCGGCGGGCAGCTGGGGGGTTTACGCTCCTTGGCTGGGCGGGCCCCTCGTGGCATGTCCACATAAAGTGGTGATTTTCTGCCCCAGATGTTTTTCTTGTCTTGATTGTCATTGCGTATTGAGTTGTACAGCATGCGGCCGGTGTTGGTTTTTTTTTTTTCCACACACGGTCACCCTTAGTAATAATGTTTGGGGGCCTGACTCCTTTTGTCACAGGGGTTGGTACATATGTTGTTGCTCACCTTAGCACTTGACGGCGGTGAATCTACCTCGTTACTGCACTGCTAGATTGCAGACGTGCAGTTTGGTACCTCGCTTCCGTCATGACGTATTCGTCTTTTGTGTACAGATGTTGTTCCCTCGCCTTAGCGCTTGGCGGCAGTGGGCCTGCTTGCTTACTGCACGGCTAGTTGTCGGCATGCAGTTTGCAGACCTGTTTACCCAAGAATACACTTTTTGGAGAAACTGACAACTCACTGGCTTGGGAATAATTACACATGTGAGGTCCAAAGTACACAATTAGTCAGTTGAAAGTACACTGACTACACCCAGGGGGTAAACAGGTCTGAGTTTGGTACCTCGCTTCTGTCATGACATGTTTGACTTTTGCTACATATGTTGGTTGCTCACCTTAGTGCTTGAGGGCAGTGAGTCTACCTTCTTGCTGCACTGCTGGCGTGCAGGCTTGACAGTCTGTTACCCCGCTTGGTGCTTGTGTGTTTTGTTGTTATGAAGGCTACCTTTCGTGGCTTAGTCCCACAGGACTCGCCCGCAGGCCTTCGGGTGTTATCTGTTGCAGGGATGCGCTACCCATTCACACAGATGACAGTGGCTAGTTCAGCCCCCAGGGGTCTTTCGCCACTGCACCGGATGCCCCGCCGACCATGCTTGCTTTGCAAGCGATCGGCACCGGTTTAGGCGCCTTCCAGACACTGCGGGTTTCCGCACGACAACGGACTGCCCTGGGAGAGAAGCCACACCGGATGTCGCGACTAGTGCGCGAGCATGGATCGTGGAGGCCGCTGCCAGGGGGAGCGCACGGGAACAGCCTCTGGCAAGGCCCGCTCGGAAAGACAATTACGCACACGTCCGACGTCTTAGGACGTTGCAGTACACTACCACCTTGAGAGGACAAGCAGCTTCTCGGCTGTAAGCCCCAGCCCGGCTGCTACTGGTAGGTGTGTTCTTCATGTCCAGGCAGCGCCCATTGGGACTAGGCCTGTCTTCTGACACGGGAGGTGCCTCCTACCACATTGGGATGATTGCGTCACCTGGCCTCAGCAGCGCGGATGGCAGCATTGAAGCGTCTGCAGGCGGGAGCGACCTATGCTGTTGGTGCTTGAAGGATCCCGTTCCGCCCCGATGAAGAGGGGCATGCCGATGTCCTTCACGCAAGGCAGATGTTCCGGTGGCCGTCGGACAACCACTGGGTCGGGTCTCCTATGTGCAGGATGTGGATACGCCTTCCAACGTATCCTTGGCACTGGTCGCTTGAGACCAGGACGTCCCTGTGGGATTCCCCACACCGGATTCAGTGGACTAGTGCACGAAGTGGGCCTGGATCGATGAGGCCGCTTCCAGGAGGGAGCGCGCCCGGACTAAGACTTCCAAGAAGCCATGTCCACTTTCTGCCCCACTTGTCTCCAAGAAGCCCGCGGGATCCCGCTGGGGGTCCCCCTTACCGGCAAGAAAGCCCGCCTCCCTCGGAGCCCGGCTCAGAGACATTCACGTGCACGTCCAGGGACTCTAGTAAGAATACTCGTCTCCAAGGAAGCGGAGACTACTATCAACACAGTTCCGGGCCACCTCTCGTCCCGCTCGCTCTGCGCGGCGCCAGAGTAGGGACCACTATCGGACTGCTGAGGACATGCAAGCTATGCGGAGGCTTCCAGTGGCCGTCGGGTAACCATACAGTCTGTCTCCTGTGCGCTGGGTGTGCTTCCGACCACTCTTGTAACGTCTGTGCTACCTGGCCGGAGCTGCGATGGTCTAATCTCTGGAACTTAGAGGAGGGAGACTCCTACCCTCTCGGGTACTTGAAGATTGCCGAGACGCCTTCCGCTGTGCCCCCGGCACCGGACGTGCGAGACCAGCTGGATCCGACACAGAAAACGCCACTGAGTAATCGAGGGATTAGTGCAGTGTGGGAGTTCGACCGTCAAGACCGCCTCCGTTAGAGAGCGCGCCCGGATACAGCTGGTGGAAAGAACCCGCCTCTCCCAAGAGCCTGGTTTGGTGGGACGCTCGTGGCGTCCCTCCTCCACCGTCGTTCCCCACTCGTCTCTGAAGAAGCCGCCGGGATCCCGCTGGGGGTCCCCTGGCCGGCAAGAAACCCGCCTCTCCCAAGAGCCTGGTTCACAGAGACATTCACGCACTCGTCCGGAACCTCCTGGTTGTGAAGAGCGTAGACACGGGGATTCTACTCGACGTTATCGCTCTCCCTCGCAAGATCATAAGAGGACCTTCCCGCTCGGGTGCTTGGAGTTGCCCAAGACGCCTTCCGCTGTGCCCCCGGCACCGGACGCGCGAAACCAACTTGATCCGACACAGAAGACGCCACTTGAGTATTCAACGGATTAGTGCACAGAAACCCGCCTCTCCCAAGAGCCTGGTTCGTTCCCCACTCATCTCTGGCCGCAGGGATCCCCTTGCCGGCAAGCAACCTGCCTCTCCCAAGAGCCTGGTTCACAGAGACTTACACGCACTCGTCCGGATCCTCCTGTTCGCGAGGATCGTAGGCGCTGGGATTCTACTCACCGTTATCGCTCTGCTTCGCAAGATCGTAGGAGGACCTTCTCCACTCATCGTTCGACGGATCAGGACTCCCTCGACTGGTTTCGCCTTCTTCGCGTTCCTCATCTCGTTCGGACTCCCGTTCGTCCCGTTCCTCTTCCCATCGACCGACCACTTCCCCTTCCCTCGTCCTCTCCGTTCCGTTCCTCCTCGTCGCAGCCGTTCTCCTCGTCGGAACCCGCCTTCGGCAAACGGGAGAACCTCGCCGCGTCGCTCCGTCTTCGCTCTCCCCTTCGGAGGGAGTCTTCGACCTGCGGTTCGCCGTCAGCGGGATTCCCTCCCTCGGAGCCCTCCTCGGTCGCCGGTTCCAGACAGCGGGACTTTGACACCCTGAGTTTGACGGCTGACGACCCCTCGGACTGGTTGCTCGGACGTCTCAGCCGTTTCTCCTCTTCCTCTTCTTCGGCTTCCAGTGCTGCGGTTCCATCAGACCTGTTCTTCTGCGCGGATGGACACTCGGCCGGCGCTGGACGGGACATCCAAGCTCATCGCCGCCGCCCTGCTGCGGAAGTTGCCCGGCATCGCCCCTTGACTCACCGGGGGTTCTCATCCATCGTGGACACCGGGGAACCAAGGCGCAGCCCCTTCTCCCTGACGTCTAACCATCTCGACAACTCTCGTTGGGCACCCGGGGGGTGCCGTACTTCGGACAGGTGGTACCGCTTGGCTGTGCTCGGGGTGGAGGCCTAGCCACTACACGGAGTCGAATCTACTCACCTTAGTCGTCTCTAAGCCCGGCTGCTGAAGCTACGCTTCCTACTTCCGTGATTCTTCTCGAGGTCCAACCCTTCGACCTTCGGACTTCGCGGACAAGAGCGTGCTTAGCTTGGATCTGACGCGGACTACTAGGCCTGCTTCTTCTGCTCGTGGGGGGAAGGATAGGTCACAGGAGCTTCTCCTCTTCGGCTACGCGACAGCGGAGGTGTTCTTCCAGGATCAGGGCAGCTGGCGATCCTCTGACCAGTGCATACCCCCTACCCTGGTGCTTGGGGAAAGAACTTCATCTTCCCCCGTGCGTGACGCTACCTGGACCGACGGTAGATCTGGGCCAGTCTTCCCCGGTGGGACCAGTGGCTACACACGGAATACACCAGGACACCTTCGGAGGATCGGCGCATGAGACCAGGATGATCCTACGTTTTCAGTGGACTGGGGCACAGGATGGGGCCTTGACCGAGGCCGCTACCCGGACGGAGCGAGCCCGGACACAGCTTTTGAGAAGCAGAGAACTCGCCTCACAGAGCCCAGTTTAGAGAGTCGCGCTTGGCGACGTCCCACGTACAATCTCGGTACCCACTCGTCTCCAAGTAAGCCGCCGGGATCCTGCTGGGGGTCCACTTGCCGACAGGAACCCGCCTCTCCTCAGAGCCCGGGTCGGAGAGACTTACACGCGCTCGTCCGGAGCCTCCTGTCGACTCCCCTCGGGAGGAGTCATCGAATGCTACGTCTTGCCCTTGCAGCCATACGGCGCCTGAGGGTTGTTGCCATGGTGGATTGGTTAACGAGCTTCAGGAGCTACGCCTCACCCTGTCTGCCTACAGTTCGAGGGAACAATTACGTACAGCTCCTCTCGGACCATACCTTACCTGGACCGCCGCGCCTTGGTCCACAGGTTCACCTTGCGCCCGCTTACGGGGCGCTATTCCACCAGGAGACCACGTAGCAAATCCCTGTACAAGCCTCACGGGTGCCTACGACATAGCCGTTCGCTTCGGACGCGCTCGCCTCTTTGCCGGTTCCGGCAGCACTGACGCTACATGCCGGACGTTCTTCCTGGTTAAGCTCAGTCATACGTTCTGAATTACAGGACCCCTCCCTCAGGGAGGTTAGAGGCTACAGGTACGTTATCAAGGCACTTGCAGGGCCACGAACGTCACATTCGTCAGGGACTGTACTGTCTTGCACTTCGTGGCTACTGGAGGCTGGCGGGCAGGATGACTTCGCCCGCCTCGATTGCAGAGCTCTGCCAGGCCAGAGAGACTCCTCGCTCTGGTGGAGGCCTTTTGCGGGGGGCACAACTCCCTCCTGGCGCCTCAGCGCCGTAGGTATTCACCTACCTAGGGTAGTCGGGAGTTTGCGTTAGGGAGGACGGCCCTTGGGCCCTAAAGTGTGCTGGAGCGCGGCACCCACCTCCTGTTCGCAATTCTTCCATTCAGTCATGTCATCAGTAATGTTTTTGAAGAAACAAATTCATTTTTCTTTAAAAGGTATTTTTTCGAAAAATACTTACCGATGACATGACTCAAACGACCCTCCCACCTGCCCCGCTTGCCGCTCGTGCGCCAAGTATCCTGACTGAGGGATTATGGGTACCCGGCTTCCGGGTGGTGGGTATAGGGAGACAACTCTTGGTCCCCTCGGGGTTCCCCGAGTGCCTCCCGGGTTGTGTCTTAACTCTTAATCACCTATAACGCTCGTAAACGCCCTCCGGGTCTTTACCTAAAGCGCCCATAGATGCCTGTCCTCGGTACTAAATTTAGAAGTCATGTGATACGTTGGTGGGTTCTTCTGTGAAGAAGGTGAGATTGTATACCGTAGGGGGCAAGGTCAAACTAACTTTAGACACTGGGCATGCGCTCTAATCCACTGTGTGTGTCGAATTGGGAGAGTTTTACCGTGCACCTGGCTGCTCGCTAACGCACGTGTTTGCAAACATGGCGACATACACGACAGTGACCCAGAGTTTACCGCTATTTTGGAGTAAATTGGCAATTATCCAGTTTCAGAGCCAGAGGGAAGTGACCTAAGTGTGTCTAGTGTACATCTAGTGTACATACTAGCGATCTGTCGGACTGGGATGACAAAAATACCGGAGTATTTGAGCAGTGTTTACCGAAGCGACAACTGCAAGATGGCGGCGGCGATGCTATCTGGCATCAGCGGCCAATTTCAGAGTTTTTTGCAGCCTTTCACGCGATATGTGGGCCCAACAACTCCACTTGAGTTGGAAGCGACACCACTTGATTATTTTTATCAGTATTTCCCTGCTGAAATGTTCGAAATTTTCGCCCAACAGACGAACTTGGCGATCAATTTGTAGCAACATCCGCCGACGGGGATACGTGCACTTCGATTACCTGAAGGATTATCGGTGGATTGCCTGGTAATAGTGATCACTAATGTAAAATTATCTCACTCCACTATCACACACTTTCATATTTTCGCCCACCGACACATTTTTCAGGTTTACGTTTTTGTTTGTCATATCAAAATAATCAAGGTGCATTTTTTTCAGTTAATTTACCTGTAATTAATTACAGTAAATAATATAAACAGGTATCAAATTACACTCCACCACAACATAAAATACTATCCATCCATATGTCAGCTAAGAAAAAAAAAACAGACTTAAATATCTGTCTATTCAAAAAAGTTATAGACGCTTTGGTGAAGTAACCCATTTTCTCAGTAATTTTCTTACTATCTTCTAGGTACAGGAGAATAGACAGTGTATGTTCTTATAGGTGATTAAGAGTTAACACAACTGGCTCTTAGGCTAGAATGAGTAAGTAGTAGACACTTCCATTCAGTCATGTCATCGGTAAGTATTTTTCGAAAAAATACCTTTTAAAGAAAAATGAATTTTTGCAGGGTGGGGAAGCTACCCCCAGGCCCAACCCCCTTATTAGGAGGACCAGGGGTTTTCTGTCGGGGTCACCTTCCCTTAGACCATGTTGGTTCACGGCACCTTTTGTTTTTTCAAAATACATTACCGATGGCATTACTATCTGGAATGCACTCAATTGCCTATAGATTTCAGCCAAAAGTTGTGTAACCCACACAACTTGGGAGGAGACACCGGGGATCCTCGCACCGGGGCCCCAGGTGGCCTCCCCTTACTACCCTATCCCGGCATTTGTAGGGCGACCCTGTCAGTTTCACTCATAGCTCGACCGTGGACGGTCGAGTTTTTGCCTTACTCCGTTCGGAAACTTTTTCGACCAGAGTTGGAGAGTTTTTGGGCCTTCGACTTTGAGGGTTTTTCATACTTTGGACTCTCTACTTCGTTGACTTCTCTCCTACTCGTAGTTTGTGGACTACTGTGTTTGAACTGAGCGCCGTCCGGTTCGGACCGGCTTTGACTTTCAGTGAGCTTCGCCAGTGACCTTGTGGTTGGCTTCCGCACGTGACTTTGTGAACTTGGTAGGAGTGCAACTTGACTTTTAGCCTTCGTACGGGTTTATCAGTGACGCTATGGCTACCCCTGTGTTGAAGTCTTGCCGTATTTGCGGGGACTTTCAGTGGCCCTCCGACGCCTGCTTGCCGTGCTCGGGCTGTTCATCGGACAGGATGTGTGACGTGTGTGACGAGTGGATGGAAGATTGGTGGTCGCAGATGTGGGACTTCTACAGGCGCGACCGGCCCTCCCGGCCGCTTCAGTCTCCCCGGAATCCTCCACAGGTAGTCGTCGCTACGTCGGCTCCTCGGGCACCGCTCCGCTCCGTCGTTCGGGCTGTCCGGCCCTCAGGTAAGTCCCTTTCTTGCACTATTACCTCACAGATTCTCCCTCCCCACTCCGAGTCTTCGGAGCAGGGTAGGCGAGTTTCGGAGTCGCGCTCCCCACGCTCTGCTTCGGCAGCGCGTGGCTTGAGCCCATCGGGTTCGCTCACCCCCCCGCTCTGCTTCGAGCGAGCGGTCTAGGCGAGCGGAGCGTTCGTCAGCCACCCCCACTCTGGGTCTCCTGAGCGGGTGCGGTTGAAAGAACGCAAGCGTAATAAGAATGAGAGGAAACGTGATAAGAGAGGTTCTCTCTCACACTCCGAGGCGTCGGAGCGTGACTTGAGGCCCTTAGCAGTGCTGCCCCCTCCTTCGGTTAATTCCGAGCGGGCTGGGCCAGCTTCGCTTTCGTCCCTCCCCCGCCCGGTCTCGTCTGGGCGGGCCAGGGGTGAAGTTGACACTCGTCCCCACGCTCCGAGGCGTCTGAGCGGGGGTCGCGTGCTCAGAAATTGTCCCCTCCCCGCTTCGCTTCGCCTGAGCGGGCTTGGCGAGACCATAGGCAGTATCCCCCGCCCCGTTCCGACCAGGCGGGCACGGTGTGACTCGCTCAGAGGCTCCTGAGCTGGGGCCGCGTGTTCATGAATTGTCCTCTCCCCGCTTCGCTTTTCCTGAGCAGGCTTGGCGTGACTCTAGAATTTCCCCCCCCCCCCCCCCCCCCCCACCCCGTTCCGACTAGGCGGGCACGGTGTGACATCTCAACGCGTCCGTCCCCCACGCTCCGAGGCCTTGGAGCGGGGGCCGCATGGACGTTTTTTTTTTTTGTCCCCTCCCCGCTCCGCTTCTTCTGAGCGGGCTAGAGGTGACTCGTTACGGGCCCCCCCCCCCCCCTCCGCCCCGTTCCGACCAGGCGGGCCCGGTGTGACCAGATCGCTACGTCGCTAGACCGGTTTTGTTCGGAGAGTGGTCTCCGTGACCAGCGTGCGGAATCTAGCTTCACTGCTGACCGTCCTTCCTTCGCGGTCCCTCTGTCCCCTGGATGCTCCGCCCCGCGGGCGGCCCCGTCTATCTCTCGCGCGGCGGTGCGGCTCTCTCGGAGCCGGTCGCCCCTTTCTGCGCATTCACGAGAGGGACGGTCTAGTTCTTCGGAACCAATGTCCTCAGCCTTCATCCTACGGATTCGGCTTCGGCCATCTTCCTGCGGGATTCGGCGGTGGATTCCCCTTCCCGCCTGTCAGCGTTCTCGTCGGCCTCCTCCTCCTTGGACATCGCCGGCCCTTCGCTCGGATCGCAGACTATCAGCACCTTGGATGAGGCCTCCCGGCTTATTGCGAAGTTTCTCCCGCCCGACTTCTGCCCTCCTTCACCCCCGATGAAGAGACAGGCTTCCGCTATGGTCGACGCACAAAGGCACGTCAAGCACCGCATGTCCTTGCCGGCTTCCGGGACCTCACAGATGCGTTCTCCGACCAGTTACGACAAGACAACTTCGGCGACGCGGGATTCTTCTCCGTCTCACGGTAGCCTGCAGAGATTAACTTGAGCTTCCGCCAGGCCTGGTACATGGGACATTCTCAAGCCTTCGCCGTTCCCTCTCCCGGTGGTGGATACGGCGGCCCTAGTCCAGGCGGGCGGCCGCAGAATTGTCTTGAAAGCTTGGCCTCGTCCGCTTGATAAGATCGCTTCCTTAGTGCGAAATTCGCTGGCGTGCTCAGGGTTCCTGGATTTGGCTACCCAGGCGGCTTTCCAGTGCCTGGAGGGAACTTGGGATCTGGAGGTGCCGTCCCCTCTCCGCGATGTGCAGTCCATCCTGATAGCGGCCAACCGGGCCGCCTACCACTCCTCCACCAATGCCATGGCGGCGGCCGCCAATTGTGGTCTTTGGCGACGGGATACCCTTCTGCTTTTCTGCACGGATCTCCCAAAGTCGGTGAAGACCCAGCTTCGACAGGCCCCCCCCCTAGGTGGATCTCAGCTTTTCGGGGACACGTGGCAGTCAGTTGGACTCGTCCAAGGACCTGTGGCCCAGACCTGTCTCCACTCCTGCAGCGACTCGCTTTCGCGGCCCTCGTCGGCAGTTCCCAGGTCTCCAGTCGGCGGGCGGCTGTCTCTTTACAGCGACCATTGGAGGTCGCTGTTCCCAGGCGATCCCTGGATCCTTTCCACGGTTTCTACGGGCCTCCAGCTTTCGTTCCGGTCCCCTCCGCCTATTCGCAGGTCCCCCTTGTGGACCTAGTCTCCACTCGACACCTTTCTGGCGGACGCTCTGCGCAGAGAAGTTTCGGCTCTCCTCGACAAAGCAGCGACGGAGGTGGTTTCGCGTCAGGACTCACCAGCATTTTACAGCCGCCTCGTTCTCGTTCCCAAACCAGGAGGCAAGTGGTGCCCAGTCATCGACTTGTCGGCGCTAAACAAGTTCATTTCGGCCCCTCGGTTCTGGATGGAGACAGCCAGGATCCTCCGAGTGGCCGTCCGACCGATGGACTTCGCGATCAGCCTCGATCTGTCTGACGCCTATCTTCATGTCCTGATTCATCCGTCGTCTCGCAGGTACCTGCGGTTTGCCTTTGGGGGAGTCGTTTACCAGTTCTGCGCCCTTCCCTTCGGCCTCAACATCAGTCCGTGGGTTTTTACGAGGATCCTCGACGCAGTGATGGCCTACTTCCACCAACGATCCCTGAGTCCGGCCTCCAATTACTTGGACGACCTACTACTGCGAAATCTGATAGCCTCGGCGCTCCAAGAGGACAGAGACACCCTGCTTTTCCTCCTGCATCGTCTCGGGTTTCTTCTCAATCTGGGCAAATCGGATCTTACCCCCTCTCAGCGCTTTCTACATCTGGGGATGGAATTCCTGACCGATCTCTATCTAGTCCGCCTGCCTCTGGCCCGGCGGCAGAAGATCATCGATCTAGCGCTTTCGATGTAGGTAGGGGCCTCCTTCTCAGCCAGGGTCTGGCTTCAACTTCTGGGCCTGCTCAGTGCGGCTGAGGACTTGCTTCCCTTGGGCAGGCTTTATGCCCGCCCGTTGCAGCTACATCTACTACTACACTGGCGTCCTTCATCGGGTTCCCTTGCGGATCTTGTACCGGTTTCTCCTCTGGCTCGTCCACTCCTCCAGAGGTGGGCGGACATCGCTTGGCTGGCTACGGGCGTGCCTCTTCATTCACCTCCGCCCCGGTGGTCTCTCTGCACCGACGCTAGTCAGGCCGGCCGGGGCGCGCATCTGTTACCGGACTTTGTCTCGGCCTCGGGCCTTTGGCCTCGGGGGTTTGGAGGACAAACACTTCAACTGGCTGGAGCTGAAGGCAGTTTGGCTGGCCCTCAGTTTCTGGCAGGTGACCTTGACCAACCAGGACGTTCCCGTTCTCTCCAACAACTTGACGGTAGTGGCTTACATACAGAACCAGGGGGGCACACACTCGACATCCCTGTGCATTCTCCTTTACCATCTCCTCCTCCGGTGCAGGGACCGGGGCATTACTCTACGGGCTCGCCACATTCCCGGTCACCTGAACTTGATCGCGGATGCCCTGTCCCGCCGCGGACAGCTGCTCCTCACGGAGTGGTCCCTACGCCTGGACATCTTTCGCCTGATCTGCTCCCGGTGGGTAACGCCTTTAGTGGACTTGTTTGCCACCAGGTGGAACAAACAGCTCCCGGTCTACGTCTCACCAGTCCCGGACCCGCTTGCCTGGGCGGTAGACGCGCTCCCCATCCCCTGGGACAGGCTGATCGCTTACGCCTACCCCCCGTCAGTCCTCGTTCCGAAGGTTCTGCGGAAGCTTCTGGGTTGCTCCGCAGTCCTCCTTCTGGTGGCCCCCCTTCAACTGGACCAAGAGCTGGACCACGGACCTACTCGAGATAGCGACGGACCCGCCGCTGGAGCTTTCTACACCTCCTACGATGCTCAAGCAGCCCCGCCAGCAGCTTTTCCATCCGTGCCCGGAGCGCCTCCTCCTTCACGCCTGGAGGTTGTCCGACAAGCCCTCGCCGCTAGAGGTTTCTCGGATGCGGCGGTGGCGGCTATTGCAGCAGCCCGCAGACGGTCTACGCGGCGGGTATATGAGAGCAAGTGGAGGGTCCTTCAGGCCTGGTGTGCCTCCAGAAGTCTCCCTCCCACACACCTAGCCACCCCGGAGCTGGCGGAGTTCTTCCTGTGGCTTTTTGAAGAACAAGGCTTAGCTCCCATTACCTTCAAAGGTTATCGCTCCAGGATCGCGGACACTTACCGCCACCTGGGCCAGCCAGACCCAGGCGCTTGCAAGGTTCTGATGGACTTGCCGGCACATTTTGAGCTCCGACGACCAGTTCTCGGTCCCTAGTGCCGGTGGGATCTCGATTGGGTACTAACGTGGCTGAACACGGACCGCTTTGAACCTCTGCATTTGGCTAGTTTCTCAGATTTGACCAGGAGGGCATGTTTCTGCTGGCTCTAGCCACGGCATCCCGAGTGAGCGAGCTTCACGCTCTCTCGGTACTTCCCGCCTGTTTGCAGTTTCGCTCGAACGGTTCTGCACAGCTTCTCACCGACCCTTCCTTTTTGGCAAAGAACTGTCGCCCTGCAGCGGCCCCTCAGATGCTGACCGTAGGCCTCTCCATGGAACGGACATGGCCCCTGAGTCACGTCAACAGGACCCGGTGCGGGCGCTTAGGATTTACCTGCGTCGCTCTAAGCCGCGACGCTGGGGGCGCTCTCGCCTCTTCCTCCCACTGTCCGCAGGCAGGCCAGTTATTTCGGCCCAGACAGTGTCGTCCTGGATACGGTGGGTGATTAAGTCGGCCTACCAGGACCTCTCCCCTAGACGGCGATAGACTTCTTCACATCCGGGTGCATGAAGTAAGAGCAGTGGCCACCAGTCTTGCCCTGGACCGCAACTGCTCGGTCAAAGATATTGTTACAGTGGTCGGCCAGTGAGCTGACTCCACATTCGCCCGCTTTTATCTCAGAGACCTATCCGGCCAACATGACTCCCTGGCACAGGTGGGCGACATTCCGCATATCAGCACTCCCTCCGCGCGCCTCTGGCGTCTTAGATACGTCATAGCTGAAATCGTCGGGAGTGCTCTCTCTCTCTCTCTCTCTGGGCCGACGGGTGGTTGGGTTTGCGGTTATAGGAACGGCACCCTCCGTCTGTTCGACATTCTTCCAGATAGTAATGCCATTGGTAATGTATTTGAAAAAACAAATGAATTTTTGTTCTAAAATGTATTTTTTTAAAAAATACTTACCGATGGCATTACTCAGACTGCCCTCCCGCCTGCCCCACTTGTCTCTTTTCGCTATGTGTGAAACTGACAGGGTCGCCCTACGAATGCCGGGATAGGGTAGTAAGGGGGAGCCACCCGGGGCCCCGGTGCCTGGATCCCCGGTGTCTCCTCCCCAGTTGTGTGGGTTACACAACTTTTGGCTGAAATCTATAGGCAATTGAGTGTATTCCAGATAGTAATGCCATCAGTAAGTATTTTTCAAAAAAATACATTTTAGAAAAAAATTCATATTTCATTTGGTGCACCCCTCTCACGAGGGACCCCCTATCCACCACCCAGGGGACGCGCCTCAACGCCATATGGTCCCAGCGCCAGGAGGATTGTGTGTAGGTGCAGGCTAATCTGCCAGGATTGACGCCTTCCCTGCAACTGTACATCCATTTGGTTTCTGAAACCTTTGTTCTTTCAATGACCCAAAGCCACAACCCTCCAAAGAATAGGGATACAAATTGACTGCAGGGGCTCATGAGGATCTGTGTCTCTTGCAGTCAGGATGTGTTGAGTTTTTCCCGGCAGTGATGGGGTTAACGTTTTGTGTCGTCAGCAAGAATCTGTCCCGAGCACTCAACAGTCCATTGCATACTTAACGTGCACTGTGCCAGCTGACGCAGACGGTGTCAGCAAGAGGCATAGATCTACAGGGGCTCATGAGGATCTATACCACTTGTAGTTGGGTGGTGTTCCGATGTTTAGGGCACTGAACGCCTGGATGAGTACATAAGTATGGGTTGCAAAGCTGCACATGTACACTAACAAGAGCCCAAGGGGGTGTGGTGGGGTGAGGCTTGTGTCATCATAAAACCTTCCAGAAACAGCAACAGTCAGAATAATCACGCGTATTTGATGCTGCAGGCACGGTACTGGCTTTTGTTTGACTTGACTAGATGCTTCTTTTTTTTCTGAAGAATTGTTCTGGCCCGGGGAAGGGTGGCTGTCTTTTTTTCCCCCATCCCTGTCAAAATTTATCCGTCAAATACAGAAATTTTCTGTTAACATTTGAGATTTTTATTTTCATTACACTGTGAAAGGTTTTGTTAGCTGCTGCGTATTTCGCTTCTCCCGGTTATGGGCACCTAGTTTGTTGTGGCAACTTTTCTAGGGAAAGGGGTCCTATGCGATAAGCGTTTCAGTTAGTTAGCTGAATGGTATTTAGAGCTTTGGACAACCATGACTGCAGTTAAAATCATCAGTAAACGTGCGTGTGCCTTTGCTGATGGAAGAAGTCCATACACCCCATGGCTGGTGCAGATGATACCATTGGGCAGAACACAAGTGTAGTTACATTTCTTTTCTGCTGGTTTCAATAGTAGCTATCAGGGGGTTAAATTTAGCACTGTGTGGATATAATATTAATCCTTTGCCTGTCAGCAAGATTTTTGTCCCAAATGTTTCCTACAAGAATCAACGTGACAAGAACTGCTGTCAACATGAAAAGGCTTAGCACAGTCTGCCACAGCCCAAGGACCAAAATCCCCAAATTGTGAAGTTGCCCTCTGATGGACCGTATTACAATTATAGAGACAGATCGAGCATGCTGGATCAAGGGTGGTGCCAGAATAGCTTGGCGTCTATGGGCGCCAAGCTATTCTGGCACCATCTTTGAACTCTCATGCTGGATCCATGTCTTGTGGTGGTGTGTCGGGGCCGAATGAGTAAAGTGTTGTGTCTTGGAAGTAGCATAATTCTTTATTCATGTTTTTGCAGGGATGGACGAGTGCCTACAGTATCGAGTCGGTCATCCTGCAGATCGCTGCTACCCTGGTCAAAGGCAAGGCTCGCATCCAGTTTGGAGCCACCAAGGTCAGTAACTCCTGCTTGACACTCTGCTGTGTTTGCTTCCCTTTGTTCACATGCATTTGAGTGTTTCTCCAGTACTCGTAAGAAAAAAGTGGAAACAGACCAATTTTTAAAAATTATTCATAGAAACCTAAGACTAGTTCCATTTTAAAGGTAACTGCAATACCTATCTGAATATGAAAACGATAAATCAGCAACATTGACGCTTTGGACACAAACTTCATTCGAAATAGGGGACCCCCATGCTGGTAACCTGAATGATGTCGTGACACAAAACCATTATAATGGCCAGTTGAAATAACTTTTGTTGCAAAACAACTAATACCATAATTAAATAACTTTTATTACTACCCATATGAATAATTTTAAGAGGAAATTTGCAAGACTCGAAATAGATGTGAGGCAAGAAATTGTGTGACGCCATGCGCAGGTTACCACTCCTTTAATTTGTTTTACTGTGAAATTTTTCTTAAAATCAGTCAAAGACACTAGTAACATGTTTTTTTACATGAAGACAAATGAAATAACAACAATAGGACAAAATTAATTTCATTTTGTGATGAAATTTAAGCAATAACCTGAAAATGGTAACCTGTATGATACGCGTCACCAGTGCATGAAAATTACCAAAAATGAGGGCAAAGCAAAAAAAGAAAAATACAATAGTAGGTGAGATGAAATAAAAGTGTCAAGCAAACACACACACAAACAATCTGTGTTGGTTTTTCTTTTTAAATAACACATAGGCTACAAACACGACGCTGATAGCTGTTTCCGAACTACCTGCATGACGTATGACACTGAGTAAAAAACGTAAACGCAACGCGAATGCTCTAGTCTTATCCACCCAAAAGCTCAAAATATGCATGCGGTTTTAAAACAAGACCTTTAATTCAATTCAATACAGCATTAGAAACACTTGTGAACTCGCCTATAGCACAAGATGACACAAAATAAAAGGCAAACCAGCGTCGATCTTTCAAGTCAAAATTTTCGCGGTAATTTGTGCACATGGGATACTGTGTGTGTGACACGTCATTGATTTTGGTCTACAAAACCAAGTCACATGACTACTTCCCGCAAAATGTCATCAGGGTTTGTGCAGTGTTTGAAAAACATCAATTTCATTTGTTTCTGCTGTGAAATTTGGGTTTGAAATTGGGGGTAATTTGCGCACCAGAGGCGTCACATACACACGGTCTTTAAAAAAAAGGTGAAGCAGACGACAAAGTAATGAAACAAAGAAAACTTTAGTCCTACCTGAAAATCTCATGAAATACACATATATTTTTATGATTTATAAGAATACAGATACTGCGGGAGGTTTTGGATGGCTTGTTTTGATTATGACGTCACAGACATCATGCAAATGACCAGCGTTTGTTTTTTATTCATATTTTAAGAACGCGATAAAATTGTGAGGTCCAAAAGGTACTGGAAGGTTTATTTTCAACATTCTGCTGCTTTACTAAACTATCGATAATCACATACAATCAAATAAATGAGGGTTGATAGTGTTGGTGTTGAAATATGGATCGATAATATAGCAATTGCAAGGTTTTCCAATTCGTCCGCGCCATTTTGAGCATAATAATCGTAATTTAAATAAAATTAAAAATACTAATAATTGAATTTTTTTATGCTACTGATTTTCCAGATACAATAACATTAGTAAATCACAAGACTGGTTAGATTTTTCCAAAACAAATAGTATGTATTAATATTTTGGGTTTTGAATGCTGTGACCCCTCAGTGTTACGAGTACTGAAGAATGACTCATTTCAATGGTTTCTTTGCCATGGATGTACAGTTACACCTGTTTATGATGGCCTCCCATGGGGCTGAGAAAAATGGGCCACTATACACATAAAAAATATTGTTACTCTGGCATCCGCCTGAACTTTTCACTGTCGGACATTGAGCAACACGGCGGCAAGTTTTACAAATAAATATAGTGGTTTTATGAATAAGGGGGACAACCTGCGGTCATGAGGCCATAACTATCACACAATATACTGTAACCAATACCATATACAATGTACTGCAACTTACCACAGAATCAGAAGATGGTAAGTATTCACAGATCTACCTGGTATTCAGTCAGCCTTTGCAGTGAACAGAGCTCAAGCAAACTTCTGTATGTAAAGAATATGTAAAGTTTTAACACTTGGTAAGCAAAAGGTCTTGAGGCCAGTGTCAGCTTTAGTGGCCTTTAATGGCTAAATAATGGTCTTTTCATACTGATACTCTTTTGTTGAAATAGATTTGACTATGATAGTTAAAGGGTGGTGCCAGAATGGCTTGGTGCCTGAGTTGCAAAGCTATTCTGGCACCACCCTTGAACTAAAATGGTGCACTGCGATAGCACCTTCATAGGACAATAACTGAATAAGCAAAATTTTAAAAAATTACAGCCTCAGGATATGAGTTAATGTCAGGTGACACTTTTTGCTCTTCAAGACTTCTCGTGAGATAGCTCCTGTCTTTTAACCCTTTTAGCCCCAACAGCAGGAGATGGACTGACCATGGTAATTCAAGGGTAGTGCCAGATGAGCTTGCGCCTGAAGGTGCCAAGCTCATCTGGCACTACCCTTGAATTATCATGGTCAAACTGTCTCCTGCAACAGGCACATAGTCCTGAAGTAGCACCTCCAGAATTTGGGAAATGAAGTCTTGGGGTTAATTGTATTTATAATAATAATAAAGGAGATTTGTTAAGCGCTTATTCTAAAAGTAGCTCTAAGCGCTGATACAATCAAAAGGCTAACAGCTATCATGCACACACACACAACGTACGCACACACACATACACACACACACACACACACACATACACACATACACGCACACATACACACACATTCATACGTGACCGTGGTGATGAATTGTGCATGGCTGGGGAAATGAACTGGTAAAAGGCAGCGTTGTAGAGGTGGGGGTTTTAAGAAGTGATTTGAATGAGGAGAGTGTTTGACAGTTACACTTTTTTCTTGCAAGGAAAGAGTACAAACAGGTTCTCCTGTAGACTGCTTGCAAGTGTGTTGAAGGTGCGTGGATTGTCATTGTTACAGAGCCAGTACAGTCTCGCAAGAGCTCAGCAGTCCTTCCGTTCTCTTGTCCAGATTCACGAAAAGAATGGTGAGTACTGTACACTGTTTCTATCATTCTGTTAACCCATTTAACCCCAACACCAGTCAGCAGGAGATGGATCGACCATGGTAGTGCCATATTAGCTTGGAGCCTGATGATGCCAAGCTAATCTGTCTCTACCTCTCAATTATCATGTTGGATTCATCTCCTGCAACTGGTATATAGTTGTAAAATGACACCTCCAAAATTTGGGGAAAATGGCCATGGGGTTAAATGGGTTAATATTACTACTGAGTCCAAGACAAATTAAGCACTTGACTGCCAGTGACAGAAAACTGTATCACTGAGACTATGGCATATGCATTCTAAATAATCCCATCCATCCAAGGAATACAGAAATAGGTTTAGGGGGAGTACAGAAGTAGATTGGGCCAGCAAAGAAGTCCCTGCCTGTGTAGAGTTCATCAGGTTCTGTGCCTCTTGCAGTCCCTGCCTCTGTAGGATTCATCAGGTTCTGTGCCTCTTGAAGTCCCTGCCTGTGTAGGGTTCATCAGGTTCTGTGTCGGTTGCAGTCCCTGCCTCTGTAGGGTTCATCAGGTTCTGTGCCTCATGCAGTCCCTGCCTCTGTAGGGTTCATCAGGTTCTGTGCCTATTGCAGTCCCTGCCTCTGTAGGGTTCATCAGGTTCTGGCCTCTTGCAGTCCCTGCCTGTGTAGGGTTCATAGGTTCTGTGCCTTTTGCAGTCCCTGCCTCTGTAGGGTTCATCAGGTTCTGTGCCTCTTACAGTCCCTGCCTCTGTAGGGTTCATCAGGTTCTGTGCTTCTTGCAGTTGGGTGCTGGCAGTGCAGGGTCAGAAGATGTACCAGTTCTAGGTCAATTTGCTAGATGTGTAATGGATTGAAACCTGAACCCTTTTGTTGTATTGGTAGCATGTTTTCTCAGGGCGCTACTGACTGCCAAAGGGTTAACCATTTAGCTGTCGGTAGTGGTTTTGTTGCGATGATTCCTGTTCAAATCATCGTGACAAAAACCACTACGGACATCCAAACAGTTAATAATTTTCGTCACATACAGCTGTTTTCTCTTGACAAATTGAACTGGCAAAGAAAAAAAATATTGTTACTCTGGCATCCGCCTGAACTTTTCACTGTCGGACATTGAGCAACACGGCGGCAAGTTTTACAAATAAATATAGTAATATTGTGTTGTGTTGAAAAAGATGAAGCTTGTCAATGTTAAGACTTGTATTATTTGTTTTCTAGGATGGTTCACACCTCCCAAAGAAGACGGCTAACATCTGCTTCCAGTCTCTCTCATCATTCATCTTTGTACATGTTCCTGGCTTGGCTCACAATCATCGTCACCCTCATTGTGGATTTATTCGGCGTTGACTTACATTGTAACAAACATTTGCTGCAGCAGAGGGAGTGTTTTTTCTACTGACCCTTGACCCTGGGCTGAGACGTACGACAGTGAAAGGCTGTTGGCAAATGTTTACGAAAGTGCAACATTAGACGTTTGGTTCGGCAAGACTGTAGGTGAAACACAACAGTGCAACGTTTTGGCGTTGGCTCAGGCAAATGTTTTTCTACGGTGCAACATTTTGATGTCTGGCCGGGTTCGGCTGTTGACAAAGGTTTACGACATTGCAACAGTGTGGGTTTTGGCGTGGTTTGACTGTAGTCACACCTGTACACCCCTTGTGCATGCAGCCATAACAGTGTGGGTTTTGGCGTGGTGTGACTGTAGTCACACCTGTAAGCCCCTTGTGCATACAGTCATGGGTACTAAAATAACACATCCAGACCAAGGTAACTGCCAAGCCTTATAATGCAGAGAACATACCAACGAAGGAAGAAACACGCTTAGAAAAGTCAGGTACAGCACCTTTGGGTTGCAATTGTCTTTTCTAAGCGCGTTTCTTTGTTCGTTGGGATGTTCTCGTGGGCACTGTGAAACAGTACTGGTGACTGCTTGTGTAAGGGAGTTAAGACATTTAATGTTGCAGAGAAAATGATGACAACAGTGGCACTTTGACGTGTTTGGCTGGGTGGGACTGTACACATACGTTTAACCCCCTTGTGCATGCAGCCACTAATACTGTAAACAGTAACGGCAGCTGCATGCACTGTGGGGGTGAGACAATGTTATGAGTGTTTGTGCGTCACGACAGTGCAAGACTTGTGTGCGTTCGGCAAGGCTCTGGAACCATGTGCACCCTGTCCTGGGAAGGAAACAGAGACACATTCATGGTCAGGAACTTTCTGCAGGACTTAACACAGTGTTTGGTCTCTCTGTTTTCTTGAGAGTTTGGCATCGTGACGGAGCAGCTGCCTGTTTTTGTCCAATGTTTGCCCAATGGTACTCGTTATGTCAGACTGATGGGCATGCAGAATATATTTCATTCACGTTCAAGGAAAAGATTATTTCATTCAACCCAACCAAACTACAACAGGAGATGGGTCGACCATGATAGTTCAAGGGTAGCGCCAGATTAGCTTGGCTCATTCAGGCGTCATGCTAGTTTGGCACTATCATTGAACTGTTCCAGCTGACACCTCCACCTGTGATTGATATGTAGATGTTGTAGGATGCTCTGTCCTTGGAATGAAGGGAAAACTGTTTTCATTTGGCTGGACAGAATACAAACCCAGCCATGTATGTGATTTCAAAGTATCTGTGGAACTGCAGGTGACTATTCTGCTTTCTGTTTTCCGAGGATGGATATATATCTAGTGTCTCGCTGTTTTACGTTAGTTCTCATTTGATTTCTGTTTCTTTTGTTGTCAGCTATAGTTGTACAGTTTTGTTCCCTCTTCTCTTTATTTCTTTCTGTCTTCTGGTTAGTGTAGCAGTCTTTGTTCTTATCTTGTCAATACTGGAGTTTGTGTGTGCACGAACAAGGAAGTGTGTGTGGCTATGTGTGCATGCATGCGTGTGTGTGTGTGTGTGCATGCTTTGTGAGTGAAGGAATGAGTCAAAAAGCACATCCGCTGTATTTTTTTGGGGGAGGGCAATGATTTTATAAAGGCACAGTCAGCCGTCACATTTTATTTTTGACTCATGATTATACATTGATTTTTTTAAATCCAAGATTGTGATGATTCAAGTTAACTTGTTCACACCTAATTCAGTTGTTAGTTTCCCAACTTTAGGAGATGACTGTCAAAAACTATACAGCAGAACCTGATGTGGGCAACCACCCTTCATAGAGGTTGCCTGTCATTAACTCCTGTCATACTGGGGCTAAAAGCTTCAAATGTGTACACTGCCACATGCAAGCTACATTATAGTACTTACAGATAAGGATATAGACCGATGACTTTAGTTCAAGGGTGGTGCCAGAATAGCTTGGCGCCTACAGGCGCCAAGCTATTCTGGCACTACCCTTGAACTATTTTAGTCAGACTTATTTCACACACTGGTGTATTCCGAATGAAAAGGGGTAAGACAGGTGACCATGACAGTTGACACTTCTTTCCCTTCAAGTTCAAGACTGCTCCTAGAGACCACCTGTCTGTTAGACTCATCTCAAGGAAGGTGGTTGTCTAATGCAGGTTTTAGTGTGTTCACCAGTTGTGGGAGTTTGAAGGAATGCGTTAAACTGTCATCACAGTTCAAGGGAAGTGCTAGATTAGCTTGGCCTCGGTTAAGATGCCAAGCTGTGTGGTAGCTCGCTCGAATTGTCACTGCTGGTCCATTCCAGCTGTTGCGTCTGAAACTGAAAGGTCAGTGTGTTTGGAAAACATAATCACAGGTTTAAGTCATTACTATTTTAAGACAAAGACAGTTTAACGCATTACCTCCTGAGGTTGATTTACATTACAGGTTAGGAGATAGCCCAAGTATTACAGATTAGGAGATGGACCAAACATTATACAGGCATGGGAATTGTCCGCCTAAAGGCAAATTTCCGCCGAAATGATTTGCTCAGCCGCCGAGAAAAAAAAATTGTCCGCCGAAAAAAAAAATTGGGGTGCAAAAAGTAACTGAGCACCGGTCATTATACACTGCGAGGCCGCATTGGTTCAAGTGATATGCCGCCCGCTAGAGTTACGCGTCACCTATTGTGGCTTTAATGCAGTCGTTACTTTACCGTGCAAGCGGGCAATACAACACTGAATGCACCGTTTTCATGCTCGCTTACCGTCTCGCGCACCGTATGTGTGGGGAAAATGGCGGCATCACGAGTTGTTGAAAATTGAAAATGGCAGTGAGAAAGGATATCGTTCAAGACAGAGTGCTGTTTAGTGTGCACCCGATCATGATCCGGTAAGCAACAAACCCCCCCCCCCCCCCCCCCCCCCCCCTGTCGTTTGATTTTTTTGGTCGCTGGAATGAAGGATCATGCTGGAGATTTCAGACTTTTTTCACTTTTCTAATTCCCATGCCTGATTATAGTTCAATGATGGTGTCGGAATACGGCTGGGCGCCTCAGGTGCCAAGCTATTCTGGCACCACCCTTGAACTATCATAGTCATATTTGTTTTGAGCAGTATCAGGATGAAAAGGGTTAACATACACTGACAAGCATTGGAAACTCGACATCATTGTAATCGTCGGAAACACTCGAGTAAAATTCAAGTGTATTTTAGAGTGCAATTTTGTTTTTATGGTACAGTTGTAGTTCAGACTGTAAATTATTGATACCAAAAAAAAAAATTTTTCAACCCAAAACTCACCAGCCTGTGGTTTGTCCGAAAATTAGTAAATTGTTCCACGAAACAATGGCCTTCTAGATCACTTCTTTTAATGCATGATTTTGTTCCTTTTTTCATGTTTGTGCTTACAGATCTTTTTATTTCTCTTGATTTTATGACTTGAGCTTGAAGCATTCATCATGCATGTTGATAAATATGCTGAATATCTCACATTATCAAATCATCATCATGGCCTTCAATAATCCATTGTTCACACGCACAGCAAGTCCCTTGGAATACATGTCACATTACGAGAAAATGTAAAATGCTGTTTGCAGTGAGCGTTACGTTGATGTTACTGTTTGTGATGTAGCATTATGATTATGAAGTAAATAAGTTTCTGGCTTGGGGTTTTGGGTTTTTTGGGGAAGAAAGAAAAAAATTGAGACTTTTTGTGCATGCAGCCACATACCAATGCACAGGGAGGTAACCCTTTGCATTTTGGTAGTGGTTTTTGTTGCAATAATTTCTGTAGGAATCATCATGACAAAAAAAACGCTACTGACAGGCAAAGGGCTAACTCATTCAGCCCTGATGCACTACAGCAGGAGATGGGTCCACCATCGGCGCCAAGCTAATCTGGCACTACCCTTGAATTATCATGGTCGATCCATCTCCTGCAACAGGTGCATAGTCGTTAGATGATGCCTCCAAAATTTATGAAATACGGTCGTCGGGCAGAATGAGCTAATCGTGGTCGATCCATCTCCTGCAACAGGTGCATAGTCATTAGATGACGCCTCCAAAATTTGGGAAATACGTGCGCCGGGCTGAATGAGTTCAGATTTTGGTTAAACATTGAAATTCAGAAGACAAAAGAATTAGTCTTCCGATTTACAGTTTTTCCAACATTCAGACTATCTTCTTTTTCTTTACGACGATTACGGTTCCGATGATAGATTTGTGTTTCCTTGTCTGTAACCTCGATACTGTGCCAGGTTGACTATGGTTCTGTATCTGTCACGTGGTCTCTCAGTTGTTGGCAAGTACAATGGAAATAAATAAAGGTACGAGTGTCTTGTTTGCTTTTGTTCATTATCCCCTTCACTGTTTTTGTTCATTAACCCCTTTGCTGCTGGTGATCACAAATTTAGCTTCGGAAAACGACTGCACACTGACCGACATTCCCCTGGATGAACACAAATATAATGGGACTCAAAATGGCTACAAAGAACATGGCGATAACAAGAGGCCACAAAGAACATGGCGATAACAAGAGGCATAACCCTCGTGAGCCCCCGCGAAGCGTCTCTTGCGGCGGGGTATTTTATATATATATATATATATATATATATATATATATATATATATTATATATATATATAAAATACAAAAAGAAATTAAAACAATATATATACTGGTATGAACCTGAAATGTTAATGCAGACAGTCGAACTATTACATAATCTGCTGTGCTGGAGCAACATACTAAGCAGAAAGATAGAACATTCATATCTATCTTACTTATGCCTGTCACCCCTATCCGGGTATAGGCCGTCGACGAGAGACCTCCAGCAACTCCTGTCCTGTGCTTCTTCGATTCTACTCCAGGTGGTTCCCAGTCTCTTGATGTCTGCTTGGAGGTCTCGACGCCAGGAGTTTCTCGGCCTACCTCTTTTCCTCTTTCCCTGGGGGTTCCATGACAATGCCTGCCTAATGATACTGGAAGCTGGCTTTCTCAGACTGTGACCGATCCATCCCCATCTTCTTCGCCCAATTTCATTCTCTGCTGTTATCTGCTCTGTTCTCTCCCAGAGTCTGACGTTGCTGATCTTCTCTGGCCAGTGGATTTTCAAAATTCTTCTAAGGCAACTGTTCATGAAAACATTCATATCGACAGCAGATATTTATGGACTCGAGCTCTGAAGATAGATAACTTTGAAATAGACTTTAAATGGGAGGGCAAGTTATTCCATGACTTAGCACTGGAAAATGATATGCTAGATTTGAAGATGTCGATTCTCGGTTTTGGGAGATGGAGTAAGTTGTTCCTCATGTTTTCTCTATTCGCGTGGGAAAACAGCTCACGGAGATAGGGAGGGGTGGCATCATTTAGAATTTTTTTGCACAAGTAAGCATCTATTAAGTTCCAATTGTTTACTAAGTGGTAGGATATTAAGGGCCTTCAGTCTTTCATCAGTAGGGGACGAACCAGGAAGAATAAGCTTAATACCTCGCTGGAAAAGGGAATTAATTTTTTTCAAATGAATGTCTCCAGAGCCATCCCAGATATTGGAAGCATAATTACAATGTGTCTTGATGTGTGCGTTAAAGAATAGTTTTCGAGCATCAATGTCAACTATACGACTTAATTTGGATAATAAAAAGAGATTCTTCGAAATAGTTTTACAGGCAGTTTCTATGTGAGGCTCCCAGCTGAGCTGTTCGTCGACTGTCACTCCTAACAAACGACGTTTTGACACTTGCTCTATGGACTGAGAGTGAAGGGACAGCTCGAGGGGTTGCAAACCATGTTGATGCTTTTGGTGTGTCGTCACCATCATACTTTTTGTTTTAGGAATACTAATAATCATATGATTTTCTTCACACTAAGTTGACACTTCATCTAAACTATGTTGGAGGACAGCGCTCACGGTTGAAACAATTTTATCAGATACATGTAAAGATGTATCATCAGCAAATAGTTCACAGTTTGTGTCGGGGTGTGATATTGACAGTGGGAGGTCATTTATAAAGATGTTGAATAATAACGGTCCTAGGTTGGATCCCTGAGGAACACCATGGGTCACCAGTCCTTCCGCTGAGTATTTACCATTCAAGAACACTTTCTGCGTTCTGTCTAAGAGATAGGACGAGAGAAAAGCGACTGCATTTGAATCAATATGATATAAAGGTAACTTCTTTAATAAGATTGAGTGGTTAATGAGATCAAAGGCTTTTTAAGATCTAGAAATACTACACCTGAAAGTTTGGACTCGTTTATGGCAGTAAGCCATTTGTGGGTTATGAGAGTTAACGCTGTCTGACACAAATGTTTAGGCCGAAAGCTGATTGAGCTGTACTAATAAGGCGGTTTTCCTCCAGGAATTGAAGTAAATGATTATATGTTTTTCGAGTGGTTTGGACACTGCTGATAAGATTGAAATAGGTCTGTACTCACTTGGGTCACTCAGATCTTTGCTTTTTGGTAGAGGAGTAACTTTTGCTATTTTCAATTCATCGGGAAAAATGCTCTTTTGAATCGAAAGGTTATATATAAAGGTCAATGATTCAACAATATAAGGGAGCGCAATTTTAAGGATTTTACTGCTAATACCGTCAACACCACAAGATGTTTTACTTTTCATTTTGGTTATAACTTATAGATTTTCCTACATCAAGGACGATCATTAGGGGAACTGAGAAAGTATTGCCAGCGTTTATCTGACTGCTGTTTCAATTGTTCTGAACATACGTTGTGCTGCGCCCTGGTCTGAAGCCTGCCTGTTCCTCAGCTATGATTTCCTCTGCCTGTGGCTTCAGCCTGTTCAGTAGGATCTTTAACATGACTTTGCTTGGGTGGCATATAAGACTGATCGTGCGATAATTCTGGCATTGATGTAAGTTGCCTTTTATTGGGAGAGTTATTACAAGTGATTGGGTCCATGGTGTGGGCCAATCCCCTGACTGCCAGATCTTATTGCAAATTGTTAGTAAGGCGCTTATCATGTCTTCTCCCCCTTCTTGGACTAGCTCTGCAGGGATGTTGTCTGCTCCTGCTGCCTTCCCTTTTTTCAACGACTTCACTGCAGCCTCTACTTCTTCTTGGAGGATGGGATAGTTGCCATTGTTGGTCACGGGTGGGTTGACAAGTATGCCTGGGTCCCCTGCAGCTCGGTGGTTGTACAAATCTGAGCAGTACTCTGTCCATCTCTTGAGTATGTCTTGGTCTTCCGTAAGACAGTTCCCTTCACTATCTTGAATGATCGAGGAGCGTCCTTGTTTTACATTGGTCAGGTCTTTCACCAGCTGGTATGCTTTTTTGCTATTATTTTTGTTCAGATTTTCTTCTACGTGTTTTACACTGATCTTCAATCCACTTATTCTTTGCCTTTTTCAATCTTTTCTTGATATCCTGGTTAATTTCCCTGTATTGTTTAACTCCTTCTACCTCTGATTTCTTTTTCTTTAATTCTCGACGCTTGTCACATAGAACAAAGGTGTCAGCTCTAACCCAAGGTTTCTTTCCTTGTCGGTGTTTGCCAAGGAGCTCACGGGCTGTTTGGGTTACAGCAGTGTTAAATGTGTCGATCGGAAAACTTCTTCTTGGCAATGTTCACACTGGTTTGGAAGCGTCTTTTCACCATGATGTAGTCAGTTTGGTTATGGTGCTCTCCGTTCGGGCTGTGCCATGTCCACCTTCTGGATGCTTTGTGTGGGCCAAACGTGTTCATCAGCTTTAGATCATTTGAGGTGGCAAATTCCAGTAGCCTTAAGCTTCTGTCGTTGGTCTCTGCAGTAGCGTCCGCATGTGCCTTTCCAGTTCCTAGCAGCATCCTCTCCTATTTTGGCTCCCCACCCGGGTCTGCCCTGGGGGACTTGGGTGGGGTTAGGTATTTTTTAGTTCCCAGGGTCACCCTGGTCAGCCCCACAGGGTGGGTTTTTCTCTCTATTCTGGGGCAAGTGTTTCTGTCTACCCTTTGTCCATTCACCTGTATTTGCCTTTTTAAAACTCACTACTGCCTGCACTGCCTGTAGCTCTTGATATTGGATGTGTGTTGCTAAATGGTCTTAGCTTTATTTAGCCCCATGTGTTAGGTTTATTTAATGTATTTGACCGGCTGGCGACATACATTCAATGTTCTGTTTATTTTTTTTTTATTTTTTTCACAAGCAGTGCAGGCACGTCCTGAGAAAGCCTTGTTGCTGTCGGGACGTTAAACAATGTAAAATCAATCAATCAATCAATCCTATTTTGGCATTCCAGTCTCCCTGCACCGCAAGAATGTCTTTCTTGGGGGTCTGGTCCAGAACTTCTTGCAGTTGGTCATAGAAGTCTTCTATTTCCTCATCGCCATAGTCTGTTGTTGGGGCGTAAACTTGTAGCTGAGGAACAGGCAGGCTTCAGACCAGGGCACAGCACAACTGAGCAGATCTTCAAACTGAGAGTTCTATGTGAGAGGTACCTCCAGCACCAGCAAGACCTCTATCATGTCTTTGTGAATTTTAAGAAAGCGTTTGACAGGGTGTGGCATGCAGCCCTTTGGTCCACCACGAAGCTATACAACATCAATGCCAACTTGATCAAAGTCATAGCAAACCTCTACAACAAGGCCACTAGCGCAGTCTGCTTCAACGGCAAAATAGGAAACTGGTTTAGGACTACAGTTGGAGTCAGACAAGGCTGCTTGCTCTCATCTACTCTTTTCAACATCTTCCTGGAAAGAATCTTGACGGACGCTCAGAAAGATCATGAAGGAACTGTCAGTATTGGAGGCAAAACAATCACGAACTTGCGCTTTGCGGACGACATTGATGGCCTTGCAGGAACAGAGAAGGAGCTAGCTCAGCTGGTGGAAAGACTGGATAGTACAACCATTGCGTATGGGATGGAAATCAGTGCAGAGAAGACCAAACTGGTGACCAATAACGCCAGTGGCATTGGCACTGAAATCATGGTTGGAGGCCAAAAACTGGAAACAGTTAAGAAATTGAAATACTTAGGAGCCATTGTGACAGATGAGGGATCAAAACCAGAAATACTGTCCAGGATTGCGCAGACAACAACAGCACTGACAAGATTGAAGACCATATGGAAGGACAGAAACATCACACTCTGCTCTAAGATCAGACTGATGCGCTCCTTAGTCATCTCGGTGTTCTTGTATGCCTGCGAGTCATGGACCCTCACAGCAGACCTTGAAAGGAGGATACAAGCCACTGAAATGAGATGTTTTCGAAGGCTGCTTGGCATCTCATACAGAGATCACATCACAAACGAGGAAGTGGGAAGCAGAATCAGGCAAGCCATCGGGCCCTATGAAGACCTATTAGCCATTGTGAAAAAACGCAAACTGAAGTGGTACGGGCATGTCAAGCGTTCAGCATGGCTTGCCAAAACAATCCTGCAAGGCACTGTGAAAGGAGGACGAAGGAGAGGAAGACAGAGGAAAAGATGGGAGGACAATATCTCAGAGTGGACAGGACTGAAGCTGGGCGATACGCTGAGAATGGCAGAGAACAGAGAGGAATGGAGGGAGATGGTTGCCAAGTCATCAGTGGTGCCCCAACGGTCGGCAAGACTACGGGATATAGATAGATAGATAGAACATACGTATTCACCTGGCTCGCTGGTGTTCGTCTGTGACAGGGTTTTAGCAATGTTAAGAAAGTGTTCATTAAATACATCAGCTGTAAGGTGCGGGGGGACACTCGTTGATTTCCTAGATTGTCCTTTAGTAAATGTGTTAATCACCTGCCACACGCTGCGTATGTCTTTGCCGCCCGCAATAATCTTTTCAGCATACTGCCTCTGTGCTTTACGTACTAATGATTTCTAGGACATGCCGAACTTCCTTAACCCAGTGTGGGATTTTTAGTGGGGGGACCATCCCCAACCTAGCGCGTCCCCGGGTGGCGGATAGGGTAACGGCCTTCAGATATGGAGGTTAGCTGCGCAAGCAGTCGCGGACCAAATGGCGATGAGCTTACCAGGACGGGGTGGGGTAGCAGGTGGCACTGTACCTCCACTGAAATTCCCCATGTGTCCAACGACGGGTTTATCATGCGATCAAGAGCCGCATAAAGCTCTAGCCACCCTGTGTTCCCAGGGAAGGTCGTATACCAGGAGCTAAGGGTGAGGTAACCCCGACAGAAACATCGAATGCTGAAGACGGAGGACCCAGGCCGCACGGCGCATTCTGATAAACTATGGATCCACGCAAACCCGCAATCATGACTATACGGCCAACTACCATTGACGATAATGGCGCTCGCCCACTGAGGACCCTCCAGGGTGGAGCAGCGTCGGGTCCCATGCCTCTAAGGCACCCAGCCTCAGCTACTGGAGGTCCCTCCCGCCCGTCTTGTCGTGCCAGGGGACGCGGGAGGAGAGCTACTGGCACCACCACAACCAGGAAGAATCCCAGTCAGCAGCGACCTTTTCAGGTCATGCACTGGAACGCAGAAAGCATTCTGAACAAGAAGACCGAGTTGGAGCATATCCTGCATGAGAAGAACATCAACATCTGCTGTATTCAGGAGACGCACTTGACACCCCAAAAGTCCTTCAAAGTGAGAGGCTACCAGTGCTTCAGGTCCGACAGAACAGATCGAAGCAAGGGAGGAATCCTGACCCTGATCAGGAACAACATCAACGCCTGTTTGATCGACACGCACATGGAGGACTCCGAGTACCAAGTGATTCGGATCCAGACGAAGACAGCAGATTTCCAGCTGGTCAACTTCTACTGCCCCAACGACAGACCACTCACCCTTGACACGATCCTCACTAAGGCCTCCAACTTCATTGTGGTGGGCGACTTCAACAGTCACTCACAAAGTTGGGGATACGACCACTTGGATCGGAGAGGAGAAGAGGTGGTGAACTGGCAGGACGACATTCTCATTCTGTTAAACAGTCCCATTGACTGCCCCACGTTCTACTCCAGAAGATGGCACACTACATCGACTCCTGACCTAGCCTTCTGCACAGAAGACATGCACAAGCAAGCCAGCAGAGAGGTCGGAGAACAGCTAGGTGGAAGTGACCATCGGCCAGTCTTTTTGACCTTGGGCATGGAGTCCTGCGCTGATGCAACCTTCCCACGGTGGAACTACAAAAGAGCTAACTGGTTCCTCTTTAGACACCGCTCCAGCGAACTCACCAAAGACATTCGAATCGAAGGTCGAGACATCAACATGGTGGTGAAGGACCTCAACATGAGCATCCTCAGAGCAGCGCGTGAGTCCATACCCAGAGGTGCTAGAAAAGACTATAAGCCCTACTGGAGCAATGAACTGCAGGAACTGGATGATGATCTAGCAGATGCCAGAAGGCAAGCAGAAGTTAACCCATCACAGGCAAACAACATCCGCCTCCAGGAAGCCAAAGCCAAATTTCTCAAGAAGAAGCTACAGGCAAGACGCAGGAGCTGGCAAGAGAAAACAAGCTCCTTGAACCTTGAGAAAGACGGCAGAAAGCTCTGGAAACTGACCAAGCAGCTGAACGATGAGAACACGGGCAAAGGAAACATCACCTTAGAAGAAAATGGGAAGATACTAACAGGAAAGCATGCTGCCAACCAATTTGCAGAAAGCTATGCAGCTGAGAGCAATCTCCATGTTAGCCCCAAAAAACAGAGAGAAGCAAGAAGAGAGCAAAGAGAGAGACCTGCCAAACAAGCAACAGCGGACGCCATGAATCAACCACTTACACACAAAGAGCTTCATATAGCTCTCCAAAAGTTGAAGGCGAAGAAGTCTCCTGGTCCAGATGTTATCACCAACGAGATGCTAACCCACCTTGGTAGTGCAGCAGAAAACAAGCTACTTGAGGTCCTCAACAGGAGCTGGCCAGAAGGATCGCTACCACAACTCTGGCGAGAAGCGATCATGATCCCCATTCTAAAGAAAGTGAAGGATCCAAAGAAGGCCACCAGCTATCGCCCAATCAGCCTCACCAGCTGTGTTGTGAAGACCTTAGAGAGAATTGTGAACGAGCGCCTCAGGTGTTACCTGGAATCCAGGAACCTCCTCGCCCCTGAACAAGCTGGCTTCCGACAGTTCCGCAGCACCCCGAAGACCAGGTCACTTACTTGGCGCAGGAAGTTGAAGATGCCTTCCAGGAGCAGAAGCTGGTCTTTGTAACCTGGATTGATCTTCAGAAGGCTTTTGACAAGGTCTGGAAAGATGGGCTGCTTGTCAAACTGCTGAGAAAAGGCGTGTCCAGTAACATGTTCCAGTGGATACGCTCCTACCTCTTCAACCGCAGGGCAAGAGTCCCAGACCAAAAGCAAGAAATTCCTCCTTCGTCATGGTGTCCCGCAAGGAGGAGTCCTCTCACCTACCCTCTTCCGTCTCTTCATCGACGATCTGGTGTCTGAGATGCCCAAGGGAATCAAAGCTGCCCTATACGCAGACGACCTTGTGATCTGGTGCAAGGAGGAGCATGCAAGTACTGCCACCTACAGAATGCAGCTAGCGGCAGATAAGCTGAACGCATGGGCAGAAGACTGGTGCATCTCCGTCAACAAGGAGAAATCCTCCACCACTCTCTTTACACTGTCCCCAAAGCAGAAAGCCGGAACCATCAAGCTTGGTGGAACCCCTCTGAGAGAGGATGAAGAAGCTACCTACCTTGGTGTCACCTTCGACAGACGTCAGACCTGGAAACCACACATTGCACAGGCAGAGGGGAAGGCCCGGCGCAAGCTGGCCATACTCAGGAAACTGGCAGGCACCACCTGGGGAGCGAACGAGAAGATACTGAAGACAGTATACCAGGGAACAGTCAGGCCCTACCTCGAGTACGGCTCCACAGCGTGGTCAACCTCAGCCAAGACGAACCTGCAGACCCTCGACCGAGTGCAAAACCAGGCTCTTCGACTCATCACTGGTGCAATGAAATCCACACCAATCAAATAAATGGAGAAGCTGACCACGATCCAACCTCTCAGCCAGAGGAGAGAAGCCAAAACCATGGTACAGGCGGAGAAGCTCAGGTGCTTGCCCGACCACCCCATGAAGCACAGACTGAGCAACCTCACCAAGAACCGGCTCAAAAGAAGCAGCTTTGTCCATGAGAGCATGCGACTTTCTCGACAGTGCAGGGAAGTCCTTCCACAGAGCACGCTACCTCTGATCACAGAAGAAGTGGAAAACCCTTGGGCAGTGGACAAACCAGACATCCAGATCTGCACCAGTGTCTCACATGCTGCCTCAGGAGACAGTCAGGGTAACACCGTTCGACGGGCACTCACCCTATCCCTGATCGACGAACAGTACCCAAAGGAGGCATGGATCCACATCTACACTGATGGATCAGCAACAAATGCCGTTTCCAATGGAGGTGCTGGCATCCTGATCCAGTTCCCAGGGGGACATACAGCCACATCCAGCGTAGCCACCGGCAAACACTGCACAAACTACAAAGCAGAAACCGAAGCACTTATGCAGGCCGCCTCCATGGTTCAGAATTCTACAGACCCATGCTATCAAGTTGTCTTCTTCTCCGATGCCCTTTCAGTCCTTCAGGCCCTCGAGAACGACAAACTCCCCCAGCTGACCAGAGCTTTGCAGAAGGTCAGACAAACCAGAAGAGTTGTTCTTCAGTGGATACCAGCCCACTGTGGGGTACCAGGAAATGAAAGGGCAGACGAGCTGGCGAAAGAAGGAGCCACAAAAGATCAACAAGAAAACAGCGTCAGCTATAGTGAGCAAAAGACAATCATCAAGGCATTGATGAGGCCGAGGTCAAACAGAGACGACTACCACACAATGACCAGAGGGCAACAAGTCGTCCTGATCAGACTGCGTACCGGCCACAACATACTGAACGCTCACATGAACAGAAAGCTCAAGCTGGCGCCTTCACCAACCTGCGCCTGTGGTCAGGAAGACCAAACAGCGGAACATATTCTGCAGAGATGCCCCCTACTGGACGATGAAAGAAAAGAAGTGTGGCCGTCGCCAACTCCACTGCAGACCAAACTCTACGGCAGTCGAGAAGACCTGGAGAAAACGACGTCATTCATCGCCGGTGCTGGACTGACCGTATAGCCCATGCGAACGACAAGAAGAAGAAGAAGAATTACTAATGATTTAACTATGTTTCGCTGTTTTTTTGTACTCGTCAAATTTCTTTTGTTGTTTCCGTAGATCTCTTAGTTCCATCGCAGTTTTAATCTCATCCGTCAGCCACTCTGGCACAGTGGGGCGTTTAACACGCTTAGTGCGCCTCGGGGCATGTCTGTCAAGAACACCGAGGAACAACTTATACCAGTGGGACAGCGCTACATTGGGATCGTTATAATTATACACATCGGAAAATGGTGTTTGGGAAAGGTCATGCAAAAAATCATCTTGGTTACATTTTTGGAATGATCTGTAGCGGATGGTTATATGGTCCTTATGAGGTTTCTTTAGCAACTTCTCAGATAATGAAAATCAAATAGGAAAATTATCGCTGACAGAGACGCTGGGTATCTTGACATTGCCAGCCTAAGGGCACTGTCGTTGGTTGTATAAACATGGTCAATTAATGTGGATGAAGTAGCAGTGACCCTGGTGGGTGACTGAACTACTTGTGTAAGGCCTAAGAACGTTATCATGGATTTCCATGACGTGTTGCCAGGTTTCAATAAATCAACATTAAAATCACCGAGTATATAAAGAAGTACCCAATGGAGAAAGAAACACGCTTAGAAAAGACGGGTACAACACAATTTATTAATATTTCGGGTAAATACCCTTTGTCAAAATAGACAAACAAACAAACAGAGAGATTAGCCGCTACTTATCTTCATTGGCAGAAGGAATGTGTTGCCAATAGTGCCCAATGAGTTGCCACATTCCTTCTGCCAATAAAGATAAGTAGCGGCTAATCTCTCTGTTTGTTTGTTTGTCTATTTTGACAAAGGGTATTTACCCGAAATATTAATAAATTGTGTTGTACCCGTCTTTTCTAAGCGTGTTTCTTTCTCCGTTGGGTACTTCTTTGCATATTACACGCTTGGCAGTCACCTTTTTGGTCTGGATTGCTTCACCGAGTATATGTATATCACCCGTGGAGTTTTATACTTTGTCAACCATTACAACTTCAAAATCATCTTGCCAGGACACTGTAGCTGCGGGGTTTCTGTAAATAAAACATACGAAGGTCGGGGTTGACTTGGCGGTTGCTTTTATCTCAAGCCACAGGCTTTCCACATGGGTGGATTCCAGGTCACATCCTTCGTCGTGTTACGTCATGTTAGCAGTAGTATTGTGAACATAAGCACAAATGCCAGTATGACTAGGCGCTGAAGCATAGTCGCCTATGAATGGAGAAATTTTGTATGGTGTTAGCTTGGTTACTTATATTCTCTGTCAACCTACTTTCTGTAAAGCCAAATCACAGTGAAACCATAGGAGCCTGACGGTGGTGCTTTGACTAACGCACGCGGTGGCGCAGCGGATTTGCATTTAGTCAAAGCACCACCGTCAGGCCCGTATGAGTGAAACTATGACCTGACATTTGCAAAGCCGTGTTAGCGCGAACTCCGGGTCACGTTTTTGGAAGGAAATACCAGAAAAGAAATCAGCAGCACTAGATGATACCGGTTGGAATTGAGAGATATCGATTGCGGAGGTAGTGATACTGAAAATATATTTAAAAAAAAAAACGCCGACATTTATTGTTAACCCTTTTAATCCCACGACCGCATTATTCCCAAATTTTGGAAGTGTTGCCTAACGACTACGTGCCAGTTGCAGGAAATGAAATGAAATGAAACTTTATTTCTCAGCAGATGAAGTAATTAGCACTGACGTGCCATTTTTCATACTTGCCGTTCAGTTGCTACTCTACAAACACAGGGTACTAATTGTAATAGTACCAAATTACACGAAGGAAAGATTAGGAGAAATTAACATGAAGAGACATTAAATAAAATTCATTCATTCATTCGGTCATACATAATAATAATAATAATAATAATAATAAATTTATTTTAAAAAAAGATACACGCAACGTGCGCAAACACATACACGCGCGCGCGCACGCACACACAGCACGCGCTAATGATAACCTATATACTAAGCAAATCATTCGAATCATAGTGAAAATTCACTTAAGACAGCAAAAATTATTTCTATTATAATAGAATTATGAAAATGAAATTAGGCGATTATTATTAGTATGGACAACCCATACGGCAGCATGCACTGATTACGATAGCACATGTTCCATACGAATTCTTGTGGTAGATCATGTATCAGAGGACAACAAGTACTTGAGGAGGCATTCCTTGAAAGAGGAGAGGGAACTAGCGTGTGTTATACATGTAGGCAGTTTGTTCCAGAAAGAGTGATGCGCCTGAGAAAGATACACTGGTTTTAAATAGATCTATCCTGGGGCGAGGTGTAATAAAGTTTCGTCTTGAAGTAGAATAACCTGAACTTGCCTTGGTAAAGAGCTTACAAAGATATTCTGGGTGAATCTCATTCCAGATTTTATACATGTCCACACCGTTGTTTAAAAGGTGATGCTTGCTAGGAGGAAGCATTTTCAGTTTTTCAAGTTTTTCTTCAGTTGTCAGGGTTGAATCAGGCAGGATATGTTTCGCTGCTCTCCGATGCAGGGAGTTAAGCCTCTTCAAGTGTACGCCACCGCTGCCATCCCATATCGTCGACGCATAATCGATGTGGGATTTGACATGTGCATTGTAAAATAACTTGCGGGCATCAACATCGATAAAGTACTTCAACTTTGAAAGCATAAAAATGAAACATTCTGGCAACAGTTTTACATACATTTATGTGCGATTGCCACTTCATCTGGTCATCAACAACTATTACAAAGTAATCGGTGTTCCGTGACCTGAGTAACGGTGTCATTAAGGATAGTCAGGCTGAGTGTAAGTGGCTTGAGCTAATGCTTCTGACGGGTTGCTATCGTCATGCATTCCATTTTGGACGGATTTAACATCATTTCATTGTTTGAGCACCAAGTTTAAATTTCGCTCAAACCCTGCTGCAAACGGCCATTTAAAGACTCAATACTCTTGTCCGGGGTGTGAATTGTGGCGTCATCAGCGAATAAATCACACGAAATTTTGTCGCTAGTCAAATGTAGCGACAGGTCATTTATAAAGAGGCAAAACAGAAGAGGCCCTAGGACTGAGCCCTGGGGCACTCCCCGTGTCCCTAATCCGCTTGAAAGGTATGATCCATTGACCATGACGCGCTGCTGTCTGTCGCTAAGATAGGAGGCGAAAAGTGGAGTTGCGCCATGGTGGTAAAGAGATTTCTGGCTGTAGTTATTTGAGGAAGAAATGCACTTATTGCCAAAAGAACTACTGAAGTACACATTTAGATTGGAAAGTAGAAGTTTATGGTCCACAAGATCAAAGCTTTCCGTAAGTCACTGAATACGGCGCCGGTAAATTCGCCCTGATTCATTGAGCATAGCCACACATCAGTTAGACGTGCTAGGGCCGTGTGACAGCTGTGCTTCGGTCTGAATCCCGACTGAAAGGGATGGATTGACGTATGCTCTTCTAGATATTCCAAGAGATGTTTATGGATATGCCGTTCGAGTGGTTTACTAAGGATGGACAATAGTGAGATGGGGCGATAGTTATTAACATCAGTCATATCTCTTGTTTTCGGGAGGGGTATAACCAGTGAGATCCTTGGCAAACACCGTCAAGCAAAGAAACATTGGGTTACAGCTGACATCTTTGTTCTATGTGACAAGCGTCGAGAATTAAAGAAAAAGAAATCAGAGGTAGAAGGAGCTAAACAATACAGGGAAATTAACCAGGATATTAAGCGGAAAAGCATGAAAAAGGCAAAGAATAAGTGGATTGAAGATCAGTGTAAACACGTAGAAAATCTGAACAAAAATAATAGCAAAAAAGCATACCAGCTGGTGAAAGACCTGACCAGTGTAAAACAAGGACGCTCCTCGATCATTCAAGATAGTGAAGGGAACTGTCTTACGGAAGACCAAGACATACTGAAGAGATGGACAGAGTACTGCTCAGATTTGTACAACCATCGAGCTGCAGGGGACCCAGGCATACTTGTCAACCCACCCGTGACCAACAATGGCAACTATCCCATCCTCCGAGAAGAGGTAGAGGCTGCAGTGAAGTCGCTGAAAAAAGGGAAGGCAGCAGGAGCAGACAACATCCCTGCAGAGCTAGTCCAAGAAGGGGGAGAAGACTGCTGATGACCAATAACGCCAGTGGCATTGGCACTGAAATCATGGTGGGAGGCCAAAAACTGGAAACAGTTAAGAAATTCAAATACTTAGGAGCCATTGTGACAGACGAGGGATCAAAACCAGAAATACTGTCCAGGATTGCGCAGACAACAACAGCACTGACAAGATTGAAGACCATATGGAAGGACAGAAACATCACACTCTGCTCCAAGATCAGACTGATGCGCTCCTTAGTCATCTCAGTGTTCTTGTATGCCTGCGAGTCATGGACAATCACAGCAGACCTTGAAAGGAGGATACAAGCATAATTAATAATAATAATTACGGTATTTATAATGCGCTTATCTTATAATAATTATAACTCTAAGCGCGCACTCACAACTCGCACACGCATGCGCACGCTTTAGACAATGACTCACGTACCACAAATAGTGAAAATACATTACGACGGTCAGCTTGGGGTGGGGAGTGTAGTGATATAGTGCTAGAACTGTAGAAAGAGGTGAGTTTTGAGGGCGGACTGGAAGGAGGAGAGAGAGTGTTTCTGACAAAGAGGGAGTGGGAGGGTGTTCCAGGTGGATGAACCGTAGTCGGAGAAGGAGCGTGGGCCGAAAGTGCTGAGTTTGGTGCGGGGGATGAGGACTGAGGCGGAGAGGGTCGGAGGCGGAGCGGAGGGAGCGGGAAGGAGTGTAGGGTGAAATAAATTGGAGAGATAGGTAGGAGCGTAGTTGTTCAGGGATTTGTAGCAGAGAGACAGAATCTTGTATTGGATGCGTTGGGGGATGGGGAGCCAGTGAAGGAGCTTGAGCAGGGGAGTGATGTGGTCGGATTTTTTCTTTCTGAGGACGAGGCGGGCAGCATTGTTTTGGACGCGCTGTAGAGTGAGAGTGGTAGAGTGAGGAAGGCCGGAAAGGAGAGAGTTGCAGTAGTCGATGCGAGATAAGATGAGAGAGACAGCGAGTTTGGTGGCAGCTTGAAATGAGATGTTTTCGAAGGCTGCTTGGCATTTCATACAGAGATCACATCAAGAACGAGGAAGTGGGAAGCAGAATCAGGCAAGCCATCGGGCCCTATGAAGACTTATTAGCCATTGTGAGAAAACGCAAACTGAAGTGGTATGGGCATGTCACGCGTTCAGCAGGGCTTGCCAAAACAATCCTGCAAGGCACTGTGCAAGGAGGACGAAGGAGAGGAAGACAGAGGAAAAGATGGGAGGACAATATCCCAGAGTGGACAGGACTGAAGCTGGGCTGAGAATGGCAGAGAACACAGAGGAATGGAGGGAGCTGGTTGTCAAGTCATCAGTGGTGCCCCAACGGTCGGCAAGACTACGGGATATAGATAGATAGATAACCTTGGCTTTTTTTAAGTTCCTTTGGGAAAATATTCGTTTGAATGCACAAGTTATAAATATAGGTTATTGTTTCAATAACATAAGGAATAGATAATTTAAGTTTTTGGGGGCTGATTTCATCTGGCCGGACGATTTCTTATTCTTCATTGAACTAATTGCCCTACCGACTTCGTGCATTGCCAGTGGTGGAATCACGAAAGGATCAGATCCTGCAGTTCGCGTTCTACAAAAGTCAACCAGTCTGTCTGAGCAAGAGTAGGGCTGAGAACCTGCTTCTGAAGGGACAAGAGACTCGGCAACTGAGAGGAAATGGTCGTTAAACATGTCTGCAGTCAGATCAGAAGGGATTAAAGGAGATTTGTTACACTTGCCTCCAGTCACTCATAGCGCGCCAGAGCGTTGACATGTCTTCGTCTTGTTTAATCAAGCGATCAATGAAAGATTTTTTTGAGCCTGTCGCACTAGAGTGATTTCACGCGATTACGCTCACGCCCCTTAAACTCAGTAAAGCGCTTCTGCTGTCTCAGATCATCTCTCACCCTCTTGGCCTGAATGATGTCTTCAGTAAGCCACGGCGGGAGTGATGCGTGTTTGACGCGTCTCCGCCGCAGGGGCGCATGTCTTTAAGATCTTAAGAAAGATGTTATAATAATAATAATAATAATAATAATAATAATAATAATAATAATAATAATAATAATAATAATAATAATAATAATAATAATAAAATAATAATAATAATAATAATAATAACAATACCGTTATTATATAGGCGCTTTTTCTGAATTTTTTTGTGGTGAACTGACTCAAAGCGCCGCGAACTGAAACCCAACACGCACACTCACGTAACAGACACGGATTACGCCAGTTAAGACAAACACAGTACAAGACAGACGAAGGGCCAGTTCAGCTACTGAAGTTACAGAGATTTTTTAATCGCTTGTATTTGAAATTTGTACAGTGGCCTGAAACCGGTACCAAAATGTGGGGGGTGGGGGAGAGGGGGGGGGGGTGGAAGAACCGGAGTACCCGGAGAAAGAACCCCCGACGGACAGAGCGCTGTCAGGGTCATATTTACTAAATACTTCATCAAAAGCCGGTGCGTTGTTAAGATCAAACAGAACTCGCTTTCATTAAAACTTTTAAAGGAGCGATAGGTGATAGACCGTCGGCGTATGACATCCTTTCTTTGCTTCCGTCTAAGGAGTTTAGTAGACCACGTACAGCTGATGGGAAAGTGGTCGCTGATACTAAGGTTACCGACAGACACATTATGAACAGACTCTGGCTTGGTTGTGTATATATGATCTATGAGTGTGGATGTTGTTTGTGTGATCCGTGTCGGTGAAGTTATTAACTGTTGCAGACCCAACAACGTTAACGTAGAGTCCCACGCATGGTGAGGCTTTAGCATGTCTATGTTAAGTCTCTCATGAGGATGACATTGGAGTTGGGTTTACAAGCTTTATAACACATACTAAGGAAATCATCATACCACTCAAAGTTCGCAGCAGGGTTGCGGTACAGAAAGCCGATAAGAAATGATGGAGATTTGGGAGCCTTCAGCTCAAGCCACATACACTCAACATCTTTGGTTTCTAAATCAATCAGTCTACGCGTAAAATCTTGAACATAAGCAGCTGATCCTGTCTGTCCATGGGCCGTAGGATCACGTCTCATGACAGAAAACCCAGGAACTCGAATGGATATATCTGATACACTTGAATTGAGACGTGTTTCAGACAGTCCCAAAATATGAAACGGGTCTGAACCATTTACATAAACACAGATGTCAGGCAACTTATTGCAAAGATGGTAAATATTGAGATGACCAATGCGGAGATCTTTCATCTTGAGTTTTACGCCACTCATTTCACGCAACTAAGTCAGCGTGTTTGGGGGAAAAAAGAAGAAAAAAATCAACAGAATATATCCGTAACACGTGCCAAAAAGGAAAATAATAATAATAATAATAATAATAATAATGCAAATAAAAAGTACAAAGTCACTAACTGAACTATTCTAAAAGCAATAAACACAATAAACAACAACAACAAAAAAAAAAAGACTAGATGCGTAATCACTGCACGTAGGGGAATAGGCTTTTAGAACTGAAGGCTTACACACGTCCGTTGGTACTAAAATATCCCAGATGCTCTTCAATGTTTCACACCCCGAATCAACAAAAGATTAAAATCCGGAGAAAAGTGGATTTCAGCAATTGTCACAAGTAACGGTGAGAGTCTGTGTGGCTGCGATTCGTGCAACTAATGAATATTAACACAGAGAGACACTGAGTAGCATTGAAAACTATAGTCCACACTTTTGGCGGAAATATCGTCAACGAGACTGCAGAGCTCGCTAGAGAAAGTCCTTCAAGCTACTCAGTATACAGTGTAATTAATCTGTATGGTGAAGAACTACACTGGACGTCGTAAGCACTCGCTCTAAACACACGATGCTAGGGCTGTAATGTTTGTTTGTTGTTGTTTCTCATCGAAAATGAAGGTCAAGTCACTGACGTCATGTTGTCACGAAAGAAAATAACAAATAAACTTTATTATTTCCAGATAGAAAATGCAGATGAGAAAAACAGCACACAACCTTATTATGTCCTAGCAGAAAATTCAAATGACGCAGAAACTCTGTCCACCTGAGCAGTCACGAACACTGTCTCAAACGATAGCCTAAAGGCGCCAAGCTAATCTGGCACGACCCTTGAATTATCATGGTCGATCCATCTCCCGCTGTAAGGCGTCGGGGCTAAACGGGTTGACAAGAAATCAATCCACGTGTTACCGGCCACCTGCAGTTAGAAATGTACGTGTGTGCCCTCCCAACATGTTTATTTTTGCACACAAGCTCAGCGGTCATGCTGTAGTTTTTCATAATTATGTACCTGTGTGTGTGTGTGTGTGTGTGTGTGTGTGTGTGTGTGTGTGTGTGTGTGTGTGTGTGTGTGTGTGTGTGTGTGTGTGTGTGTGTGTGTGTGTGTGTGTGTGACGTGTGACGTGAATGTATTATAGAACTCTGTCTCATAACAACCTGTATTTTTTTCTTTCTGGTTGTATGCTCCCCGCCCCCCACCCCCATTACTTGTAAAGCGCTTAGATTTTATTTTAGGATAAGGACTCTATCTATAAATGGTCATTATTATTATTATATTGTTATTATTATATTGTCAACTCGTTCTTTAACTCATTCTACCCCAAGACCGAAATGCCCAAATGTTGCCGTCGTCCTCTGAAGACAGCATGGCAGTGCAGGACACAGATCGACCATGATAGTTCAAGGGTGATGCCAGAATAGCTTGGCGCCCATAGGCGCCAAGCTATTCTGGCAACACCCTTAAACTATCATGGTCGATCCTTATCTTGCTGTGGTGTGTCTGGGGTAGAATGAGTTAACCCCTTGTCTGGCACTGACGATACCGGCGTCACGTTTCGGCGGCGGGAAAGACACGCAGTTGTAAGTAGGCGTCTTTTCCGCTGAACAGTATCGTAATAATAATGATAATAATAATAATAATATTAATAATAATAATAATAAAAATAATAATAAAATAATAATAAAATAATAATAATAATAAAATAATAATAATAATAATAATAATAATAATAATAATAATAATAATAATAATAATAATAATAATAATAATAATAATACTGTTTATTGCCATTTGCCTTCAGAACATAAAGCATAGGAATGTGTGTTGGTGTCGTTTACATAGGTCGGCGCCATCTTGTACCAGGAGCTCAACTTTTATTTTTTCTATTGCCAGGGTCTAGTGTATACCAAAACACCACAACCGGAACTGTTCTTCTGACGTTTTTGAAAGTTTCTAACTGGTGTTAATAGGGCACTGAAACACAAGCGTTACAACTCAATTTTAAACACACTTATTTATAGTTTGATGCCAGCCGTGGGGGGGGGGGGGGGGGGGTAGTGCCCTGGATCCGGCCCTGGCTGCAACAGTCCCAAGGAACGCGGGCACAATTTGGTCTCGGCAAGAGGCATAGATCCTCATGAGTCTCCGCAAGTGCGGGGGCTCATGAGAATCTGCATCTCTTTCAGTTGAGTGGTGTTGACTGTTTAGTCTCGGCATGCAAGGGGTTAAAGCTGAATGACGTCGGCACATTGCTAAGACTGAATTTACAGTGCATTGAACTGAACATAATTAATTCAGACAGCATTGCATGAATCGAAACCAGGAGCGGATTAGTAAGGGGGGGGGGGGAGGGGAGGGTCCAACTTTTTGTTTGTGACCATTAACCTGACACAAAAAGTCTTCCGTCGCGCCAGACCTTCCTGCCCAGCCAGTGGCCGAGAAATTAAAACAATGGGGGGGGGGGGGGAGGGATGTAGGGGCCCCAGGCGTGTTAGAACCTCTTGCACCTTCTCACCAACCCGTCGAAATGGGGGGGAGGGGGGGGGGGAGGGGATTTCTAAACTCCAAAAAGTGACTTTGATATAGCATTTTAACAAATTTCTGGCCTGAGAATTCTGGAACTACTAAAATCCCCCCCCCTCCCCCACCCACCACCCCACACACACACCCACCCACTTACCAGATCCGCCAGTGGAAACGTAAAGCGTGTAAAATGTACTTGCATAAACCATTAATTAACTCTTCTTTCAATATAAATGTATTCACGTCTACAGCAGTCGTACCGCCGCACTAAGGAGTTCTATTGATTTCCTCAGGAGCACACCCAGGTATGTAATTATGGAAGACCACTCCTAGGGCGAAAACCTGCAAATCTGCAAGTGTCATAGATCCTCATGAACTCTCGCGACTGCAGAGGCTCATGACGATCTATGCCTCGTGCTGGCTCGATTTAGGTGTGTATTCTTGAAAGAAGGTATCGTAGAGGGTCCACTACACACCCGGCATGACGGTCGCCGTGTTCATATGCTGTTTATGTTCATGTATTAGCGGGTGGGCTAACTATAATTTATAGAACAGTCTACCATTGGGTGACACTCGTAAAAATGAGTACATGTCATGTATTGCACTGTATTGGAATCAAAGGTACTCGCACGTCATCTGTTGTAGAAACTACCTTCGTGCTTGAGTCAGTGACAGACACTGAGCCAGTAGTCAGATTGCTGGCGACTTTCATTTGCCTTTTATTTATGCTGCCCAGAGATTGGAAGTGAAATCGGTGTCAGAACTGGAGATAAGTGATTTCTTATTCCAGGACTGAATCGGATGAAGGTGTGTGAACTTTTATGATTTATTCCATTCAGTCCAAACGTCCCTTTGAAATGCACACATTAAATATCATACTCTTTTTTTTAAATTTATTTATTCACAGAAGACTTCTGACAGGTTAGATGGAGCGTGTACGGGCTTTTCCGAGCGCAGAGATAAGAATAAGAATAAGAGTACTTTATTATCTCGAAAAGAGAGATCCCATCTTGACTGAACTCGGAACTGAACTGAACTCTCATTTGTCATATACTCTCAACATTGTTGTGCATTCACCATAACTTACTGTCTCGACAATGTGAACAACTAGGCATGCTAACCTTTGTAGATGAACACACCATTTTATGATTGATTGATTGATTGATTGATTGATTGATTGATTGATTGATTGATTGATTGATTGATCGATTGATTGATTTGCATTTTTTCGATGACCTGAATAAGTCATTGCGGTTCAGTCTTTCCATCCAAGGAAATACGAAAGAATAGTTTACATGTAGTGGGCATGATATACTTTCGATCGTACAGGATTAAATTACTGACTAATGCTTTTTTTTGCAACTGGAGATAGTAATCCGAAAAGCTTCGCCCGCGGCAGGCACTTGACAAGAGTAAGTTAGACGTGACGGCCCGTTACACGAGGAAAAGCTTTGAGAAACACCCCCGGCCCCAGCAAGGTCTTTCTCGTCCCCAAGAGGCGTAGATTCTCATGAGCCCCTGCAGAATCAGGGGCTCATGCGAAAACCCGCATCTTGCTGACCTGTCTTCCTCGATGATTTATCTCGCTACTCTACTCAACCTGACATCACAGTAGGTTTACTATCATTGTGTTTTGGTGTGCCATTTGGCCCATTACGGCCTTCCTCAAGTTAAACCATTTAACCCGGACGCACTATTGCAGGAGGTGGATCGACCACGATAATTCAAGTGTAGTGCCTGATTAGCTTGGCGCCGTCAGGCTAATCTGGCACTCCCTTGAATTATCGAGGTCAGTCGATCCTTTTGTCCTGCATCTGAAACATATTCGCTACTGAGGTGGCACCTCTAAAATTATGAAAATGCAGCATTGGGGCAAAATTCACTGGCGAGGAAATTTGTTAAAAAAATCTCCAGCCTTCGGCGGATTATTCTTTCAAGCACTTGCGGTAAATGTGAAATGAAATCAACCACAGACTTATCCCCCCCCCCCCCCCCTTAATCTCTCAGAGAAGCAGACCGACGTCAAATAAATGGCGCCAATCGAAAGCAGTAAGACTGAGGAATAGATTTCCACAAGCCCCTTCACTACAGCAGCTGCAGATGGGCATGTAAGTCTATGTCACTTGCAGATCGAAGGAACATTGATATGGGCTATCGGTGTGTCGGGTCTTATTTAGACGGAGTTCGTTTGGGGGCTATTATGAAAACATAATGTTGTCTGGTAGATCTACATACTGGTCTTTGCTTTCATGATCATCACTGTAAGTACTAGCCGCATTGACGATAAACTCTTACCCTCTCTCTCACCCCCACCACATGCACTCCTCTTCACCACCTCCCCCCTCTCCCTCTAACCCATCTAGCCCCGACACACTGTTTGGCCAAGAGATTGCTCGAACATGATAATTCAAGGGTAGTGCCAGATTAGCTTGGCGCCAAGCTAATCTGGCGCTACCCTTGAATTATCATTGTCGATACATCTCCTGCAACTGGTACGTATAGTTGTTAGACGACGTCTCCATAATTGATAAATGCGGCCGTTGGGTTAAATGGGTTAAACCTGTGTTGAACACTGGGTGCAGTGTGAATTTTGAGTTCTTGTGTATTAGCAATATCGATTTTCGCTCAAGAGGCCTGTTCACTGGAGAGCTAGGTCTGTGTAGCATTTTCACCGCGTCGTGGTGGTTTGATTTTAGCGCTGACTGAGCCTCTGGCTGTTAAAGGTATCCAGATCGAACGCTACATCGAGTTTAGATTTTGTGTGTGTGTGCACGACTGGTCGCCCGTGAGTCACTTTGGCGTGTCAAATTTGCGCGAAGGCACAGCAGGCAGGGATTCGCCAAAATGGCTCTCGTGCCCGGTTAACCCAGGGTAATTTAGCTGCTTGGCCTCAACGTGAAGCACATGGACTGGACTGCAAACAGGAGTTCATCATTGTGACCAACAACTGGACCCCGTGACACACTTTGTGTTTTGATAGGTAACTTTATCATGCACTTACATTTTTGGCTCACATGCAAAGCAGAAGTGAGTCTGTTCTGGGCCAGTGGTCGTCCGTCCAGCGTCCGTCCGCCGTCGTCCGTGTTAAACTTTAACGTTTGCATTTTCTCGGAGACTATTCAAGCTACAGTATTTAAACTTGGCCCAAGGATACGTTGTGGCAAGACCTTTCTAAACATACCCATTTCAGTGACCTCTCACAAAGGTCAAGGTCACTGGGGATCAGGAAATATATGAAAAATAGCTAGATTTTGACATAATAAATATCATCCACAACTTTAGACCTAAACATGGTGCAAAGATACCTGACGGTAAGACCTTTTTCCATACATAATAATTAATTTGGTTGATCCCTCGGAAATGTCAAGGGTCACAAAACTCGGGAAATAGGTAAAAAATAGCCATAATTTGACAAAAGGTGTTTTTTCTCAAATACTGTTACAACTTCAAACCCAAACTTGCTACAGAGATGCCTGATGGTAAGACCTATCTATGCATACTAATTTCGATGACCCCTCGGAAAGGTCAAGGGTCACAAGAGCTCAGGAAATAGGTAAAAAATACCCATATTTTGACAAGATTTTTTTTTTCTCAATTACTATTCACAACGTCAAACCCAAACTCAAGTTACTACAGAGATACCTTATGGTAAGACCTATCTATGCATACTAATGCTGAGTTGGTATACCTCGCCCTGTGCCTAGGTGACATGCACCAGCGGCGCAATTGTTGCTATTTCAGTTCGCACCTGACCCTTCGCTCGGACCGGCGGTCCTGTGAACCAGATCGGTTAAGAGCGTGTGCTCTCTGCACCTGTAATGAGCAATCTCGGAGAAAGAATCACGTGACGTTTGACTGCTGCAAAATAAGATAAATAAACCTTTCCCCAATGCAGTCCGGCCGTTATAGCACCACGAAACATTACACGATTTGGCAGATTTGAAAAATAGTTTCGTTTTTCCTCAATAGTGGTGATTTTGCGACATCTGCGTCGCTTTGCGGCAGAAAGCACCGTCGCGGCCGTACGAGAGACGAGTGAACTACAATGGAATTCAGGAATACGCAAGTTCTGAGGAGCCTAATGAACACCCTCCGGAGACCTATCTTTTTCCAGTAGGGACGTACGCCCTCCAACATTTTATGCTCAAGGGGAGTAACGCTAAAACCGGAAACGGACCGTTTTTCGACTGCGATCACACAATCTTCCGCAGGAACGTACGAGACCACGCTTCAAGTGCAGAAGCCTACCTGCGCGCGCAGTTCTGGTGCACAAGATCCGTCCGAGCGAGCGGACAGATGCGAAAATCGCAGTAATGGCGCCACTGGTGCGTTTAACCTAGGCACAGGACGAACGGTATACCAACTCAGCCATACTAATTTGGATGACCCATTTGAAAAGCCAAGGGTCACACGATGTCGGCAAATGTGTACACATTGCCAATTTTTCATAGGATTGTAGTTATTATCAACATTTTTGCAAACTTTTCAATCAAAGTTGGCACAAAGGTAGCTGATAATAAGACCTTCCTATTTATAATAATTTAGTCGACTCAGTCATCGCAAAGGTCAAGTGTCACGGGGATTTGACAGATGAGCGTGCCGGCATACGGGCTTCGCCTTTCTTGATTTTAATTTCTGTAATTTCTTAGTCTTTGTATTTCTTCTTTTTTTTCTGTTCTCTTTCTTGTTGCTTTTGTTGTTGTTGTTGTTTTGTTGTTATCAGCTGTACCACGCAAGAACATGAACATTTCATTTAACTCATTCAGCCCCGACACACCACCGCAAGACATGGACCGAGCATGATAGTTCAAGGTGGTGCCAAAATAGCTGGGCGCCCAGCTATTCTGGCACCACCCTTGAACTATCATGCTCGATCTGTCTGTAGAATTGTAATAGTCATTCAGAGGGCAACTTCAAAATGTGGGAATTTCTGTCCTAGGTAGAACGTGTTAAACGTTAACTTGATGTAAAAAATAGATATATATATATAAAGACCAACTAACAAACAACCCATCGCATACTGGCAGTGCGTCGGCTTTACTAGCCTTCTTTTATCAGTGTTGCCATTTAAAAGTTTGTTTTGTTCATGTAAAATGTGTGTTTTTTTTTTTTTTTTCCTTCTTTCTTTTGTGTTTAGAACTGTTTATTGATCGTTTGCGCGTATACACCTTCGCAGTCGTGGTCTTTATGGTAGATTTATTTCAGTTTCGATACAATAGGGAGGAAAGGTGTTTTTGATCGATCAAGTTATTCAAAAGTATCGACGGACAGGTGGCGTTAGCACGCTTAGCTCACAGTAAGAACCGCTTATTTAATCTTAACCCCTTTAGCCCCAAGGCCTCATTTCTAACATTAAAAGTGTCACCTAACAACTATGTACCAGTTGCAGGAGATGGATCGACCATAATAATTCAAGGGTAGTGCCAGATTTGCTGGCGCCAAGCTAATCTGGCACTACCCTTGAATTATCATGGTCGACCCATCTTTCGCTGTAGTGATTCGGGGGCCGCTAAGTGGGTTAACGCCCCTACTCTACCCTTTGAACGCACCCAGGTTTCAGATATTTTAATTTGACCCCTTCCCTGCCAGCGGTCGCGGATTGTGTATCTGAAATCTTTGTTAACTCATTCAAGGAAGCCGGCATCAATACATGCGAAAGTTGCCTGCCTGGTCCTGCGCATTGAGTTATATTATAAATACGAGAAATGCGCCGTATAAATACTATGTATTATTAGTATCATTATTAGCAACGCCAAAGACCACTGACCGTCCGAGAAACATGGGTACAAAGGGAAGTCAGCAAGAGGCATAGATCCTCATGAGCCCCCGCGACTGCGGGGGCTCATGAGGATCTATACCTCTTGCACCTGGATCTTGTTTTGTTTATCTCGATAAGGGGTTAATTTTTTTAACCGTTCTTGGCTAAGCCGAAGTGACTTCAAAGTACTGGGTTCGCTTCTGCCTTGAACAAAATGAATTTTTGACTTGCCGCTTTCATGGCTGTGCGTTGGTTTGCCGCTGAAAGATTTCAATAGCTTTTATAAAGACCACGCCCTACCACTATGTGACAACTTAATCCTGCCTACATTAATATCCCTTTAGATACGAACATTTCCATGTGTATCTCTTTATGAAACATTCGTTCGTTGTTGGGCGTTGCCGTCTTATTAACCCAGTGTCTTCTACTGACAATACTGCCCGTCGGAAAAGACGCTAACTACGTCACTATTAACTACGTCACTACCTATCTACGTCACTACTAACTACGTCACTACCTAACGTCACGGCTAACTACGTCACTACCTAACTACGTCACTACTAACTACGTCACTACCTAACTACGTCACGGCTAACTACGTCACTACCTAACTACGTCACTACTAACTACCGTGGTCACTACCTACGTCACTACTAACTACGTCACTACTAACTACGTCACTACTAACTACGTCACTACGTCACTACTAACTACGTCACTACTAACTACGTCACTACCTAACTACGTAATTACGCGTCTTTTCCGCCGAACGGTATGGTCAGTAGAAGTCAAGTTCAGTCAGTTTAACCTCACTTGTGCCGCATGCAGATCACCCATTTTGGGTCGTATTTCTCTTACTTGGATGACCCTGCGTACGGAGGCCCGGCACATGTCTGCAGTGACCAATTTTTGATAGTTTCTCAGTTTGGTCGCCTGGCACAGGTTTGGATGTGTTGTTTGCAGTAGCAGTGGCCGCATGCACAAAGAGATTAATTCAGTTAGCCCCTATACAATACTACACCAGCAGATGGATCGACGATGATAATTGTAGTGTAGTGCCAGATTAGCTAAGCGCCAAGCTAATCTGGCACTGCTCATAAACTATCATCGCGATCAGTAGTCCTGCAACTGATACACAGTCGTTAGGCGACACCTTCAAACTGTGGACAATGCGACCTTGGGGTTAAATGGGTTAACTCATTCGAGACGTGCCGCGTACTACACGCGGTAAATGAAGTCCGTGTTAGAGGCTCGCCGCGTACTACACTGACGCGGTAAATGAAGTCAGTGTTAGAAGCTCGCCGCGTACTACACGCGGTAAATGAAGTCAGTGTTAGAGGCTCGCCGCGTACTACACGCGGTAAATGAAGTCAGTGTTAGAGGCTCGCCGTGTACTACACTGACGCGGTAAATGAAGTCAGTGTTAGAGGCTCGCCGCGTACTACACGCGGTAAATGAAGTCCGTGTTAGAGGCTCGCCGCGTACTACACGTGGTAAATGAAGTCAGTGTTACAGGCTCGCCGCGTACTACACGCGGTAAATGAAGTCAGTGTTAGAGGCTCGCCGCGAACTACACGCGGTAAATGAAGTCAGTGTTAGAGGCTCGCCGCGTACTACACGCGGTAAATGAAGTTAGTGTTAGAGGCTCGCCGAGTACTACACGCGGTAAATGAGTCAGTGTTAGAGGCTCGCCGCGTACTACACGCGGTAAATGAAGTCAGTGTTAGAGTCTCGCCGCGTACTACACGCGGTAAATGAAGTCAGTGTTAGAGTCTCGCCGCGTACTATACGCGGTAAATGAAGTCAGTGTCAAGTTAGAGGCTCGCCGCGTACTACACGCGGTAAATGAAGTCAGTGTTAGAGGCTCGCCGCGTACTACACGCGGTAAATGAAGTCCGTGTTAGAGGCTCGCCGCGTACTACACTGACGCGGTAAATGAAGTCCGTGTTAGAGGCTCGCCGCGTACTACACGTGCTAAATGAAGTCAGTGTTAGAGGCTCGCCGCGCACTACACGTGGTAAATGAAGTCCGTGTTAGAGGCTCGCCGCGTACTACACTGACGCGGTAAATGAGGTCTGTGTTAGAGGCTCGCCGCGTAAGCAAGGGGATCATGAGGTTTTATGCCTCCTCTTGCGGCTAGGTTGTATTTGATTGTTTTCGCAGCATAGGGGTTAATGACTGCACAAAACGTGGCCTGATTAACCCTCCGTGAAGTGGTATTTGTTTAGGATTTTGCCCACAGTTAAGAGTCTAAGCCCCTCTTTCCCCTTTAGTTCAAAGTGGTGTGTGAACCTACAGGTAAATTCCAGTGCTACTAATGTTATATTGAATTTAACTGATATGATCGAGTTGTTTGCCGGCCAGAAAATAAAACACGAGTGGATTGACTTTGTGTCGCGTAGACAGGAATAGGGCGAGTTTGGAAGATAAATAAATTAAAACAAAACACCGACGACAACAAGAACAACAACAACGAAGCGAGTGTTTGAAGTTATTATCTTGTAAATAACTAAACGGGATCGTATCAGTTGAGCTATTTATTACGCGACCATTCAACGTTTTCTGTGTTTTATGATATCGATATACAACATTTCACACAATTCCTACATGTTTATGATATCGATATACAACATTTCACACAATTCCTACATGTTTATGATATCGATATACAACATTTCACACAATTCCTACATGTTGATGCTATCGATATACAACATTTCACACAATTCCTACATGTTGATGCTATCGATATACAACATTTCACACAATTCCTACATGTTGATGATATCGATATACAACATTTCACACAATTCCTACATGTTGATGATATCGATATACAACATTTCACACAATTCCTACATGTTGATGATATCGATATACAACATTTCACACAATTCCTACATGTTGTATGATATCGATATACAACACTTCACACAATTCCTACATGTTGATTGTAACGCACGCAGACTTGCCCACAGTCGTACGCACAGACTCTCACGCAACAGACGCATACACCGCCACTGACTCAGACGGGCGCATTCATGCGGTAAAACACAACACACGGGCTCCCTTTCTAAAGTAACCTTTATACACTATAAATGAAAAGAACGACTTAAATGATTATCAACTATATACACTGTTCTATTATCACACCACACACGTATCACAATATCTTTGCCAGGTTAGGTCTTAGTCTCACATTGCCTCCAACCTGTTTGATGTTGTTGTCTGGTTACGTTGGTCCTTCTCACGTCTAGGCGTGAAAGTCCTTCGTCGTACGCTTGTTGCCGTCCTGTCTCTCTTTGGCACGGACGTCCTTGTTCTCGTACGGTACTCAGTTCTCACTTGGACTTGGGTGTCTTGGTTCCCAGTCAGACTCACTCTCAGAAGAGCTGGAGGGATGACCTCACGTAGGTCCCACCTGCGACTCGACGTCTCGGCGTCCGTCTTTTCCACTCTCGTTACAAGAACTCTGAATAGACAAAAGTCCCAACGTAACACTTGCTAAACACACAACATATTGGATCAATGAGAAACGTCACGTAACCTGGCTGATACAAATAACCCACACGTTCATTCACACACACACACGTGCTTCATAAACTATTTTCGTATCACCCCATCTCTGTCACTATCTTGAAACAGACTATAGCCTAAAACTCTTGCTATACATTACTCTATACCCTGGAAAAGACTATGCTTAACCCACCACGTACTATCTTCCTAGCGGCTTAGACATACACACTTCATATTCCTTTAGTCATCTAACTCGGTAAACAACTGTATACAAAAACACCGATTACTTCACCGAATTCTAAACATACTATACTAAACCAAACCGGAACACCGCTATACAACCACATTAATCTTACCACGCATACTGTCTTTAACTAAACAACTATCAATACTACGTTTATAGAAACATACCTGAAATCTAGGCTTCAGAGTCTTGGAATGCGGGCTAGGTAACTCAACAACCGTTCCATACGACAAAACAGCCCGCACTCCCGATCTAGACCTCTGACAGTCACAGCTTCCGCCTAGAACTCACTAAACAGAACTCACTAAAAAATCCCGTGCTAACCATGTCTTACATATTCCACATGGACAGCAGGCCCCACGGACTTTCGGCACAAACAAACTGTTAACAAAAACCGTACCGTACTAATCCTATTGTGCGAGCACTATGCACAAGCATAGAGCTTCATCACATTGATGATATCGATATACAACATTTCACACAATTCCTACATGTTTATGATATCGATATACAACATTTCACACAATTCCTACATGTTTATGATATCGATATACAACCTTTCACACAATTCCTACCTGTTGATGATATCGATATACAACCTTTCACACAATTCCTACATGTTGATGATATCGATATACAACCTTTCACACAATTCCTACATGTTGATGATATCGATATACAACCTTTCACACAATTCCTACATGTTGATGATATCGATATACAACATTTCACACAATTCCTACATGTTGATGTGCAAGGCAGCACTGAAATTGTGTTGTGTGAGTGCCGCAGCGATCCTGCCTGTTTATTTGGTTTCCCTGCCTGCTTGAATAACTGGTCAGAATTAATCGGGCACTACCTTTGAACAGTCAAGGCCAATCCACCACCTGCTACCTGGACGCAAACTGTGGTTTTGAAATCAGTGTAAATTCAACGCCAAAGGAACATGGATACAAATTACTTTCAACAAGAGGCATATAGCCACATGAGCCCCCGCAACTGCGACAGGGGGCTCATGAGGATCTATACCTTTTCCCATTGGACGTTGCCGTTTTTAACTCGGCTGTGAAAGGGTTCGGGTGGGGGGGGGTAGTGTTAAGTGGATCTAGCATGTAATATTCCCTGTCGGCTTATTATCCTCATAATAGTGTCAACACTAATGACAAACAACGGGAAGAACATCCACCAGCCGTTTCCTCCCAGGTGCCAAGCTAACCTGGCACTATACCGATGCCATGTCCGTCTGTAATGGAACGAAGCGAGAGGTAAATTCCTCTGCTGGCTGATTATGCACTTAACGGTGAGTCAACAGTGACAAACAGTGGAAGAACAACACATCAGCCGTTTCCTCTTCTAAACTGAAATAACGCAAAGGAAGCAACAAGGGCCATAATCGTGCTGGTTAGTTCGGGTTTAACGTCCACAGCACCGAGGTGATCATGGACGGCCCTGACGGGCGGGTTATGGGGGACAGGGAAATCTATTGCCTATTGAGTACGATCTGAACACTGATCAACTCAGGCGCACTCCAACTGTGCCACTTTGATTTACCAGGACCTTTCAACGGACATGCTATTGAACAAATCCGTTTTTTCCCCATGGATTGTGAGTCCAGCTACCGGGGCCGGGACGGGATTCGAACCCACGACCCGGCGATTCCCTTCGCTCTCCTGCTCCGACGTTTAACCGCCTGAGCTATTTCGGACGCTGTAATCGTGCGATTTCAGTCTCTTTCTTAAGAACTAAACAGTGCCTGTGGTAAGAGAAAAGCGTCCAACAGGCGTGTCAAATAGCACGGCCATAGATGCCCTGCAGCTGATGCACGCTCTTTACTCACGCTTCGTTAAGTTGCAGAAGTCATGGTCATTTGATTTTGCCAATAATCCTCTTGGCTCTCGGCAGTGTGTCTGGTCGATGTGACTCCTGCAGCAATAATCTCGACCAGACACAATACGGACAGCCAAATAGTAGTGAATGAGCGGGTAAAAAGGAACAAAAATTACATCGGCTGTTTGTTTTTTATTTATTTTTTGTCAAAGTCTAAACCTGTAAATGATTGGTTCTGATGGGCTGGACTGCATCAGCAGAGCTGCACTGTTTAAGCTTACCACAGGCATGGGATGATCGTACGGATTAGTCAATCACCCCTACAACACGGGTACGTGTGGGAACAGCACATCGCCGTGTTATACAGGTGATCGATTACGTAACGATCATCCGATGCTTGTGAGACTGGCGAGCACATACGACGAACGAACTTGACGTCCGCTGTGTTAATAAGACTAGCAGTAGGACCATTCACTTCACGAGCGCAATGCGGCTTCAGTGACCACAATTACCTTGTTGATGCAGCCAATTACAGTCACTTGCAACCCACTGCGAAATGGGCGTAGAATTAACGGCGGTCTGGTTTAACCCCTGTACTGGCGAGAACAACTGCGGACACCACCCAGCTGCAAGAGGTATAGCTCCTCATGAGCCCCCCGCAAGTTGCGGGGGCTCATGAGGAGCTGTACCTCTTGCAGAGACCAATTTGTATCTATGTTCCTTGGACGACTGGGCCTCTCTGCCTTTGACGTTGACTAGAATTTCAAAACTCGTACACAGTCTGTTTCCAGTGGCAGTGCAGGGGTTAACGTAGTCCATTCCGCTCATGATAGTTCCAGGGCCGTGCCAGACCAGTTCGGCGCGCCTTACTTTGAGTCAGCTAGACTGACTTGCCGCGGCTTCGACTGGTCGACTTTTGTTGTTGTTGTTGGTAGTCCTCTTTCACGTAGAATGCTCTTGAGTGAAGTGGTAAAAGTGAGTCTTTATGATCACACATAATTATGTGCTCGCTGATGCTGTCACATTAGTAATGTTGATGTAGGGTTTAACGTTAACCACTTTAACCCCCAAGGCCGCGTTTCCCACTTGACGTCTATGTATCGGATGTGGGAGATGGCTCGACCGTGATAATTCAAGGGTAGTGCCAGATTAGCTTGGCGCCTGAAGGCGCCAAGCTAATCTGGCACAACCCTTGAATTATCATGGTCGAGCCATCTCCTGTAGGATCCGGGGCTAAAAGGGTTAAGTAAACAATAAAGATTTTTTTCTTATTTTGTAGCTTTTCGGGCTTATTTACTGACCGCCAAGCTAATCTGCATTACCTTTGAATAATAATAATAATAATAATAATAATAAAGGAGATTTGTTAAGCGCTTATTCTAAAAGTCAGTAGCTCTGAGCACTGATACAATGAAAGGCTAACAGCCAACACACACACGCACAACATACGCACACGCGCACACACACGCACACACATACTCGTGACCGTGGTGATGACTGAATTGTGCATGGCTGGGGAAATGGACTAGTGAAAGGCAGCGTAGTAGAGGTGGGTTTTGAGAAGTGATTTAAATGAGGAGAGCGTTTGACAGGTACGGACCGGGGCGGGGAGGCTGTTCCAAATGGCGGGGCCAAGATGGGAAAAGGCACGACCGCCACGTATTCATTACATTTGAAATTGGGAGCGCAAAATTTACGTGAGTTGAGTCGGAGGACGACTGAGCGGAGGGCCGTGCGAGATGGAGCATAAAGTCAGATATAGGCAGGAGAAGTCAGGTTGATAGAGTTGAAGCACATGCAGGACAGTTTATACAGAATGCGTTCTTGTACGGGCAGTGGAGTTTCTCAAGGGCTGGGCGGATATGGTCACGCTTACGCACGCGCAGAACTAAACGGGCAGCATTGTTTTGCACTCTGCAGTTTTAGTCTATAAGCTATCCAGTTCTACCGTGCACAGTCCCCCCCCCCCCCTCCCCAGTACTCAATAAGATGGGTTTCAAAGTGTACCTTAGTATGTCCTGAGATGTTTAAGCAATGTTCCCCGAAAATCTTGAGGAACACACCAGAGATATAGCCGATGTCGCAAGGTACAGCTTCCCCGGAATAACTTTAGTAATTTTTTCTAATTAATTAATTTTGTGTATTTTTACAACTTGGGGGTAGGGATGCAAAATCAACCACTGTGGCACTCACAGTAATCACAGCATCACATAGTCAAGTTTATAATAATTGTGACATCCTGTTTTAATGATGTAAGCCTGAAAATGGACTGCTAGTGCTATAGAAGATGTCTGAAGGCATCTGACACATTTTTTTGTTTTTTGTTTTTTTGTTGCGATTTTGTGGAAATGGCCATTTACTGGGTGCACAAATACCTTCACTGTGAGCCAGAGATTTAATATTTTTCATTCTGTTCTTTTGCAGAGGATGCAGAACGTATGCCTTAACATAATATTGCCTGATTTGGACTTCTGGGATGAATTCTGATTTATTTAGAGGAAATGATCCTCAACCTCATTTTAGCATCCACGAAGAGCATGAATGGGGGTACCCTTGCGCCATCGGCTATATCTCTGGTGTGTTCCTAAGGATTTTCGGGGAACATGGCTTAAACATCTCAGGAAATACTACGGTACACTTTGAAACCCATCTTATTGAGTACTGGGGGGAGGGGGGAGGGAGTGTACGGTAGATCGGGCTAGCTTATGGACTATTTATCTAGCTGGGTTTTAGGCAGGCCGGAAAGGAGGGAGTTACAGTAGTCTAACCGTGATAAAACAAAAGAGGAGACAAGAATTGCAGTTGCTTCGGGCGTCAGATACTGTCTAACACTGCTAATGCGCCAAAGTTCAATAAAAGCTGAGCTGCAAATATGACAAACATGCTTGTCCATTCTGAGGTCTCTGTCAATGAAAACACCAAGGGCCGGTGTTTGACACTGTCAGAGAAAGTGATTTGATTTAGAAGACAACTGCGAAGGACGCACGCCACTGAGCCGCTGTGATAAGCATGGACTCTGTTTTACCATCATTTAGCTGGAGTTTATTCCTAATCATCTAGTCTTTAACTTCTGTCAGACAGTCTTCCATGTTGGAAATAAGACGACCAGCGGCTTCAGGAACGGGATCAGAATCGTGCATCTGTGTGTCATCAGCGAACATATGATGTTTAACATATGATGTCTAACATATGATGTCTAACAGAGTACTTTGAAAAAATAGTAGCTAATGGTTACATATACAAAATGAAGAAAATCAGTAGGCCCGAGCACAGAACCTTCAGGTACTCCGAAAAGTAGTGGGGCTGGGGCAAAGTGACAGCCGTTGACAGAGACAACTACTGAGAGCGCCGGTTTGTGAGGTATGACTCCATCCAGAGTAAAGCACGGTCATAGTCAAAGTGAAGACGAGACAGAACAATGGCGTGATAGATAGTATCAAAGGCTGCGGACAGATCATGGTCGACCCATCTCCTGTTGTAGTGCGACGGAGCCAAATGAGTTAATCCTTTTGTCATAGGTTCAGAGTCCTGTGTGGACCGTTCGTTTCTTGAGAACTGAGAGACGGCTCAGCCGACACGGACCATCTTACACTTTAATGAATTCTGCAATGTTCAGCTCTTGCATCCCAGTCTTATAATGACATCTCTTCAGTCATCTCTTGGCCTTGCTTGCCCCCACCGTCTATTTGGCAGTTTAGATTATTGTGTGTGTCCTTGTGTTCAACAGATCACCGATACTCGACCACAAGTCAGTGCCGGATTACTGGATTGCTGAACGATACCGCGAGTAATGGCGTCGTCACCACTGGTTCTTCTGCCTGCACCGCCCGTTCGCTCCGTGGATTCCCACCGTGTGCTCATCCGTAGTGCGAGAAGAAAAGGTGAGTAGCTCACTGGCAGTGCCAAACGAGAGCGGGTTGGTAGTTCATCAGTAGTGTGACGCAAAGAGCTGTGTAGCTCACCAATACTTGTGATACACGTGTGGATGGGGAGCGCAAAACAGAATCGTTGTCACCGACGATTTCTGAAAGATCAGACACAAAAAAAACAAGGGTTTCGACGAAAACAGGGCATTAAAAGCCCGGACAAACATGCGATATCGCATGTTTGTCCGGGCTTCTAATACACTGTTTCCGTCGAAAGACCTGCAAATTTAACCTGTTTCTGATTTGCGAACGTCTGTTGCTGGAGATGGATCAAGGGTAGTGTCTGATTAGACTGGCGACTTGAACGGGACCAAACTAATCAAGTACTGCCCTTGAATCTCATTTATTTGTTTATTTATCTATTTATCAATTTCACTCTTGTCGTTTTCTTCAGAGACGGCGCTGGCGCGTGAGCGTTGGAAGCAGAGCCAGGTGTCCCCACAGACCCAGTCACGTGCACGTCGTTATCCACACTCAGCGCCACCTGGTGCAGGTCTGCAGCGTCATCTGAGGTCAGGTGATGTCACGTCGCAAAGGCCAACCACCGCTGGTCGCCCTGACACGAACACGAACACCAACCCACAATTTCCCTTTCTGGAACGGGAAATCGTCAAAAGGTGAACATTATACGTTGACATCCATGTTAGCATCGCCGTCGTCTCTTTACTTACCCACAACAAGAAATGAGTCGTAGGAGACGGATGAGTGAAGAGAGAGAGAGAGAGAGAGAGAGAGACTGAACTGGAGTGTAGTGTGTCAGGTTAGCATGGCGCTTGAAAAGGTAACCTTTTGGTTATTATAAAAATGGCGACATCACATCACAAACACAAATAGCAGTTGGGAAATCAGAAGAAGGCCAAAATTGTACGTGTTTCGACCAAACTGGATTAAAAACCTGGACAAACCTGCGATATCGCATATTTGTTCGGGCGTTCGAGCCACTGTTTTTGCCATATACCTACTTCTCATCTGAGTTACATTTTGGACATCTTTACACTGTATGCACACGATTAACTCATTCGAGACGTGCCGCCTCCGGATACGCGGCTTTAAGCCGCGTATCCGGAGGCGGCACGTCTTAAATGAGTTAACCCTGCCTCAGGCCGCATTTCGCAAAGTGTGGACCTGTCACCCAACCACTATGTACCACTTGCAGGAGATGGATCGAGCATGATAACCCAAGGGTAGTGCCTGATTAGCTTGGCGCCTTCAGGAGCCAAGCTAATCTGGCACTACCCTTGAATTATCATGCTCGACCCACCTCCTGCGGTAGCCGCGTGTCCGGGCTAAATGGATTTAAAACGAAATCCCTTTCTTTCTGTGTTCATGCAGGGACCTGACACAACGCCTGCCCTACTTTACTCCAGTGCACGTGGAACCCAGACAGCCCCTGGAACTAAATCCCTTTCTTTCTGTATTCATGCAGGGACCTGACACAACGCCTGCCCTACTTTACTCCAGTGCACGTGGAACCCAGACAGCCCCTGGAACTAAATCCCTTTTTTTCTGTATTCATGCAGGGACCTGACACAACGCCTGCCCTACTTTACTCCAGTGCACGTGGAACCCAGACAGCCCCTGGAACTGAATCCCTTTCTTTCTGTATTCATGCAGGGACCTGACACAACGTCTGCCCTACTTTACTCCAGTGCACGTGGAACCCAGACAGCCCCTGGACTACCCGACACAAAGTACAGGCTACAGCTACGTGTTCTTCCTCAATACTCGCACAAACAAATCGCGCGCCAAAGAGGCCGCCGCGAAGGACGCTAGCAGACGACATTTCATCCACCCGGAATGGGCCTCGGAAAAAGTGAGCTGGGTTCGGTTCCAGCACAAAACCAACCCAGACAGGTTTCGCTTCAGCTGGATGTGATTGAATCATGGCGGACAGGCGTGATGGACGGATAGTCCTGCGGTCCCGGCCTTCACTGCGAAGAAAAAGTGAACACGGTCCAGCTGCAAGAGACATAGATCCTCATGAGCCCCCGCGACTGCGGGGGCTCATGAGGATCTATGCCTCTTACCGAGACCAATGTGTATCCATGTAACTTGGACGCTTGTGGCGTTTGCCGGTCACGGAACGAGCAAAGGTTTCACTTTCAGCAAACAAAATACGCGTCAGGTGGCAAGGTTTTGATTGATTGATTGTACATTGCTTAACGTCCCGACATCAACAAGACTTTCTCAGGACGTGCCTGCACTGCGTGTGAAAAAAACCCAACTAAACAGAATATTGAATGTATGTCGCCAGCCGGTCCAATACGCTAAATAAACCTACGACATGGGGCCTGAATAAAGCTAGGACCATTTAGCAACACGCGTCCAATATCAAGAGCTACAGGTAGCGCAGACGGTAGGGAGAGTTTAAAAAAGGAAAATACAGGTAAATGGACCAAGGGTAGACAGAAACACGTGCCCCAGAATAGAGGGGAAAAGCCACCCTGTGGGGCTGATCAGGGTGACCCTGGGAACTAAAAAGTAGTTAACCCCACCCAAGTCCCCCAGGGCAGACCCGGGTGGGGTCAGGTGGCAAGGGGGGGGGGGGGGGGGGGGGGGGCAAACTTACGGCAAAAGACAGTACTCCGTTCTTGCGAAAAGCGTGATGTTTTATTGCAATACAAAAGGACACCTCGCTGTCTCACAAAACTGGACTGACTTGCGGTCTTCGTCCGGCTTAACAGGGTAGCAGTGAGATGACTCTGGTTAACTGAAGCCGCCGAGCGTTATAATAGTCTGGACGTCTTCGGGATGTGGGGGGGTGGGGGGGGGGGGGAGATTGGCGTGCTGCCCTTAACCCGACCCACGGCCGCATTTCTCAAATTGTGGAGGTGTCCGGCATCCAACGCCTATGTACCACTTGCAGGAGATGGATCGACCGTGATCGACCCTGATAATTTAAGGGTAGTGCCAGATTAGCTTGGCGCCTGACGGCGCCAAGCTAATCTGGCTCTACCTTTGAATTATCACGGTCGATCCATCTCCTGCTGTAGGGACTCGGGGCTAAATGGGTTATCAAAGTGGGGCGACTTGCCAGGCAAAAGTGACCGCGGGTCCATCTAGCGTGTGCCAAAATGACCCCGGGTCCTTCTGGTGTGGGGGTCATTGTGGCGTTTTACCAGCACAGCAACTTTCACAAAAGCCGTGACTGACCGTCCACAGTCACACGGCAAACTCTGCCGCAGTATGGCGCAAGCCGGTATGTCCAGTTGTGAGAAAAGCGAGATTTTCACTGCATGACAATGAAAATCCCGTTTTTCTTAGAAATGGACATACTAGTTATTGCCATACATCGACGGAAATGACGCTGGTGATAATTGTGATGGCCGTTTTCCGGTTGACCTCGTCTGTTTTTAGTGATAAAACATTCCGTCAAGCCGAGTCACGCGGAACAACGAAAAGACAACGAGGCACATGCGGAGATCCGGCTTGAAGCATTAGTCGGTCAAAAGCCGTACATCATGAAGCAATGCGGCAAACGCCAATATTTCACCGCTTGGCGTTTTTCTTCGTAAAAATGCTTTGTTCCGGGTTATTGTGACGTCATTTGTTACAAGATGTTATCATGAAGAGTGTGTTATGTCGAGTGTTAATGGAATGTTTAGTTTTTAAGTCCCTTCTATTTATACTGAAGGGACTTTTTTAGGACGGGTCGCGGTGGGGCGAATTTGGTCCATGATGTCAAAGGCGGCGGGCAGGCTAACTTCTGAACAACTGAAGTAACAAGATAAAAATTACGTCATGTCTAGTTACGCTAACCTCGCTGCTGAACGTACATTTGGCGCGAAGCGCCGTATGTGCGTATGTATGTATGTGCGTATGTATGTATGTATGTAAACAAGAGAATCTCCAATATCCTGTACACACAAGCTTGAAACTTGGCGCCGAAATACTTTCTTAAGTGGGTGGCTAAGAGAGCATCCGAGCATATTGTAGTTGTATGTCTCATTGAAGACATAAACAACCGTTTATAGGAAGTCGGTTGACCCAGATTAGAGTCCGTAATTTTTGTCATATTTAGTTTAACTTTTCAATATAGCTAGTTTGGAGACTGAAAGACATTCGGGATGAGTTCGTTAGCCAGCTTAGTTGTATCCTTTCAACTTCTTTAGTAAAAATGAATTCTTTTTAGAAAATAATTAAAACAGTTAAAAAAAACAAACAAACAAAAAAAAACCCACTAGAAGAGAAAGTCCGTCAGTGCCGGTGACGTAAAAGAAGCAACTCCGTCACTACGCAGACGCTGATACTCTAAATGATGATGACTCACTCCCGGCCCCACTTTTTATTTTCCGGGCCGCTGCGAAGCAAGGTCTAGCGTCATAACGCTTTTTGTGTCAGGTTCAAAGTCTCAAATAAAATGCCAGAACACCCTCCCCCCCCCCCCTCCCCGCCCACCCCCTTCCAGAAAGTAACTGATCACCGCGACTGCGCACGCACAGGCACCGCCGTGACTGAAGCGGCCGCGGCACCGACCGGCACTGCACGTGTGTCAGTATCTTCTACCGGCCCAGACCCACCACTGCAAGATATGGATCGACCATGATAGTTCTAGGGTGATGCCAGGACAGCTTGGCGCCTATGGGCGCCAAGCTATTCTGGCATCACCCTTGAACTATCATGGTCGATCTGTGTCCTGCCATTGCACTGGCAATTCAGAAAGGCAACGGCAACTGACATTTGGGGATTTCGGTGTTGGGGTAGAATGAGGTATGCGCCCGCAAACTGCAAACAAACGGCTCTACCAGCATGTTACCGCAATTTGACTTTGTCGCTTATTATTTTTGTGAATAGCACGGCTTTGAATGAGTGTCGCTGAACTTCATTGCGGGCCTCTTTTCCATTGCCCCGTTCTCACTGAAAAATGAAAAGCCGTGTCGCTGTTGTTGACTGACTTTGTTGATTTTGTTTGTTTGTGTCACTAAATGTTGTAGACAGATGGTATTAGGAGGGTGTGCGCATCGCTGTTGCTGTGACTGTGTGTCTTTTATGGTTCCCAACATTACATTCGTTTGACACGCACCCACGCAAAATAACGTGTTGTGAATCACGAATGACAACTCAGTCCTTCCTATAGGTATAGGAGAGATCAGAGTTTTGTCCCTTTAACGGTAAATTAAGATGAACTCGGCCTTATTATCTGGCCCAGTGTTTGTAGCATGTGGGGACTTTAGACATCTATAATCTAGAACCTGTTTGCCGTATCTTGGTAGGCGTGTGCAGTGGGAGTAGCCATTCACCCATAAAGCCCTGACATGCGGATCGAATCGACCATGACTCAGTAGTTCAAGCAGGGGCGGATCAGTTACCTCGGGGGGGGGGGGGGGGTGATTGTGTGGTCCAACTTTTTTTTTGAGAGGGGGGGGGGGGGAGGTAGCGTGTGTGTGTGTCCAAACTCGCCAAAAATCAAATGGGGGGGGGGGGTGCAGGGGGATCTCTAAACACCCCCAAAAAGGGGCGGGAGGGGTCCGGACCCCCCCCCCCCCCGCCTTTAGATCCGGCCCTGTGACTATAGTCGCAGAATAGTTTCACTGGTGGCGCCTCAGTGTAGGACATTTCTTTTCTCGTCAAACTTTGCCGCGTCAGTTGCCAAAGTGACTGACCCCGGGTCAGTTTTACTCAAGTTACGCCGAGTTGAGCCGACTATGATCTCGCGTACGCAAATCTTTCCCGGTGTCGATCTCATGTGTGCGGTTTATTTAGTCGCGTGTCACCGTTCCGCCAGCGCGTAGTAGTATTATAAGTCGGCGATGATGATGACTCAAGACCGGAAATGGGTGTTGGCTACATACGGCAGTGACGAGCGCGGATGTCGTATTAACACTCGGCGGTGCGCGCCCACTGGCACATACACGGCACACAAACTTACACGCGCGCGCACACACACACACACGCATACCGTGTCTCTCTCAGTCTTGGACACAATCACACTGACACCGTCAACTATAGAGTCGTCGGCCTGAACAGAAACTTGCGGTCACCTGCACTGCACTTATACTTCATTATCAAGTTTCGGATCCCACGGATTGACTGAGTTTTTATTTGTCAACTCGTAATTTTTGTGGGTTTGACTCAAAAGCAGTATACTGACATCCCCCCCCCCCTCCACCCCACCCCTCAATACCACATGATACACTGACATACTCCGCGTCATCCCCCACTCCCTACGCCTGAACATCCGATTAGTCTCTAAGTCACGCCCAACGGCGCGGCAGCAAACCGATGAAATTATTGCCGCTGCGCGCTCTAAAACTAGTCGTCAACAGTCAATAACAGACACGAAAACACACAAAGAAGTCAATAAAATGCACGCCTGCACGTGTTGTTTACACGTCAGTAGTGTAGTTCACGGCGCGATCTACTTGGACCATCTTGCCAGTAGGCCTATCCCGGCGATGTCCTGTATCAAAATATGTCGGCGGCTCTTCAGTTAGCCATGTCCTCAACTCAAGGACATCCGGCATTAAAAGCCAACAAGACGCGTATGAGCCGCTGCAAATGCAGGCGGGGCTCGTGAAAATCTATGTCTCAGTCTTGCGATATGCGATGCCAGGGCCGGGTTTGACTGACTAATCAAGTCATCTAATGAACTCAAAACTCGCATTGTGTATCGATATAAACCGCCGGCCAAGAAAAAACACATATACAGTATTATGAGCCCTACAGCCGCATCGCAAAAGCCAAAGTGAGGCATAGATTCGCATGAGCCGGCCATACAGATGCAGGGGCTCGTGAGAACGTAGCCGTACGCCATTAGTCTTGCAGGTATAATTATAAGGATCGGACTAGGCCTTATCAGTCTCCCCGATTACCACAGGTGGAAGGGGGAACCTAATTGAGAAAGATAAATCACAGCGTTAGTTATTTGGGTTTAACGCCGAGCAGGCGACTAAGGCCATCTCACGGCGGGATGGGTAAAATCTGGTCAGCTAGACTAAAAGCAAGGTCTTACGACAAGATGTCAATATATCTAAAAAATACGTCCTGCTAAAATGTCGCACGAGTCTTTAAAAGAAACGTCTACAGACTCTCAAGGGCAAAGTAATGAAATTCACATAGTCTATGAATGCTCAGATCTTGTTTAAATTATTGCATTCTCTCAGGAAACTGAACATTTTGTCTGGGGGAACATCCCGGAACAAAACCTTCAAGTAGTCTGCTGTGAAGTGTTTATATCTTGTGTCGGTTAGATCGGCACAGGACAGCAAAAAGTGTTTACTGAACAGAAAACTGCTCGTCACAGGCATAACACCATGGACGCTCATCCTGTTTTAGTAAGTAAGAGTGCGTAACATACGTGTGCCCGATGTGGAGACGAGTATCACAGGGTGGACAATATTGTGTTGTGTTGCGTTGTAATTAAGATTGCGTATTATTGTATGGTATTGTATTGCGGTTTTAACCCATATCATACCGAGGCTAAAAACCTCAAATTTGTTCACTGCCATATGCACACTACATTATAGTACTTACAGATAAGGATATAGACCAATAGCTTTAGTTCAAGGGTGGTGCCAGAATAGCTTGGCGCCTAGAGGCGCCAAGCTATTCTGGCACTACCCTTGAACTATTTTAGTCAAACTTATTTCACACACTGGTGTACTGATTCCGAATGATACGGGTTAAAGTAATAATGACACAAACCAAGGAAAGGCACAGATTCTCGTGAGCCCCTGCAAATGCCCCAGTACAGTATGGCGACTGCACGAGTTCATGATAATCTATGACTTTTGCAAAGGAGAGGACATGATCCGCCTGACTGAAGAGCTCTAAATAAATTCGCACTATGGGGTCGATACCCACCGGCTGTTGCGGTCGTGAAAACGGCTGACAATCCATGGCTCACCCGGGCGTAAATGCCACCGGATCGAAATCGGATGTGCAAATTTCTTGCCAGTGAGTACGATTATGAAACTTCTATAAGATGTGTACTGAAACAAATTTTGGACTGCCGCTTTTACGTTAATGTTGTAGTTTTACTATTATTGCTTATAAAAATAAGTAGGTGTGAAGTTATATATTAGTTAGGTTATAGTGATGACTGTTTATGCCGGAGCGACTGTCTAATAGCCGGCGCTGTTCTTATAGCGACGGGCCCCCAGGTAGCAACTGTGAAAGTATAATTCGTCTTTTTGTTTTGTTGATGCGTATCTCTCATTTGTGTAACTAGTATCAGCCAAGCAGAAAGTTTTAAAACATTATATTACGTGTTTAAGAGATACTATGATAGGGCTGTCCTTAGTTTGCTTTGTGTTAGGGAGGTTCAGGTCGGGTTGGGGCCGCTGGCGCCGGCCATGAGACGCTTTGGCGACGGGCTTCACCCGTCCCGAGCCATTGTCCATTTCAGTGTTGTGTGTAAACTGTTGTGTGAATGTGGGTGATTGCGAGTTGCACCTGAGGTGGCGAAACAAATTTTCCTGTACGTGGCAACATGTATTTGGAACAATAAAGTTGATTCATTCAGTGGGTTTTTCTTTCTTTCTTTTCAGTCGAGTCACTTTACTTTCGTAACCCTTTGGCTGTCGGTAGCGCGCTTTGTCAGGATGATTATTATTATTATTACATGGTATTTATATGGCGCATTTCTCATATTTGTAATATAACTCAATGCGCAGAATGTAGCCGCGAACTGAACCCAACAAGCACGCTCACGTGAATCACGCGCATTCACTCACACACTGTACGTAAACACAGAACATTGACGTGGTGCTAAGGGCAAGCTCAAGCGAGCTACTGAAGTGACGGTATTTGGAAATCGTTTGTATTTGAAATTTTATTAAGTTGGTTGAAATTGATACCAAAGTGGAGGGGGAGGAAGAGCCGGAGAAAGAACCCCCGACGGTCCGCCCGAATTAACGGTGACACTTACTAGAGGAGAAAAATTTGGGTGACCCGGAATCGAACCGCGCACCTTTAGCATTGGTGGCAGGCGCCTTAACCACTGCGCCACGGACCGCCCCGTGATTCCTGCAGCAATAACAACATCCTGACGTCCTGCAGGAATAACAACGTCCTAACGTCCTGCAGAAATCATTCCGCGACAAAGCACGTTACCAACAGCCAAAGGGTTACACTGTTAGCTCGAAAGTGACTCTGCTCAAAAAGCTGATATCGCTCCTTCAAAAATCCTAGTGCTCAGAACTAGTGGAATGCTCCACAAACGCCTTTCACTTCCATCTGTTTCCTGGGGAAGGCCATTTCTTCAGTGTCTTCAGCCGCTGACGGAACTGATTGTGACTGTAGTTTTATTTCTCTTCTCTTCCTTCTTAACTCATTCTACCCCAGACACACCACATCAAGACTAAGGATCGACCATGATAGTTCAAGGGTGATGCCAGAATAGATTGGCGCCTATGGGCGCCAAGCTATTCCGGATCACCCTTGAGCTATCATGGTCGATCTGTGTCCTGCACTAGAGTGCAGTCTTCAGAGGACAACGGCAAAATTTGGGGGTTTCGGTCTTGGGGTAGAATGAGTTAAATCAGCGTTTTTATTGGCTCACGTGCGAAGCAAAAGTGAGTCTATGTTCTGGGCCAGTGGTCGTCCGTCCGTCGTCCGTGGTAAACTTTGGCATCTCGGAGACTATTCAAGCTACAGTCTTCAAACTTGGGCCAAGGATACTTTGTGGCAAGACCTTTCGAAACATTTCAGTTTCAGTGACCTCACAAAGGTCAAGGTCACAGGGGATCAGGAAATATATCAAAAATTGCTATTTTTGGACATAATTTATTTTTTCTCAAATACTATTCACAACTTCAAACCCAAACTTGGTACAAAGATACAAGATGGTAGGACCCTTATACGCATAATAATTTGGTTGATCCCTCAGAAAGGTCAATGATCACAAGCGCTCAGGAAATAGGTCCAAAATATCTATATTTTGACATCATTTATTTTTTCTCAAATACTATTCACAACTTCAAACCCAAACTTGGTACAAAGATACCTGATGGTAAGACCTTTCTATGCATACTAATTTGGTTGATCCATCGGAAAGGTCAAGAGTCACAAGAGCTCAAGAAATAGGTCCAAAATCGCCATATTTTGACACTAGATGTTTTTCTCAAATACTATTCACAACTTCAAACCCAAACTTGCTACAGATATACCTGATGGTAAGACCTATCTATGCATACTAATTTGGATGACCCCTCGGAAAGGTCAAGGGTCACAAGAGCTCAGAAAATAGGTTTTAACAAAATAGCCATATTTTGACAAGAAATGTTTTTTTTTTTCTCAATTACTATTCACAACTACAAACCAAGACTTGCTACAGAGATACCTGATGGTAAGACCTATCTATGCATACTAATTTGGGTGACCCCTCGGAAAGGGCAAGGGTCACAAGAGCTCAGGAAATAGGTTAAAAAAATAGCCATATTTTGACAAGAAATGTTTTTTCTCAAGTACTATTCACAACTTCAAACTCAAACTTTCGAGATACCTGATGGTAAGACCTATCTTTGCATACTAATTTGAATGACCCCTCGGAAAAGGTCAAGGGTTACAATAGGTCGACAGATGTGTATAAAATGCCAATAATTGTAGTTATTATCAACATTTTTGCAAACCTTTCAATCAAATTTGGCAGAAAGGTAGCTGATGATAAGACCTTCCTATGTATCCTAATTTAGTCGACTCATCGCAAGTCAAGGGTTGGTCCCGTGGGTTTTACAGATGTGTGAAAACTGATTAAATTTTGAGAAAACATGGATTTTGTTAGTGCACAAGCCATCCCTTTACATGTTGTCAGACATGTGTGGATCGGTCATACACGTGAGCCATAAGGGTTTTGCCTTTCTTGTTATCTCTTCTTTTCAAGTCTCTCCCACAAAGCGCTTTGAACAATGAGTACTGGATGAATAATTTCCAGACATCATCTTGATCATATACCCGATGAATCACGTGTACGGAGTCGTCTAATCTGGTTGACATTTTGGATGTGAACTCCCAGGATATCCTAATACTGTACTAGGGAAAACAAGTTTAACCGTGACACGGACTTGAAGTTGCAGTCAGTGCCACTGATTCCGTGGCGCTATCTACGAAGCTCTTCATATAGTGTTTCACTGACTCGCTGCAGTACTTCGATCTGCCTATGGCTTCAGTCTTGGCGGCGCACAACAACTTGAAAACAGCATCAAGTTTCAGGTGACGAATATTTCATTAATTTTTAATTACCATCTGCACGCCACATGCTGCGCGGGAGATAGTTCAGTGGCCGTGGAAGTTGGGGTGGGGTGGGGGGGGGGGGGTGAGGGGAGGGAGTGTGCAGTTTCAAGGCGAAGCACAAAACATTGATCGTATGGCTCGGCCAATAAAAATCCGGCCAAATGGTCGTTTCGGTCCGCAGTACCACAGTACTACACACTGAAGGAAAGTATAGAGTGCGGGAAGCTGACGTCATCACGCTAGTCTTTGCGGCCATCTTGAGAGGATACGCGACTCATGCGCTCATCGGGAAATCCGCCGCTGTCAGGACAATGTCGGGAAAGTCCTGACGTGCTATAGTCAATAACAGCAAGTCCTGCCATCACCGTAGGAAACCGCTCACCAGAATCTGTTTTTGTTTGTTTCCAAAGAGGAAGAAACATCAGTGAAGAAAGACGAGTCAAGTCAAGTCAAGTCAAGTCAAGTCAAATCAAATCAAGTCATGTCAAGTCAAGTCAATACACTTTATTTATCCCACGAAGGGGCAAGTCCAGTTTGGACGGGAGCGTATAAATATATCAAGTGAAGTAAAAAAAAAATGGATAAGACGGACATACGCACACACATACACCCAGGCAGACGGACATACGCACACACATACACCCAGGCAGACGGACATACGCACACGCATACACGCAGGCAGACGGACATGCGCACACCGCACATACACGGCCCAGGCATACAGGCACCCATGTACGCAGAATTAAGAACTATACTAATACTGACAGCATATGGGTATGCTAATACTGACAACTATACTAATACTGACAACTATACTAATACTGACAACTATACTAATACAGACAACTATACTAATACGGACAACTATACTAATACTGACATCTATAATAATACTGACAACTATACTAATACCAGCAACTATACTAATACTTACAACTATACTAATACTGACAACTCAGTAATACTGACAACTATACTAATACTGACAACTATACTAATACTGACAACTATACTAATACTGACAACTATACTAATGACAACTATACTAATACTGACAACTATACTAATACTGACATCTATACTAATACTGACAACTATACTAATACCGACAACTATACTAATGACAACTATACTAATACTGACAACTATGGTAATACCGACAACTATACTAATACTGACAACTATACTAATACTGACTATACTAATACTGACAACTATACTAATACTGACAACTATACTAATACTGACTATACTAATACTGACAACTATACTAATACTGACAACTATACTAATACCGACACCTATGCTAATACTGACAACTATACTAATACCGACACTGCCTATACTAATATTGGCATACATTACATGTATAAAAAAAATGAGCTATTATCACATAAACCTTACAAGAACAAAACTGGCACTTTCCATCCCCCTCATGATGTTTGAGTACAGATGTCACAAATGGTACATTTAATAAAAGTCTATGCCCACTTTGCTCAAAGAAACAACAGCGGTGGGAATAAGGAAAACTGTCGTCTGTTCACAGCTGTGACAACAGAGGTCAGCCTCAGTATAGGGCGGCGGTACAATTATCACTCCGGTGCCGTGGACGACCTTAAACCCAGAACTAACCAACTCGATCGCGTCATTGTAGTGCTGAATTTATGTAGAATGGTGACAAAGAACCACTCCGTGCGTGGGCCAGCTAAGGCTGCTGTCGGCCCCGAGGTCCTTTTGCTTACCGGGCATCCCTGTGCTGCGCGTTATATCAGATACTGGCGTTGCCCGGCTACACCGCGGTATACATTTCGGCTGACCTTACATTATTGCGTATTTCAAGCTCAGGTTGATGTTTCATTGACTTACCGCGCTAACTGAGCTCCAGAAAAAAGATAAACTTATTGTGGACCGTGTTAGCGCAAGCACAGTGCGTGTTTAACCCATTACCCAATTCAAGGGTAGTGGCAGATTAGCTTGGCGCCTTTAGGCGCCAAGCTAATCTGGCACTACCCTTGAATTATCACGGTCCATCCATCTTCTGCAACTGGTACATAACTGTCAGGTGACAACTCCAACATTTGGGAAATGGGGCCTTGTGGTTGAGAGGGTTAACTTGGCGCTTGAGGACGTGGCGTGTTACTAGCTTGTTTTTAATCACCAAGGACAACATATTAATAATGTATTGTCTGTCTTATCACTGCCGGCGTCAGTACCGAGACAGGTCGATTGTGATAGCACAGGTCGATTGTGATAGCTCATGGGTGTGCCTGCTTAAGCCATGGCGCATTTCCAGGCGACAGGTTAACCAAGCCGGCTCTGCCCTAGAGGTATCAAGAAATCTTTCTTGTACAGCGGCGAAGGCACTGACTGAGAGTACATTCTCATTTGTTCACACCTAGCGTGTGTACATCTTGCGCAAGTTTTGAAGCAAACGCAGGTATTAACACTGCCACAAGACGCGGACTGTGTGTTTTTAAAATCGTTTCAATAATATCTGTAACGATTGTCAAGTTAACACCGCAGACCCCCTGTCGTCTTACGAGCACGGACTACAAAGTGTTTTATGCAATGTCTCTTGCAGTAAGCGGATCGTTTTAATTTTTTCCTCGGCAATGAAGGGGTTAATTTTCGTAAACCATGAAGTTGGTGTTGTCTCCCTCGATTCGCTACTACTGATCGGCGGTGCTGAGCGAATCGAGGGAGACGACCAGTGTTTTCGAGCTAATGCCGGATGTGAGCGGTTACTGGGAACCTGACAATGCTGAGGTATATCTGGCAAAAGCTAGATTATAGTCGATCATTGTTCCGTGATTTGTACCGTCTGTATGACGCAGGCATTTAACAGACGATACAATGAGAGCTATTTCGGGTCTTCAAGTGGAGAGCTGGACGATCGTCTGACATTAAAACGGCACCGCATGAAAATTAATGTGGTTTCGATCTCAGCCGAGTACCATTGATTGCAGACGTACTTGGGGACGCGGTTGGACTGTTTGGTTTCCACAACACACACCAAGCTACCTAGTAAGCAACAACTTCTCGGTTCGACGTCGGGCGCTCCTTGGCCAGCGCCGCATGGCTGCGTGCTGGCCAACGCAGCGGTCCGACGTCGAGCCGAGAAGTTGTTGCATACTGCTCACGCGGTAATTAGCTGTGGTAACATTAAAATGTGCGCGTCATTCCTAGACTGTACAGTAAAGCTACAATGTAACACTGATGTCACAGTGACGTAGGAACCTTAGGGTTCAGTTGGGGGGGTCGGTGTGACGGGACAGGGCTAGCATGACCTGCTATAATCTGGACACGGTACGTCAGTCCACATCATCTTTGGCCGCCAAGCCCCGAGTCCGTACAGCAGGGGAGATTGATTGACTGTGACAATTCAAGGGTAGTGCCAGATTAGCTTGGCGCCTTCAGGCGCCAAGCTAATCTGGCACTACCCTTGAATTATGATGGTCAATCAATCTCCTGCAGCTGGCACTACCCTTGAATTATCATGGTCAATCAATCTCCTGCAACTGGTACATAGTCGTTAGGCAACACCTCCAAAATTTGAGAAATGGGACCTTGGGGCTAAAAGGGTTATCCGAGGCTGTGCCATACCGTCCTCCAGCTGGAGTCCAGTGGCATAGGAACCCGGTGTGGAGGGGGGGGGGGGGGGAAAGGGGGGGGGGGAGGTATATCCTAGTAATACACAGTGGTGTAAGGACCTGGGGTGGGGGTAGGAGGGTGGGGGGTATCCCGGTAATACCGACCGGTCCTCTGGACATATGGCCCGTGTATACTTTAGCCATACCTTGTTCAGTTTCATATTGGGCTATACCTCCTATGACTCTCCTATGAGCCTGTGCCATAGTAGCTTGGGATGCCAGATATTTGGTGGCAATACCTCCCGTTGACGTGGCATGGCCAACGCCGGTACTCGTTGGTCATTCCTCTTTTCTTTAATTTTTCTGCAGTGGCCATACACGGTCATACAAACATAATTGCGCCATACTACCCCCGTCAAGTGTTTGTGTGTTGCACAGAAGAAAAAAAAAGCAAAATATTGTATATATTTAATTCTCTGTGGAAAAAGTCTAATGTTCGACAATGTTACAAAATGTGATTATTTGCATTGATGCTGCTGATCGGGGTTTCTCTTCTCGCCACATCTCCATCACCGTAACCCCGGCCGGGGCCTCAATTATTTTGGGGGCTCTAGAACCGAGGCCCCGAAGCCAACCCATGATTTAACCTGAACTGATTTCCACCGCAAATTTACAAAACCAAGATGGCGTCCGGTCCCGAGTAGTGGGTCGATTCGAAGACAAGCGTCAATGGTGACACTTTGCTTCAAAATTGCGACGTACTTTCACGTATTAGACCATCTTTGGACACAGTATAGCATTAATATCAGGCCTTATTTGGACACAGTATAGCATTAACATTGGGCCTTATTTGGACACAGTATAGCATTAACATTGGGCCTTATTTGGACACAGTATAGCATTAACATTGGGCCTTATTTGGACACAGTAATAGCATTAATATTGGGCCTTATTTGGACACAGTATAGCATTAATATTGGGCCTATTTGGACACAGTATAGCATTAACATTGGGCCTTATTTGGACACAGTATAGCATTATATTAGGCCTTATTTGGACACAGTATAGCATTAATATCAGGCCTTATTTGGACACAGTATAGCATTAACATTGGGCCTTATTTGGACACAGTATAGCATTAATATCAGGCCTTATTTGGACACAGTATAGCATTAACATTGGGCCTTATTTGGACACAGTATAGCATAAACATTGGGCCTTATTTGGACACAGTATAGCATTAATATTAGGCCTTATTTGGACACAGTATAGCATTAATATCAGGCCTTATTTGGACACAGTATAGCATTAACATTGGGCCTTATTTGGACACAGTATAGCATTAATATCAGGCCTTAGACACAGTATAACATTAACATTGAACCTTATTTGGACACAGGATAGCATTAACATTGGGCCTTATTTGGACACAGTATAATTAACATTGGGCCTTATTTTCTTCCTCCTTTGTCAGGTATTTGTGCGCCACCACGCCTACACGTTTTTAACATAGCAGGAACTCCAAGCGCTGTTCCTTGGTATGCGCTTGGTCCACGAGCTACCGGTTCCAGGGCCGCGACATTGGATTTTCTAAAGTAGCATTACGCATAACTTATCTGAAGACACATTTCAGCACCAGTTGTCGTTATGCCTTGTCCACACACCTAGTGAACTTTAACTGCAGTTTGGACACGCAGCAAAAGCACACGCGTACTCACACTCATTTATTCTGCGCTGCCGTTAGCGTGTCAGTCTATTTTTAGCTGTTTCTGGCACTGAGAGCGTTGTATTTCCGGAGTCTAAAACGGAGTGGAGTCATTCTCAAGTTACTTGATATAAAGACGACCTGGCCTGGCCTGTGTCGAAATAAACCATAACTAGACCTGTGTGTACCGTTTTGTAACCATCCGTTACAGAAGTGTATCTTTGAACAGTTACGGCGGTAGTGGGCCTTTAAATTTTGAGTCAGTGAGGCCGCTGTGGAAATCTTCCTATGCCAAACTGCTTTACGATGACGGTGAGGGGTTGGCATGTCGCTCTAATGTCTGATACATAATAAACTATGTATTTCTGGACACTGGTCATCGGTCGTTTTACGATGAAAATTCAGTCACACAGTGGTTACCTCTCTCGATTCGCCAGGCATCACGCGTAGCGGGTCGAAGGAGGTAACCAGTCTGGAACGTCCAGTGTCTCCCTGGCACAGCCCACGGAGGACAAAAGGGCATAGAAAAACTGAGCCTGCAAGATCCTGTACGCCGGCAAAGGTCCCCGGGCCTACCGACGGCCGCTGTGGGTCCGCGTACTGTGGTCACCGTGGATCTGAAAACATTTTGCCGCTACGGAATGCGGTATAGAGATTCTTGTAGTAAATACGTTCCTGGACCCAGCACAGCCCCATGAGGATCTATGCCTCCTGCCACCAGACGGACGGTGCAGTGAAGCCGTGTCAATATTTAATGCGATTGCTTTAGCCCGGACTATCAATTTCTGTCTGGTCACTCACGCTTGGCCGCTCAACCCGGCATTATAAGCCCTGATTCACAACACACGGAGACGGATCGACCACAATAAACTTAAGGGTGGTGCCAGAACAGTTCGGCGGCGCCTCCATCTGTCACAGTTCTGGCACCACTCATGAACTTCTCGGCAGAATCATGGTATGTCTTTTTAGAACTGACTTGGTAGCCTTCAGAAGAAAACTTCCGAACTAGTGGGAATTCCAATGCTTAATGGGTCCCTGAACTGTCGACGCAAATGACGGGAACGATACCCCGCTGCAAGAGACATAAACCCTCATGAGCCCCCGCAGTTGCGGGGGCTCATGAGGATTTATGTCTCTTGTAAGTTCTATAATTATTCCTTGGCCCATTGTGTCCTCTTGACATAGGTGTCCTTCACGCAGCGGCGTTGGTCGGTTTGGCTCAGTGTCGTTTCAGAGACGAGAAAATCGTCGTCGTCACTGGTAGGGGAGGGGTTCTTCTTCTTCTTCTTTTCGTTCGCAGTGGGCTATACGGTCAGTCCAGCACCGGCGATGAATGACGTCGTTTTCTCCAGGTCTTCTCGACTGCCGTAGAGTTTGGTCTGCAGTGGAGTTGGCGACGGCCACACTTCTTTTCTTTCATCGTCCTGTAGGGGGCATCTCTGGAGAATATGTTCCGCTGTTTGGTCTTCCTGACCACAGGCGCAGGTTGGTGATGGCGCCAGCTTGAGCTTTCTGTTCATGTGAGCGTTCAGTATGTTGTGGCCGGTACGCAGTCTGATCAGGACGACTTGCTGATCTCTGGTCATTGTGTGGTAGTCGTCTCTGTTTGACCTCGGCCTCATCAATGCCTTGATGATTGTCTTTTGCTCACTATAGCTGATGCTGTTTTCTTGTTGATCTTTTGTGGCTCCTTCTTTCGCCAGCTTGTCTGCCCTTTCATTTCCTGGTACCCCACAGTGGGCTGGTATCCACTGGAGAACAACTCTTCTGGTTTGTCTGACCTTCTGCAAAGCTCTGGTCAGCTGGGGGAGTTTGTCGCTCTCGAGGGCCTGGAGGACTGAAAGGGCATCGGAGAAGAAGACAACTTGATAGCATGGGTCTGTAGAATTCTGAACCATGGAGGCGGCCTGCATAAGTGCTTCGGTTTCTGCTTTGTAGTTTGTGCAGTGTTTGCCGGTGGCTACACTGGATGTTGTTGTATGTCCCCCTGGGAACTGGATCAGGATGCCAGCACCTCCATTGGAAATGACATTTGTTGCTGATCCATCAGTGTAGATGTGGATCCATGCCTCCTTTGGGTACTGTTCGTCGATCAGGGCTAGGGTGAGTGCCCGTCGAACGGTGTCATCCTGACTGTCTCCTGAGGCAGCATGTGGGACATTGGTGCAGATCTGGATGTCTGGTTTGTCCACTGCCCAAGGGTTTTCCACTTCTTTTGTGATCAGAGGTAGAGTGCTCTGTGGAAGGACTTCCCTGTACTGTCGAGAAAGTCGCATGCTGTCATGGACAAAGCTGCTTCTTTTGAGCCGGTTCTTGGTGAAGTTGCTTAGTCTGTGCTTCATGGGGTGGTCGGGCAAGCACCTGAGCTTCTCCGCCTGTACCATGGTTTTGGCTTCTCTCCTCTGGCTGAGAGGTTGGATTGTGGTCAGCTTCTCCATTTCCTTGATTGGTGTGGATTTCATTGCACCAATGATGAGTCGAAGAGCCTGGTTTTGCACTCGGTCGAGGGTCTGCAGGTTCGTCTTGGCTGAGGTTGACCACGCTGTGGAGCCGTACTCGAGGTGGGGCCTGACTGTTCCCTGGTATACTGTCTTCAGTATCTTCTCGTTCGCTCCCCAGGTGGTGCCTGCCAGTTTCCTGAGTATGGCCAGCTTGCGCCGGGCCTTCCCCTCTGCCTGTGCAATGTGTGGTTTCCAGGTCTGACGTCTGTCGAAGGTGACACCAAGGTAGGTAGCTTCTTCATCCTCTCTCAGAGGGGTTCCACCAAGCTTGATGGTTCCGGCTTTCTGCTTTGGGGACAGTGTGAAGAGGGTGGTGGAGGATTTCTCCTTGTTGACAGAGATGCACCAGTCTTCTGCCCATGCGTTCAGCTTATCTGCCGCTAGCTGCATTCTGTAGGTGACAGTACTTGCATGCTCCTCCTTGCACCAGATCACAAGGTCATCTGCGTATAGGGCAGCTTTGATTCCCTTGGGCATCTCAGACACCAGATCGTCGATGAAGATAAGGAAGAGGGTAGGTGAGAGGACTCCGCCTTGCGGGACGCCATGACGAAGGAGGAATTTCTTGCTTTTGGTCTGGTCGACGCTGACTCTTGCCCTGCGGTTGAAGAGGTAGGAGCGTATCCACTGGAACATGTTACTGGACACGCCTTTTCTCAGCAGTTTGACAAGCAGCCCATCTTTCCAGACCTTGTCAAAAGCCTTCTGAAGATCAATCCAGGTTACAAAGACCAGCTTCTGCTCCTGGAAGGCATCTTCAACTTCCTGCGCCAAGTACGTGACCTGGTCTTCGATGCTGCGGAACGGTCGGAAGCCAGCTTGTTCAGGGCGAGGAGGTTCCTGGATTCCAGGTAACACCTGAGGCGCTCATTCACAATTCTCTCTAAGGTCTTCACAATACAGCTGGTGAGGCTGATTGGGCGATAGCTGGTGGCCTTCTTTGGATCCTTCCCTTTCTTTAGAATGGGGATCATGATCGCTTCTCGCCAGAGTTGTGGTAGCGATCCTTCTTGCCAGCTCCTGTTGAAGACCTCAAGTAGCTTGTTTTCTGCTGCACTACCAAGGTGGGTTAGCATCTCGTTGGTGATGCCATCTGGACCAGGAGACTTCTTCGCCTTCAACTTTTGGAGAGCTATATGAAGCTCTTTGTGTGTAAGTGGTTGATTCATGGCGTCTGCTGTTGCTTGTTTGGCAGGTCTCTCTCTTTGCTCTCTTCTTGCTTCTCTCTGCTTTTTGGGGCTAACATAGAGATTGCTCTCAGCTGCATAGCTTTCAGCAAATTGGTTGGCAGCATGCTTTCCTGTTAGTATTTTCCCATTTTCTTCTAAGGTGATGTTTCCTTTGCTAGTGTTCTCATCGTTCAACTGCTTGGTCAGTTTCCAGAGCTTTCTGCCGTCCTTCTCAAGGTTCAAGGAGCTTGTTTTCTCTTGCCAGCTCCTGCGTCTTGCCTGTAGCTTCTTCTTGAGAAATTTGGCTTTGGCTTCCTGGAGGCGGATGTTGTTTGCCTGTGATGGGTTAACTTCTGCTTGCCTTCTGGCATCTGCTAGATCATCATCCAGTTCCTGCAGTTCATTGCTCCAGTAGGGCTTATAGTCTTTTCTAGCACCTCTGGGTATGGACTCACGCGCTGCTCTGAGGATGCTCATGTTGAGGTCCTTCACCACCATGTTGATGTCTCGACCTTCGATTCGAATGTCTTTGGTGAGTTCGCTGGTGCGGTGTCTAACGAGAAACCAGTTCGCTCTTTTGTAGTTCCACCGTGGGAAGGTTGCATCAGCGCAGGACTCCATGCCCAAGGTCAAAAAGACTGGCCGATGGTCACTTCCACCTAGCTGTTCTCCGACCTCTCTGCTGGCTTGCTTGTGCATGTCTTCTGTGCAGAAGGCTAGGTCAGGAGTCGATGTAGTGTGCCATCTTCTGGAGTAGAACGTGGGACTGTTTAACAGGATGAGATCGTTGTCGTCCTGCCAGTTCTCCACCTCTTCTCCTCTCCGATCCAAGTGGTCGTATCCCCAACTTTGTGAGTGACTGTTGAAGTCGCCCACCACAATAAAGTTGGAGGCCTTAGTGGGGATCGTGTCAAGGGTGAGTGGTCTGTCGTTGGGGCAGTAGAAGTTGACCAGCTGGAAATCTGCTGTCTTCGTCAGGATCCGAATCACTTGGTACTCGGAGTTCTCCATGTGCGTGTCGATCAAACAGGCGTTGATGTTGTTCCTGATCAGGGTCAGGATTCCTCCCTTGCTTCGATCTGTTCTGTCGGACCTGAAGCACTGGTAGCCTCTCACTTTGAAGGACTTTTGGGGTGTCAAGTGCGTCTCCTGAATACAGCAGATGTTGATGTTCTTCTCATGCAGGATATGCTCCAACTCGGTCTTCTTGTTCAGAATGCTTTCTGCGTTCCAGTACATGACCTGAAAAGGTCGCTGCTGACTGGGATTCTTCCTGGTTGTGGTGGTGCCAGTAGCTCTCCTCCCGCGTCCCCTGGCACGACAAGACGGGCGGGAGGGACCTCCAGTAGCTGAGGCTGGGTCCCTTAGAGGCATGGGACCCGACGCTGCTCCACCCTGGAGGGTCCTCAGTGGGCAAGCGCCATTATCGTCAATGGTAGTTGGCCGTATAGTCATGGTTGCGGGTTTGCTTGGATCCATGGTTTATCAGAATGCGCCGTGCGGCCTGGGTCCTCCGTCTTCAGCATTCGAGGTTTCTGTCGGGGTTACCTCACCCTTAGCTCCTGGTATACGACCTTCCCTGGGAACACAGGGTGGCTAGAGCTTTATGCGGCTCTTGATCGCATGATAAACCCGTCGTTGGACACATGGGGAATTTCAGTGGAGGTACAGTGCCACCTGCTACCCCGCCCCGTCCTGGTAAGCTCATCGCCATTTGGTCCGCGACTGCTTGCGCAGCTAACCTCCATATCTGAAGGCCGTTCCCCTATCCGCCACCCGGGGACGCGCTAGGTTGGGGATGGTCGCCCCACTGAAAATCCCACACTGGGTTAAGGAAGTTCGGCATGTCCTAGGTAGGGGAAGGGTTAAGCCGGTCCCCGTATGCCGCCGACCTTACCAACATAAAACTTGAACCATTCACAACATCCACCTGTAGCGCCGTACCACTTGAGTATATTTGATTTCCTCACTCACACCAAAGACAATACATTATAAGTATAATGTATTGTCTTTGCTCACACTAAACTGACGAGTTACAACTGACCCGACAGTCCAGCGATTCGCACATGCTGCGGGTCGGTGCGATAAACTGACGAGTTACAACTGACCCGACAGTCCAGCGATTCGCACATGCTGCGGGTCGGTGCGATATTGACGACTTCGCTTTCGAGTGTTGTGGAAGTAACACTGACTTATCTTGACTGAGATGTGCGTCGCCTGTGCGGCAAGACACATTCAGTTCACACACACACACACACACACACACACACACACACACACACACACACACACACACACACACACACACACACACACACACACACACACACGCACACACACACACACACACACACACACACACACACACACGATGCCGATGTTTGAATATGCCAGAATGATCCGGCTACTTACGGCAGATCATCGTTTCGGGGTCATTTTGATGTACGTAATCGGATCACCTGGCGTGGCCCGGCAATTAATTGTGAGGGAGGTACTGACGCCAAACGAGTCGTGCCAGATGGATCCGGGGTCACCTTGGAGTGGCAGTCATGTTTCCACACTGGTTGTCTCCCTCGCCGGATTCCGCTGACCAGCAGTGACTTAGCGAATCGAGACATACAGTGTGTCGTTTTGCACTGAAGATCGGCCCGTGGTCGTTTGACATCGGAGCGCCCAACGTGTTTTCACGTTAATTACGGGTCAAGTCAGTTCAAGTCATGAAGTGTGCATGCTTGACCTCAATATTGAAATCGGCCGGGGCTCTGTTCAGGGTATAGAAAATACCTTGTTCCTGTCTTTTCACCACATTTTTACGACTGTACAGCTAAAGGGACAAATCGTCAACAGTAAAAATACTGATCAGTTCCATATTACACTGGCACCAGGTGATATTTGTTCTGTATACGTGTAGGCGTTGTGACCCCTAGTCGATCTGTTGTTGTTTTTTGTGGGTCGTGTCACACCTTCATCCACTCGGCTCGGTCTGGCTTTTCAAATCATTTCTATAGGGTAGTCATTTCGGAGTTGGCTCGACCATGATAATTGAAGGGTAGTGCCAGATTAGCGCTTGGCGCCATCAGGCACTACCCTTCACTGAATTACTCCTGCATCTCCACTGGGGAAATGAGGCCGTGGGGTTAAATGGGTTGGGATCCGTGCCGGGTGTGAATGTTGCAATGTCGCCCGGTGTACAGTGTGTGAATGTTGCAATGTCGCCCGGTATACAGTGTGTGAAGGTTGCAATGTCGCCCGGTATACAGTGTGTGAATGTTGCAATGTCGCCCGCTATACCCGGCCTACTTTAGTGGCAAGCCCTGAAACATCAGCTGAACGTGTGTCCCACCTAGGTCTTGCGAAATACTTATCAGTACGCACACCGGCCACTTGACTGGTGACCCATACTTCCATCAGACCTTGCAAACACAAATGTTTTGCTCCGTGCTTGGCTATGACTGTTACCTGGTAGTCGTAGTCGTAGTCGCAGTCAGATGCAATCACTTCAGACGCCGCACGCACGTAGGGTTCGTGTAAAGAAACTTCACTCAGCTGCAACTCGTCACAGTTGGCACAATGTTGTAGACCACACTGTAGTAACACCAGTTCCACTCAAAAATATTTTATTGCAGCGATGCCGATCTCAGCACAATGCATCCACAAATGCATCCACTCACTGATACACTGTCTCCGCTACAATACATCAACACTTTTGACACACTGCGTCTATCATACCGTGCAATGTCAGCAGTTACGGCACGGACGATATCAGCGCCGGATCAATCAGTCCTGAACGACAATATAAAAACTGTATACTGTTCAGGAGCGAATGGCGCGTGTTTCCCGCAGGGTCCGAAAAAATCGAGTGGGGGGGGGGGGTGGGGGGGGGGGGGGCGGTGGTAGAGAGAGAGAGAGAGAGAGAGAGAGAGAGAGAGAGAGAGAGAGAGAGAGAGAGAGAGAAAAGGCGCGTACTCTTCTTCCAGGGTCCAAAGAAATCGAAAAGCCGGGGGGGGGGGGGGGGGAAGGGGTGAACAGAGAAGAGGCGCATGCTTCAAGGGTCCGATAAAACCAAAAAGCGGGGTGGGGGTGGGGGGGTGGCGAGGGGGGGTGGGGTGGGGGGGCAGGGGGGAGGGGGGTGCTTTCAGGGTCCGATGATACCTAAAAGCGGGGGAGGGCGGGGGTGGGTGGGTGCTGCAATAAGATTAAACCACCCCCCTCCTCCTCGGATCATGTTGTGGCCTGGTAGTAAATGAATTTTTTTTTTTTAAAGCCTGTAGTAACAAAGCACCCCACCCACCCCTGGATCCGGCCCTGGAGATATGACGATGATCCATACATATTGCACATACATTTAACTCATTGTACCCCAACACCGAAATCCCCAAATGTTGCCGTTGTCCTCTGAAGCCGACTGCACTGCGGTGCAGGATGCAGATCGACCATGATAGTTCAAGGGTGATGCCAGAATAGCTTGGCACCCATAGGCGCCAAGCTATTCTGAATTCACCCTTGAACTATCATGATCGATCCTTATCTTCCTGTGGCGTGTCTGGGGTAGAATGAGTTAAGCATGTCACTCCGCCTTGAACACCTACGCCGCCGTTCCTATACACCAAATGTGTTTTCCTCACGCAGGGGAGGTTTAGGGGGTTGTTTAATTTAAGGCTACGGTGCTTGCCCCGTACAAACCTGTGACGTGGGGGGGGGGGGGGGGGGTGGAAGTGGATGGGGTGGGGGGTCACCCAGTCCATAACACTGACGTCAGGATTTGTTGACGAGCGAGCGATACGAATAATATAGCCGGCCTGTCGTAGTAGGCAGGAAACTCTGACCTGTATAAGCAAAAGACAGAAGTTCATTTCTTTGTCAAAAGCAAGACAGGCGCCAAGCTAATCTGGCACTACCCTTGAATTGTCATGGTCGACCCATCTCCTGCTGTAGTGCGTCAGGGCTCATTGGGTTAACTTAAAACGAAAAGCTCGGTTTTCACAAAATGGGTTTGTAGCCGCCTTTTGCCTTATATTTCTTGGGACAGTCCCAGATGCATGGCCGGGTGGATGTTAGCTGATAGCTGTTTCCAAACAAACAAACAAACAAAACATGGGTTGGAATTCATTAGGCGGAAAAAGGTTATCTGTTTGCGACTAAGACATTTTGAACGTCATAGCAGGCCTACATATTTGAACGTCACAGCAGGCCTACATATTTGAACGTCATAGCAGACCTACATATTTGAACGTCATAGCAGACCTACATATTTGAACGTCACAGCAGGCCTACATATTTGAACGTCATAGCAGACCTACATATTTGAAGGTCATAGCAGGCCTACATATTTGAACGTCATAGCAGACCTACATATTTGAACGTCATAGCAGACCTACATATTTGAACGTCACAGCAGGCCTACATATTTGAACGTCATAGCAGGCCTACATATTTGAAGGTCATAGCAGGCCTACATATTTGAACGTCATAGCAGACCTACATATTTGAACGTCATAGCAGGCCTACATATTTCGTCAGTGTGTGTGCTGATCTGTGATGTTTGGACCTTACGGTCTTGAAGTGCGTTCAAAATCACAGACTAATTATACATTCATGTTAGACAGGTTTTTTGAAATCTTACGGTCTGTAACGTCAAAACCACAGACCTCCACCACACACTGATCTGTGACCATGGTGACGTCATTTATACAAATTACAAATGATTAGCTGCCTCAGTGACGGCAGGTACGATAAATGACATAGTCACTGACTGTGTTAATATCTCCAACGTTGTAAAATAACGATTCATTGATTCATTGACGAACAGGCAGTGACCATCAACCCCTTCGCCGCCAGTGGACACAGATTGTGTGGGTTTTTTTTAAAAGTTAATTCTTGTAAAATCAACCTCAAAGGAACATGCACTGACATACACAGTAGTTTGAGCAAGAGACATAGATCCTCATGAGCCCCCGCAACTGCGGGGGCTCATGAGGATCTATTTCTCCTGCAGATGGCTTGTGTTCAGCTTCTCTCGGCAGTGACGGGGTTAATGCCTGCGGAGACGGCCTCAACAGCTACTGACGCGCGGTCTCCGGGGCGGAAAAACACGTGAAGGGTTGACCGACTCTCAGTGACACGGTTACGGTCTAACAGACGTACTGAACGGTAGTGCCGACAAATGGGATATCCAGCTAAGCTGTGGTCTTGGGTTGATAAACATGGTCTGGCCTCGCTGGACAATGCGTGATAAGTGACAGTTACAGGTCTGGCCTCGCGTGATAAGTGACAGTTACAGGTCTGGCCTCGCGTGATAAGTGACAGTTACAGGTCTGGCCTCGCGTGATAAGCGACAGTTTACAGGTCTGGCCTCGCGTGATAAGCGACAGTTTACAGGTCTGGCCTCGCGTGATAAGCGACAGTTACAAGTCTGGCCTCGGGTGATTAGCGACAGTTACAGGTCTGGCCTCGCGTGATAAGTGACAGTTACAGGTCTGGCCTCGCGTGATAAGCGATAGTTACAGGTCTGGCCTCGCGTGATAAGCGACAGTTACAGGTCTGGCCTCGCGTGATAAGTGACAGTTACAGGTCTGGCCTCGCGTGATAAGCGACAGTTACAGGTCTGGCCTCGCGTGATAAGTGACAGTTACAGAGTGGGCAGGCTAAGTTCACCATAACTTACGGAGTACATAATACACTCAACTCGACAAAACAACATTTATACGCACAGGCTCATACACGCGGCACAGACGCACGCCACACACACACGCACGTACGCATGCACACACTGTGACACGGCACACAGACGCACTCATGCACAAACAGGTTTGGACGGGACACACGGCACACACACACAAGGCTGACACACGCATGCACTCAAACACGAACGGCACTGACCAAAGACATACTGAGGCATGCATCAAGGAAGGCATGCACGCACAAACACACACAGGCATCCCCCCTCCTCCCCTCCCCCCCCCCCCCCACACACACTTGTTGTCTCCTTCGATCTGCTACGCCGCGTACTATACGATAACGCTTAGCAAATCGAGGAGACAACCAGTGTGGCACACGTGACGGAAGACCCTTCCGCGGTATCCGATCGCTTTCATGCAGTGTGTACCACAGCAAACAGTAACGCCGGATGGGACAAGGGCGACTAATGATGAATAGGACAAAGAGGAATGGGCTCTGACTTGACCGCAACACCATCTTAACGTGTAACAACATTCTCAGACTATTGTAACTGCTACAGCTGATTACGGTCAGCAAGAGATATAGATTGACGCATGCCCCTGCAGTCAGTCAGTCAGTTGCAGGGGCATATGTGCATATATGTCTCTTGCAGACGTAAGGAGTGAAACTGAGGAAGGACTGTTAGTGTAATACCTGAGCATCTTTCATTGCCGGTATTCCTGCACTGATTTCACGATGTCAGTGTACGGATTCTATAAGGATCCTTCTCGACTAATCTACTAGCCAAGCACATGAAATCGAATCTATAAATCGAACACATTGCGATGCAATAATATGTAATCTGTTCACAGAGGGCCCACCCCCCACCATGACAGCTTTGAGCCAATAGTTGCATCTGTTAAAGAAGGGAAAAACAAGCGAACAGTACTTGTACAACCCCGCACCTCCCCCCCCCCCCCCAATCCCGGACACTCTGGCGCTGAGATGGGAGAATACACAAACAGTGACCCTTCTCCACGGTGGGGAAAAGCGGCGCAGTGCATAGAGGGACACATAGAAAACGACCCAATACAAATATGCTTACAAAAAGATGAAAATGCAAATGGTAGGTATAACGGGACAATTGAAAACTTTGACGGGAGCGGTTACCTATACCCAGGAAGCAAAAGACCGCGGGGCGACGTCAGCCGTAGTGGGCCCAGCGGGCCGGCCCAGGCTGCGGGACGGCGTGGGCCCCGGCCCAAGGACCTTTGTTTGGCCGAAAACCACAAGTACGTTAACAACACGCTCTACTATGAGACGTGTATCACACTGAGTACGTTAACAACACGCTCTACTATGAGACGTGTATCACACTGAGTACGTTAACAACACGCTCTACTATGAGACGTGTATCACACTGAGTACGTTAACAACACGCTCTACTAATGAGACGTGTATCAAACATCAACAAAAACATCCCTGTTGTGATGATGTAAGCTGGTAGCGCTGAATGCAGCAATACAGTCTGATGGACAAAGAACGTACTTGTCACAGGCTCCGGCACTGAGCCATTTCATCACGGGCTTACTCATTCGAGTCCTGTCGCATCCAGATACGCGGCATAGTAAAGCCGCGGCGTATCCGGATGCGGCACGTCTCGAATGAGTTAAACCCACAGGCTCGTGAGAATCTGTCCCAGTCTTGCTGACAGATGGACTGGAAAGAGGTAGTACACACATATTTCCTAACACCATCGGCTTTTATTCTACTGATTACAGATTTCCAGAACAATCTAGCAAATTCACACAACTCAACCAATCAGAAAAGAAAACGTACCAAAAGTTGACTCATTAATATTCATTAAGAAGAACAGTCTAGAAAATTAGCTTTCGACTGACTAAACATCCAGGCGGGTATTCGATACAATGTTACGAAATGTTCCCAACAATTTCACTTGCTGATTTGAGGTCACTAGAATAATCGCGCCGTTTCGAGAACGTTCTAGGTCAAACGAGGTCGGACTATAGCAACAATGTAACGAAATGACGCGTCATTTTAGCTATACAAGAGAAATCGATCGCAAAAGAAAATGAATTCTACTAAAAAGGTACGTAATTCTTATTCAAAATGAACTCAAATGAAAATCGGATCTTTCCTATGACTCAACACACACATGCTCCCAAAAGCCGAATAACTAGAACTGAACACAACCACAAACGTAACAATGACAGGCCGTGCATATTATAGAATACGTGCTATGGATAAAACTATAGGAACGGGATTCTAAGTATTAGTTTTATTATAGCAGCAAGTAGTTTTGTTTTCATTGACGTCACACGACTAGTCCCTTTTGCGCAAACCGCATGATCGAGCTAAAAAAAAAATTTATTATATAGCAGCAAGTGGTGGCGGCCGGCCTGAGTATCCCCTGGCCCCTCAATATTTTTGTTAGCACTACACTGAACATCTTTCTCAGTGGAGGAAAACAGGTCATTTGAAATATATACATTAAATTATTAAGTTATATATTTTTGTTATTTTGAGAACATGTTTTTTAAATAACAAAATATAATAGTTTTTAATAATAATAATAATAATAATAATAATAATAATAATAATAATAACAATAAATGAGATTTGTTAAGCGCTTATTCTAAAAGTAGCTCTAAGCGGTGATACCGCAATGAAAAGGCTAACAGCCAACACACACACACACACACACACACACACACTCACTGACCACACACGACACACAACTACATACGCACGCACACCACACACACACACACACACACACACACACACACACACACACACACACACGGCGTGACCGTGGTGATGAATGTGCATGGCTGGGGAAATGAACTAGTGAAAAGCAGCGTTGTAGAGGTGGGTTTTTACGAGGTTAATTGCTTTGCCGCTTGTGTGTGTGTGTGTGTGTGTGTGTGTGTGTGTGTGTGTGTGTGTGTGTTAGTGTGTGTGTGTGTATGTCAGTGTGTGTGTGTGTGTGTGTGTGTGCGCGCGCGTGCGCACGTTCACCGCGGCGGATGCTCTTGTTCTCGACTGACTAGTCCGCAGCCGGCGCCGGCCTGGAACTGAATGGACGTCATTTTGTAGCTAGACGGCCGTACTGAACAGCGTGAGTCGTAAAGTGCGGCAAAGCCAAACACTCTTAGGAAGGTCAAGAGAGTATCACACAATTTATTGTATTGTAATTGCTCTTATAAGCGTGTTTCTTTCTTTGTCGGTTGAGATGCTTAGTTGACTGCACCTAGCTATCACTGCCAGCCGCATGGCAGTGCGCGGCAGTTCACCTGGCGACGGACTGAAGGAAGTTAATTAGATTTCAAAGGGGAAAAAAAAACCCACTGCAACAATGAAACAATCCGCACCATGCCTCACTAGTCATACGTGTACCTAATAATTCCGTGTTTGAGACGAAAACGCCGTTTCGGTTTTGGCCAAAATGAGAATACGACTGAGCAGACTACATCATCGACTGACTTGCGCAATCCAAATTGCCGGTTCTCCGCTCAGCGCTCAGTAAATGTGACAGAAGCCTAGTCGACATCGTCACCACTACCATGGCGTGGACGTTAAATCTTGTTTTAAATGTGACAAACTATCAGGTTAATATTCATTTAACATCAGCACGCTTTTGTTTTACGTTGCGTAATAAATAGCTATGGGCACGCAGGTTGTTTACGGATTATGTGTACGTCTGTCGTCACGCAAATGAGGGAGGCCTACTTGTGATCTTCACTAATGAAATGTTTAGAGTATAAACCATGAAATAATCTCGTTATATTTTTAACAAGTAACATACATAATATTGTATAATGTTTTGAATCACAAGATACAGTATGTGAGAGAGATCAGTTCATGGCATTTGGTCACAAGAAAATAACAATTACTCCCACACTTTGGAATTTTGCTTCCGCCCTCATTTGCATATCAAGATGGAGGTGCACTGGAATGACCACTTGCCAGCTCAGAGTGTTGTGGTTGCTTACTGGTGCTAAGGTTGGTTGAACCGCTTTATAGTCACTTTATTTGAACTATTTAGCGTGTGTATATGGCTGTTTCACTGTTGTGGATACCTACCCATGGGAAATGTCTTTGCGCTTCTCTGAAAAAGGCAAATGTCGACTATAAACATACACCGGATATGGAGTGATAGCAAACGGATTCAATTCATGAGCCAGCATCAGGGTGATGTGGACGGAAGCAAGGCTGAGTATGCGGTGGGGCTAAGTAGCTTCCAAAAATTGTTGACCTGTTTAGTTGGTTGTTGAACGTTTTAGTATGAACGACAGCCTGCCTTACAATGTCATGGAAAGATCTTCGCATAGATTTCTGTGAGATTCTCTGTTCCTCTATTCTCTGTCCCTAATCATACAACTTGATAAGAATAATGCACAAGTTTACGTTTGTCATGTTTTATTTACTTCGATGTCACACAATAAATTTAATAAATGTAAGCATATATTTCAAAGCCTGGTTGTTACTCCAGTTTTGCTGTAATAAAGAATTATTTTCGTACAACTGTACTATTAATGATTGCTATTATTATTTGGTGGATACTGCTCGTAGTTGTACTTGTAGTCCTGATAAAAAATCACTGTTAACATTACATTAAATAAGTCCCACACTCATAAGAACAATGTGCTAAATAGTTTCTTTAGTACTACAGCAAAGACATGACTGAAGAGCCATTTGGTTGTTTAAAAATGTAAGGGGAAGGGTGGATGACCCTGCTGTTAAGGTGTGGTTTTGCATGACAATGATTAATGGTGCAGCCAATCTAAGCTTGTATCAGGGTCCTTGTCCACATTGACTGTAGTCCTCATCTGTGTAGTTTTATATTGAATGCTGACCAGTGGCTGGTGGCTGAAAGTTTTCATAAGTGCAGCTGGGCATGTCCAAGTTAGGAATAATTTGTCGTGCATTCAACATGTTTTGATGGCTTAAAATATAGTAATATACTTATATAGTAATCTGCAATAAATATTTCATGGTGGCTTAAAACATATAGAGAGATTTCATGTTCTCACTTAACCAACGCCTTTTGTAGCTTTTCACTGACAGGGTGACGTCCATTCGAGACAGCCTTGATGATGTTCGGTGCGCCCATATTGACACCACCCTCCCCATATTGATCACCCCTTCGTCGAGTTCACTCCCGTCTCTGAACAGGCTGTTTTTGACATTCTTAAGAAATGCCCGCCTAAAATGTGTGAGCTTGACCCCATGCCAACTTCACTGGTTTTTGAAAACATTGGAATTCTTCTGCCCACTATCACCAAAATCATAAATCAGTCCCTTGTGTCAGGCGTCTTTCCATCAGAATTCAAATCAGCCATTGTCAAACCTCTCCTGAAAAAGTCGAATCTTGACCCCAACCAGCTAAAGAACTATCGCCCTGTTTCAAACCTACCCTTTCTGTCCAAAGTTCTTGAGAGAGTCGTTATGACACAGCTCACTAAATACCTACAGTCAAACAATCTCGTCCATCCGCTTCAGTCTGCTTACCGTGCCAGGCACAGTACTGAAATTGCTCTCCTCTGTGTCCTTAATGTCCTCCTAAGTGCCTATGATGAAAACCAGATCTCAGTTCTTGCTCTGTTAGACCAGTATCAGCTGCGTTTGACACCATTGACCACTCCATCTTGCTCCAACGTCTAGCAACTACTTTGGTATTTCTGGTAAAGCTCTCGCCTGGTTTCACTCTTATCTGTCTTCCAGTCAGATCAACGTCTCTGTCAAGAACGCTCTTTCTGAAGCTGCTGCGCTAGAGTTTGGGGTCCCTCAGGGCTCTGTCCTGGGCCCCATTCTATTTACGCTGTACACTCAGCCTCTGTCTCAGGTTATCACATCGCATTCAACCGATCATCACATGTATGCGGACGATACACAGCTTCAGAAATCTGCACCTACAAACAGCTCCAGTCAGGCTATTTCAGATGTTCAGAACTGTATCTCAGATGTTAAGTCCTGTATGTGTGAAAATAAACTTCAGTTAAACGAGGGCAAGACAGAAGCTCTTCTTGTCGGTGCCTCTCGACTGCTGCCCAATTCTCCTGACTCTATGCGCATTTGTGACGCACCTATTCCATTTTCTGATTCAGTTCGCAATCTTGGTATTTTTTTGATAAAGATCTTCAAATGAAGGACTATTTAAATTATGTCTGCAAACTTGCTTTTCTGGAATTAAGACGCATCAGTTGTATCCGTCATTACTTCACTACTGAAGCTACCACCAAACTGGTCGTCTCTTTAGTCTTGTCCCGCATTGATTACTGCAATGTCCTCTTATCTGGCCTCCCTCAGTTTCTCATTCAGAAATTGCAGGGAGTTCAGAATTGTGCTGCACGTCTCATCGTCCGCGCCTCACAGCATCAGCCCATCACTCCTATTCTGAGATAACTTCATTGGCTGCCAGTCAAACAACGAGTCTCGTACAAAATCGCCTGTCTGTGCTACAAAGCTATTAACTACTCTACCCCCCTATCTTGCGGATCTTCTTCAACTATACACTCCCTCCCGCTCCCTCCGTTTAAGTAGTGACACGCGCCTTCTCAGAGTCCCACTCTTCAAATACAAAACCAGAGGTGACCGTTGTATTGCGCACGTTGGACCTGTTGTCTGGAACTCGCTACCTATAGACATTAGACATTCTCCCTCATTCACTGCCTTTAAATCTGCCCTAAAGACCCACCTGTTCGATACCCCAATGTAGCTCAGTTCTTTGTCATTGTGTACCTGTGTGGTTGTGCGTGTGTATTGCAGAATCCATTGTTTCTCTGGTTTTATGATCCCCTCCACTCCCACTCTTTATTTGTAAAGCACTGAGAGCTTATTTAAGGATAAGCACTATATAAGTAGCCATTATTATTATTATTATTATTATTCTCTGTAATACACACAAATTGAAATTGTTACTTTTTTCTCTTGGTGTGCATGGAGTGGGGTTCTCATTCCCCTACGACCCTCCCACCCATCACACTCGCAGCTGACATCACCCTGACAAAACATACAGTGTGTAATTAATGGTTAATGTTGGTCCATTTACAGGTCCACCCATTTTTTAACCTAAGGTCAAGTTAAGAACATTTATGCGTAAATATACCTTTGCTACCACACTTGATGACTAAGCAGAAAGCTGCTATTGTGCCTTGCCTGTTGCTCATTCCTTTTTCCTGTTTTGAATGTCTTGTTACTGACAGTAGGCTGTGGTTGCTTGTGTCATTATCCAGTTTTACAAATCTGCTATTTATGTAGTTGCTAAACACCAACAGCATACCAATAATGCTTGATCAGAGCACCTGTACTTAACACATTAAGCCCTGGTGCCAGTTGAACGAGTGGGCTTTGTGCTGCTCCTGCCACAAAGCAAAGTGCTCCACTATAGTGGATGGCGTGACTATATAGTGGGACACCTTGTTTTGTGGCAGGCACAGGACTAACTCATGCAACTGGCCCCTGACATTGAATCATGTAATCTTCTAAGATCATGTCAGTTGCTTTTGACTGGCTGATTGATTACAATATTTCTGATACAACATAAATATAGTGTGACCTGTCCTCTTCAAGTTTACATTACCAGTCTCAACTATGATTGTTCAGTCTTGTTGTCAGAATAGTTTGGCACATACTGGGGTTCAACTAATATGATGCCACCATGGAACTATCATTGTGTTGTCTGTTATAGTGTGAGTACTCCATGGGTTTATGTTGTTTTCATTGAACAGTGTAGAGCAAGGGCTGTAAATGAAATGTGATGAGCGTTTTGAGGAAGTTCAGATGATGTGACTTTTATTGAGAAAGAACACAACCATAATCATCATATTCAATATAAACATAGAAATCGTCAGTATTTCTGTTTTGATAGTTAATAATCAGCTTGACAGTTCATTTTTTATGTCCCACTAGCTCAGTTTGAACGTTGTTGTTTGTGTTTCTAATCAGCATACTCCTGACCTAGGGTCACCCAGTATGTGAGAGAATTATGTGTGTGCCTGCTTTCAATTATCATGTAGTTGGCCATTTGAAGTTTCCAGAGAACTGAAGCCAGAAGCTGTGCTTGGAAGTAACCGTGTCCGAATATAATTTGTGGCATATATTGACAATGATCAGTGTTAACCTTTTGACGACGGAACACACATATGTGTGCCCCAAGCAAAGCTCCGTTGCCGACGGGACACACACATATGTGCGCTGGCCTAGTTTCCCTATTGCCAATACCGGCAGTATGGTCTAAGGGAAGCAATCTACTATAATATGTCAAGCACTCATTTCTTTACTTGTAGAGTGACTTTTCTTGTTTGTATGGGCTGAAACCAACGAATTAGAAGCTCTAATACAAAACGTCCCCATGTGCAAAAAAAAATGGCGGATTTTGGTGTAAAAACTTTTATGTGTGAAGAAACTTTTCTGTTGTGCCTTTCTTTCTGGATTATTTACTGGTGACACACTAGAATATGTCTCTGGAATGCTAGGTGAGTGTAATTTTCACACTCTGGCTAACTAATACACTAACAGCATGTTCAGTTTCAGTGGAACCCAGTGTGAAACTGTTTTTGATTTTTGGCTTCTTACCCCATCTTCTTTATACACCTGTAAAATCTTAACATTACAAAATATTTTCTTCAGCATAGTGTCTACGAGTTCACCTTGAATTGCTTTTTCCACTGATACCAAATATGTTGGGGTATGATAAGATTTTTACAACAGACAAGGCCAATGAAATTTGTCAAAATTACTACGGTAGCAGGGAAAAATCAAGTTGGCAGACTATGGTGTCAAAAGGTTAATCTTTTTTCTTATGTCCATGCTTGATGCATTGACATTGAAATTATAGCTCATGCATCCCGTGGATGCAAGTGCTTTTGGTAGAAAATATGACTGTTGTGCCCTATGCTCTGAGATTTCACCAAGATAATGTCTTGCAGCTTAGTATAACTGTGACAGGTGATTTTCGATTTTCTTTGTGGGCAAATCGGACCCTCTGACATTGATGATGTAAGAACACTTTGCTGTAGCCATGGTGTTCTGGGTGAAGTCACTACCGTTAATGATTGCAGCCTTTGCTTGAGATACGCACTTAATGTGATTTTTGTTGTTCAGTTGTGGGCAGTTCATGAAGTCAGCTGGTGTCCTGAGTGTTTGTTTTCACATGCAGACACAAGAGTATTTTGCTGTGTAATTGTTAGCACAGTGATAATTGAGGTCATTTGGGTCATGTCAGTCATTGATTACACTAATTTAGAAAGAAAAAATCCGACCACATCACCCCCCTGCTCAAGCTCCTTCACTGGCTCCCCATCCCCCAACGCATCCAATACAAGATTCTGTCTCTCTGCTACAAATCCCTGAACAACTACACTCCTACCTATCTCTCCAACTTACTTCACCCCTACACTCCTTCCCGCTCGCTCCGCCTCCGACCCTCTCCGCCTCCTCATCCCCGCACCAAACTCAGCACTTTCGGCCCCCGCTCCCTCTCAGTATACGGTCCATCCACCTGGAACACTCTCCCACTCTCTCTCCGTCAGAAACACTTTCTCTCCTCCTTCCAGTCCGCCCTCAAAACTCACCTCTTTCAACAGTTCTAGCACTACATCACCACACTCCCCACCCCAAGCTGACCGTCGTAATGTATTTTTACTATTTGTGGTACGTGAGTCATTGTCTAAAGCGTGCACATGCGTGTGCGAGTTGTGAGTGTGCGCTTAGAGTTATAATTATTATAAGATAAGCACATGATAAATACCATAATTTAATTCTGATGCAAAGTAAAAAATGTGTGACTTTTGCAGTGTTTTGTAATTTTGTGATTCACAACACATAAGTACTGGAGTCTTGAGGAGTGTAAACTAGTCCACATACTCCTGTTGTCTGTTTTATACATTATGTATACGTCCACATTATCTGGTTGTCTGTTTTATGCCGTATATGTCCACATTCTCCTGTTGTCTGATTTTTACATTATGTATACACTTGAGTCAGTTGCCAAGGTGCTTTTTGGCGTGAATACTTAGGTCGAATCAGTATACTTGGTAGAATGGTAGGGGAGGGGGGGAGTGATGTACAATTTAAAAAAAAATCTTAGCAGTAAGATTGCTTTCCATATTTGGCAGTTGTCCTCTGAAGATTCCTGGAGACATGTCAACCATGAAGGTTCATCGATGGTGCCGGAATGGGGAGGCATCTAGTTATTGTCAGCACCCTTGAACTATCCTTGTAGACCTGTCCAAATGCTGTTGAGTGTAGGGCTTTTGTTTTGTGGCAATGATTCCTGCAGGAGTCATCGCAACAAAAACTGCTACGGACAGCCAAAGGAATAACAGGTTAAATAGGTCAGCAGGTGTTTCTTATTATATTGTTATGCAACACTAAGTTTTTAATGATTTGCTTTGCAATTTTGTAAGACTAACCCTTTTAGCCCCAAGGTCCCATTTTTCAAATTTTGGAGGTGTTGCCTAACGACTATGTACCAGTTGTATGAGATGGATTGATCATGATAATTCAAGGGTGGTGACAGATGAGCTTGGCGCCTTTAGGCACCAAGCTCATCTGGCACTACCCTTGAATTATCATGATCAATCATCTCCTGCTGCAGGGTCCCAGACTAAATTAATAGATTAATAAGAATACTTTATTGTCCACAAGTGGAAAATTGCTTCATGGGTTCAAATGTAAATAAACAAGTAAAATGTCATTTGGTCACGCATTCACATACAATCCTGCAAATACTTGCACTCTATCTAAAAGAGGATTAAACTACAAAATTGATGTAGTCCATAAAATACACGTTAATAGACATTGGTAAATTTCCATTAAATCACATCATGATGGTGTAAAAAACTGTAAGACTTGTCAAGAGGTCACACACTATGCTACTGGTATGTATTTGTTGTCTCACATGTGATAGCAAAAGTGAGTGTGTTTACGTTTTCTGTCGTTTTGTCTGTGTGTGGTAATCTTTAACATTGGCACTTTCTTAGCCACTATTCAACTACATGCAACAGACGGATTCAAACTTGGCTGAAGGATGCAGCGTGGTGGGACCTATCTAGGCATAATTCCTGAAAGGTCAGGGTCACAGAGGGTCAATAAATAGGTAGAAAGAAAAATAACACCTTTTTTCACAATTTAAAATTTTTTTTTTTTCAGGTATATATTATACGTTATTGGTCGCAGGGGTTTGCTACATGGACCCTTGTACACCTGAGGGAGGTCAAAGGAATCATTGTACCCCGAAGACCTTCGGGGTACAATGGTTCCTTTGACCTCCCTCAGGTGTACAAGGGTCCATGCAGTAAGACCTTGCTACCAATAACGTATTTGTTTTCATTCCTCCACTATTTTCATAAAAGAAATCGAGAAGAATACCTGGATCGCGCCAGACATGACTGACGTAAAAGGAATATATATTTATGCATAATAGACGTATAACATCTTTCATGACGTCGCTGTCACTAAATAACTTTTTACTTCATAACGTTTTGGTGATCATTTATACAACAAAACTCGCATCCAAGATGCGTCACAAAGAGGGCTACAAGAAGTCCACCATTTGTTGCTACAAGGGTTTTTGTAGCTCGACCACATGGTACGGTTTGCGCCAAAAGGATTGACCGTGTGACGTAGGGATGAAAACAAAGAATATTATACATGGGTAATATTAAACACTATATTTGGTGTGTAGTCAGAATACACACATGTACTGGCAGATAATCATTATACTACGCTCAATAAGTGCGACAGATGCTGGTTTGAAGCTTACGATCCAGATGAAAGTTATGACATGGAGTCGGTCAAAGGAGAAGGCTGCCCACTATGTTAATACATACTTGTATGTGTGGATTGTAGTACAAATACGTAGTAATGTCAGGCAACATATATGATTTACATGTAGGTCTTTTAACTTCATCGAGGATTCATGTTGTTCCTTTGACATTTAACCCCTTGGCTGTCACTAGTGTCAGCGTTTTTTGTTGCATTGAATACTACATGAATCAACATGACAAAAACCCACTACCGACAGCCAAAGGGTTAACCATTATTGTACATTGTGGGTTTGTGTACACCCAGTGTGGCTTTTTCTTTTCATATCTTGGTCATGTTCAGATATGAATACGAAAACAACTTCCCGGCTTTGTCAACAGTACTGTCATTAAGATTCTGATCTTTAAAATATTTCATTTTCTGTCATTAAAAAAATGTGACCTACATAACTGACTATTGTTGAGGTACATGCTGCAGACCTGCCTACCGTATGATTTTTTGGCGTATTTTTACATTTTTTTCCCTCCAAAATACAAAAATATGATTAATGCCTAAAATTTACAATTTTGAAAAAGAAAAAAAAAAAAAATTATTTATTTATTTATTTATTTTGTGTGTGTATGTGGATTATTTAGTCATTTAGTTAAGCTTGTGTGTGAAGAGTTATCAATCCTATTTGCGCCATCTTTCTTTTTCCTTTCCTCGTGCATGTTGTGTCGGTCAATAAAGTCTCAAAATACAAAATGTCAAAGCGAAGTAGGGAGGAGAGTGGATTTTTCTAGCTCAAAGAAAGCAAAGCACCAGAATTTTTTGCCACAGTATGCTGAAAAGTGGAAATTTTTGCGACTCTCAAAGAAAGGACCAACCTATACATTCTGCATGGTATGCAATAGTGACTTCTCATGTGCCCATGGTGGCCGAAATGACATTGAAAAGTATTTATCAACTAATATCCATAAGAGACTGGCAGATGCCCAAAAAGGTGTGCCTTCATTACAGGCTGTGTTTTCTAAACAGTCTCATGGAGCAGGTGAAATTTTGCGTCGACAAGCAAGTAGTGCTGAAATCTGCATGGTTCGTTTTATAGTTGATTCAAATCTTCCTTTGTCCTCTGCGGATTCCATGACCGGGATGTTTCAGCAAATGTTATCTGTTGTTGTACAGAATGGTCTAGTTTATCAGTATACATGTAAATTGATTTTCTATTGTTTGCCCGTTTTGATAATAGTCTGCTACAATTTTATGAAAATACTATTTTTTCCCCAAGAATACTATTTTTGGCGATTATGAATACTAAAAAGAAAAATTGGTAGTAGGCAAGTCTGATGCTAACACCCAAGACGTTCAACACATCATGTCCCTACATAATGTGTTCAACCCCACGCACATAATTATTTCCCAGATTTTGGAGGCGTCATCTAATGAGTATGCACCTGCTGAAGGAGACGGGTCGACCATGATAATTCAAGGGTAGTGCCAGATTAGCTTGGCGCCGACAGCTGTAGTGCGTCAGGGCTGAATTTGTTAGAGGTATGGGTGATCATGCCCACTACACACCAGTACAGAGTGTCGCCTGATAAGGAGTATGTCTACAACCTTATACACAGTATTTAAAACCCAAGTGATCAGTCACGCTCGCTGTATTTTGGGGGGGACACCTGTATTCGGTTTGCAATACACACGAGCCACGTTTTTCTTTTGGGATTCCTTTGGGAAGGAAGTCTTTGACAACAAGTTTTTCCTGACACTTACATCTGACTAAATCCATGAGAATGTACCTGTTTGTACCCGTCTCAGGTAAGGGGAGAAAAATCTGATGTTTTCAACATTTTTTTGTTGCTCATTTAGGTTCTATCTTTAACCCATTACATCCTGAGGCTGATTAAAAAAGAAGAAGAGTTTATTGTCCTATGATGGCAACGTTACAGAAAAGGAGATAGATCACCCACTTTAGTTCAAAGGTGGTGCCAGAATGGCTTGGCGCCTCTGGCACCAACCTTGAACTATCACAGTCGAATGTATTTCAGGCAATAGGTGTATCAGGATGAAAAGGGTTAAGTGTGTAAAACAAAGTTTACCTTGCACGGTCTCATGTCCACGTTTCCATTGCGGTGACTGATCTGGTTAAAGGGCGGAACCAGAAAAGTTGGATGTGCCAGGCTATTTTGGCTCAACCCTTGAACTGATTTGATTGATACATAACTTCTTGTATTTTTTGCGTGTACCTTTTGTCCGTACCAAGTCTTTTGGCCAGCAGTCTTTTTCATATCTTGGACCGCTGTACTGGAATGAACTTCCCTCCCATGTCCTCCACAGTGCTTCAAAAGACGTTTTTAAATCTGCGCTAAAAACACACCTTTTCCAATTCCATTACCCCACTGATTAATCATTGACTGCTGAGGATTCTGTTGTAGTTTTGCTGTGGTGCCTGGAATGTGTGTTTGTGTGTGCGTGTAATATTGTGTACAGTTTTTGTAATTGTATTTTTGAAATTTGTAGGGCGCCTAGAGCTCTACCTGAGGTTAGGCACCATAGAAATTATTATTATTATTATATTATTATGTCAGTGCTCAGAACAGTTTGAGATGCATGCAGTTGCTGGTAGTAACTGCTGTTGTCACTGACTGCCATGATACAATATGCCATTGAAGAGAAACTTTCATAACAATAACGTATGCCATTGAAGAGAAACTTTCATGACTATCAGGTCCGATGCCATCCCTTCCTGTGTACTGTAATTGTCAAGTAGCCGGGAATATCGCAATTCATTTCCTGTATGCAGAGACGTAGCACACGTGGTATGTACTGGTAGTTTGACTGGACGTACATTGTACATCTGAAACCTATGTAAATTCAACGGGAAAAAGCTCCAGTGGTGGCATGAACAACTGACAACAAAGTGATTTCAGCAAGAGGCATATACCCTCATGAGCCCCCACTTGCCGGGTGCATGAGGATATATATGCCTCTTGCATTTTTTATCAGCATTGAAGGGGTTAAGGTGCAAAGATCATGAATGTAAGCAGATGCCTGTGTATATTGAGGTAGGTAACAAGTTTGTGTTTTGGTGTGCAAACTTACGCCTGCACGTGTTTCTTGTTTGAGCTGGACAGAGGGTTACGTGTGATAGAGTGGGGTTTCTTTATTTCAGCGATGATGTACACTCTTCAATCTTAAATTAAACTATAATTAATGCAGTCTTAAGTTATACTTAACATTACATCTGAATCTTTAACCCTTTCAGCCCCAAGGTCTCATTTCTCAAATTTTGGAGGTGTTGCCTAATGACTATGTGCCAGTTGCAGGAGATGGGTTGAACATGATAGTTCAAGGGTAGTGCCAGATTAGCTTGGCGCCTTCAGGCACCAAGCTAATCTGGCACTACCCTTGAAGTATCATGGTCAGTCCATCTCCTCCTGTAGAGACTCGGGGCTAAATGGGTTAAGCTTCACTGTCAATGTCACTTTTGACACTTTAAAGACTTTACACATTGCATAAAGTTTAGGAGAGAAAGAGACCTGCAATTACCTACCTGGCTGTCCCAAGCTAGACCAGCCTGGCTAAACAAGCAGTCCCAGGGACTTGTAGGGTCGGGTCCCAATAGTACGTACACCTTTGGCAGCTGTCGCAGAGTGGGCAGCACTGTGCTCTGGTGCGGAGGGATAGGGTTCAAGTGACACGTGGGGACTGCGCGTGATTGTGCTGAGGCTTCAAGTCCCAACCAGCGCAGCGCCAGCCTTTGTCACATCAGAGTCCTTTCTGGCGCCCTGCGCTCAAGTGTCTCAGCAAGACTGTCGCTTCCTTTATTTCTTCTGAACATTGCCATTTAATTTCTGAACCTCCTTCAAAAACATTTAGGGCTTAATGTCTTTTGTCCACCAGAAAGGTGATTTCAGGCAGGGCACCATATAGCGATCAGGGTGTGGGGGGGGGGGGGGGGGGTTCTTTCTCCGGGTATTCTGGCTCTTTCCTCCCCTCACGAATTTGGTATTAATTTCAGTTCACTTAATCAAAATTTCAAAAATATAAAAAAATTAAATTTACGTTTCCAAAAAATTCAGTAGCTTGACTGATTGAGCTTGCCCTTAGCACCACGTGAATGTTCTGTGTTTATGTACAGTGTATGAGGGAATGCGCATGTCCTGCACATTGAGTTATATTATAAATATATATGAGAAATGCGCCATATAAATACTATGTATTATTATTTTTTATTTTATGGGGTCTGAACAAAGTTTGATGGCCTTTCAAAGGATAGTTGAACGTTCTACCACCTAGCCACCCAGTCCCCTGAACCTCCTTTAAGGAGGTTAATTCCCCCACCCGGGTCTGCCCTGGGGGACTTGGGTGGGGTTAACTACTTTTTAGTTCCCAGGGTCACCCTGGTCAGCCCCACAGGGTGGGTTTTCCCCTCTATTCTGTTGCATGTGTTTCTGTCTACCCTTGGTCCATTCACCTGTATTTTCCTTTTTTAAACTCTCCCTACTGTCTGCGCTGCATGTAGCTCTTGATATTGGATGTGTGTTGCTAAATGGTCTTAGCTTTATTTTGCGTATTAGACCGGCTGGCGACATACATTCAATATTCTGTTTATTTTTTTTTTTCCCAAGCAGTGCAGACACGCCCGGAGAAAGTCTTGTAGCTGTCGGGACGTTAAGCAATGTACAGTTAATTAATTAAAGAGGTCAACTGAATTGAATGGCAATGTTAAGTATCCTCAACCAATAGTGCTGTTTGTAGCCAGAGGCCGCACGCACAAAGGGGTGAAGGTGCCTTGTGCAACTGATGATCAATTCCTGTTGTAATTGTATGATTAGTATGTTTGATACAATACTTGGCTGCCATATTATCCTTGTTTCAATTGCCCGCTTGTTTGTGTAATCTGGCCCTTTTGTTGTTGTGCACGTATAAACTTTAAAGTCTTAGCAGAACCGGTGTGTGCAGCCATAATTTGTTCACTGTCAGTAGATTACAAACTCAGTAGTATGAGTGTGTGTTGGTACACTTGCGCTCAGTCACACACAAATGTAGGTGGTCTTTACAATGAATAGTTTTAAGAATAAGAATAAGAATAAGAGTACTTTATTATCTCGAAAAGAGAAATTCGGTTGTGGTACATTTATAACAAATAGTACAAACAAGACATAAAAACATTATAGCATAATTATGAACATTTTCTCCCTGCACTTGCACAGCTACAAATTCCAAATGGATAAAGTAAACACTACAAAATCTTTACACATAACTCTTACACATCTCACGCAAACATCTTTTATGGACTGAACTGAGCGGCACTTATACATTCACACCCACCTCTACATATGCATACATAATACGCGTGTTTCAACCTAGTCCTAACCCTCACTACTTATTATACAAACGTCTCAGTACATTATTACACATTATTACACACGCTGCATAATTAAAGTCTACCATAATAAAATAATTAGTGGGTAAACACTCAGTAACAACAATCCCAGTATGTTCATGTTCACCACCATTTTCTGGATAATTTGTGTTTTTTAAAAAAGAAAACACTCCATAGGGGGTTTGATATCATGTTTGATTTGTCTCTTGAGGTGTGTTAACATAGGCTTATGGTGAAGAAATGAGGGGAATTAACCCATTTCATTCTGAGCCTGATTTTTCAAAATTTGCTTATTGTCCGATGAGGGCTACATTACAGATTAGGAGATAGATCAACCATTTTATTCAAGGGTGGTGCCAGAATAGCTTGGCGCCTCAGGCGCCAAGCTATTCTGGCACCACCTTTGAACTATCATCTAGATTACTTTCAAGCATTAGTGTATCCAGATGAAAAGGGTTAGGTTTTTGCACTGTGTAGTATGCAGGGCTTGAGGAGATGGTTACCAACTGACCTCTGACCCACTTTGTGCTAGTGATACTACTTCGCCGCAACTCACACCTTGCAGCCTGATGATATAAAATGGTTTGTGAGTGCCATAACACCCATTCAGTTGACAAAGAAACAATATGACAGGAGTTTTAAGTTATTGGTTATAAACCATCAACGTGTTCAGTGCCAGCTGATGCAGACTGTGATTCTGCAGTCCCCCCACCCGGGTCTGCTCTGGGGGACTTGGGTGGGGTTGACTACGTTTTGGTTCCCAGGGTCGCCCTGGTCGCCCCGCGGGGTGGGTTTTCTCCTCTGTTCTGGGGCATGTGTTTCAGTCTACCCGTGGTCTATTCACCTGTATTTTCCTTTTTTTAAACTCTCCTACTGTCTGTGCTGCCTGTAGCTCTTGATATTGGATGTGTTGCTAAATGGTCTTGGCTTTATTTAGGCCCCATGTCGTAGGTTTATTTAAGGTATTGGACCGGCTGGCGACATACATTCAATATTCTGTGTTTTTGTTTTTTTTTGGTTTGTTTTTTGTTTTTTTCACAAGCTGTGCAGGCACGTCCTGAGAAAGCCTTGTTGCTGTCGGGACGTTAAGCAATGTACAATCAATCATGATTCTGCAATCTCCCTTATTTCAAGACTAAAACCCCCTAGATGTCCCAGGAACATGGGATGAAAGTGCTGTCAGCAAGAGGCATAGATCCTCATCAGCCCCTGCAACTGCGGGGGCACATGAGGATCTATACCTCTTGCTGTTGGGTGGTGTTCATATTGTCCCCGCACTTACCAAGTTATAGTTTTTCAGGTCTCCCTAAGTAGTTTTGCAGTACCTGGGAGCCGTGAAGTTAGACCCTGTGCTTCAGGTTAAGGCGGCACTGAATTTAGTGACTTGTGCAGGTCATGGAGAAAAACTCGCAATCTGCAAAATGTGCTTAGGCTGACATCAACCCCAGTTGGCCCAAGTGTAGCTGTGCACAGGCCGACTAAGGCTGATGTCAGTCTGGAGGTCTGTGCTCACTTCATGACCTGGTGACCACTTGAGAGCCGGAGACCTGTCTGCATTATTTATTATTCATTTCACGGTATAATGCTGTCTGTAGTACAGAGGCTGACCTGTCGCATGTTGAAGTAATGGTATGATTGATCCTTTGTAGGTTTATTTATGTTTTTGCTGTTCATTGTTTCAGATGACCTGATGGTATGTTTCTCTCACTAGTGAAGACACTGAGAACTGACAGTACCGTGACAAGGTGTGTAAATAATGTATCAACGTTTTTATTTTACAGATGGTGCACACTTTGGTGTGTTGATTCAGTATTTGATGTGATAAGTTTGCGCTTGTAAAATTTTACATAAAATGTCAGTCTTATTCCTGTCCATACTGCTTTTTCTTGAGGTGATTCCTGAAGGAATCACCTCAACTGAAAGCACTGTGGATGGCCAAAGGGTTTAGCTCCTCTTGTATTCAATAATTATTCTTTTTTGTTTCACACACATGAGCATGTTTGTGCCACAGTTCACGCTCCTGTACAAGTATCCAGACAGATGTCTTGTGTATGTACTACTGATTTACATTCATGTACATCTATGTTGTCTATATGATGGATCCTGTTAACTAAAGTAGCTTGACATAATAGAGTGGGTGCACACAAATTAGATGCACCGGTAGTATCATCTCCATAATAGAGTGGGTGCACACAAATTAGATGCACCGGTAGTATCATCTCCATAATAGAGTGGGTGCACACAAATTAGATGCACCGGTAGTATCATCTCCATAATAGAGTGGGTGCACACAAATTAGATGCACCGGTAGTATCATCTCCATAATAGAGTGGGTGCACACAAATTAGATGCACCGGTAGTATCATCTCCATAATAGAGTGGGTGCACACAAATTAGATGCACCGGTAGTATCATCTCCATAAATTTGAGTTTTCATTGCTGTTTTAATTTTTTTTTTTTTCACAATAAAACAGAATTTCAACATGTGTGCGTCAACCATGAGGGCATTATCATTCTTGTTTCTTCTTTTTTTTCAGGTAGCAAGCTAGACCCTAATCATGAGGCCATGCTGGGCAAAGGAGAAGCCACCTGGTCTGTACATATTTATACATACCTTGTTCAGTTTACATGCACATTCAAAATGATATCTCAGTGATGGTTTGAGCCTTTTGTGTGTCGGTAGCTGTTTTGTCCTGACGATTCCTACAGGAATCATTGTTACAAAAAAACCCACTACTGACACAGTGTGTTAACTTAACACACTGTGTCAGTAGTGGTTTTTTTTGTAACAATGATTCCTGTAGGAATCCTCAGGACAAAACAGCTACCGACACACAAAAGGCTCAAACCATCACTGAGATATCATTTTGAATTAAGACATTATTGAACCCTTAGGTCAAAATTCTGAAATGTGCGAGTTGTCCTCTGAAGACTATATGACAGTGCAGGAGCCAAGATCAGCCATGATTGTTCAAGGGTGGTGCCGGAATTGTTTAGGGGAGGTGCCACAATCAAGGTGCCAAGTGACTTTGGTGCCACGCTAAGACTGCCCTTATTGATTCACGGCTGATGTGGTGTGTCAGGGCTGAGTGGTTTAATTAACCCCTTTGCTACTGGTGGATGCAGTTTGCATTTCAGAAATCTCTGTCAGAAGTGCCTCAGCCGTTTAGAAAATATGGACTCAGAGGGGTGTTGGTAAGAGGCATAGATCCTCATGCGCCCCTGCATCCATCGGATCTGTGTCTCTTGCAGTTTAATCATGTTTGATTTTTTTTGGGCAGCAAAGGGTTAACGCTGATGTGCTCTAAACACACTGGTTGTCTACCTGGATTCGCTGCTGGTGATTAGCTGTTGCAGATTGAGAGACAACCAGCGTACTAAACGAGTCAACCCATTTAGCCCCGAGTCCCTACAGCAGGAGATAGATTGACCATGATAATTCAAGGGGAGTGCCAGATCAGCTTGGCGCCTTCAGGCGCCAAGCAGTTCTGGCACTACCCTTGAATTATCATGGTCCATCCATCCCCTGCAACTGGTACATAGGCGTTAGGCAACACCTCCCAAATTTGAGGAATGGGACCTTGGGGCTAAAACGGTTAAGACAGACATGTTCCTGATGTGGCGATGTATGCCGCTCAGTGCTCACTGCTTGCACACTTGTTGCCACTTCACATTTTAATGTGTTTTAGTTAGCATTTGCCCAGTGAAGGCAGACGTCATGAAACAGAAGATGTTCATTGTTATGCAGTGACAGTCTTGCTTTTCACAAAGGTTGACATGCAGTCTTTTTGTCTTCACAGGGAAGCCCCAGCGCCCTACAGCAGGAGATGGATGGACCATGATAATTCAAGGGTAGTGCCAGATTAGCCTGGCACCTGAACAAGGGTAGTGCCAGATTAGCTTGGCACCTTCATGTACCAAGCTAATCTGGCACTACCCTTGAATTATCATGGTCCATCCATCTCCTACAACTGGTACATAATCGTTAAGTGACACGTCCCAAATTTGTGAAATGTGGTCTTGGGGCTTTATGGGTTAACGCCATTTGTTCTGCACATTTTGATGGTGGTTTGATAGTGGGACAGTGGATAGGGGTTTGGGATGTGTGTGTCTATGCTATATAATACACATGTTGATAATTTGTTGACTGGTTTTGTATCAACAGGTGTGTTTGTGATTATTTTGGACCGTGTGGGTCAGCTGTAAGGTCCGGAATTCTATTGCAGCGCACAGATATTTGTGGCCTTTAGATTACTCTTTTGTTAACTCATTTAACCCCAACACGCCACAGCAAGATACAGATTGACCATAATAGTTCAAGAATGGTGCCGGAATAGCTTAGAATGGCATCTGTGGGCACCAAGCTATTCTGGCACCACCCGTGAATTATGATCAGTCTGTTTCCTGACTTGTAATACAGGCTTCAGAGGTCAACTTCAAACTTTAGGGATTTTGACCTTTGCACACAATGGGTTAACCCTTTGCGTGTTAGTAGCATTTTTTGTCGCGATGGTTCCTGTAGAAATCATCATGACAAAAACTGCTACCAACATGCAAAGGGTTAAAGTTATTTTCCCCAGGATCAAGCATCTCAACAGTCAGAAAACTGCAACAGATACTGCTGACAGTATTATGTATGGGTCCTTTGTGTACTAACTTAGAGCTTTATGATGTAAATACAATGCCAAATGTCAAAATTCATCGTTTGGTGGGTGTGTTGTTTTTGTACCCGAGAGCGCAGATTATCGTCTGCATCGGCCTCATTTTGAATTTGTGCATATTTACTAGCCTATGTTACAAGGCAGAACCTGGTCAATACTGCAGATGAGGTCATCGGTGTAGTGTACATACATGTCAGTGTACACATGTACTGATGTTCTCCGGCATCCCTTTGATATAATTTTCCACGAGAATGTAAAATAAACCTTCCATACTCGCTATGCTGTCAAAATCAATGCGGGTTCCGCTTGACCTACTACCCTGAGTGACGATCGTGCTGGGGGTGTGACTTGTTTGACTCGGTTTCCGCGCCAAGCGACTGAGCCAGCATCCACGGTGCATAGTTTGACCGTTGATCCTTTATTCCTCAGAAGCACGAAACAGAACAGTGGTATTTATACCCACTTTCTGCACTGCAATTTCACATCACATACATCAAAGTCTACGTAACTGAAAGCATCTCTGGAAACGACAAATGTACCATCGCAGCAGAAACACTACCTCTGTGAATCGAGTGAATGAGACCCCTCACAGACAAAAACGTGTCACGACAAGCGATGTCAGTGCCGCAATTTTGACACACTTCAGATGCTTGCAGCATAAAATCTGTTGAACTAGCTTGTAACTTTATGATAAAACAGGTTTAACATCTTGCAAAATCAGTAAGAGATAAATTCTACTGAAGATCATGAATTCTGAAAATTACTGTCGCTCGCGGAACTATAGGAAGATCGACAAAGATCGTAACCGGATTACTTACTGTTTCATATAGCAAGAAAGCGACAAATTCCTGATGGGCGGTCAAGCCCAGCTCTATATTCCCTTGTCTGATGTCAATTCTACTTAGGGGTATCTTGTCTCTCTTTCTCTTTCTTCTCCAATTTCGAGTCTGTAATTGTCGGCCGGCGCGAGTCGACTGATACTTCCTTTTTTTCTTCGCTGGTTCATCCGCCATCTTGTCTCTGATTGGTTATAACTATGCAGATGACCTAAGGTCGTATAGAATAGTTAAGACGTCAGCTACCATCGCCTATCACAAGCAATCTTTTGATGGTGTCCAGTCACAAGACTCCGGTGGCCTCTTTTCGCTTTCAACGGACGAAAGAAAGCATTTGGTGGGACAATAGGGTGGTCACTGTCTAAGTGGGTGTGTATACTGAATCCCAGTAAAAGCTTTTTGCGAACTGAAGCATTAAAAAAGGTCAGGAGTGCCCCATTAATGTATGAATGAAAAAGGTAAGTCCCACTGAATGCCGTCCTTGGAATCCAAAACATTTTTATGGTTTTTTTTGCCTGACATGGTTTGTATCAGTTGACATCTGTAGACATTTTTCTTTCTTGGTATGCTGTATATCCTGCTGGCATTTTCATGTGATGATTGCCAGGGTTGGTGCAAGTAATATTAAGTACCATCGCTAAGATGGGTGAGCTGCTTGCTGTTGTGGCAGACTTGACAACAAAAGAAGCTTAATTTCTCCGCTTCCAGGGCCAACAGCAGGAGATGTTTCAGGCTTTACAGCTCAAATATAGTGCTCAGCATATGCAGAGAGACAACTATGTAATTAGTGTCATTGAGTTATCAATATCATGGTTGAATTGCTCCCAAGAGGCTATCTTGTGAATGCTAATCAGAATTCAACATCCAGAGGAGTCCTTCAGCCATCCCAGTTTATTTCCAAATCATCTGCAAAAGGCATATGCAGCTAGAGGGTCTCGTGAGAATTTATGTCTCTTGTGCTAGCCAGGATTGCCAGAGATAGCTGATGCTTCATTTTGACTGTAGATCTGTAATAGCAAGTGTCCTCTCACACTGGCACCTTTAACCTGGTCAGTGCCAGTTCTAGCAGACAGTGTTTCTGCAGTCTTCCTTAACTCATTTTGCCCCAGACACACCCCAGCAAGATATGGATCGACCATGATAGTTCAAGGGTGATGCCAGAATAGCTTGGCGCCTATGGGCGCCAAGCTATTCTGGCATCACCCTTGAACTATCATGGTCGATCTGTGTCCTGCACTGCAATGCAGACTTCAGAGGACAACGGCAAAATTTGGGGATTTCGGTCTTGGGGTACAAAGAGTTAATTGAACACCCCAAAACCCTGGCTGTCCCAGGAACATGGATTCAAAGTGGCATCAGCAAGAGGCTTAGATCCTCATGAGCCCCCTCAACTGCTGGGGCTCATGAGGATCTATACCACTTGCAGTTGGCTGGCGCTGGTATTTTCTCGGCACAGGGCGGGTTCATTTTCTTTTGAGGCTGTTGAAGATTTTCTGCTTGAAGACTGTACTACTTTACCTGAATTTACTTTACCTGGGGCGGTCCGTGGCGCAGTGGTTAAGGCGCCTGCCACCAATGCCAAAGGTGCGTGGTTCGATACCGGGTTCCGGCGTAGGACTTTTCTCCTCTGGTAAGTGTCACCGTTAATTCGGGCGGACCGTCGGGGGTTCTTTCTCCGGGTACTCCGGTTCTTCCACCCCCCCCCCCACCCCCCACACTTTGGTACCGGTCTCAGGCCACTTTACAAAATTTCAAATACAAGCGATCAAAAATCACTGTAACTTCAGTAGCTGACTGGCCCTTCGTTTGTCTTGTACTGTGTTTGTCTTAAATGGCGTAAATCCGTGTCTGTTTCGTGAGTGTGTGTGTTGGGTTTCAGGCGCGGCGCTTTGAGTCGATTTCCCCAAAATTGAGAAAAAGCGCCTATATAATAACGGTATTATTATTATTATTATTAATTCTACCTTGACACAGTTGCATTAAAAAAAACAACAAAAAAAACGCATTCGAGATGAAGGGCATCCTGCATACGCGGCTTTAATATCTGGATGCTGTTTGTCTCGAATGAGTTAAAGCTCATTTAGCCCTGTTATCTTGCTGCGACTGCCATATGATATCTGTGCTAATGCCAATGACTGCTGTATTGACCATACAGCTTTTAGTGGTGGTCTCCCTTAGGGATTTGTGTGTGTGTGTGAGGAGGCGTGCTTGGTCTCACTTTAACCCTCTTGTACATGCTGCCAACAGTAGGGGGGGGGGGGGGAAGGGGGAGGGGGGCTGACTGCTCAAGGGGGTTACAATATGCATGGATGGAGGAGGTATGGTGGCTCTCCTTTATTAGTAGCTTCCTGTTCTGGGTGAAGACAGCAGCCTTATCTTTGCGCAAGTTTGTGTTGGAATGCTGTTAGTGCCAGGATGTCTAGATTGTGTGGTCGGCGCCATGTTGTTGATATTGATGTTCAGCCGTTGGAGCTAACAAGCACTGGTATGCAAATTTAGTGTTGTGAGGGTTGTTATTTGTAGATTAACCTTGGACATCACATATGTTCACTGGCAGCCTCCAGAAATCGCTCAGAAACCACCCGAGGTTGACTGTTTCTTAAGGCCAGCTGTATGCTTTGATCCTCATGAGCCCAGGTGTCTTGCTTGTTGTGTTCAGCAGTATACAGGCTAACCCATTTAGCCCGGGCACACTACAGCAGGATATGGATGGATCAGGATAAACCAGGGGTAGTACCAGATCAGCTGGGCGCCAAGCTAATCTGGAACTACCTTGAATTACCATGGTCCATCCCCCACCGGCAACTGGTACATAGTTTTTAGGTGACTCCTCCAAATGCGGTCATACGGTTAACCCTTTTAGCCCCAAGGTCCCAATTCTCAAATTTGGGAGGTGTTGCCTGATGACTATGTACCAGTTGCAGGGGATGGATTGACCATGATGATTCGAGGTAGTTCCAGATTAGCCGAAGGCCGCAAGCTAATCTGGCACTACCCTTGAATTATCATGGTCAGTCCAGCTCCTGCTGCAAGGACTCGGGGGCTAAAAGGGTTAACTCATTCGTACCGATAGATGGCATGAAGGGGCACACTGGGATGTGTGCCTTGAATGATTCAAAATAGACAAGGCCAGCGTTTAAATGTGTGCAGGAGATGTTTCCTGGTTATAACCTGGGGCGTACATGCATCATATCGTTGAGAGGAAAGAGTTTTTGAGGTTGATGAACTTCCTTGGGCACGCTTCCACCGGAACTGTTGACACTTACCTAGTTGCAGCATGGGCATGTACAAGGGGTTAACACTTTTCCACACGTGCCGCATATCGATACGCGGCAATTTGCCGTGTAGCCGTGTGCAGCATGTCTAGAATGGGTTAAGGTTTGTCTTGTGGTTGTTAGGCTTCCCTTCAGGACACCGGGATGGGAGAAAACATTTTTGCTTTGAGGGAAGAAGATTGTCATGTGATGATTTTTGGGCATGCTCGCTTGATGCTACTTTAACCCTTTTGGCCCCAAGACCGCATTTCCCAATCACCAATCGGCTGTGAACCAGTTGTAGGCGATGGATCGACCATGATAATTCAAGGGTATGACAGCTTAGCTTGGCGCCTGAAGGCGCCAAGCTAAGCTGGCATACCCTTGAATTATCATGGTCGATCCATCTCCTGCTGTTGGGCATCAGGGCTAAATAGGTTAAAAAACAAGTCTTTCGGCGACAGAATTACCTAGGCTTGCATTGATGTCATAATTTGAGAGGACACTTTTGCTGCCAGCGAGAAAGGTTTGGCTTATTAGACTAGCGATCACAACACTTGTTCCCAGCAGTGAAAGAGTTTCTCATGTTATAACCGGGGCGTGCTGTGCGTGATGACAGTATTTGGGAGAAAACTCTTTTCCTCCCAATGAAAAATGTGACAGTTGCTCATCAGATGGTGCCTTTTTCATTTCCGTTTGCCAGCCGCGTAGATAAGACTTGATGTGGTTGTGGCTCTCTGGGGTAAGGGAGAGGAGAGAAGTGTCCGGTTAGAAGCAGGGTGAGTGGAATTTGTCCGGGGATAGGACCCCCTGGGGACCAGCTTTATTTGGGCTAGCGTGCTCAAATACGGCAGAGAAAAAGAAGACTGATATGAATTCAGGCAGAACCAATGGAGCTATATAGGTCTTTAGCCGCGCAGGTTGTCTCCTTCCATTCACTACTGCAGTAGCCAATCAAGTCAGACAGCCAGTGTGGAGAGTGGAAGGCCGTTGTGTTGAAATTCTGAAATTTGGAAGCTGTCTTCTGAAGACAGTTTTGGAGACAGATCGTCCATGATAGCTCACGGGTGGTGCCAATGATACTGATTCAGCCAGAACCCCAGGGCATCATGGCTTTAACCCATTTAGCTGTGACACACTAAAGCAAGAGATGAATCAACCATGATAATTCAAGGCGCCAAGCTCATCTGGCACTACCCTTGAATTATCATGGTCGACCCATCTCCTGCAACTAGTACATGTACATGTCATTTGGTGACACACAATTTGGGAAATGTGGACATGGGGTTTATTGGGTTTACTTGTAGACCCCTACGATCGATAGGCCTACATTTGGTAGTTGCCCTTACAAGGTCACATCGCTTTTCAGGCAACCTAACTGGCAGGCAACGCAGTTCAGGAGACGCATTGACCAGGATAGTCCAAGGGTGGCGCCAGCATTGGACCTTTGTAGCATATCTGGTCCTGGCCGAATAGGTTAGCACAGTCACAGAGCCCTGATGTTGACGTCTCTTATTTTGGAATCTGTCATCTGAAGAATCTATATTTTAGGAAGATCCAAACAAAGACACAAACATGCTTAGATAGGACTATTACAGCACAGTCATGTCTTTAGCCACAGCACAGTTATGTCTTTAGCCACAACACAGTTATGTCTTTAGCCACAGCACAGTTATGTCTTTAGCCACAACACAGTTATGTCTTTAGCCCCAACAGTTATGTCTTTAGCCACAACACAGTTATGTCTTTAGCCACAGCACAGTTATGTCTTTAGCCACAGCACAGTTATGTCTTTAGCCGCAGCACAGTATGTCTTTAGCCGCAGCACAGTTATGTCTTTAGCCACAGCACATTATGTCTTTAGCCGCAGCACAGTTATGTCTTTAGCCACAACACAGTTATGTCTTTAGCCACAACACAGTTATGTCTTTAGCCACAGCTTAGTTATGTCTTTAGCCACAGCATCCTGTCTCGGAAGACAATGGAGTATGGAGTATATGTCTTTAGCCACAGCACAGTTATGTTGTTAGCCACAACACAGTTATGTCTTTAGCCACAACACAGTAATGTCTTTAGCCACAACACAGTTGTGTTGTAATTTGTCCTTTTTAAGTGTGTTTCTTTGTTGGGTTTTTCCATGAATGTTTTACGCTTGGCAGTCACATTTGTCGTCTGCACATTGACATTTCAGGAGCCAAGTTATTCTGGCACCATCCTTGAGTTATCATGGACAATCAATATCTTGCTGCAGCTGGTCAGAGCTGAAGGGGTCAACTGTCACACTTTGGGACCTCCTAGACTCATCAGGCTGTTCTGGGCACCACTCATTAACCATCAAAGTTGATCAATATCTTTCATAGCCGATGTGAAAGGGTTATTTGTCACGCTTGGAACCTCTGCCCAGAAGATACTACCAATGACCTTCTCAATAATTCCTATTGATTCTCCACTGCTAATACATTCTTTAGAAAAGAGGATTGAGATCTGAGGACGGAGGCTTGCTGCCACTCGTACTGTGGAACCAAGTGGCTTTCTTATTCTTAGGGCTTTGACCGCAACCTGTAAAGACAAGTTTGAGACCATCACGGTTTGTCTGGTGGAGTTGAACAGCATTTTATCTCCCCTGTACATACATGGAGTATTTGATAGGATGTTATGAACTTTAATACTGTACACATAAAACATTATATTAGGCAATTATTGTAGCATATCATATGTTCATTGTTAATCCTTTGACTGCCGGTGGCAGTTTTTTGTTATCTCCCCTGTACATACATGGAGTATTTGATAGGATGTTATGAACTTTATTACTGTACACATAAAACATTATATTAGGCAATGATTGTAGCATATATGTTCATTGTTAATCCTTTGACTGTCGGTGGCAGTTTTTTGTTATCTCCCCTGTACATACATGGAGTATTTGATAGGATGTTATGAACTTTATTACTGTACACATAAAACATTATATTAGGCAATGATTGTAGCATGTCATATGTTCATTGCTAATCCTTTGACTGTTGGTGGCAGTTTTTTGTATGATCATTCCCACAGGATGTTGTTGTTCCCTCAGGAATCGTTCAACAAAAACTGCTACGGACAGCCGTAGGGTTGAAAGCTGCCTGCTCAAGGCATTGTTTCAGTGCTCTCTATTTGTCAGCAACATGTGTTCTCAGTGTTATCTTGCGCCCTGCTAAAAGCTTCAAATTTGTAAACATTATAGTACTGACAGATAAGGATATAGACCAATGGCTTCAGTTCAAGGGTGGTGCCAGAATAGCTTGGCACCTAGAGGCGCCAAGCTATTCTGGCACTACCCTTGAACTATTTTAGTCAAAACTTATTTCACACCCTGGTGTATTCCGAATAAGGGCTAAATACGATCTCCGTACCCATCTTTTCACACATGATGCAAGTATGCTTACTTTGGAGAAGTCTCCCTACTGCCCTTTGTCGCCCACTGGAGAAGTCTCCCACATGGCAAAGGAGCAGAAGAGCGGACAGATCCTTTAAATTCGACCTGCATTCACACTTCACAATTTAACCTGTTCACTGCCGAGAAAACCTGAACACCAGCCAGCTGGGAGAGGTATAGATCGGGGGGCTCTTGAGGGTCTGTGCCTCTTGCTGGCACCACTTTGAATCCCTGTCTCAGGGACGTTTGGGGTTTGTGGGTGTTGAGTCAACAAAGACTGCAGAAAGACCATCTGCGTCAGCTGGCACTGAATAGGTTAAGTTAATCCTTTTGTGTCGCATCCCCACCCGGGTCTGCCCTGGGGGACTTAGGTGGGGTTAACTACTTTTCCTGGTCAGCCCCACACGGTGGGTTTTCCCCTCTATTCTGGTGCATGCGTTTCTGTCTACCCTCGGTCCATTCACCTGTATTTTCCTTTTTTAAATTCTCCCTACTGTCTGCGCTGCCTGTAGCTCTTGATATTGGATGTGTGTTGCTAAATAGTCTTAGCTTTATTTAAGCCCCATGTCGTAGGTTTATTTAACGTCTTGGACCGGCTGGCGACATACATTCAATATTCCGTTTAGTTTTTTTTCACACGCAGTGCAGGCACGTCCTGAGAAAGTCTTGTTGCTATCGGGATGTTAAGCAGTGTACAATCAATCAATCAACCTTTTATGTCGCATTACTGAAAAGCATACCAAGCATACCAGCAACATTCATGTACGGGAGATGCTGTCAACTATTGACCAAAGTTTATCGAAGATTGCTCTCAAATTAAATCATTCAGCCCGACGCGCGTATTTCCCAAATTTTGGAGGCTTCATCTAACGACTATGGACCTGTTGCAGGAGATGGATGGACCATGATAATTCAAGGGCAGTGCCAGATTAGCTTGGCGCCTGTCGGCGCCAAGCTAATCTGGCACTGCCCTTGAATTATCATGGTCGACCCATCTCCTGCTGTAGTGCGTCAGGGCTGATTGGGTTAAAAGCGTCAGTCAAAGCAAGTTCCAACACAACACATAAGCCCCATGCGTGTTCAGCCATCAGCGTGTTCACTAGATTAATCATGGACAGCCATCGGTGTGTTCACTAGATTAATCATCAACACACATGCAAACACACAGATGGGGGAGATATTCTCCTGCCTGCTAATAAATTTGTATACATGTAGACCAGAGTGCACTATCTTGTTCTATAATTTCAGTCGGTCGAATGGGTAGGGATTCCGCGTGTCGACTGTTTTTGAATGTGCATCATTCACAAGAAGGTGGAGCAGTTATAATCAACTCATTCAAGGCGCCCGACATCAATAGCTGTGAAAGTGTCATATAGTGTTAACCCTTTTAGCCCCAAGGTCCCATTTCTCAAAATTGCACCATCTGCAGGAGACGGATTGACCATGATAATTCAAGGGTAGTGCCAAGCTAATCTGGCACTACCCTTGAATTATCATGGTCAAGCCATCTCCTGCTGTAGGGACTCGGGGCTGAGTGGGTTAATGAGGGCAACACTATACATGTAGGACATTTTCCGCAGCTGTTGATGCGGGACGTTTTGAATGAGTCAACCCCTTTGTGTATGCAGCCATTGGTACTGTATCTGGCATACTTCTGTAACCCTGCATGCCTGCCCTACATTTTGTTTGGGGAGGGGGGGGGGGGGGGGGTCTTGATTGAGTGTTTTATCATGCAGGGAGGATTTATCCGGCCAGTCCTTAATCTTATCTGTCAGGCACCTTGATCTTTACATTTTTCAGGGAAGGAGAGTGATGGGGTGGTGGTGGTGGCATGGGGGTGGTGGTGGTGGTGGTGGTGGTGGTGTGGGGGGGGGGGGGCGTTAAGGTAGGGGGTTACTGAGTGAATGGGGGTGGAGTGGGATGGGTAAAAATATTGGGGGAGGGGGGGTGGGCGGGTGGGGGTGGGGGAGGGGGGATTGCATTCTACAGTTATTTGTCATATAGAGTTTGTGTATGTCCCTTTCAGTGGTTTCTCTTGTCATTGCTGTCAGACTAAGCTCAAAACGTATTTATATGTATGCCTTTGTTCTGTACATGTGCCAGCAGATGTGACATCATGAATCGATGTATGTTTGTGTGTGTGTTGAGTGGTCTTCTTAGAGAGAATCAATACATGCATTTGTGTCTTGTTCATGTGGCTTTTTGTTCTCTTTCTGCAGAACTTGAAAGGAGGATAAAAGTGAACAACCCTGAGTTCAACCTTCAGTTTGAATACGCAGTAAGTGGGGATGAGTATGTGTATTGCCAGAAGAAAGATGGCCACACCTCTTAACTCTTTGTCTCTCAGTAGCACCTTTTGTCCAGGTGATTCCGGTAGGAATCACCTGGATAAAAGGTGCTACTGAGAGACAAAGAGTTAATTCACTGCTCCCTAAAGTGGCAATTTCCAAACTATTGAGTAGTTCTGTGAAGACTATGTGACAGTTTAGGGGATCGATCGACCATCATAGTTCAAGAACTGTGCCAGAATATAAAAAAATGAAAAGAAAATGGGAGACTGCCAGTGCCAATAATTTAGGAAGATTACAAAGTAAAGTAGGTAAAGGCACTGTCAGGGGAGAGAAGTGTGCATGTCCCTTGGGGGACCTAGATTTAAATTTCCATGCACCAAGGGACTGGAACAGTGGGATGTGTGATACGCCCCCCTTCAGGAGGGTGGGGGTGGGGGGGGGGGCTTCCATATGCATTGCTTCTAGTCACTTTCTTAGCGCACCCCCTCTTTTCTACCTTTTTTTTTGTTGTGCTTTGACCACGTAGATCTATGATCACTGGTCGATCATGCACACTTCTCTCCCCTGACAGTGCCTTTACCTCCTTAACTTTGTAATCTGTGCCAGAATATGTTTGCACAAAGAGGTATGAAACATTTCTGGCACCACCTTTTGAACTGTCATGGTTTTTCCATCTTGCTGTAAGTTGGCAAATAAGCTATCAGAGAATATGTTAGTGCCAGCCTCAGAAAACACTAGAACTTTCTTTCATTCTGTTGGCTGACTGAAATATTGAAAAGGGACCCGCAGCCATTTTGTAACAGAGTGATCAAGCAGAAAGAATTTTTATATCAGACCAGAAGTTAGCCCAGCAGCAACATGTCTTTGGGCCCACGAATATGTTGTGTTGACTTTGGGTCTCCCTTTGCAGTGTTTATCTCCCTGACTAAAAGATAGAGAATCCTATTCATGATATCTCTCTATGTAGCATGCAAATTTCTTTGGTATTTGCTTGAGGGATTTTAGTTAGATAGAGCTCTGTAAATATGCAGTATGAGTCAATACATGCTGCAGGTGTGACATATGGTTAGTAACCCAAGAAAGGCATTGTGGTGGAGCTTTATCCATTTGGTTACATTCTAGTCTCTAGACTCGTCAGCTGTCTTCATCATTGCTGCAAGAGAATCTGCACTAGCTAATCTTCTGAACCACAAATGAACTATAATGCATCCTTACATGTTAACCCTTTGAGTGTTGGTAGCAGTTTTAGTCACGCAGGTTCCTCCAGGAATCATCGTAACTACCGGTTTTACCGCTGACACCCACAGGGTTAACCCCCTTTCGAGCAAGCAGTCACCAGTCCTGTTTACAGTATGGGTGGCATCACACACAAGGGGGTTGATGGAATGACCTGTAGTGACTGTATTATGACCACATAGTGATGTAATAAAACATCTAAACATAAGGTTATAGGGACAGTATGAAATATGCCATGTGCTGAAATATGATGTTCAGTTAACTGTTTTAGCCCCACGGGTGTATTTCCTAAATTTTATAAGTGTTACTTAATGACTGTGCACAAGTTGCAGGAGGTGGATTGACCATGATAATTCAAGGGTAGTGACAGATTAGCTTCGTGCCTGAAGGCGCCAGGCTGATCTGGCACTACCTCTTAATTATCATGGTGAATCAATCTCCTGTTGTAGGACCCCCACCCGGGTCTGCCCTGGTGGACTTGGGTGGGGTTAACTACTTTTTAGTTCCTAGGGTCACCCTGGTCAGCCCCACAGGGTGGGTTTTCCCTTCTATTCTGGGGCATGTGTTTCTGTCTACCCTTGGTCCATTCACCTGTATTTTCCTTTTTTAAACTCTCCCTACTGTCTGCGCTGCCTGTAGCTCTTGATATTGGATGTGTGTTGCTAAATGGGCTTAGCTTTATTTAGCGTATTAGACTGGCTGGCGACATACATTCAATATTCTGTTGTTTTTTTTCACAAGCAGTGCAGGCACGTCCTGAGAAGGTCTTGTTGCTGTCAGGACGTTAAGCAATGTACAACCTTGAATATGTTGCATATAATTTTCTTGTACACCGTGTGTTGCTTGCTTTCATGAATTACTGTAGTGTTTGTTTATTCCTCACTCGGCCTGTATCATCCAAAAGAGCACCATGTTAGCCTCATACGTTTTCAAAGGATTGTTATTACTATATACATGTATATTAACCCATTTAGCCCCAAATCCCTACAGCACAAAACGGATGGATCATGATAATTCAAGAGGTAGTGTCAGATGAGCTTGGCATCTGAAGGCGCCAAGCTCATCCGACACTACCTCTTGAATTATCATGGTTGATCCATCTCCTGTTGCAGGTACATGGTCTGTAACTAGCACCTCCAGAATTTGAGCAATGTGGTCTTGGGGTTAAATGGGTTAATTGCAGAACTGAAAGGATGAATGAGTTTTGGTTTAGAATACAAAAAATGCGGTCGTTCTTGTGCATGCATGGTGTATATAAACTGTAACTTTCTTCATTTGAATGAAAAGGTTTAGGTCATTTGATGTGCACGCAAAGTGTTTGCAGAACTGAGAATGAAGGCTGTTTGTGTTCTCAAGTTTGTGTTCACATTGTCTTCTCGTCTGTTCACGCAGCAAAACCACATCTGCACATCCAAGTACAATGTCATCACATTCCTCCCCAAGAACTTGTTTGAGCAGTTCCAGCGGCTGGCCAATACTTACTTCCTGGGACTGCTCATTCTGCAGGTGAGTTGGCTCATGTTCACAAGTTTTAAGGCACCTTACATCTAAAAAGTCAATGACTTGGTTTTGATGGCAGGACAGGTCAGCCTCAGTATGACATGCAGCAGGCCAGCGTTAGGTTTCGTTTGCAAGGAATGACTCCCGCCAACAGACGAGAAGGAACTCAGGGCGGATAGCCAGTGTGTTCCAGCAGCATAGGCAACACTACAGACATCTCAAAGAGGCATAGATCCTCATGAGCCCTCAGGGCTCATGAGGATCTGTGCCTCTTGGAGATGTTCAGAGTGTTGTCTATGGGTCTAGAACACTAGTTATCCCCTGTGATTTTGTTCTCCCTCACTGATAACATGTTGGTCCTTCAGTTCTGAAGCTTACCATGTGCAGTACTGAACATGTGGTGGGCAGGTCTTTGGCTCCCCAGTGGCTAGCTGTTGAGGTAAAGGTCCTCAGGCAGCGTTGGCCTTAGTTGGCCCACACACCAACACAGGCTGGCGTGGACCGACACACCTTTTGCCCGTAGGGTGGATTTTCTTCACAAGTCTTTGACAGATTCGCTTTTTGTTGAGGTGATTCCAGCGCTACCGACAGTCAAAGGGTTAAATCGATCTGCTCCATGGCAGGTTTAAAATTCTCCCATTTAATGTGTTCTCAATGTTGTCTTACCTCAAATAAGACGTTCTACTCTTGTTTTCACACTCCATATTAGTGGGCACACGGATAGTTCAAGGGTGGTGGCAGAATAGCTTGGTGCCCACAGGCGCCAAGCTATTCTGCCTCCACCCTTGAACTATCACAGTCAGGAGTTTTCCACTGCCTTTACAGAAGGAACTCTCTTGTGTACAAGGAGAAGAAGATAAACATTCCATTTGATGACAGTCAAGCTTCATAACTTACATAACTCTCTTGTGTACAAGGAGAAGAAGATAAACATTCCATTTGATGACAGTCAAGTTTCATAACTTACGTAACTCTCTTGTGCAAGGAGAAGAAGATAAACATTCCCATTTGATGACAGTCAAGCTTCATAACTTACGTAACTCTCTTGTGTACAAGGAGAAGAAGATAAACATTCCCATTTGATGACAGTCAAGTTTCATAACTTACGTAACTCTCTTGTGTACAAGGAGAAGAAGATAAACATTCCCATTTGGTGACAGTCAAGTTTCATAACTTACGTAACTCTCTTGTGTACAAGGAGAAGAAGATAAACATTCCATTTGATGACAGTCAAGCTTCATAACTTACGTTTGCCGGGCATTGTTGTGAGGCATACTAAGAGCGTTTATGAAGGAGGTGTTGCGAGTTATTAACCCTTTACTGCCTGCAGTAGGTCACTTGAATCACCACAGATATGCCAACATCAATATTGAGGCATACTAAGAGCGTTTATGAAGGAGGTGTTGCGAGTTATTAACCCGTTACTTAACCCGTTACTGCCTGCAGTAAGTCGCTTGAATCACCACAGATATGCCAACGTCAATATTGTGCTCTAACTTTATGGCATCCACATGCTGCATTATATTGAGGCTGACCTGTTTTGTGCCAGTAGTAACTGTGGCAATGGTTAAAATAACAGAAACTGCAAAACAATGGGATAATTTTGAAGGAGTTAACATCAGAGTTGACCTTTTTGGGGGTGGGGGGTGGTACTCATATTTCTGTTTTGGAGTAGGGAGTGGAGGGTGTGCAAGTATTTTGTATAAAATGTATCTTTACACATAAACAGTGATTCTGATGTCAGCAAATCACTTGTAGTATATGATAAAACCTGATAGACTTGTTTTGATCTCATTTGTTATTTATAAATCTATGTTGTACAGTTTAAAGTGATTTACGTTACTGTTCCCCCCAGCCCCCCCTGCCTCCTCCTGTCCAGCACACACGCTCATTTAACCCTTCATGTGTCAGTAGCAGTTTTAGTTGCCATGATTCCTACAGGAAGGTTTAGGGAATCATTGCGACTAAAACCGCTACCAACACCCAAAGAGTTAGAGAGAAATATGTTGGCAATGTACTGCTCCATGATGTGTGTGTGCACATTTATTGTCTAGATGTCTGTAACCCTTTCACAGTCGATAACACTTTTATTGAGGTGATTCCTGCAAGAATAAAGCGCTGTGGACAGGTAAAGGGTTACAGAAATGCTTTTCAGCAAGAAAGATATTTTTCTGGTCATCTGGTAGTTTCCAGTCCTTGCAAAGCTGTGACTGTGGTGACAGCTGCTTCACGTGGTGGTGGTTTTAGAATTAATACTTTTACCACAAGCGAATGATGCATATGGTGCACAATTAGCCATTGGTCAAGAAAACAGTCGTGCTAATTCCAGTTTCTGGCAATTTCCAGTTTTGGAGGGATATGATGACTTTGTTGTGTCTAGGTCTAAATGTGTGTATCCCTTTTTTTAAATTATCTTTTTATGCAATATCTTAGAAACCTTTGAAATATTGAACAGTCCGAAGTGAAAGGGTGTGTTGTAAGCATGAAGAAGTAGCTGTGTTTAACTCCTTCTAGCCCAGACACACCACAGCACGATAAGTATCGACCATGATAGTTCAAGGGTGATGCCAGAATAGCTTGGCGCCTATGGGCGCCAAGCTATTCTGGCATCACCCTTGAACTATCCTGGTCGATCTGTGTCGATTAGAGGACAACGGCAAAATTTGGGGATTTCGGTCTTGGGGGTAGAATGAGTTAAGGTCAAGGTCATTTTTGTTCATGGCCGATTGAGGCAAAATGTCGAACTGTCCCAGCCTTCCGCTGCAGATTTTGGTGTGGTGAATGCCACTCGCCTTGACCATGCTGGCCTATACAAAATACATTGGGACACTGGGTGGAAAACACTGTCATTGCCTTTTCATTTTGAATGGACTTGTTAGACACCATGTTTACCCTTTGCATGTTGGTAGTGGTCTTTGTCACCATGATTCCTACAGAAATCGTAATGACATCAACTGCTGCCAACACGCAAAGGGGGAATAAAGGTTTACTGACCATGGCTGCTGGTGTGTCCCATTATATGTCAGTCGCTTGTACTTTCACTATTAGGTTTCAGCTGATGTGGATGGACACAGAACAGCTTGCATGCCGCTTTTGCTTGTCCTTTTCTTCCAGAGCACCTGCAGTTGTACGCTGGGGCCGTTTCACATTTACTTGACAGCAGTTTCATTCTCTGATCTGTGTGATATGACTGCTACGGCTGGAATGAAAGTGTCTAAAATAACCATGAGCCTGCTGAACAGAGTTCTATCAGTTATCATATTTATGTATGAGAATGTGGGGCGTGTTTCCTGTGTATCTGTTTTAGCGCTTGTACTTTCAACACTTCCAAACACATGTACTTTTCAGTTATTACGCACTTTTCAATCAAGTTTCAACGTGAATGGCTCTTGGGGTCAAGGGGTCTCTGCCTGACCCAAGGGTGGGGGCCCCAGGGGACGAGTTGCGTTGGTGGTGTGGATAGTGGGGAACTCTTAACAGTGCCTTCCCCGGGATCCCCCTAGTCTAGGGCCTCTCGGCCTTTGCCAGGCACCCTCGTGTGTAATCCCTCCGGACTAGCATAGCATCCCTCTATCCCAAGACCGCCCGTGCGTGGTCCCTGGCCACATCCTCTCCGAGGTGACCCCAAAAACTGGGCAGCATGAGCCTCCAGGCTAAACACAGCTCTTTAAATATCGGCTCTATAAATAGCGCACAATGTCCTTCGCACTGACAACACAGAGAATATGATTGGATATTGTTGTATGTACCTGCTTATACTTACACTCCTAATTGGGTACATAGACAGGTTGCATGGTGACAAAAGCTTAAAGACATTAAGGTCCCGCCACACATGCCAATTTTGAGGCCGATTCTCGAGCAGTTTCGAATCGGAGTGTGATCGGACCGGACTACAAAAACGTGTGCACTGCCACACATTCCCCGACTTTTTTTAGCCGACCGGTTTGAACCGAGATCGAGGTCGTACCTGTTCAGTGAAATGGCTGCTAGTTTTGACTGTGATGATGATGTGCTTGCATTATCAGCAGTTTTGCATCATATTCGGGAAGAGGCGGGCGAAACATCGTCAACGAAGGAGGTACTGACATGATCTTCCGCCACTGATTTTCAAACTGAAACGACGTGCTTTGCGAGATGCGCTCTGATTGGTTGAAGCTTACAATGGGGGCCGATTCGGATCGGAAAAATAGAGCAGGTTCTAAACGCCCGATTCCCAGCTGATTGGGATCGGATCGGATATATGACGTCTTCCGATCCCAATCAGATCGCAATCGGCTTCAAAATCGGAGGCACAATCGGCATGTGTGGCGGGGCCTTTAGTCAGATGCCCCCCTTTGATAACCACACCCTGATCACTGAAACTGCGCTGGAGATGGACGGGGACTTTGACCCTGTGAGCCTGTGGCTGTCGTAGCTCATTTTGTGGCAGTGATTCCCGCAGGAACCACTGTTGCTCTGGCGGTCTTGCTTTTGACTTGCTTGGCAGGGGTCACAATCATTTAGGTCATGACGTCAGTAATGATGGCCTGATGGAGGCACAACCCAGTTGGTAAAGCATGAGACAATTTAGAGTTGCCTACTGATGTCACAGGACAGTTTTGTGACGGTCAACTCCTGCAGTATGACAGTTTATAAGGTGTAGTTACAGGCGACTGGAATTAACGCCCCTCCCCCCCCCCCCCACCCCCTCCCCCAAACAGACACACACACACATGTACAAACAAAAGTGCGTAAGTGGTTTTATGATGATGTGATGGTGTTGTGTGTGCTTATTTTGCTGATATTTTTGGAGCTTTTGGTGTGTTGACAACAGATAAGCTGATTGCTGCATTTGTTCCACAGAGCAGTTTTAGTCCTGAAATCTAGCTTGATGTGCTTGCTGTATTAAGTTTTGTGTGTGGCGCAAAATAGTGTTCAACCCGTTGGCTGTTGGTAGCGCTTTTTGTCATCGATTCCTGCAGGAATCGTCGTGACAGAGAGCACTACCGACAAGCAGAGGGTTAATATAGTGTGTGTTGCTTTTGTGATTTGTACCTTGTGGCCTACACTAAGGCCCAGTGTCACAAACCCACATACAGTGCAACAGGTGATGTACCTCTACGTCCCCCTGCATTGTTCCTGGAGACAACTGACAGTTTGTGATAACAAGTAGTCCTGATATCCTGTCATCACCAGGTCTTTGGATCTTGAGAGATTTTATCCCAAAATTGCAGCACATTGTTTTTAACCCATTCAGCCCTGATGCACCACAACAGGAGATGGATCAACCATGACAATTCAAGGGTAGTGCCAGACAAGCTTAGCGCCATCGGGCGACTAGCTCATTTGCACTACCCTTGATATGGTCTCCCGGGGCTGAAGTGTTCATTCTGTAGCGTCTCTTAAGGCCCCGCTACACATGCCCGGTTTTGAGGCCGATTCCCGATCAGTTTCGAATCGGTAGGTGATCGGGCCGGACTAAAAAAACGTGTGCACTGCCACACATTTCCCGACTTGTTTTGCCTAACGGTTTGAACCGAAGATCAAAGTCGTACCTGTTCTGCAAAATGGCTGCTAGTTTTGACAGTGATGATGATGTGCTTGCATTATCAGCAGTTTTGCATCATATTCGGGAAGAGGCGTGCGAAACATCAGCAACGGCGGTGGTACTGATCACAACAGGCATGTTCCGCCATTTGCAAACTGAAACGACGTGCTTTGCGAGACGTGCTCGGATTGGTTGAAGCTTACAACCGGGGCCCGATTCGGATCAGAAAAATAGAGCAGGTTCTAGACACCCGATTCCCAGCCGAGTGGGACCGGATCGGATAATTGACGTCATCCGATCACAATCGGATCGGAATCGGCTTCAAAATCGGGGCACAACCGGCACGTGTGGCGGGGCCTTTACCCCTTTACATCCTGAGGCTGCAATGTTTCAAATTTGTTTACTCTCCTATGGCGACTACATTAGAATGTGCAGACCCCGAGATTTAGTTCAAGGGTAGTGCCAGAATAGCTTGGCGCCTCCGGGCGCCAAGCTGTTCTGGCACTAACCTAGAACTATTGGTCAAGTTTAGTTCATGCAAAAGTGTATCCGGATGAAAAGGGTGAAAGAGACTGTAGCAGAGCCATCTGGAATGTTATGCTCATCGTGTCCCAAATTGACATTAAGAAACAATCTGTGCTTAAAAAAGGATTACACCCCTTGTGCATGGAGCCTGGGCACTGTAGCTACACAGGGGCATGCACAAGGAGGTGAAGGCTTTTTGGGGAGTATAGTGGGGTGGGGGGTCATCTGTTTAACCCATTTAGCCCCAGAACCCTGCAGCAGGAGATGGATTGGTCATGATAATTCAAGGGTAGTGTCATCTGGCACTACCCTTGAATTATCATGATCAATCCACCTCCTGCAACTGGTACCTACCTAGTCGTTCAGTAACACATCCCAAATTTGTGAAAAGCACCCTTGGGGCTAAAAGGGTTAATAGTTTAGGTGCAGTCACATTAGAAATTGCCATGCTTGTCTGTGGTGCCAGAACCACTCCTTTTAGTGCCGCACCATGTTTCCAATACGTTTGCGCTTACAGTAGCATACACTGCTTGAAATACGCTGTAGACGTCCCTCCTGCAGTTTCACAGTATCGTCCCTTCACTGACTGCTCTTTCAGTCAGTTAACCAGCCTAGAGCAGTTAACCCCGCCACTGCTGGGAAACACCAGCCAAACAGCAAGAGACACAGATCCCCATGAATCCCTGCAGTTGCGGGGACCCATGTGGGTCTGTGTCTCCTGCTGAGACCAATTATTATCCTTTTTATGTTTGTTGGATGCTTGTGGTTTTTGGTCATTGAATGAAGAAATGAAAGATGCACTCAGTGGCAGGGAAGGGGTTCAAGAGCTTGCTTAACTCATTCTACCCCATCACCGAAATCCTTAAATTTTGCAGTTGTCCTCTTAAGACTGCATTGCAGTGCAGGACACAGATCGACCATGATAGTTCAAGGGTGATGCCAGAATAGCTTGGCGCCCATAGGCGCCAAGCTATTCTGGCATCACCCTTGAACTATTGTGGTTGATCCTTATCTTCTTGTGGTGTGTCTGGGGTAGATTGAGTTAATCTAACTCTGCCCGTTTCAGTGTTTGGCTTGAAAAAAATAACTGACGTCATTTCCTGTTTTGTTGACACCTCCTCCCCCCCCCCCCCCCCCCCCCCCAAAAAAAAAAAAAAAAAAAAAAAACCACAACAAAAGAAAACATTTGTCTGTCATTGGCATGCGGTAGTATGGAGTTCCAAATGTTGAAGCCATAAGGCTCATGCTCGTATCTCTAGTCAAGCACGCGTACATTTTAACCATATTCTTTTTTTTATACATTTGTGTTGGGGTTGATTAGTTGATTGATTGACTGATTTATTTATTTTGTTTTTTATTGTGATTGACACTTCATAGTATGTCAATGCAACTGTGAGTTTGCTATGCATCTGATATTTGTGAATTTGACACAGGTAGCTGTGAGTTTGATATGCTTTTGATATTTGTGAATGTGACACAGGTTAACCTCAGTTTGTCACTTTTCGTGGCACATTTCGCACAGAACGCTGACTGTTAAAACATGCACAAAGCTCGGGCCTCATTTCACTTCACTATATCCTAATACCCAAACAAGCGGAAGTTGTGGCTTCACAGATGTTCAGCTCTTTTCTAGCTTCCTTTCCCACTGTCAGCATGGACTTGAAACTGCAGGTTAACCCATTTAGCCCCGAGTCCCTACAGCAGGAGGTGGATTGACCATGATAATTCAAAGGTAGTGCCAGATTAGCTTGGCGCCTTCAGGCGCCAAGCTAATCTGGCACTACCCTTGAATTATCATGGTTGATCCAACTCCTGCAACTGGTACATAGTTGTTTGGTAACAAAATGTGAGAAATGCGTTTGTGGGGCTAAATGGGTTAATAAGTAAAACACAAAACACTGCTGTTGTCAAAACGCATGGAAATTCACCTTTGACTTCATTATCTGTGAAGCCAAAGACACATCTGTCTTGGACATGAGTTCACAAGGGTGCAGCCACAGGTACATTTCTACTCGACTGGACAGTAAATGTAGCAAACAAGTGTCAGGTGAAGCCAAAGACGACTCTCCACCTGTTTGGACAGTGAAGTGCCCCTTGACTCCCCAGCACCCCAGACAATTCACCGTTTGATAGCGTGCATGCTCCCAGTGTTCACCTGAGATTGACCTGAATGATTGTTTGCACTTTCCAGCTCTGAGTTTGATTTATTTTTCTTGATGTCACTAGTTCGTTCCAGCAGTTACTTCACTGAACCCCATTGCCACCATTATTCCCATGGTCTTCGTCTTGGCCATCTCTGCCATTAAGGAAGGAATTGATGATCTTGTAAGTTGGAGTGACCTGTGCTCACTCGACTGGAGGGCATCTCCATTCACTGGTGCTTCCCCCTTCTCCATGGGTCCTTTGTGGTTCCGATCTGAAATTCTGTTCTTTGTTCTTCTGTTATCTTGTGTGCTTCTGTTGACAGCATTTGCAGTGTTGTGCTTTTGTTGACTACAACCCTTTCCAGTGTTAAGTCATCATTGTGGATAAATGTCATCGTTTTTCCAACATTTAGTTGTATTCTCAATTTTCTTTTATTTAGATTTATGAATTGATTAACAATCAGTTTGTATGGGTATAATCTATTCCTTGCTATTTGAACATATAATCTACTCCTTGCTATTTGAACATACTGCAATTTAGTTATGAAGTAGGACCATAATCTACTCCTTGCTATTTGAACATACTGCAATATAGTTATGAAGTAGGACCATAATCTACTCCTTGCTATTTGAACATACTGCAATATAGTTAGGAAGTAGGACCATAATCTACTCCTTGCTATTTGAACATACTGCAATTTAGTTATAAAGTAGGACCATAATCTACTCCTTGCTATTTGAACATACTGCAATATAGTTATGAAGTTGGACCATAATCTACTCCTTGCTATTTGAACATACTGCAATTTGGTTAGGAAGTAGGACCATAATCTACTCCTTGCTATTTGAACATACTGCAATTGAGTTAGGAAGTAGGACCATAATCTACTCCTTGCTATTTGAACATACTGCAATTTGGTTAGGAAGTAGGGCCATAATCTACTCCTTGTTATTTGAACATACTGCAATTGAGTTAGGAAGTAGGACCATAATCTACTCCTTGCTATTTGAACATACTGCAATTGAGTTATAAAGTAGGACCATAATCTACTCCTTGCTATTTGAACAAACTGCAATTGAGTTATAAAGTAGGACCATAATCTACTCCTTGCTATTTGAACATACTGCAATTGAGTTATAAAGTAGGACCATAATCTACTCCTTGCTATTTGAACAAACTGCAATTGAGTTATAAAGTAGGACCATAATCTACTCCTTGCTATTTGAACAAACTGCAATTTAGTTATAAAGTAGGACCATAATCTACTCCTTGCTATTTGAACAAACTGCAATTTAGTTATAAAGTAGGACCATAATCTACTCCTTGCTATTTGAACAAACTGCAATTTAGTTATAAAGTAGGACCATAATCTACTCCTTGCTATTTGAACAAACTGCAATTTAGTTATAAAGTAGGACCGGTAAATGTCTACAACTTTATGCTTGTGCTTTTGCCTGTTAACCCCTTTAGTCCCACGGGCGCATTTTCCCAAAATTTGGAAGTGTTACTTAATGACTGTGTACCATTTGCAGGAGGTGGATTGACAATGATAATTCAAGGGTAGTGCCGGATTAGCTTAGTGCCTGATGGCGCCAAGCTAATCTGGCGCTACCCTTGAATTACCATGGTCGAGCCGTCTCCTGCTGTAGGGTGTTGGGGCTGAAAGGGTTAATCCGTTCAAAGCGTTGCAAAGTGAACACAACACATACATTCACTTCAGTCAAACGTGCATTATGCACATTTTCTTTTTGTGGTTTCCAGATATTCAAGTTTCACAGTCAGGATTGTAAAAAAGTGTTACAAGTTTCGTTTCAGTCCAGCATCCCTTTTCATACTGGAATGTTGAGTTGACCGTTTGCATATGTCAGTCGCGTTTTTGGGCATGGTGATTTCTGTAGCAATCATCGTGACAAAAACCGCTACTGACACGCAAACGGTTAACCCTTTGGCTGTCCATAGCGCTTTTGGATGATAGGGGTTAGGGACAGCCAGAGGGTTAAACTCCGTGAAGAGTGTTATACATGGATAAGGGTTGTAGTCAACACTTCATTCTCTCCTGCATTCCGGCTTTAAACTGCTGCTTTTAAAAAAAAACAACTGAAGTTCATTTTATGCCCGCTTGGCGTATTGTTTGCCATTTATTACACGTCTGACTTTGACTGCATGCACTTGATGCGTTGTGCACCTGGCACAGTGTGGTGTCTTCAGTTGATTTATTTTGTACACATTTTGAATTTTACACCTTTTCGGCACACAGTAACATTTTTGTTCACAGTTTTTAGAAATATAAATGTAAATGTGCAGTGAAACAAAGAAGATTAAGTGTAATTTGGATGGTTAAGGTGAAAGTTGCTACTGCAAAATTTTTGTGCAACTGGAGAGGGTACGAGTTATAAATTTCCTTTAGAAAAAAACAACAAACAACACAGGAGTAAAAAAAAAAAAAAAAACCACTACCTGAAACGCACCGTAGATTATCCCAGTAAGTAAAGGTCCTCGGGGCCCACGACGGCCGCAGTGGGCCCAAAGATGTTTTGCTACTGGGGATGATAAATGCCAGTGCTTGCCAGTACACCTGTCTCTCTTCCATTTGTCAGCTTGGCCTCTGCTACTTGTAGCTGTAGACATTAACCCACGTAACCTCACGTGCCGCATTTCCAGGCGTTGTCCAACGACTATGTACCAGTTGCAGGAGATGGATTGATCATGATAATTCAAGGGTAGCGCCAGATGAGCTTGGCGCCTGAAGGCGCCAAGCTCATCTGGCGCTACCCTTGAATTATCATGGTCAGTCCATCTCCCGCTGCAGGGTTCCGATGGTAAGTGGGTTAACTGAACTGTACCATCAAACCTCAATACCCATTGTAATTGTGTCCCTACAGTAAGGCGGTCAAATTCTCGATTTTCTTGACTATGTTGTCATGGCAACAGAGCGCCCCCCCCCCCCCCCCCCCCTTTCACTGCCAGAATACAAGCATGGACACATACCGGCAAGAGACGTGCATCGTCCTCATCCCAGCATCTGTCGGCAAACGTTGTGGAACTGCGCCGCTTGCTGGCCCAATTCACATCCATATGATTCAAGCAAACATTCTTATCTGGCAGTAAACCGGCCATGGTTTTACAGACACCGCTTGTAGATGCTACCAGTGAAGTGGTTAATGGAAACTGTGGAAAACACCCACAGTTTAACCCATTGGTTGTTGGTAGCACTGTTTTGTTGCGATGATTTTTGTAGGACTCATGGCGACAAAAACTGCTACCACACAGCCCAAGGGTCATAGGTGCATTCAAAGTGAAAAAAGGCTCACGAATGCTTGAAACGAATCTTTCTGAATAGGCGATGGTAGCTGACATCATGACTATACGACCTTAGGTCATGTGCATAGATCATCTGCATAAGGGTCACCCTGGTCAGCCCCACAGGGTAGGTTTTTCTCTCTATTCTGGGGCATGTGTTTCTGTCTACCCTTTGTCCATTCACCTGTATTTGCCTTTTTAAAACTCTCCCTACTGTCTGCACTGCCTGTAGCTCTTGATATTGGATGTGTGTTGCTAAATGGTCTTGGCTTTATTTGGGCCCCATGTGTTAGGTTTATTTAATGTATTTGACCGGCTGGCGACATACATTCAATGTTCTGTTTATTTTTTTTCACAAGCAGTGCAGGCACGTCCTGAGAAAGCCTTGTTGCTGTCGGGACGTTAAGCAATGTACAATCAATCAATCAATCTGAAAAGTTTGAAGTAATGTAGAATATATCATATGGGTCCTACAGTGGTATATGGTGACCCACTGCCTCTGAAAAGTTTGAAGTAATGTAGAATATATCATATGGGTCCTACAGCTGTGTAAAGTGACCCACTGCCTCTGAAAAGTTTGAAGTAATGTAGAATATATCATACGGGTCCTACAGCTGTGTAAAGTGACCCACTGCCTCTGAAAAGTTTGAAGTAATGTAGAATATATCATATGGGTCCTACAGCTGTGTAAAGTGACCCACTGCCTCTGTAAAGTTTGAAGTAATGTAGAATATATCATACGGGTCCTACAGCTGTGTAAAGTGACCCACTGCCTCTGAAAAGTTTGAAGTAATGTAGAATATATCATGCGGGTCCTACAGCTGTGTAAAGTGACCCACTGCCTCTGAAAAGTTTGAAGTAATGTAGAATATATCATACGAGTCCTACAGCTGTGTAAAGTGACCCACTGCCTCTGAAAAGTTTGAAGTAATGTAGAATATATCATACGGGTCCTACAGCTGTGTAAAGTGACCCACTGCCTCTGAAAAGTTTGAAGTAATGTAGAATATATCATACGGGTCCTACAGTGGTATATGGTGACCCACTGCCTCTGAAAAGTTTGAAGTAATGTAGAATATATCATACGGGTCCTACAGCTGTGTAAAGTGACCCACTGCCTCTGAAAAATTTGAAGTAATGTAGAATATATCATACGAGTCCTACAGCTGTGTAAAGTGACCCACTGCCTCTGAAAAGTTTGAAGTAATGTAGAATATATCATACGGGTCCTACAGCTGTGTAAAGTGACCCACTGCCTCTGAAAAGTTTGAAGTAATGTAGAATATATCATACGAGTCCTACAGCTGTGTAAAGTGACCCACTGCCTCTGAAAAGTTTGAAGTAATGTAGAATATATCATACAGGTCCTACAGCTGTGTAAAGTGACCCACTGCCTCTGAAAAGTTTGAAGTAATGTAGAATATATCATACGGGTCCTACAGCTATATAAAGTGACCCACTGCCTCTGTAAAGTTTGAAGTAATGTAGAATATATCATACGAGTCCTACAGCTGTGTAAAGTGACCCACTGCCTCTGAAAAGTTTGAAGTAATGTAGAATATATCATACGGGTCCTACAGCTGTGTAAAGTGATCCACTGCCTGTGAAAAGTTTGAAGTAATGTAGAATATATCATACGAGTCCTACAGCTGTGTAAAGTGACCCACTGCCTCTGAAAAGTTTGAAGTAATGTAGAATATATCATATGGGTCCTACAGTGGTGTATGGTGACCCACTGCCTCTGAAAAGTTTGAAGTAACGTAGAATATATCATACGGGTCCTACAGCTGTGTAAAGTGACCCACTGCCTCTGAAAAGTTTGAAGCTTAACCCTCTAAACCCCACTGCCGCTTTTCCAAAATTTTGGAGGCATTGGCTATCGACTATGTGCCAGTTGTAGGAGATGGATTGATCATGATAATTCAATGGTAGTGCCAGATGAGCTTGGCGCCTGAAGGCGCCAAGCTCATCTGGCACTACCCTTGAATTATCATGATCAGTCCATCTCCTGCTGCAGGGTCTCGGGGCTAAATGGGTTAAGCTTAGAAAAATATCAGTTTTAGAAACCGCAGATTTTACCAGAACCAGCAGTTTATCTTGTGATTTGACTCTTCAACTCCCAGAACTAGATGACTGCCGTTCAGTAGAATGGAAGTAATTTAGATCTGGGAGTATAAGAGTTACATTTTCTCGCGAAGATGCATAGCAAAATATTCCCCCCCCCCCCCTCCCCCCAAGTTTGCTTAACAAATGTGGTTCATGAGCATGGCAAAAACACTGTTTTGATGTCCGTAGTTCACTTTTTGTTTTTTGCCTCGTGCAATAGTGCTGTCTGCCGTTATTTTTAGGAACTTGTGACGTCTATTTTGGCTGGCCTTATTGCCCAGTATTGATTTTTCACCGTATTTGTTTCCTTGGTGTGGGCAAGAAGAATGTTGTCTTCATTGTTTGGTGTGACGTTTTTTCAACATTTTTTTTTTTTTTACAACACATGCATAAATACATGAGAGGCAACCCACACAAGACTGTTTCACTTCAAATGGGGGGCAACTGACATCATCTTTGGGAGAGTTGTACGAGATCTGTTAGAAAACGTCCTGTCTGTAGTGATGTCTGTCACAGACTGTGAAATAGTAGGAAAACATTTGTTTTCTCCGTTCATCACTTCAACCATCTCTTGATGAATTTCTATGCTGTGACTCTCTTGCTGTCGTAGCTGTAATGTTTGGAGTACTGCTGGTGGTGCGTGAATCGTGGACGTCAAGCATACAATGAGTAAACAACACTGATTGATGTGTTCAGACTGACTTTGTATTCATACCGAAATATCGGTTGGTGATGATCGCCATGTTTGGTAGCCAGCCACTAGCGATAACTGTAGCATCGCCTAAGTGCCGCGGTTAGTGAGGAGTTAGTTCCCTTAAAGTTGTACATGCATGTATTCATGAATATAAAACTCAACACATTACATCACCTCCTTCCTTGGATGAAAAAAAATGCATGTGATCACAATTACAATCTTTTTTTTTTTCCTTTTCCTTTCCTTCCCTTTGTTTTAACATTAAAGAAGAAATATAAATTGGGATTGGCAAAGAATTCTTGCATTAGTAGGTTGTTAACTCAAACATAAATAAATGAGGCTGATACAAGAGGTAGAACATAATGATATCATGAACACATAGGTTTAGTGTTTGGAATTATGAAGAAAATAAATGCGACTAGATTCCAATATCACTGCTGATTATGACTAGTACTTGAAACTATTAAATGAAGTGAACACAACAGTCTCGAAGACAAAACTAACACAACGGTGCAGGCTGGTCGCGCCTCACTGGGTCTTTCACCAGAGTCTTTGTAAAAATAAGGGGGAAAAAAATATTGGTGCAGGCTGGTCGCGCCTCACTGGGTCTTTCACCAGAGTCTTTTAGGGTTTGTTCAAAATATAATCATCGAATCGTTTTGGCATGTGGACTTGACGCGCGGACCTTCTGGCATGGTGGGGACTGGGTGAAGCTGCAGGGGTTGGAGGCTGGGGTGCGCAGTCAAGACCACTTGGCGTTGTCGGGTCAGGGAATGAGTCGGGTTCCTGTTCAGCAGCAGAAGGGGGTCTAGGAGCCGTCTTGAAGAAGCTGCTGTTTCGGGTGATCTTTTGTTGACCTCGCTGAGCCGTGATCATGGACCCTTTCTTGTTGGTGACGACCAGCGGAGTCGGTTGCCATGGAGTGTCAGCCTTGGTGGGGTCATGAGTCTTAAGGAGGACAGGATCACCAATCTGGAGGGGAGATGGTTTGACATAGGCCTTGTTGTCAGCAAATTCCTTCATGAGGGCTTTCTGAGCAGCATCACGCTGTCTGACAGCATGATCATCTCGGGTTTGAGGGACTTGAGGGAGTCGAGACCTGAGGTTTCTGCCAAAGAGCAGGGAAGCGGGGGGAACACCGGTTGTGGAGTGTGGGGTAGTGCGGTAGTCAAGGAGAAATCTATACATTTCCTGCTTGAGGTTGGGGGTTGTCGCACTTTTGAGGGTCTTCTTGATGGAACGCATGAAACGTTCAGTTTCTGCATTTGCACGGGGCCATAAGGGGGTGATTTTTCTGTGTTTGATACCCATGTGAGCACAGTACATGGCAAAATCAGCGCTATTGAAAGGGGGACCATTGTCTGTTTTAAGAGACTCAGGAATGCCAAATTCTGCAAAGATCTTGTCAAATTTGGGAATGACGCTTCGAGCTGACGTCGAGTCGATAATGTCGACGACCGGGAAGCGGGAGTATTCGTCCATGACGACCAAGATGTACTTGCCACTGGGAAGATGTCCAAAGTCTGCGGAGAGTTCGGTCCATGGTGCACTAGGGAGGGGTGACATCTTCAAGGGTTCACGCGCAGGGGTGGGAGTTGAAATCTGGCATTTCATGCAGTTTTTCACAGTCACTTCAACGTGGTGTTGCAAGTTTTTAAACCATACTTTTTCGCGTAGCAGGGCGACTGTTTTGACTATGCCTTGATGACCGGAGTGGGCGAGTTTCACAGCTCGATCCTGGAGGGATGTGGGGAGAACGACCTGGTTGCCTTTCAAGATCACTCGGTCACCTGAGGCTAGGGATAGCTCAGAGCGACACTGATGAAGTGTGTTAAATGTCGATATGTCGATGTTTTGTTCATGCTTGTGCCACTGGTTGGTGAGAAGCCCATGGATTACTGCGGTGAGGGTAGGGTCAGACGCGGTTTCAGCAGCAACGTCATCAACAGTCATCGCTTTGGGGATGCAGTTTTCGGTGACGTAGTTGACGTATTCTTCTGCAATTTTCTCTTCACGGTCACTTGAGGCTTGTGGAACTGGGTGACGGCTGAGATAGTCTGCAGGGTTGTCTGCACCTGGTCGGTACTTGACAGTGATCTGATATGGCTGAAGTCTCATCGCCCATCGTTCGATGCGCGTTGACAACCTTGAGCGGGGGTTGTTGAAGATCGAGACAAGGGGTCTGTGATCAGTGTGGACGGTAAATGGTGCGCCGTAGATGTAAATGTGGAAATACTCACACGCCCAAGTCACTGCGAGAGCTTCTCGTTCTGTTTGAGAGTATCGTTGCTCTGTTGGGGTGAGGGGTCGACTTGCAAACTGGATCACACGACCATCTTGTGTGAGGACAGCTGAAATACCCACAGGGCTGCCATCAGTGTAGATTTCACTGGCTTTACGCGGGTTGAAGTATGCGAGCGTGGTAGCTTGACTGAGGGCTGCTTTCAGTTTCGCAAGCGCTGCACCATGTGCTTGTGTCCAAGACCATGGCGTAGTTTTCTTGGTGAGGATGCGTAGTTCATGCGTCAGCGTTGCGTAGTTGGGGATGTGGTGAGCACCACAAAAGTTCATCATCCCAAGTAGGCTGCGGACTTCGGAAGCGCTGCTTGGCGTAGGTAGATGGAGGATTGTGTCAAGCTTGTCCTGGCTTGGTTTGATGCCCTCCTTTCCGAAGATGTGACCAAGAAACTCGAGGGATTCCTTGTTGTACACACACTTTTCACTGTTCAGTGTGAGTCCTTTCTGGCGAAGACGTTCGAATAGTGCACGAAGGTTGCGGTCATGGCACGCTTGATTTGTTCCAAAGCACATGATATCGTCACTGATGTTTACAACACCATCGAGTCCTGCTAGGCATTGACGGACAGTTTCTTGAAATATCTCACTTGCAGAGTTTATGCCAAAGAACAGACGACGGTATCTGTAGAGCCCCATGTGCGTGGCAAAGGTAGTGATGTATCGCGAAGAAGGGTCTAACTCTAGTTGATTATACCCTTGCGTTAAATCAAGTTTGCTAAAGACGGTGGCCCCAGCAAACATGGTCTTTAGTTCGTCGAGAGTTGGTGTGGCATGACGTTCGCGACGAATTGCCTTGTTTGCCGCACGCATGTCAACGCAGACACGCACCTTTCCTGGCTGTTTGGGTTTGGGCACGACGACAACTGGAGACACCCATGGTGTTGGTCCAGTAGCTTTTTCAATGATGCCAAGTTCTTCGTCTTTCCGCAGTTGCTCTTCAATGTCTTTTCGCACATGAAATGGAACACGTCGGTATTGTTGTGCTACAGGTTGGACAGTCTTGTCGATATGTAGTTGGATTTTCTGGTCATTCAGTTTGCCTACACCACCAAAGAGATCGGAAAATTCGTCTTGCAGCTTTTCGTGTTCAGGCTTGATGTGATGCACGGTAGCGAGTAGGCCTAGTTCTTGACATGTCTTCCAGCCAAGGATAGCTTTTTCTTTCTGTTGGACGACATGGATTGTCGTCTTTGTTGTGTTTCCCTTGTGTTGGACGACAGTATTGAAGGCACCAATGACAGGAATGGCATGTTTGCTCCCATACGCAGAAATCTTCTTGTTCGATGGATGTAACGAAGGCTTGGGTGTGATCAGATCATAGTCATCTTTTGATAGAATGTCAATAGTAGCACCGGAGTCTGCGAGAAACTCAAACCCATGTCCTTGCACTGTCACTACGAAGTGAGGAAGTCGACTGCTGATGTTAGAGGTCATGAAGATATATTCAGTCTCGCTGGAGCTGTCAGATTCAGTCTTGATAACGTTGGCTTCATCATCTGGGTTGTCAAGATGGTGAACGTTAGATCTGGGCTTGTTGCGATGACGGTAGCCACCAGGTTGGTGTTTCGATGCATTCAACGGTCCCTGTGTTTGTTTCACAGGCTGTGAACGACAAACTGAAGCAAAATGGTGTAGTTTAGTGCAGGAATTGCAACGTTTGTTGAAGGCGGGGCAAGATTTCTGTCCACCTTTGTGCGGCCAATCACCACCACAGTTTCTGCACTTGGATGGTTGCTGAGATAATTGTCGTGGTTGTTGATGGCGAAGACGACTGCCACTGGCATGGTGATGATGAGCATCAAGTTTATTGATCTCAGTATGCATGGCTCGTGAGTGCTGGGTGGTCAGTTGCAGGGTACGTGCAAACGTGAGAAGATCAGCTAAGGTCATAGCTGGGGTTGATAGAGCCTTTTCTCGGACTTTCGACGACTTGCATCCAGCAATCAGCTGCGATTTGATTTCAGACGATGCATCGGCAAATCCACAGGTTTCTGCAAGCTGTTTAAGCTCAGAGTAGTACTCATCAATGTTGTCTGATTTTTGTTCTGTTTTGCGGAAGACGTACCGTTGGTATTCCACGTTAGTTTGCGGGTTGAAATGAGCGGTGATAGTGTCTACCAGCTTCGAGAAAACAGTGTCGTTGTCACCGGGACGAAGTGCTTCGTCGGGGAAAGTGTCAACAATGTCATTCAGTTCATCGCCGCCGAATGTAAGAAGAAGAGCTTTTTGTCGATCAACATCGTTTATTTCGTAGGCTGTGAAGAATGTTTTGAGTCGTTGAACCCACTTCCTCCAGCGCACAGCTCTTCCCTCTGGGGCGCAGTCGAACGACTGGTAGGCTGGTAGAGCGGCCATCTTCTAGCGCAGTAACGTTTTTTTTTTTTCCGAGCACGTGGTCCAACAGAAAAGTCAGTGATAACTTGGACTTACTGCAATCCTCGTCGCCAATGTAATGTTTGGAGTACTGCTGGTGGTGCGTGAATCGTGGACGTCAAGCATACAATGAGTAAACAACACTGATTGATGTGTTCAGACTGACTTTGTATTCATACCGAAATATCGGTTGGTGATGATCGCCATGTTTGGTAGCCAGCCACTAGCGATAACTGTAGCATCGCCTAAGTGCCGCGGTTAGTGAGGAGTTAGTTCCCTTAAAGTTGTACATGCATGTATTCATGAATATAAAACTCAACACATTACAGTAGCTAATAACTTCAACGTTTTCATTTATCTTTCAGAGAGACGGGCAGTTGCTTATTAATTCAGATAATTCTTTGCACCTTTCACAGTCTACATTAGACACACGTTAGATACAGCTAGAATATTGGTGTAGCACTACACGCTCGTTTTCACCACCGTTTCTTTCACTGTCTCAAACAAAGTTCTGCATGACACGATTAATAACAAAGTGAAAAATTAACACATTCACTTCAGGAAACATGCAAGAACCAACCAACTGCAAGAGGCAAAGGACCCCATGAGCCCCCACGAATGCGGGGGCTCATGAGGTCCTTTGCCTCTTGCTGAGCCTATTCCTGTTCGTGTTCCGTAGATTGACGGGATCATTCCATGTTGAATTTGCTTCCACAGACACCATTTTGTGTCCACTGGCAGTGAAGGGGTTAAATTATTTAAAAAAAATTATTGTTTTAGACCATTGGTCGCCTTATCACCTTACGCATGTAGCCACTGTTAAACAGCAACGATGGCTGCCACAGGCACGAGGGGGTTGACCTGGTTTTGAAAGACCTCGGAACTGAACTGTAGTGTGTGTGCTGTCATGTCGTTTTGCATCCCACGACTTCCAGATGTCAGGTTCAGTAGCACAAACTAGCACTTTTATTCTAGAAGCTGACCTTAATCCCTTCACTGCTGGGGCAAGGCCAACAGCCGCAGGAGACGTTGAGCCTCATGAGCCGCCGCAGTTGTGGACGCTCACATTGATTTGTCTCTTGTTAGTCCTTTATGCCTATTTTTTTTCTATTCACATCTGTGTTCTTCACCTGAATGTCGGAGGGGGAGGGGGTGGTTGAGGGGGGGGGGGGGGGGCCAGAGTAATTTCAGGCACAAATTTTGTCATCACTGGCAGCAAAGAGGTAAAGGCCTCCTTCAATCTGGTTTTGGTTGCTGTTTCAACTCATGTCAGTGCTGAATATTTCTTTCTTGTTTCCATAGTCTCATCACATTGATCAGCATCATGCCAGTTAATCTTATGCAGTTTCTTTTTTACAGCAGCAGTTGTCATGTTGTGGGAACCTTGCATGCTCTTTCTGTAGTATTGGTAGCTAGAAGTTTTATTGCCTTGACTTGACACCCTAGATAGAAGTTGATGGTCCTTGTTTTTGGGGCTTCCACAGTCTTTACCCAGTGGTAGCGGAGTCATCGTGGCCACACACATCCACTGTTTTAGCTTATGCCGCAATCATGCTCTATTGTGCTCTACTCACACTGCTTATCACCGTTGAACCTCTGCGTGTAGCAGGTCTACGGAAGTGACCAGTGTGTGGTATGTTCTGCTCTGTCTTATGATTTTGTGCCCTCCTTTCCTCACTTACTTCCCTTGTGGTGCTGTGGCGTGGGCTGACTTCCCTTGGATATTCAGCTGATGCCCGCTATCTCGTCCTTGACTCCCCTCACTACCGTAATTCCCCTGGTGGCGGTGCTCATGGTCACAGCCATCAAGGATGCCGTGGACGATATCGTGAGTTACAGTTTGTTGCCATGACAACATCTTTGATATTTTTTTGTTTTTATTTACTGCCGTGTCTGATGCAGGAATGTGCTTCAAACATCTACGCATGCCTCATCTTCATCGCAGACTGTTTGTCTTCGTTCTTTCATCATATGCCCCACCCGGGTCTGCCCTGGGGGACTTGGGTGGGGTTAGGTATTTTTTAGTTCCCAGGGTCACCCTGGTCAGCCCCACAGGGTGGGTTTTTCTCTCTATTCTGGGGCATGTGTTTCTGTCTACCCTTTGTCCATTCACCTGTATTTGCCTTTTTAAAACTCTCCCTACTGTCTGCACTGCCTGTAGCTCTTGATATTGGATGTGTGTTGCTAAATGGTCTTGGCTTTATTTAGGCCCCATGTGTTAGGTTTATTTAACGTATTTGACCGGCTGGCGACATACATTCAATGTTCTGTTGTTTTTTTTCACAAGCAGTGCAGGCACGTCCTGAGAAAGCCTTGTTGCTGTCGGGACGTTAAGCAATGTACAATCAATCAATCTTTCATCATACATGTGCTTAAATCACGGTACACCGTACACTAATTTGAACTAGTTCAAGGGTGGTGCCAGAATAGCATGGCGCCTATGGGTGCCAAGCTATTCTGGCACCACCCTTGAACTATCATGCTAACACTTTTGTACCATACATCATGTCTTAGTACCCTTTGTTAGGAAGCATCATCATTCTGTCCTGTGAATGTATCTCAGCAAGTCCATTGTTTCTCTCGCACAAATGGACATACTGTGTTTGACCTTCACAGGCAAGTCTTGTTCATTATTGTCTTGTAGTATACCGGGTATGTGCACTGGTTTGGGTGAGGCCAGTCACCGCATGGACACATGTACAATGTATTTGTTAACCCTTTGGCTTTTGGGAGCAGTTTTTGTCGTGATGATTAAAAGCGCTACCGGGAGCCAAGTGAATTAACCACCTTTTGCATACGGTTATTGGTACTGTTTACTAACCTCTTTCGTCCTTGTGTTTGAGTAGATCTAATATAATAGCCTACCTAGCAGTCTGGCCCCTTTATGCATCTTCTTTTCGAACAGATTTAAATTTGTCTTTAAGAAAGACATTTTGTGGAAGTGTTGTGCTTTTCATCTTCTTCTTCTCCTCACAGTTTAGTGATCGACTTCAGTATATTGCAGAAAGTCACTTGTTATTTTTATATGCTACGGTTTTTGAATACGTAAGTACGTGTAATTTATCAGAGAGAATTTTGTGAATAATATTAGAGAGGGATGATATAAGTAGATCCTAGCACATACATACGCAGAATGTGTTTTCAGCTGCCACACCATATTTTGCTGTAACAGTTTGCGCGTCGGTAGCGGTTTCTGTCACGATGATTCCGACAGGAATCATCGTGACAGAAACCGCTACCGATGCACAACCGGTTTATTTCAAAAGTGATAATCATAAACCCATAAAAACTGATTTATGTCTTTATTGATGTCAGTGTGTGATGTCTGAGTTGATGGACGACAGACAAAAGTCAGTTTACCACTTGTGATTTATTTTAAATCTCTGAATGCAAAGTTAATGGAGGAGTGATATTAATTTTGGATCATTTTGAATGGGTGACAGCTTCTGTAACCCTGCGTAACAAGGAATTGCATTTGGGAATCTGTAACCTGGCTTTGTTACAACATGCATGTTCATGAACCATATGGAGCCAACCTTTATGACCTGTGTGACGTTTTAGCCAAGAATACTTTTTAAATGTATTTACATTATGTTGTAAGATCTTTCTCTAGTCTGGCTGACCAGACTTTCACCCTTCCCGCCGCGAGATGGCTTTAGTCACCTGCTCGGCGTTAAACCCCAATAACTAACAAACTAACTTTGTGTACTTGTTTCGATCATTTACATTACACATTGCCTGTCTAATTTTACATCTGTGCTGTTGCCAGTAAGATGTTTTCTATATGTCTGAAATTATATTAGGAAAAGCTCCTTGTGTTGTAAAGTGATGTGAATTTTGATACTGCTTAACTCTTTCCCTATGTATCACTCACTCTTAGTGTTAGCCCAAACAAACCCTTAGCCATCGAAACACTTACGTAATAGCGTTGTGCTCGATGCCGTCTATAGACGAGTCACTAGTATTCTAGCGTTGTATTTGTACAAAAATCGCCTGAAGCACAGCTATCGGTCTAAGGGAAGCAACCGCTATAATATGTTTCACCAACCATTTCTAAGTTATCTGAAAGTGATAGCCCTTGTCGGATGGTATCGGAACAAGTCCAAAGTAGCCGACAACGTGCCTTGGATCGTCCCCAACGATGAGCTTATTCGATCCTCATGAGCGCGGTTTCAACAGTGATTTTTAGCTCGTAATATTGTGATTCAAGAAGAGACAGTTCTCTTGTGTGATTTCGTTGCTTGTGGAATACATTTTCCTGCCATGTTGGTGAGTAAATCTGGGATTTCCGTTGCATGTGCTTACACTGTTGCTACCAAAACCACGTTTCTCATTTTTTGCTCCGCCATGTTTGTTCTGTTGCATATTAACCCATATCATACTGAGGCTAAACGCTTTAAATTTGTACACTGCCATATGCAAGCTACATTATAGTACTTACAGATAAGGACACATACCAATGGCTTTAGTTCAAGGGTGGTGCCAGAATAGCTTGGCGCCTAAAGGCGCCAAGCTATACTGGCACTACCCTTGAACTATTTTAGTCCAACTTATTTCACACACTGGTGTATTCCGAATGATAAGGGATAATCAAACTGGTTCAACTTCCCACTAAACTGATGCACAAACACATGCAGTTTTGAAAAGTACTTGTAATGCTCTTTCCAATGATACCCAATTTATCTATGGTTGTTACCTTGGCAGGCTGTGAAAATTAATTCAATCTACTACAAAAATCTACGTCACCAGGGAACAGACGTCCTTTTCCCTGATACGACGGCAGGGAACTGACTCGCTGAAAATGTTACGTAGGGAAAGAGTTAAACATAGTTGTATGGACACAATTTGTGATCGTTTCCTTGGTAGTATAAATATTCTGTTTGTGTGTATGCGTCGGCCCATGCATGTGAACGTAGACTTCAACTGTTTTGTGTTTACGTTCTGTTGCAGCCTGTGTTGGTTTGTGATCACATTATTTATCTCTTTGAAGAAAACAGCCAGCTCAATCATGTGATAACATGTTTATTTTTTTGTTCATAGAAATTACTTGACTGGACAGGAATTTACCCTGCATTAAAACTTTAGATAGAATTTCTACGGATATTTCTTATTATGTCTTTAGAATTCTTATTAAAATTTAATTTTCGTTTTTATTTTTTGCTGTAGTACTGACAGCATGAGGAGATTATTAACCCTTTTAGCCCCACGGGTGCATTTCCCACATTTTTGAAATGTTACTTAACGACAATGTACCAGTTGCAGGAGGTGGATTGACCATGATAATTCAAGGCTAGTGCCAGATTAGTTGGTGCCATCATGTGCCAAGCTAATCTGGCACTACCCTTGACTTGTCATGGTCAATCCATCTCCTGCTGTAGGTAGTTGGGTGCTAAATGGGTTAACCATAACTAAATTTTGTTAACGCAAGCAGATTTTTATTTTCCTTACACTTCTTTACGTTTCACACAAAGTACTAAAATACCATTGAATGGACAATTGGCCATTGCTAAGGCTCCTGACTTTTTAGTCAGGGGAGTTCTTTGTATGACATGGCTCACTACGTGTACTTCTGTTTCTTAAAGGCATATGTAAACAGAACTCTTGATGTGTTTTTCATCCCATAAACTTGCCCCCTTTGCGCATTTAACCACTGGTACAGCACTGGTGGCTGCTTGCACAAGGGGGTTCACTCATTCAAGGCACCTCGCATCAATAGCTGCAGAAGTGTTGTATAGCGTTGCCACAGGCAACGCTATACAACACTTTCGCAGCTATTGATCGGGGCACCTTGAGTGAGTTAACGGGTTGAAGATGCTCCTCTTGTGCTAGGACTGTACTTTTCATGTGTTTTGGTTATGGTTTAAAAGCCGATTTAAGTTACATTTCTTCTGATTGTAGCAAAGGCATCGTAGTGATGACCAAGTCAACAACAGGACATCCTATGTTTTACGGGGGCAGGAGATCGTGGACGAGCGATGGCACAAGGTGTCTGTGGGAGACATCGTCAAGCTTAGAAATAATGATTTTGTTGCTGTAAGTGTACATAAAGATGTAAGCAGAAGTAAAAAACAACAACCAAGAACCAACAACCGCACATGGTACCTCTGACGTAGTCTGACAGTATTACCGGTATTATGCGCACATCTAACCAGACCAGCAGTTGTGCGTTTGTGATATTTGTGGCTCATGTGCGATACAGTGAGTCTGCCTACTGAGCCACCTTTGATCTATTTTTCATGCATGGTCTTTCGTCTGTGGTATTTTTTACTGTTGGCATTTTATACAAGACATTTAAGATACAGACTTTACACTTTGTGACGAGACATCGTGCATATTCTAATGACCCCTCTCAAAGGTGAATGTCATTATGAGCTGATAAATATATTTGTTAAAAACTGCTGTATATGTTGACAAAATTTAGTTCAACCCTTTGTAGTGCTATAAAGGTTAAACCAAAAAAGCCAAATGTGGTGCAGAGATGCCTGATAATAGATGTTCCCAGCATTTCATAATGTTTTGATATGACCTCAGGCTGACCTGCTGCTGCTGTCAACAAGTGAACCCCACAGCTTGTGTTACATCGAGACGGCCGAGTTGGACGGGTGAGCACATTTTTCCATCCATTTCCTTCATCCAAGTTTCCTTACTTTCTTGCTCATAATGGACAGTCAAAATTCAAGAAATTTAGCGTCCAGATAAAGGATATTTGTCTTTTCACTACTGTACTTTGTCATTTTTAACCCTTTGGCTTTTGGTAGCACTTTTTCTTGCAATGATTCCTGCAGGAAAACCACTATTACAACAGAAATGCTGCTGACAGACGAAGGGTTTAACTCTCTGAGCCCCAAGGTGCAATACGTAAATTTGGGTGTGCATTATGGACAGAGCAGCCATGCTAATTGAAGGGTGGTGCCAAAATAACTTGGTGAGTTGGTGCCTCTGGGCTGTGATAGTTTAAAGTACCATTATGCATAAATCTGAAGACACGTTTCAGCTCCGTTTGTGTTTGTTATGTCTTGTCGACACACCTAATGAACTTTAACAGCAGTTTTGACACGCAGCCAAAGCATGCGCGTAATCACACTTCTTTCTTCTGTGCTGCTGCTAGCTTGTCAATCTATATTTAGCTGTTTCTCATACTGAAAGCGTTGTATTTCTAGAACGGAGTGGAGACATTGTAAGTTTTACTTTGATCTAAAGACGCCATGTGCTGAACTGGATTGTCCTGTGTCTCAATGAACCATAACTAGACCTGTGTGTAGCGTTTCGTAACCATCTGTTACAAAAGTGTATCTTTCAACAGTTACGGCGATAGTGGGCATTTAAGGGTGGTACCAGCATGTCTTGCTGGCCAGTGACACTGGGCTATTTTGGCACCATCCTTCAACTGTCATGGTCGATTCCTTTTATATTGTTGTGTGTCAGGGCTTGGTGGGTGACATTTTAATTGTGCTGGCATGCATGCATACACTTCCTCATTATTTGTATTTGAATGAGAGTTAGCAGAAAAGAAATGCTTGTGAGGTATAATTTTTTTAATTTTTTAAATTTTTTTAAAAACTTTTTTTAAAGGGATGAAATGTGCAACTCTGAGAGTGTTTATAGCTGGTGTTGTTGTTGTCTGGGTTGAGGGACTATTATGGCAATTCAGTGGAAACAATCAATTTTGAAGAAGTGACTGTGATTTAAGTGAGATCTCAGGTCCAGGGTATTGACACAATTGATTTTGTTTATCGAATGCTGTTACAAGCATAATGGAGTGAGTGAGTGTGTGTGCATGTGTGCACATGCATGCAATCAACGGTCCTGTACACAGTACTGGTGGCTGCATGCACAAGAGGGTTAAGATACACATTCTCATTAATCCTTTCCATCCTGGTACACACTGCATGAAATACGTTTTGGCCATGATTGTTCAGGGTGGTGCCAGAATAGCTTGGCGCCCCTTGAACTAAAATGGTTGTTCTATCTCCTGATTTGTAATGTAGTCCTCACAGGACAAGACACGCATTTGAAAAAAGTTCACACTCCGGATATTGAGTTTCTGTTCATATTGCAGTGAGACGAACCTTAAAGTGCGACAGGCTCTGGAAGAAACGGCGGAGATGGGAGACAATCATGCAAAGATGGCAGTTTTTGATGGTTAGCTTTTCAAATGCGTTTTCTGCACTTTAATCTGGTCACCACCAATCGTATTGTGCTGAATATGTATGAAAGCATTGCATCCCATGGTTGCATTACCCAACTTTGGGAGTGGTCACCTAATGACTATATAATAATAATAATAATAATAATACATAGTTCTTGTATGGCGCTGTTCTCCAGGAAACACTAGACTTCCTGCGCATGCACAACAGCACACTCTCTCTCAGACACACGCACGATTATACACTACTTTAACCCACCCCATCCCTTGCATTCACTTACAATATACCACTTTCAGGTGATGGGTCGACAATAGGATAATTCATGGGTAGTGCCAGATTAGCTTGGTGCCTGATGGCACCAAGCTAATCTGACATTACTCATGAATTGTCATGGTCGATCCATTTCCTGCTGTGGGGACTCGGGGGGGGGGGGGGGGGGGGGAGGGGGCTAAATGGGTTAATTGCATGTATATTCAAATGGGAACAACTGCAGGATGGTCCTGTCCCATCTTGTTTCCTTGCATAAGAGAGTAAGAATCAAATAGAAGCTAACTGTGATAAACTTTGAGTTTGAAATGGATTTCAAAAGTGTTACCACGAGCTATTACAGTTGCCTTCTGAAGCTGATTCAAATAAATTATTTACATATACATATATGCGTTTTAATATCAAGGTTGCACATTGGGGGTATATATTAAATAATAAATAATACATAGTATTTATATGGTGCATTTCTCATATTTATAAAATAACTCAATGCACAGAATATTACAGCCCTCGGTCGTAATGTATTTGTGGTACGTGAGTCATTGTCTAAAGCGAGCGCATGCATGCGTGAGTTGTGAGTGCGTGCTTAGAGTTATAATTATTGTTAGATAAGCACATTATAAATACCGTAATTATCATTATTATTATGCAGACTTCATGTATGTAGGGGCTGTTTCAAGTTTGACAACTTCACGTGAAAATGGATCTTTCTTCTACTTGGCTGATTATGTCTGGGGCACATTTACTGATTTTGGAATGTAAAATCAGTCTTTTAATGGAAAAAAATCCCAATTTTTAGGACAGTACAGCAAAACATCATGCATTGTTCAAGCTGCTTAAAATAAATTTGCATTAGATCAACTGTCGCTGAATGAATGTTTGTTCTAAGATTGGTATAGAAAAGTGGCTTTTTGCGGCGGTACTTGCGAAAAACGTGAGCTCTGATGTGAAACGACCCATCACACCTCATGTCTTTCGGTGTTACTAAAGTTAAACATGATGAAGTGTTAGTTGACATGTGGGGAGAATGATAATGTCATCTCCTATGTTTTTTTTTTCCCCAGCGGAAATCATCAGTGAGCCCCCAAACAACCGCTTGTCCAAATTTGAGGGGAAGATGCACTGGAAGGATAACACATTCTCCTTGGACAATGAGAAGATACTGCTTCGTGGATGCATTTTGCGCAACACAGAGTGGTGTTACGGAGTTGTCATCTTCGCTGGCAAGGACACTAAGCTGATGATGAACAGTGGCAAGACCAAGTTCAAGCGGACTCACATTGACAGATTTATGAACAATCTCATTATTGGTGTACGTACAATTCTTGCAATCTTGTCCTGCAGGCAAAGTGCGCTTTTCCACGACTGTGAGAGGCCAATCACACTTATAAAAAAAAGAAAAAAAAGACATAATTGATTGACCATGATAATTCAAGGGTAGTGCCAGATTAGCATGGCGCCTGCAGGTGCCAAGCTAATCTGGCACTACCCTTGAATTATCATGGTCAGTCCATCGCCTGGATCAATAATGTCAGTAATTTTAACATTAACCCCTTCACTGCCCGTGTACTCGTGTTGTATTTCTGAAATCTGTGATCATTCAGTGGCCACACACCAGAAACATCCCAAGGAACTTGGATACAGATTGGTCACGGCAAGAGACATAGATCTTCATGAGCCCCCCGCCACTGCAGGGGGCTCATGAGGATCTATTTCTCTTGCAGTGGGATCGTGTTGAGTATTTCTTGGCACTGCAGGGATTAATTTCTCATTTGCAGTGAGCTTTATAAAGGTGTGACAAAGCACTAGGGGATCCAAGTTTGTTTCTTGTTTGGTCCGCAGTTTGTTGTAAGCAGTGTCATTTACACGGGAAGAGTGTGTGACGCAGTTTTTGTTGTGTTTGTGGATATAAGCAAAGCACGGGTGGGACTTTTCCGGCTACAGCCGGATTTCTGGATTCTTAAAAAAAAAAATTTTTTCACTTAAAAAGTTCAACTTTTTTTTGGGTCCCACCCATGGCAAAGTTTAACCTATTTAACCCTGAGTCCCTACAGCAGGAGCTGGATGAACTGTAATAATTCAAGGGTAGTGCCAGATTAGCTTGGCACCTGACCGTAATAATTCAAGGGTAGTGCCAGATTAGCTTGGCACCTGAAAGTGCCAAGCTAATCTGGCACTACCCTTGAATTATTACGGTCCATCCAGCTCCTGCAACTGGTATACGGTCATTAGGCAACACCTCCAAAATGTGAGAGATGGGACCTTGGGGCTAAAAGGGTTGAGCAAAGTATATCATCCAGGCTTGTTTTAAGTGAAGTAATTCACAGTGACAAATGTGCCTGGAACCTTGGAGAAAGCGTTATCGCTGACATTTGTTGCATCTGACCCTTTTTTTTTTTAGTGGAGTCGGCTTTGTGTCGACTCTGATGTCAAAAAGCACTTCGCAATAATGTCATTTTAAATTTGAAATAGAGTTGATATTCCTTGTAGCAAAATGCGTTTTTTTTAAAGACATATACAAATTAATTGATTTACTCGGCCCGTCGTGTGCTAACTATCAACGTCTAGTAGCCCCAGGGCAGAAATTAATCATTTTGGGAGTTGTCGTTTGAAAATTACATTGCATTTTGTGTTGACCGTGATCATTGAAGGGTGGGGCCAGAATAGCCTGGAGGCACCAAGCTACTTGGTCACCACTTTTGAACTGTCATGATTGTGATTGGGTTATATTGTTTTTGCGTGTCAGACTTGTTTACCCTACACGGCCGATAAAAGGTGGACACACTCCCAACTGCATGGGACATAGCTCCTTATGGGCCCTGCAGCTGCAGGTTGTCATGAGGATCTGTGTCTCTTGCAGAGACATTTGTTTCTGCTCACATAGTTGGCCCCTTCACTGCTGAGAAAAAGTCAACATGAGCCAACTGCAAGGCATAGATCCTCATGGGCCCTGCAGATGCATGTTGTCATGAGGATCTGTGTCTCTTGCAGAGACATTTGTTTCTGCTCACATAGTTGGCCCCTTCACTGCTGAGAAAAAGTCAACATGAGCCAACTGCAAGGCATAGATCCTCATGAGTCCCCGCAAATGCGGGGACTCATGAGGAAATATGTCTTGCAAGGGCAGAGGCTCACGAGGACCTATTTCTCTGGCGGGGTCTAGTTTGTATCCATTTTCTTCTCTTGCGGAGTCCAGTTTGTATCCATTTTCTTCTCTTGCGGAGTCCAGTTTGTATCCATTTTCTTCTCTTGCGGAGTCCAGTTTGTATCCATTTTCTTCTCTTGCCGAGTCCAGTTGATAACCATTTTCTTCTCTTGCCGAGTCCAGTTTGTATTAATTTTCTTCTCTTGCCGAGTCCAGTTTGTATCCATTTTCTTCTCTTGCCGATCCCCACCCGGGTCTGCCCTGGGGGACTTGGGTGGGGTTAACTACTTTTTAGTTTCCAGGGTCACCCTGGTCAGCCCCACAGGGTGGGTTTTTCCCTCTATTCTGGGGCATGTGTTTCTGTCTACCCTTGGTCCATTCACCTGTATTTTGTCTTTTTAAAACTCTCCCAACTGTCTGCACTGCCTTAAGCTCTTGATATTGGATGTGTGTTGCTAAATGGTCTTAGCTTTATTTAGACCCAGTGGCGTATGGCGTAGGTTTATTTAACGTATTGGACCAGCTGGCGACATACATTCAATATTCTGGGTTTTTTTTTTTTTTCACAAGCAGTGCAGGCACGTCCTGAGAAAGCCTTGTTGCTGTCGGGACGTTAAGCAATGTACAATCAATTCTCTTGCCGAGTCCAGTTTGTATCCATTTTCTTTTCTTGCCGAGTCCAGTTTGTATCCTGCCCAGTCCAGTTTGTATCCATTTTCTTCTCTTGGTGAGTCCAGTTTGTATCCTCCCCACCCTGGTCTGCCCTGGGGGACTTGGGTGGGGTTAGGTATTTTTTAGTTCCCAGGGTCACCCTGGTCAGCCCCACAGGGTGGGTTTTTCTCTCTATTCTGGGGCATGTGTTTCTGTCTACCCGAGGTCCATTCATCTGTATTTGCCTTTTTAAAACTCTCCCTACTGTCTGCACTGCCTGTAGCTCTTGATGTTGGATGTGTGTTGCTAAATGGTCTTAGCTTTATTTATGCCCCATGTTGTAGGTTTATTTAATGTATTTGACCGGCTGGCGACATACATTCAATTTTCTGTTTAGTTTTTTTTTCACAAGCAGTGCAGGCACGTCCTGAGAAAGCCTTGTTGCTGTCGGGACGTTAAGCAATGTACAATCATCAACCAGTTTGTATCCATTTTCTTCTCTTGGCGAGTCCAGTTTGTATCCATTTTCTTCTCTTGGTGAGTCCAGTTTGTATCTATTTTCTTCTCTTGGTGAGTCCAGTTTGTATCCATTGTCTTTGGACATTTCTGTTTTTTTTTGTGTGTTGAATAAACAAAGATTATGCCCGATAATGTGTCCAGTGGCAGAAAAAGGGGGAACCCCCTTGTGCATTTAGGTACTGCTCCCAGTGCTGTTGGGCGCAAGAGGGTTATGCTGGATACGTTTCCTAATGTTACTAATGTTACTTTACGTTTTTGCAGATATTTTGTTTCCTGTTCACAATGTGCCTGATCACCATGGTGGCGTGTGGGGTGTGGGAAGCTGTGACTGGTTACGATTTCCAGTCGTTCCTGCCCTGGGAGACCTTTGTTCCTCATGCGAAAGACAGCGGCTCGACTGTCATCGCCTTGCTGGTCTTTCTCTCCTACATCATCATTCTCAACACTGTAGTGCCTATCTCACTTTATGTGAGGTGAGAGTTTTTGGGTTCGGGTTTTACGCACGGGAAAGTATTATATACAGGCTTTTTTTCTGGCACCACCCTTGAACTGTCGTGGTGGGTTCATGACTTCTAGCAAAGTATGGATCCGGCAAGACCCTTTGAAGGTGGTGTCAGAAAAGCTGGACATATTTTCTTTTGACATTGGGTTAACCCATTTCATCCTGAGACTGATTAGAAAAAAAATTGCTTATTGTCCCATAAAGACTTCATTCTAGATTAGGACCTAGCTCAACTCTTTTAGTTAAAGGGCTGTGTCAAAATAAGTACCCAACGGCGCCAAGCTATTCTGGCACTACCCTTGAACTATCGAAGTCAAAGGAGACTATTCATGCGTCAGACTTCAAACTTGGCCCAAGGGTACTTTGTGGTAAAACCTTTTTTTAAACATACATATTTCAGTGACCTCTCTCAAAGGTCAAGGTCAAAAGGGGGTGCAGAAAAAGGGTCAAAATTAGCCACATTTTGACACAAATTGTTTCTCCTCAAATACTATTTTTAACTTCAAACTCAAACTTGATACAGAGATGCCTGATGGTAAGGCCTTTCTATGCATACTAATTTGGATGACCACTCAGAAAATGCAAAGGCTAAGGGAAGTCTGCAAAATGTGTGGAAAATGCCAGTTTTTGATAGAATTGTATTTTTTATCAAAGTTTTTGCCAACTTTTCAGTCAGATTTGGCATATAGGTAGCTGATGATGAGACCTTCCTATGCATACTAATTTAGTGGTCCCTTTGCAAAGGTCAAGGTCATGGGGGATCCAGAAAGGGACATAAATAGCCATATTTTGACAAACTGTTTTTTTCTGAAATACTATTTTCAACTTAAAGTTCAGACCCAAACTTGGTATAGAGATACCTGGTGGAAGGCCTTTCTATGCATACTAATTTGGATGACCCCTCAAAAAGGTCAAGGGTCACAGGAGGTTGGCAAGTGTGTGATAGAGTTGTAAATTTTAGCTCACGTGTGAAGCAAAAGTAGTCTATGTTTTGGGTCAGTGGTTGTCCATCCGCCGTCGTCAGTCATCCGTGGTAAACTTTAAAGTTGGCATTTTCACAGGGATTATTCTATCGCCACAGTCTTTGAACTTGGCCCAAGGATACTTTGTGGCAAGACCTTTCTAAACATACCAATTTGAGTGACCTCTCACAAAGGTCAAGGTCACAGGGATCAGGAAATATGTCAAAAAAGCTATATTTTGACATAATTAATTTTTTCTCAAATACTATTCACAACTTCAAACCCAAACTTGGTACAAAGGTACCTGATGGTAAGACCTTTCTCAGCATACTAATTTGGTTGATCCCTCGGAAAGGTCAAGGGTCACAAGAGCTCAGGAAATAGGTGAAAAATAGACATATTTTGACAAAAGATGTTTTTTTCTCAAATACTGTTCACAACTTCAAACCCAAACTTGCTACAGAGATACCTGATGAGAAGACCTTTCTATGCACACTAATTTGTTTGATCCCTCAGAAAGGTCAAGGTCACGAGAGCTCAGGAAACAAAAATAGCCATATTTTGACAAAAGATGTTTTTTCTCAAATACTATTCACAGCTTCCAACCCAAATTTGGTACATAGATATCTGATTGCAAGACCTATCTATGCATACTAATTCGGATGACCCCTTGGAAAGGTCAAGGGTCACCAGAGGCTGGCAAATGTGTGTAAAATGCCAATTTTTGATAAAATTGTAGGTATCAACATTTTTGCACATTTTTCAACCAAATTTGGCACAAAGATAGCTAATTATAAGACCTTCCTGTGCATACTAATTTAGTCGATTCATCACAAAGGTCAAGGGTCATGGGAGGTTGACAGATATGTGAAAAATGCTTACATTTTCAGAAAACATGGATTTTGCTACTGCAGAAGCCAGCCCTTCTCACAAAGGTCACACATAATTATGTAAATCGGTCATACACATGAGCCATAGTGGCTTTGCCTTTCTTGTTATCAAACTTTTTTGCAAATTTTAAGATCAAATTTGGCATACAGGTAGCTGATGATAACACCTTTCTATGCATTCTAATTTAGTCAACCCGTCACAGAGGTCAAGGGTCATGGAGGGTCAACAAATTTGTGAAAAAATGCATACATTTTTGCTGGTACAAAAGCCAACCCCTTATGTTTAGACACTTGAACACTTGCTCCTTTCAGTGACCTGTTGCAAAGGTCAAGGTCACAAAGGTCACTTATGTGGATTGGTCATAAACGTGAGCCATAAGGGCTTTGCCTTTGTTGTTGTGGAAATGATTCATGCAGAAATCACCATGGAATTAAGCAGACCAACAGCCAAAGGCTTAAGAAAAATATGCACAGTTGTGATTGTTATTGCATCAGTTCTATTAATTTTCTTCTTCTTATGAAGTGAAGCTGATTGAAGAACATTCTTGGGACATATTCTAACACCTGTGTTGTATCTTTTCTTTATCCCCTTTCAGTGTTGAAATCATCCGTCTAGCTCACAGCCTGTGGATTAACTGGGACATCCGAATGTTTCACGAGAAATCGGACACACCTGCTAAGGCACGCACCACCACACTCAATGAGGAACTGGGGCAGATAGAGTATATTTTCTCTGACAAGACGGGCACACTAACACAAGTATGAATGACATTTTCTGTTTCACTTAACCCTTTTCATCCTGATACATCCCCCCCACCCGGGTCTGCCCTGGGGGACTTGGGTGAGGTTAACTACTTTTTAGTTCCCAGGGTCACCCTGGTCAGCCCCACAGGTTGGGTTTTCATCTCTATTCTGGGGCATGTGTTTCTGTCTACCTTGATCCATTCACCTGTATTTGCCCAGGGTCACCCTGGTCAGCCCCACAGGGTGAGTTTTTCTCTCTATTCTGGGGCATGTGTTTCTGTCTACCCTTGGTCCATTCACCTGTATTTGCCTTTTAAAAAATCTCCCTATTGTCTGCACTGCCTGTAGCTCTTGATATTGGATGTGTGTTGCTAAATGGTCTTAGCTTTATTTAGGCCCCATGTGTTAGGTTTATTTAACGTATTGGACCGGCTGGCGACATACATTCAATGTTCTGTTTAGTTTTGTTTTTTTTCACAAGCAGTGCAGGCACGTCCTGAGAAAGCCTTGTTGCTGTCGGGACATTAAGCAATGTAAATCAATCAATCAACCATTCACCTGTATTTGTCTTTTTAAAACTCTCCCTACTGTCTGCGCTGCCTGTAGCTCTTGATATTGGATGTGTGTTGCTAAAAGGTCTTAGCTTTATTTAGGCCCCATGTCGTAGGTTTATTTAACGTATTGGACCGGCTGGCGACATACATTCAATATTCTGTTTATTTTTATTTTTTTCACAAGCAGTGCAGGCACGTCCTGAGAAAGCCTTGTTGCTGTCGGGACGTTAAGCAATGTACAATCAATCAATCTGACACATCCATTGCTTGAAATAAATTTGACTATGATAGTTCAAGGGTGGTTCCAGAATAGCTTGGTGCCTGAAGCGCCAAGCTAGTCTGGCATCACTCTTGAAGTGAAATTCTTGATATCTCTCATAATTTGTAATATAGCCTTCAAAAGACAATAAAGATACAAAAAAAATTCAGCCTCACAATATAATGGGTTAACCCATATAATTCAGAACACACCAGTGTGTAAAATACATTTGACTAAAATAGTTCAAGGGTAGTGCCAGAATAGCTTGGCGCCTCTAGGCGCCAAGCTATTCTGGCACCACCCTTGAACTAAAGCCATTGGTCTATATCCTTATCTGTAAGCACTATAATGTAGCTTGCATATGGCAGTGTACACATTTGAAGTTTTAGCCTCAGGATGATAGGGGTGAAAGTGGAAAAACATGAAGCGGAGAAATGTTGGTTTTGATTGTAAGAACCAAAGCTTGGGTATTTGGGGGGGGGGGGGGGGGGGGGAGGGGAGGGGGAGGGGGTGGCAGATTGAGTAGGTATTTTCCTGAATGGTAGGCATGCTCATTTGAACCTGTTTAACCCCATGGCTGTGTTTCCCAAATTTTGGAGGCGTCACCTAACAACTATGTGCCAGTTGCACCAAGCTTACCTGGCACTGCCCTTGAATTATCATGTTCGATCCATCTCCTGCAACTGGTGCATAGTCATTTATTTAGATGACGCCTCCAAAATTTGGGAAAAGCGGCCGTTGGGCTGAATGAGTGAAAAGAATACAGTCTTGTTACGATCAAAGTGCACCATCCAACCAAGCTAAACTCTTTCACTCCCAGAACTAAATGACTTCCATTCTGTCAAATTCAAGTCATTTATTTCTTGGAGTAGGAGAGTTAATAAGAGATTGATATTTTTAATTTAAAACAAGTGAATTATTGTTTCTTCAAAAACATTACCGATGACATGACTACCAGGAGTGTCCACTCCTTGCTCAATTCTAGCCTAAGAACCCGTTGTGTAAACACAACCCGGGAGGCACTCGGGGAACCCCCAGAGGGACCGAGAGTTGTCTCCCGCTCCTACCCACCAGCCCTATTCACCTGTGAACTCCAGTCACGCTTCTTAGGCTCACGCGTTCAGACGTGTTGTCTCTAGCCTCTGGACTTAGAAGTTTTTCGACCGGTTCGGTCTGCCTTGCTTGCTTCGTCTTCGCCGGCATGGGATTCTACGCGTGCGACGTTGGTCAACTGCAGCTTCGGTCTTGTTCAAGGGTTCCCTCTCTGGCTTTGCCGGTCGGGCTGCGGGTGTCATGGAGATTTCTCCTTCTCGTACCTCTCCGACTGACAGTGGCCTACTGATGACATGCACAAAATGCGGAGGCTTCCAGTGGCCGTCGGATAAACATGCAGTCTGTCTCCCCTGCGCTGGGTGTGCGTCCGACCATACGTGTGACGTCTGTGCTGCATGGCCGGAACTGCGGTGGTCTAATCTCTGGAACTTTTATAGGAGAGAGCCTTCTACCCTCGCGGGTACCTTGAAGATTTCCAAGACGCCTTCCGCTGTGCCTCCGGCACCGGACGTGCGAGACCAACGGGATCCGACGCAGATAACGCCACTGAGTAATCAAGGGACTAGTGCACGGAGTGGGAGTTCGACCGTCAAGACCGCCTCCGTTCGAGAGCGCGCCCGGACACATTTGGTGGAAAGAACCCGCCTCTCCCAAGAGCCTGGTTTGGTGGGACGCTCATGGCGTCCCTCCTCCACCGTCGTTCCCCACTCGTCTCTGAGGAAGCCGCCGGGATCCCGCTGGAGGTCCCCTGGCCGGCCAGTAACCTGCCTCTCCCAAGAGCCTGGTTCAGAGAGACATACTTGCACTCGTCCGGAGCCTCCTGGTTGTGAAGAACGTAGGTACAGGGGTTCTGCTCGACGTTTCCGCTCTCCTTCGCACGATCGTAGGAGGAACTTCTCGCCTCATCGCTCGTCGCACCGGGACTCCCCTCGCCGCAGACGGTTTTCATCTTCTTCGCGTCCCCCCTCTCGGTTGGACTCCCGCTCGTCCCGTCCCTCTTCCCAGCGACCGGCCACTTCCCCCCCCTCCTCGTACTCACCGCTCCGTTCCCTCTCGTCGCAGCCGTTCTCCTCGTCGGGATCCGCCTTCGGCTCGCAGGAGGTCCTCACCGCATCGTTCAGACTACCGCTCTCCACTGCGGAGGGAGTCTTCGTCCGCTGCGGTTCTCCGACGGGATTCCCGGCCTCGGAGCCCTCGTCGCCCTCTTCGGTCGCCGGTTTCCGGACAGCGGGACTTCGACACCCTCAGTTTGGCACCGGAGGATGCTTCGGACTGGTTACTTGGAGGTCTTAGCCGTTCTTCAGCTTCTCCCTCTTCGCCTCCAGTGTGTCAGCTTCCGTCAGACAGGTTTCTTCTTCCCGGATGGACACGCGGCTGGCGCTGGACGGAGCAACCAAGCTCATCGCCGCCGCCTTATCGGAGGATGTTTGTCCAGCTTCACCTCCTGTGAAGAGGAAGATTTCCGCCTTCGTGGACGCGGATAGGACGGTTAAGAGGTTCAAGTCCCTCCCACAGCCGGCTAGTTTTTTGGATCTGCGGGACGCCTTCTTGTCTCACCTGCTTGCGGAGACTCGGAACTCGGACTTCTTCGCGGACGGGAGATGGCCTTCCGCTCTGGACATCGCATTTCAGCAGGACTGGTACGCCGGCCATTCGCAGTCGTTCCTCTGCCCGCTTCCTCCAGTGGATCCCGCCGCTCTGATGCAAGCCGGAGGGGCTTCTATGTTGAAACGGTCCTTTCCACGGGGACTGGATAGGACGGCGTCGCTGGTCCGGAACACGCTCGCCTGCTCCGGTTTCTTGGACTTGCTGACTCAGGCTTTCATCCGACGTCTCGAGGAAGCTTGGCAACCTGCTTTGTCTCCCCTCCTGGGAGACCTACTACTCATGGCGGAGGCTGGGAACCGCGCTGCTTATCACTCATCGGTCAACGCGATAGCGGCTGCGGCTAACTGCGCCCTCATGCGACGAGACGCCGTCCTACAAGCTTGCAGTGGTATGCCGGTCGACCTGAGTACTCAGCTACGTCGGGTCCCTCTGGGAGGGTCTCTGCTCTTCGGGGATACTTGGCAGACGGTGAAGGACTCCAACTCCGACCGTTGGCCTCGCAAGACTGTCAAGCAGCGCTTTCCTCCCGCCCGCACGGCCCTGGGGCGATCCTTGCGGGCCCGGAAACGTGTCACCGCGGACCCGTCTGCCCCACCACGAGCTGCGCCGCGCCGTCGCCCGCCCTTCCATCGCCCTGGCCCAGCTAGCGCCCCTGCCCCCGCCTGGCCCCGTCCCGCCCGTCGCCCTGGGCGCGGGCGGGCCACCTGACTTGTCCCCATTTCCGCCCCCGCCGACCGTCGTCGGGGCTCCAGTCGGCAGGAGGCTAGCACGATTCAGCGAGGAGTGGCGCTCGCTGTTTCGAGACGAGCCCTGGGTTTTGGACGTAGTCACCAGAGGATTACGGATCTCGTTCCGCTCTCCTCCGCCCTTGCGCTCCATTCCTCTTTGGACAGAGGTTCCGTCCGACGCCCTCAAGGCCGCCGCTCTGCGAGGAGAAGTCGCGGCTCTCCTTTTAAAGGAGGCCACAGAGATAGTGCAGCGTCCGGACTCGCCCACCTTTTACAGCCGACTGTTTGTGGTCCCCAAACCCGGCGGCAAGTGGCGGCCAGTCATAGATCTGTCGGCGCTGAACGCCTTCATCGCGGCCCCTTCCTTTCGGATGGAGACGACCAGGGCTCTTCGTGCGGCGGTGCAACCCATGGACTACGCGGTCAGTTTAGATCTGTCCGACGCCTACCTACATGTCCCCATGCACGCTTCTGCCAGGAAGTACCTGCGCTTCGCGTTCGAAGGAGTGATTTACCAGTTTCGCGCCCTGCCGTTCGGTCTCAACCTCAGCCCCTGGGCCTTCACCCGCATCATGGATGCTGTAGTGGCCAAGGCGAGGCAGTCGTCGTCAAGTCCGACCTCGAATTATCTCGACGACCTTCTTTTGAGAAATCAGGTGGAGACCGCGCTTGCGGCAGACAGGGACGCTCTTTTACAGCTGCTTTACCGGTTGGGTTTCCTGGTCAACACCGGAAAGTCGGACTTCACGCCGGCACGCCACTTCATCCATTTAGGCATGGAGTTTGTCACGGACCGTAACAGGGTACTTTTGCCAGAGAAACGGATTGTGAAGTTGTCCGCTCTCGCCGCGTTGGTAGATCAGCAACAGGCAGCCCCCGCCAGGGTCTGGCTTCCGCTTCTGGGCCTGATCAACGCAGCGGCGGATCTTATCCCCCTCGGGCGTCTCTACTCCCGACCGCTACAACTTCATCTCCTACTGCTCTGGCGTCCCTCCTCGGGCGACTTGACCACGATCGTCCCCGTGTCCCCGTTGGTACGCCCCCCCTTTTACGGTGGACCGACAGAGCCTGGTTGGCTCTGGGAGTCCCCATTTCCTCTCCATCCCCGCACCTCTCCCTGTGTGTCGACGCGAGTCGGGCTGGTTGGGGAGCCCACCTGCTTCCTCAGTTCACCACGACGTCCGGCCTCTGGCCTCCGGAGTTCGCGGACAAACACAGCAACTGGTTGGAACTGCAAGCGGTGTGGCAGGCCATCATCGTTTGGGAAGAGCAACTCAGACACCAGCATCTTCTTGTCCTTTCGGACAACTCGACAGTGGTAGCGTATATACAGAAGCAGGGAGGAACTCATTCACCCGATCTATGCATGCTACTCTTCCGATTGATGCGATGGTGCGAGGACCGCGATCTGACTCTCAGCGCTCGCCATATTCCCGGTCGCCTGAACGTTTTAGCGGACTCCCTTTCTCGCCGAGGACAGCTCATTCACACGGAATGGACGCTACGCCAGGACATTTTCCGGATGATTTGCTCTCACTGGGAGACCCCGATGGTGGACCTGTTCGCCACGAGGTGGAATCACCAGCTTCCCCTCTTCGTTTCCCCAGTACCGGATCCCCTGGCTTGGGCGGTCGACGCCTTATCCATTCCCTGGGACGGACTCATAGCGTACGCCTTTCCCCCGACAGTCCTTGTCCCCAAAGTCCTCCTAAAGCTGCGAGGAACCAATGCGATCCTGCTCCTGGTCGCCCCGTTCGCTTGGACTCGTTCCTGGTCCACCGACCTGATCAGCCTCGCCACTCACCCTCCTCTACTGCTCCCCATGCCCCGCACTATGCTCAAGCAGCCACGCCAGGCGCTGTTCCACCCCTGTCCGGAACGCTTACTGCTACACGCCTGGAGGTTGTGCGGCAAGCCCTCTCAACTAGAGGTTTCTCGGGTGCTGCAGTGGAAGCGATTGCTACAGCTCGCAAGCCCTCGACTAGACGTATCTATGAGGGGAAATGGAGGGTACTCTGTACCTGGTGCAGCGACCGTCGTCTCTCCCCCACCGAACTGACAAACCCCCAACTTGCGGACTTCTTCCTCTGGCTCTTCGGAGACCAAGGACTGGCCCCTATTACCATTCGGGGATATCTCTCGATGATTGCCGACACCTACCGGCATCTCGGCCGCGCGGACCCCGGCGCGTGTAAGGACCTGGCAGATCTTATGTCACACTTCGGACTACAAAGGCCTGCCTCTCGCTCTCTTCTTCCCCGCTGGGATTTACCATGGGTTCTTACCTGGCTAAACTCACCACGTTTCGAACCACTTCCGTTGGCCAGGCTTGCGGATGTGACGCGGAAGACCTGCTTCCTGCTGGCGCTTGCCACCGCGGCACGAGTAAGTGAGATACACGCTCTATCAGTCCGGCCTACATGCCTGCAATTTCGAGCTGACCACTCGGTCCAACTGGTGACCGACCCTGCCTTCATTGCCAAGACTAGGTCTCCACTGACGGCGCCACAGGTTATCACCTTACGACCGTTACGCGGGAAAGACTTCCCCAGTGAGACCAGGCAACAAGATCCTGTACGAGCCCTCAGAGTGTACTTGCGACGAACCAGAGCCGTCCGGAGGGGACGCTCACGCCTCTTCCTTCCTTTAAAAACAGGAAGAAACGACATTACGGCACAGACAGTCTCTTCCTGGCTTCGCTGGGTGATTCGCTCAGCATATGTCGATCTCTCCCCTCAGGGAGCGAAGAGCCTAAAGATTCGGGCGCACGAAGTACGGGCCATGGCCACGAGCGTAGCCTTCGACAGGAACTGCGCTGTCAAGGACATCGTGGCTGCGGTGGGCTGGCGATCAGAATCTACTTTCGCCCGCTTCTATCTACGGGATCTGGCAGGGCAGCGAGACAACCTCGCCTTGGTGGGGGACGTCACGGCGGCACAACACTCCCTCCCGGCGCCACAGGCGCCGTAGGTATGCACCTATTAGGGAGTGCAGAGTGTCGGAAGAGAGGAGGGGGCCATGAGCCTAGAGAAAACCATCTGGGGGTGCGGCACCCTCCTCCTGTTCGGCATTCTCCTGGTAGTCATGTCATCGGTAATGTTTTTGAAGAAACAAATTCATTTTTCTTTAAAAGGTATTTTTTCGAAAAATACTTAACGATGACATGACTCGAAGGACCCTCCCACCTGCCCCGCTTGCCGCTGGTGAGCCTAATTTCGTGACTGGAGTTCACAGGTAAATAGGGCTGGTGGGTAGGAGCGGGAGACAACTCTCGGTCCCTCTGGGGGTTCCCCGAGTGCCTCCCGGGTTGTGTTTACACAACGGGTTCTTAGGCTAGAATTGAGCAAGGAGTGGACACTCCTGGTAGTCATGTCATTGGTAAGTATTTTTTCGAAAAAATACCTTTTAAAGAAAAATGAATTTTTATTGATCATTTGTATGTGTATGGTTTTTCAAGAGGTGAAAGATAATTATTGTCCATATATGGATTTTTGCTTTTGTCTGTCGAGCATGTGCAAGTGACTTTATTTTTTGGGTCTTCTTCTTAATAGGAACTGTTTTACTATTGTTGTTTTTTAAACACATTCTATCCCAGGACCAAAATCAATTTTGAAGTTGCCCTCTAAAGACTGTATTACAATTCTAGAGACAGATCGAGCATGATAGTTCAAGGGTGGTGCCTGAATAGCTTAGCGCCTATGGGCGCCAAGCTATTCTGGCACCACCCTTGAACTATCATGCTCGATCCATGTCTTGCTGTGCTGTGTCAGGGCCGAATGAGTTAAACCTCTGGAAAGCTGTTTCTGAGATGACATATTACAACATAAGTGATTTTTGTTGCAGAATATCATGACCTTCAACAAGTGCTCAATTGGTGGCAAGTCCTATGGAGATCCTATTGACAAAGAAGGGAACAGAGTGGAAGTGACTGTGGTCAGTAGATTGTTGTTTGAGGTGCAACGGCTCCTGTTTTAGCCCTTTGCATGACAGTGCATTTTGTCGCGATGATTCCTACAGGAAGGGTTAGAGTCCTACAGGAATCATTGTGTCCAAAATCGCTACCGACATGCAAGGGGTTAAACAACCATTTTTGGGCAAAAAAAGACTTACTGTCATGTCAGAGTTTTGGGGACTTCATAGACGTTCCTGAGATATAACACTGATTGGGACACCATTGAAGTTGCAGAGATATAACATTGATTGGGACACAATTGAAGTTGCTGAGATCATAGGTTTAGGGACACCATTGAAGTTGCTGAGATCATATTTATTTCTTCAAAATCGTTACCGATGGTATTACTGAGAGGAAGATATACTTAACCGACAATTTCAGTCTCCAAAATTTGTTGTGTGTTGCCACACAAGTTGTGACACAACCAGGGACGTAACTCTAGCAAGCAGTTACCTAATTCCCCCGAGTGTCCTCCCTATCCTCCGAGTAACCTCCCTTCCAAATCTCGCGAGAGGCCGTTATTTCCAGTTCTATACTTGACTGCCATTTTGATTAGATCATTCTTTCTCGGTCTCCCGTTATCATCGTCTTCTTTGTCCATCCTTCAGCCTTGTTTGTCTTAACATGGCCAGGTATGGCCTCGGACATTGCCTCCCTTGACGATTGTGGCGAATTGGGGCAATTTCCGTGGATTTGCGGCATTTTGCCGTTCGTTTCGACTTCGTCTTCGATTGTCGGTTTTAACGGTCGTCTGCTCGGTTACGTAGTCTCTGGGCTACGCGCGTTTCATTTCCGCTCTGTTCACTGTTTCAGTTTTCTTCTTAAAACGTGCCCCAACTGTAAAAATTTCCAGTGGCCTAGTGACTTACATCCGTGCTGCCTGCCTTGCTCGGGATGTGCATCGGACCACACTTGTGATCTTTGTGCTTCGTGGGAAGAAGATCGCTGGTCCGAAATGTGGAAGTTCTACCGTCGTCAGCCCCCTGTACAGTCTGACGAAGCTCCTCTTTGCCCTATCACCACCAGCTCTACTGCTATCGGTGTTTCTTCTCGGCGCTCACGGTCTCTGGCTCCCAGCCCCATTCCATCACAGCTATCCCGATCTTCTGTGCCGGGACCCTTGCAGCTCTTTAACACTCCGCCGCGGGTGTCGGACACGGTCCCTCCCGCTGTGGGTGGTTTTACACCAGGTGAGAATGTACGCCCCCGCTCCCATGAGCGTATTTTGCAGCCAGCCCTGCAGACCCGGCCTTCTAAGACGGGTCTCCAATGGAGGCAACCCCATCATTTTGGGGGGAGGAGACAGCGACCATCGGCAGTCCCTGGCGCGTGCCCTCTCCAGCCAGACGTGACTTTACCCAATTGCACTTTTCCGTCGCAAATTCAACAATTGTCGTCACATCACGACTTGTTGCTCGGCACTTCGGCTCAACCACTGTCTCCTCGCGCCCTGGCTAAAAGCCAGTCACCGCGCACTCGTGCCACATTTGGTACGTCCTCTCGGTGTATTTTTCACCCCTCCCGTCGGTTTTCTTCTATTACAGACGTTTCCCTTCGGGATCCTACACCACCGTCCGTCCCCTGTCACCATGATCCCTGCGATTCTCCTGCCCCCCATCGCTCGCGACACGCCTCTCAACGACGGGTGGATCGCCTTCGCTCTGAACGTCCTTCGCCGCACTGTCTCCGCCACCTTCATCGTGCTCCAGAGAGGGGACAGTACCGGTCCCGTTCCCGTTCTCCTGCTCGTTGCGGCGAGCGCCCGCTTTTGCCTTCTTCTTCTTCTTCTTCTTCTTCATATGACAGTAGGAGTTCTCGGCGACCTGGGCACCTGGACTCCTCATCCGTCCCTTGGCGATCTTCTCTCCGGCCACCGCGCGATCGTCACTCTTTCCACGGGTCCTGTTCCCCCCGGCGCTTGGCGGCGCCGGTTCAGGAGGATGTTCTTAGCCTTCATCCGGTGGATTCCGCTTTCAACCTTGGGGCTTTACCGCACCTTTCTCCGTCTAGGAGTCCCTTTCCTGCGGACTCTCAGCACAGCTGTTCTCCGTCCTTGGGACTGTTTCACTCCGGGTGTCGAGACTCGCCGGTCCTTGGACGAGACCTCCGGCCTCATTCTTCGCTTTCTTCCCCCAGACGCTTGCCCCCCTGCACCTCCTCTGAAACGAAAGGCGTTGGCTTCGGTGGATGTTTCCCTTCAACCTAAGCATTTCCGATCTCTCCCGCAACCACCTGGCTTTCGAGATTTGGCGGAGGCATTCTTGGCACAATTGCCTCTTGGCACTTTCAAAGAGCCTCTCTTCTTTTCCGATACTAAGTGGCCTGAAGGCGTAGACATTCGCTTCCGCCAACGTTGGTACGCGGGTCACTCAGGCTTTTGCGTGCCCTTTACCTTCGCTCGATGATGCGGCAGATTTACAGGCGGGTGGACGCCGCTTCGCCTTTGCCCGGGTTCTTCGCGGTTTTGATAAAACTGCTATCCTGATCCGCAACACGCTGGCCTGCTCCGGCTTCCTGGATCTCGCTACCCAGGCGATTGTACGCGCTCTTGAAGACCTTTGGGATCCACATTCTACTGCTCCGCTGAGAGAGATGCATTCTCTGGCGGTGGTGGCTAATCGGGCTTTGTACCATGCTTCTGCAAATGCGATGGCTGCCGCCGTCAACTGTGATTTAATTTGACAGGATGCAGTTCTTGCTGCTTGTTCTGGGTTACCTTCAACAGTCAAGGCTTAGCTCCGCCAGGCGCCCATCGGCGGTCCTTTGCTGTTTGGCCCCACTTGGCAAGCCGTGAAGGATGCGCATAAGGACATCTGGCCCACGGCTCACCATCTTCTCACTTTCGTTCTTCCCGCAAGGCCTCGGGTCGCACCCTGCGGTCATTTAGACCCACCTCCCGTTCCGCTGCCCATTTGGCCTTGCCCGCACCCTCCCGGCTCCGACACACACCTGGCCTGGTCGCGACAGGCGTCCAGGACGAGGGAGGGCCTGATGACTCTCCTCCCACCCTGCCCCCACCGATTTCTCTTGGGTGACCAGTCAGCGGGCGGCTATCACGATTCAGTGACGAGTGGCGGTCGCTTTTTCCCGACGACCCATGGCTCCTTTCTACCATTTCGGAGGGTCTTCACCTCTCGTTTCTTCGCCCTCCTCCTCTTCACCGCTCCCCACTTTGGACTCGGGTTCCGAACGATCCCGTCAAGGCGACGGCTTTACAGGACGAAGTGGCTTCCTTGCTTCTCAAATCCGCCACGGAAGTCGTCCGGCGACAAGATTCTCTGGCTTTCTACAGTCGTCTTTTTGTCGTCCCCAAGTCGGACGGAGGTTGGCGTCCGGTGATAGACCTTTCCGTTCTCAACAAATTTTTGACTGCTCCGTCCTTTCGTATGGAAACAACCCGCGCCCTGCGGGCCGCCGTCCAACCAATGGATTTTGCTGTCAGTCTGGATCTTGCCGATGCATACCTTCATGTTCCTATACACCCGCCCACTGGGCACCGGCCTCCACGTGACGTGGGTGGGTAGTCCCCTCAGTCCCTGACTGAGCGGGCTAGCAGAGGGGTGCCGTCTTTGTCCAGGATTAGGACTTGATGTCAGCAGATATGTTCAGTCTTTTTCACTGGTCCGGTTTTTAAGGAGCTGTACTAACCCAGGTCGTACCATGTTGGATTGGTCCTTAAAAATACTCGTGAACTTTTGGTCCTTTGGATCCCAAGTGTTTGCCGTGCTTGGAGACCCGTGTCGGGGGAGAAGTGGATCCTGGTGGCTGAAACACTCCACTTTGGCCCTGACTTCTGCCTAAACGGGAGGCTAGTCGTACCGGCCTAGTCAATCGGCTCTTGTCACGTTGAGCCCTATCCCATTGTTGACATGCAGGCTGATATATGGAGCACCATGCTATAGCCTCAGCTGCTGATTAGGTGCTCTACGCCAGTATTCCCCTGCATTCAGTAGTGTGATAGAAGGCGGTGGCTTAAACGGTTCAATCAGGCTTACCCCCTTGAGTAGATCTTTCGGGCAGTCTCCATTGTGCGTCGGCTGGAGACCCGCCGACAGTTGCACTTTCCCTTGTTGGGCTCGGTGGCGGGCGGGGAACCCCGGGGGATGAATATCTCTACTATAATAATATGGATAAAACTAAAAACCAAAACTGGCACCAAAGCGGCACATAGCCACTGAAATTGACCTTAAAAATGATAGCGACTCCGATTGTGAGGAAGCGACGCCTCAGGCATCGGCCGTCTGACCTCGCTTTCTCATTATCCACAGCAAAGTTAAAGAGAAGCCTGTTTGCAAGCTGCACCCTTTCCTGGTAGGGGAGACCGTCAGGAGCCGTGTTGGCAGGCCTGAGGCCCAGCGCCTCAGGTCTGGTGACTTGCTGGTAGAGTGCCGTACCCGGGCACACTCCAATGGGCTACTGAGGCTCTCCTCTATCGGAGACACTCCAGTGGAGGTCACTCCCCACAAAACTATGAATTCTTCTAGAGGAGTGATTAAAGATCAAGCATTGGCCGAACTGTCTGAAGATGAACTTGTATGGAACCTTAAATCACAGGGGGTGACCTACGTCAGGCACTTCATTTCCAAACGAGGTGGTAGGGAGATCCGTCTCCCTACCATCATCCTGACGTTTGGCACCCCCACCACTCCTACTACCATCTGGGGAGGTTACTACTCCCTAAAAGTGAAAAAGTACATCCCTCTTCCCCTCCGGTGCTTTAAGTGCCAAAGGTATGGCCATGGGCAGAAGACATGCCGCCAGGCAGAGTCTCTGTGCACCCGCTGCACTAAGCTCGGACACTCTGCTGAGTCCTGCACAGCCATGCCCCTGTGTGTGAATTGCCAGGGGGCGCATATGGCTTAGGACAAGAAGTGCCCTCGGTGGATCTCTTGAGTGCAGGATTCAGCAGGTGCATGTGGAGAAGGGGCTGTCCTTTGCGGACGCCCAAAAAATGGTTGATGGTCCAAACTCAAATAACACCTCTGTGTACACCTTCAGTGCTGCGGTGGCAGGCAAGCGCCCCACCAAAGACTTCTTTTGTCAAACCCCAACTTCTTGGTTGGGGGCGGAGCCTTGGATCCTCTCGCCCCTGGAGAGTAACCCTCCTCTGGTGGTGAGGAGGAGCCAGGGAACGCAGAAGGCGGATGCTACCGGTCCGGTGGCACCACCTTCTGCTGCCCCTAAGCCTCAGCCCCCACCCAAACCTGCTAGTTTGTCAACGTCAAAGGCTTCTGGCTCTGGTCAGCCTTCTAAGGCCGCTAACTCTAGCGGCAGTAACGCTGCCCAGGACCAGAAGTCTAAGAAATCTATGGGACCGCTGTGCGCACGGGCCCAGAAGGGGAACACTGATGTCCCCCTTCAAAACAAATATGCTGCATTGGGGGAGCGGATGGAGGGAGTGGAAGTTGTTGCCGGTGCTGCGGCAGATCCACCCCCTTCATCTCCTAAGAACCAGAGGAGGCCCGGGAGCCGGCCCCCCTCTGTTTCTTCAACTCCTTCCTAGGCAAAGGAAAAAGGGGGGGAAAACTCCGCACCCCTAGATAAGACATAACCATGTACTCTCTGCTTCAGTGGAATTGTCGTGGTTTTCAAGCTAACTTTGAGGAATTACGTCTTTTAGTCAAGTGCTATAACCCCTCATTAATATCTCTTCAGGAGACTTACCTGAAGACTTCTGACCCTGTGTCCTTTAATGGTTTTAACGTTATACATAAAGGCTCTGATTCGGAGAGGCGCTCGGGTGGAGTGGCTCTTCTCATTAGTAGCCAAATTTTATGTAGCCCCGTTAGCATCAACACTTGTCTTCAGGCTGTCGCAGCTCGGGTTACCTTGAAGAAGACCATAACCATATGCAGTATTTACCTGCCACCATTCCTGCGGGTCTGTAGTAATGATATTTTTAATTTAGTAGATCAACTGCCCCCACCCTTTATTCTCATGGGGGATTTTAACGGTCACGCTCACCTTTGGGGTAGTGACCACTTTGATGGCAGAGGTCAGATGTTAGAAGATGTTTTTTCTCAACTTAACCTATGTGTCTTTAACGATGGCTTACCTACATACTCTAACTCAGGTTCAGGATCTAGTTCTGTTCTAGACCTCACTGTGTGATCCTTCTCTCATGATGGACTTTGACTGGAAGGTTCACGACGACCTGTGTGGTAGTCACCACTTCCCAGTAGTCCTGTCATCGGTCAGCTGTGAGGAGGATTCGCCGGTGGGGCGCTGGAATCTCAAGAAAGCTAACTGGCCTCTGTTCGCCTCCCTCTGTCAGTCTCGTCTTACAGAGGAGGTGGTCATGTCAGCTGAAGAATCTGTTTCTTGTTTTACTTCTATTTTGTTGGATGTAGCAGGTGACACCATCCCTAGAACTTCCGCATCAGTCCCTCGGAAGCCAAGAGTACCATGGTTCAACGAAGAGTGCCGCAAGGCCCAAAAAGCGCACAAATCTGCTCAGCGACGTGCTTTCCGTAATCCGTCGCAAGTGAATATTTTAACCTTTAAAAGACAGAGGGCGAAAGCCCGTTACATTTTTAAACGTGAACGCCGTGCTTCCTGGAGACGCTTCGTCTCATCTTTAACTTCTCAGACTCCGTCCCAGAAAGTCTGGAAGGCTGTTCGGAGAATTAGGGGCAGGGGTGGCTCAGCTTCTGTCGGCCATCTTAGAGATGGTGCCAGCTTGGTCACAGATAAAAAGGCTGTGGCCAATTTGCTTGCCTCCACCATTGCCCATAATTCTTCAACAGAGCATTATTCACCCTTCTTCCAGAGAGAGAAGGAGAAGCGAGAGTCGTATTTGTCATTTTAAGTCCGATAACTCAGAAGACTATAATGCCCCTTTTACATTATCAGAATTGCAGCAAGCCTTGCAGAAATGTAATGACTCTGCTGCTGGCCTAGATACCATCCACTATCAATTCCTAACGCATCTGCCTGAGAGGTCACTCCTTGTACTTCTCAAGGCCTTCAACCATATCTGGAGAACTGGTCATTTTCCGCCGTCTTGGCACCAGGCTGTGGTTGTACCGATCCCCAAGCCGGGTAAGAATCCTTCCGACCCGGGCAACTACTGGCCTATTGCTTTGACATCATGTTTATGTAAAACTATGGAGTGCCTGGTCAACGCCCGCCTGGTGTGGCATCTTGAGTCACAGGGTCTCCTCACAGACTTCCATTGTGGTTTCCGGCGCTTCCGTAGTACAACTGACCATTTAGTTCGCTTTGAATCATTTATTCGAGATGCTTTTGTCAACAAGCAGCATGTCTATGCAATTTTCTTCGATCTTGAGAAGGCATATGACACTACCTGGAAGTATGGCATAATGTCTGACTTGTTGGACATGGGTTTTAAAGGGCACCTGCCTGTTTTTATTCACAATTTTTTGACGAACCGGTCGTTCCATGTCCGTGTGGGCTCCACCCTCTCCGACTCCTTTGAACAGGAGATGGGTGTCCCACAGGGCAGCATTCTATCTCCTGTTTTATTTAGTATTAAAATTAATAACATTGTAAATGCCGTCAAGGATGATTCTGAATGCTCTTTGTTTGTTGACGACTTTGCTTTGTGCGCACGTGGTCGAGGACTTGCGTCCCTTGAGAGGCGCCTGCAGCTGTGCGTTGAATGCATCCAGCGGTGGGTGTCTCTCAATGGATTCAAGTTCTCGCCCTCCAAGACGGTCTGTGTGCATTTTACTAACCAGACGAAATTTTTTCCAGAACCTAGCCTGAGCATTGCCGGAGTGCCAATTAAGGTGGCCGAGGAGGCAAAGTTTCTGGGGGTCATTTTTGACAAAAGACTTACCTTCCGCAACCATATTAATTACCTTAGAACCTCTTGTCAGAAGGCTCTCGACGTTCTTCGTGTCGTTGGTCGGTCTGACTGGGGTGCGGACCGTACTGTATTACTTCGACTGTACCGGGCCCTTGTTTGGTCCAAACTGGCTTATGGCTCTGTGGTGTATGGCTCAGCTTCCAAGTCTGTGCTACAGCGTCTGAACACAATTCACCATCAGGGTTTGCGGATATGTCTTGGGGTCTTCAGGACGTCTCCAGTTCCTAGTCTGTATGCCGAGGCAGGGAACCTTCTCTCAGGCTCCGCCGCATCCGCCTCATGCTCAGCTACGTTCTGAAACTGAAGGCCCATCCAGACAATCCTGCCTATGATTGTGTTTTTAAACCATTGTTTGCAGAGATTTATGATACCCATCCGGGAGATGTCTGTCCACTTTCTTTCCGTGTCCGACCTCATCTGCAGGCAGCCGGATTGGACTTGGACATAGTTTCGGAATCCCTGCAACACATCACTCCACCCTGGCTCTTACCAGTTCCTGACATCTTGCTGGACTTGACTGCCCACAAGAAAGACTCTACTCCACCAGCCATATACCAACAGAGCCTCAATGAACTGCTTTCAATTTTTCCTGGCTATTGTCATATCTATACAGATGTGTCAAAGTCTGAGGATGGGAGAGTGGCTGCGGCCGCAGTGTCCTCTCGCCATCCGAGACGCCCATTTAAGCACCGCCTCCCAGACCACTCATCTGTATTTAGTGCAGAACTGCAGGCGGTTCTGCTGGCACTTAGGCATGCTTATCGGTCTAGAGAAAGGAACTTCCTGATTCTGTCTGACTCTCTTTCTGCCCTGCAGGCCCTTCAGGGCACGGGAAATGACCACCCACTGCTGGTGCAGATCAGAGAGCTCTACGCAGACTTGATGAAGGAATATTATGACATCATTTTTATTTGGGTCCCAGGGCATGTGGGCATCGAAGGAAACAGGATCACAGATTCTGCTGCCAACGATGCCCGCTACGACCCTGTCCCTGACACACAGACTGTTTATAGTGATTTTAGACATGTGGTTAGTGCGTACATAGCCCGTGAGTGGCAGTTCGAGTGGGACAAAGAGGAAGCTAACAACCTGCATGAAGCCCTTCCTAAGTTGTCCGACGGTCTACCTTATTGCTGCGGCAGCCGCCGTGAGGAGACTGTCCTTGCTCGGCTCCACATCGGGCACACGTATGTTATGCACTCTTATTTACTAAAACAGGAGGAGCGTCCATGGTGTTATGCCTGCGATGAGCAGTACTCTGTTCGACACTTTTTGCTGTCTTGTGCTGATCTAATCGACACAAGGTATAAACATTTCACAGCAGACTCCTTGAAGGTTTTGTTCCGGGATGTGCCCCCGGACAAGATCTTCAGTTTTCTGAGAGAGTGCCATATTTTTAATAAGATTTGAGCGTTTATAGACTATGATGACAGATGTTTCTATTATTTTGACCTTTTTGAGAGTCTGTCGACGTTTTCCTTAAAGACCTGTGTGACATTTTAGCCTGAAATATTTTTAAGGTATATTTACATCATGTCTTAAGACCTTTCTTTTAGTCTGGCTGGCCAGATTTTTACCCTTTCCGCCGTGAGATGGCCTTAGTTGCCTGCTCGGCGTTAAACCCAAATAACTAACTCACTCCTATACACCCTTCGGCTCGCCGATACCTTCGCTTCGCCTTCCGCGGAGTGGTTATCAGTTCCGGGCGATGCCCTTCGGCCTCAATCTCAGTCCCTGGGTCTTTACCAGGATTATGGATGCTGTGATTTCGTCTCTCAGTCGATCTTCTTCTCCAGAATCAGGATGCGACCTGCTTGACCGCCGACAGGGATGCCCTGCTTTCCCTTCTTCATCGCCTCGGTTTTCTGGTCAACTTTGGCAAGTCGGACCTATCGCCATCTCGCCATTTTCTCCACCTAGGCATGGAGTTTCAGACCGACTTGAACTTGGTGCGCCTTCCCCAACATCGGATCGACAAGTTGGCTCTTTGGCCCGTCAGATGTATCTTGCTTCTGCGGCTCCGGCGAGAATGTGGTTACAGTTGTTGGGTCTCATGAGTGCTGCGGCGGACTTGCTTCCCCTTGGCCGGCTCTACTCGCGTCCAATTCAACTTCATCTCCTCCTTCTTTGGTGTCCGTCTTCAGGGGATTTGGAGGTTTGCGTTCCGGTGTCGCCCTTAGTTCGGGCACATCTCCTTCGGTAAACGAATCCTGCGTGGTTAGCTTCGGGGGTTCCCCTTGCGTCCCCGCTTCCTTCCCTGTCGATCTGCACGGATGTCAGTCTTTCCGGTTGGGGCGCTCACCTGCTCCCGGACTTCAGCAGGACATCGGGTGTTTGGTTACCGGATTTGATGGGCAAACACATCAATTGGTTGGAGCTGAAAACAGTGTGGCTCGCCCTGATCTCTTGGGAACCATGTGTGACCAACCAGGCAGTCTTGGTTCTCTCTGACAACACAACTGTTGTCTCCTATATTCAGAAGCAGGGCGGGACCCGTTCTCCCTCCCTTTGCATTCTTCTGTTCCATCTTCTGGTGTGGTGCTGGGATCGGGGCATTTCGCTATGGGCACGTCACATTCCAGGACGGCTGAATGTGCTGGCAGATTCCTTATCTCGTCACGGCCAGCTTCTCCATACCGAGTGGGTCCTTCGCCCTGACCTTTTTCGGATGATTTGTCGGCACTGGGAGACACCCATGATCGACCTGTTTGCGACGAGGTGGAATGCACAACTACCCCTCTTCGTCTCCCCTGTTCCAGATCCCCTTGCGTGGGCAGTGGATGCTCTCTCTATCCCCTGGGAGGGTCTCTTGGCCTATGCGTACCCTCCGTCTGTCCTGGTACCCAAGATTATTCTCAAGCTCAGAGGCTGCCACGCAGTCCTGTTTCTGGTGGCGCCATTCTCTTGGAACAAGAGCTGGACCACAGATCTCCTGAGTCTCGCCACGGACCCCCCGCTACGGCTTCCAACGCCGACCACGATGCTGAAACAACCCAGGCAGGATCTTTTTCACCCTTGCCCGGAGAGCCTCCTCTTACACGCTTGGCGATTGTGCAGCGTGCCCTCACCACTCGAGGTTTCCCGGATGCAGCAGTGGCGGCTATCGCTTCAGCTCGACGGCCTTCCACCAGGAAAGTCTATGAGGGTAAATGGCGGGTTTTACGGTCATGGTGTGGATCGCGACACCTCTCCCCCACCACTCTGACTATGCCCCAGCTCGCCGAGTTCTTCTTGTGGCTCTTCGAGGATCAGGGCTTGGCACCCATCACCATTCGCGGTTATCTTTCTATGGTGGCTGACACTTACCGCCATTTGGGTTGACCCGATCCTGGATCTTGCAAGGACCTCGCGGACCTCATGGCTCATTTTGATCTCCGGTGACCAGTGACCCGATCACTACTCCCTCGTTGGAATCTTGCGTGGGTGTTAACATGGCTTAACTCTGCTCGTTTTGAACCGCTGCATTTGGCTCACTTCTCAGACTTGACGAGGAAGACCTGCTTCCTGCTGGCCCTCGCCACAGCTTCTCGCGTGAGTGAGCTCCACGCTCTCTCTGTCCTTCTGTCTTGCCTACAGCTCCGGGCTGACGGCTCGGTTCAGTTACTCACTAACCCTTCCTTTTTGGCTAAAATCGGCTACCCTCAGCTGCCCCTCAACCGATCACTATTCGTCCTCTTCGGGGTCCTGACACGCCCCGCGACGTCAGACAGCAGGATCCGGTTCGGGCATTAAAAATTTATCTCCGCCGGTCGTTCACGCCTTTTTTTGCCCTTGGTTCCGAACCGGCACAATATATCCGCCCAAACGATCTCCGCTTGGCTGTGTGGAGTTATCCGTTCCGCTTACAATGACCTCTCGCCTGCGGGAGCGAAGAGGCTGCGGATTCGGGCACACGAGATCCGGGCTGTCTCCATGAGTGTAGCGTTCGACCGTAACTGCACTGTGAAGGACATTGTGGCGGCTGTGGGCTGACGGGCCGAATCTACTTTCGCCCGTTTTTACTTGCGTGACCTCTCCAGCCATCGGCACAACCTGACTCTGGTGGGTGACATTGCCGTGGCTCAATACTCCCTCCCGACGCTGGCGGCGCCGTAGGTAACACTTGACTGAAATTGTCGGGAGTGTGCCCCGGCCAGGGGTCTAGCTAAGCAGTTACCTGGGGGCATTGACCCTTGAGCGGCACCCTCCCCCTCTTTTTAATTCTTCCTCTCAGTAATACCATCGGTAACCATTTTGAAGAAATAAATGTATTTTTCTTTAAAATAATTTTTTTTCGAAAAATACTTACTGAAAGTATTACTCAAACTTCCCTCCCACCTTACCCGCTTGCCACATGTCAGCTAAGATAGAACTGGAAATAACAGCCTCTCACGAGATTTGGAACTCCAATGTAAAAGCAGTTCTCCTATATGGAGCAGAGACATGGAGATTGACAAAAACCACAGTCAACAGAGTACAGACCTTCATGAACAGTTGCCTTAGAAGAATTTTGAAAATCCACTGGCCAGAGAAGATCAGCAACGTCAGACTCTGGGAGAGAACAGAGCAGATAACAGCAGAGAATGAAATTGGGCGAAGAAGATGGGGATGGATCGGTCACAGTCTGAGAAAGCCAGCTTCCAGTATCACTAGGCAGGCATTGTCATGGAACCCCCAGGGAAAGAGGAAAAGAGGTAGGCCGAGAAACTCCTGGCGTCGAGACCTCCAAGCAGACATCAAGAGACTGGGAACCACCTGGAGTAGAATCGAAGGAGAAGCACAGGACAGGAGTTGCTGGAGGTCTCTCGTCGACGGCCTATACCTGGGTAGGGGTGACAGGCGTAAGTAAGTAAGTAACGAGATTTGGAAGGGAGGTTACTCGGAGGATAGGGAAGACACTCGGGGGATTAGGTAACTGCTTGCCAGAGTTACGTCCCTGGTTATGTGGCAACACACATCAAATTTTGGAGACTGAAATTGTCGGTTAAGTATATCTTCCTATCAGTAATACCATCGGTAAGTATTTTTCGAACAAATTTATTTTAAAGAAAAATACATTTTTAGGCACACCATTGAAGTTGCTGAGATGATATTTTTAGGGACACCATTGAAGTTGCTGAGATGTGACATGCTTTTGGGGACACCCCTGAAGTTGCTGAGATTTCATGCTTTTTGGGATGCTCCACTGAAATTGCTGAGATGTACCAAACACTTTATGGGACACCATTGAAGTTGCTCAGATGTTACACTCTTGTGTACACTGTAGAAGCTGCTTACGTAATGCTTTTTTGTGTGGAAAAGACACCATAGGAGTTGTTGAGATAGAACATGTTTTGGGAAGCTGTCTGAAGTGGCCTAGATGTTATACTCTTTGGGGCTCTGCAGACATTGCTTGCATGTAATGCTGTTTGGGATGCCATGGAAGTTGCTGAGATTTCACCCTCTTTAGGAGACCATAGCAGTTACTGAGAGATTTAACACGCTTTAGGACACTAGGGAAGTTCATAAATGTAAGTCTTTTTGTGATGCCAATAGAAATTGCTGGGCAACGTGAACCCTCATGTTCATATAGTCACCAGTACTATAAATAGTACTGGTGGCTGCGTGCTCAGGGGGGTTAACCCCATCCCTGCCATTGGTCACAGACTGTTTTTCCTGCAAATTTTGTTAACCCATTTAATCCCACAGTCACATTTCCCAAATTTGGGAGGTGTTACCTAACAACTATGTACCAGTTGCAGGAGATGGATCGACCATGATAATTCAAGGGTAGTGCCAGATGAGCTTGGCGCCTTCGGCACCAAGCTCATCTGGCACTACCCTTGAATTATGGTCAAGCCATCTCCTGCTGCAGGGTGTTGGGGCTCAAATGGTTAATTCAATGCTGGAGAACCCATCCGTCCACAGAACGTGACAGTAAAATAGTGTCAGCAGAGACGCAAATCTTTGTGAGTGCCTGCATTTGTATGGGCTGATGGAGATGTCTTCTCTTGCTCGTGTTAATCTTTGTTTGGCTCACGTGTGAAGCAAAGTGAGTCTATGTTTTGGGCCAGTGGTCCGTCTGTCGTCCGTCCTCGGTCGTTCGTGATAAACTTTAATGTTGGCATGTCCTCGTAGACTATTCAAGGCACATTCTTCAAACTTCCCCCAAGGATACTTTGTGGCAAAACCTTTCTAAACATACCAATTTGAGTGACCTCTCACAAAGGTCAAGGTCAGAGGGATCAGGAAATAGGTAAAAATAGCTATATTTTGACATAATTTATTTTTTCTCAAATACTATTCACAACTTCAAACCCAAACTTGGCACAAAGATACCTGATGGTAAGACCTTTCTATACGTACTAATTTGGTTGATTCCTCGGGTCAAGGGTCACAAGAGCTCAGGAAATAGGTGAAAAATAGCCATATTTTGACAAAAGATGTTTTTTCTCAAATACTATTCACAACTTCAATCCCAAACTTGGTACAGAGATACCTGATGGTAAGACCTATCTATGCATACTAATTTGGATGACCCCTCAGAAAGGTCAAGGGTCACGAAGGGCTCATGAAATAGGTTCAAAATAGCCATATTTTGACAAAAGATGTTTTTTTTTCCTCAAATACTATTCACAACTTTAAACCCAAAATTGCTATAGAGATACCTGATGGGAAGACCTTTCTATGCACACTAATTTGGTTGATCCCTCCGAAAGGTCAAGGGTCACAAGAGCTCAGGAAATACGTCTAAAATGGCCAAATTTTGACAAAAGATGTTTTTTCTCAAATACTATTCACAACTTCAAACCCAAATTTGGTACAGAGATACCTGATGGTAAGACCTATCTATGCATACTAATTTGGATGACCCCTTGGAAAGGTCGAGGGTCACAAGAGGCAGGCAAATGTGTCTAAATGCTGATTTTTGATAAAATTGTAGGTATTCCCAAATTTTTGCAAACTTTTCAAACAAATTTGGTACAAAGATAGCTGATGATTATACCTTCATATGTATACTAATTTAGTCGACTCATCACAAAGGTCAAGGGGGGATTGACAGATGTGTGAAAAATGCTTACGTTTTCAGAAACCATGGATTTTGCTGCAGCAGAAGCCAGCCCTTGTCATAAAGGTCACACATATCTGCGCATTGAGTTATATTATAAATATGAGAAATGCGCCATATAAATACTATGTATTATTACATATGTAAATCGGTCATACACTTGAGCCATAATGGCTTTGCTTTTCTTGTTTTCTCAGTGTTTTTAAATCTGCACTCGAAACATTAATTTTCCAACTCCACTATCCCCAACCGACCGATTAACATGAACTGCTGAGGATTCTGTTGTAGTTTTGATGTGGCGCCTGGAATGTGTGTTTGTGTAATATTGTGTACAGTTTTTGTAATTGTATTTTGGAAATTTGTAAGGCGCCTAGAGCTCTACCTGAGGTTGGGCACTACAGAAATTATTATTATCATTATTATTATCATTATTATCATTATTATCATTATTATTATTATCATTATTATCATATTATTATTATTATCATTATTATTATCATTATTATCACGTCGGTGAAATCTGTCATGGTGCTTTATACTCTCTGAGACGCATCGCATCTGTCCGACACAGTCTTTCTGAATCTGCCACTGCAAAGTTAGTGAATGCTTTAGCCACGACTACTACAATTCTCAGCTTTTTGGTCTTCCATCTGAGCAGATTAGCCGCCTTTAGCGAGTTCAAAATAATGCTGTAAGGCTTGTGAAGCGCAGGCGAAAACGAGACCACGTAACCTTTATACTGAAAGACCTTCACTGGCTTCCAATCCAATCCCGCATACAGTTTAAGATTGCGACCCTTGCATACCGCCTCTTTGATGACAGTCTTCCGTCATACCTTTCCTCCAGTCTGATCACTTACCAGCCCTCTCGCTCACTGCGTTCATCGGGAGAGAAACTTCTCAAAGTTCCAAAGTACCATCTCAAATCTGCCGGTGAACGCTCTTTCAGATGTACTGCTCCTTTAATTTGGAATTCCTTACCGACTGAGCTGAGAAATGCCTCCCCCCTTACGCAGTTCAAAGCAAAGTTAAAAATTCACCTTTTCTCGCAGACTTTCGACGTTTCGTGTGATCTCTACGGGTTTCTGTACTCACACCCCCCCCCCCTCCTGCAGACTCTGTGTGTGTGTGTGTGTGCGTGTGCATGTGTTCGTCGTTTTCGCCTGCGCATTGAGTTATATTATAAATATGAGAAATGCGCCATATAAATACCATGTATTATTATTATTTATTATTTATCATTTTTATTATATTCTTCTTATTATTATTATCATTATTATTATTAATAAGGGGCTAACCCACCTGTGCATACAGCCACTGGTACTGTTTACAGTACTGATGGCCGCATGCACACGAGTGCGAAGGTTGTCTTAATGAAGGGTGGATAATGGCGCAACATTTTATCCTCCAAGGATTTGACAGAATTGAAAGAAGAATGGGCAGGTTACATGCGCATGGGCAGTAAACGACTCAGCATTTTACTTCTGCCGTCTGACTTTCATGAATTTTTACACAAATTGGTAGGTTTGAAGTTGGTACGGTTTTGCTAGCTGTTAACCCCTTGTGCATGGAGCCACCAGAACTGTAATATTGGTGTTGGCAGTACGTGGCGGCTGCAGGAACAAGGGTTTCAATCTACAGAGGCAGAACATGATCAAAGTAGGAAGCTGGGGGGCATGAGGTGTTGCTGTTCACCAAAGGTGGAGACAGAGAGTTTGAACCCTTTTCATCCTAATAGACCCATTGCTTGAAATAAATGCGACAGATAGTTCAAGGGTGGTGCCAGAATAGCTGGGCGCCACAGGCGCCAAGCTATTCTGGCACCACCCTTGAACTACAACAGTTGATCTGTCTCCTAGATCTGTAATGCAGCCTTCATAGGACGATAAACAAATTTGACAAAATCAGCCTCAGGATGAAATGGGTTAACACTAACAGAAAATGAAGAAGAAAAAAAAAAAAAAGAAAAGAAAGAAGGGGAGAAATAGGCCTTGGTCTCTTTGTGCATGCAGTCACTGTTACAGTGTTCAGTACTGGCTGCAGGCATGAAAGAGTGAACAGTCAATGGGTTGTTGATCATGTATTGTCAGCTCGTTGCATGCTTGACTGGTTCTTTGGAGTTCGTTTTCTGTTAGCCACCAGTGCTACAGTTTATGTGGCAAAAGTTGACGCAGCATGTATCACCTGATGACATTGCAGAGTGTCAAATTGTTAACCCTTTGGCAGTTGCTTCCTTGTTTTATAGCTGGTAAAATCAGCTACTGACAGCCAAAGGGTTACCACTCTGAGTCCTACACAAACTGTCAAATTGTTAACTGTAGCGCTTTTTGTTGCGATGATTCTTGCACAATCATGCCCTAAAAAAGCTACCGAAAGTTGAGCTACACTGAGCATTAACCCTTCCTGTGTCAGTAGCAGTTTTGTTTTTTTAGTGATGATTGTGGGACAAAAAACAAATACTGACACACAAAGGGTTAAAGCCTAAATGGCAAACAGTCAGTCATGGGGTAAATGCACAGCACCGGCCGCAGGATGTGTACATGCACACGGCTAGGATTCACATCTAAACCCGCAGGATGTGTACATGCACACGGCTAGGATTCACATCTAAACCCGCAGGATGTGTACATGCACACGGCTAGGAGTCACATCTAAACCCGCAGGATGTGTACATGCACATGGCTAGGATTCACATCTAAACCCGCAGGATGTGTACATGCACACGGCTAGGATTCACATCTAAACCCGCAGGATGTGTACATGCACACGGCTAGGATTCACATCTAAACCCGCAGGATGTGTACATGCACACAGCTAGGATTCACATCTAAACCCGCAGGATGTGTACATGCACACGGCTAGGATTCACATCTAAACCCGCAGGATGTGTACATGCACACGGCTAGGATTTACATCTAAACCCGCAGGATGTGTACATGCACACGGCTAGGATTCACATCTAAACCCGCAGGATGTGTACATGCACACGGCTAGGATTCACATCTAAACCCGCAGGATGTGTACATGCACACGGCTAGGATTCACATCTAAACCCGCAGGATGTGTACATGCACACGGCTAGGATTCACATCTAAACTGGGTCTGCCCGCGCTTTATACACACCTGCTCAGGAATGAAGGTTGTTATTTGCATATTTGGGAATTGCCCTCAGTCTTTTTCTGGCACTACCCTTCAACTGTCATATTTGTCCATGTGTTGCTTAGTGTCAGGGCTGAATGTTTGTTTGCCTTTGACCGATGGCATTTCCGTTCAAGATGTTTGTTCAGCAGTTGTGATTGCATTTTTGTTAACCCTTTGCGTCTTTAGAAGTTTTGTCTTGTAGGAATCATCACAAGAACTGCTACTGACATGCAAATGATTAATGTTTGTTAATTATTTTTTTCTTTTTATGTTGTTTTAGATTTTGCTGTTTTTTTCTTTTTGAGGTGATGTTTTAAAGTACTTTGCATGGAATTATTCACTGGTTACTGATGGATCTGAAAAACTAAAATTATGCCATTCTTACAACTGCATGGGTGGGACTTTTTCGGCTACAGCCGGATTTCCTAAAAAGTGCCCTCAGACCCCCCGCTTCAGGATTCAGCGTTTTTTTTTTTTTCTTCAGTATTTAACAGTTTTTTTTTTTCAGAATTCAACTTTTTTTCTGTCCCACCCATGCAACTGTAAAATAAAGACATAACACCTTGCCTACTATTGTTTGATGAATCCAACACCAGGTTTGAAAGTAAGCTAGTGGTAGACTACGCAGTGAGCTGGTGTCAGATCCGCCTGACAATAGAAGGTAGTGTTTTAAAATATCACTGACTGTCACATTTATTATGTTCCAGTATTGCTGCTGGGTATTGAAGTGTATTTTTGTGATGCTATGATATTTGTTTGTTTCATTTAGCAGTAAAAAAGCTCTGCAGCTAGTTTTCCCATGAGTACTAATCTGATACAAAAAACAATTTTAAGCTGAAGTGGGTCTGACAGAAAAGTTTGTGCAAGGTGTTTTTATGATTGTGGGTGTCCATATTATGTTCTTGCAGAACCACATTTCTCATACGACTGCGAAACGAACATGACATGATTTTTTTTTTTCGCTCAGGGGAGCAATTTATTTTGGTATTGGATGTGTTTGTACAGAAATTCTGATGTAAATGTTGTTATCTGTCGCATGTTCTTGCGGTATTCTAATCTTTGCGCAATATTGTTTCACAAAGGTGAAATTTTGATGTGGCACGTTTTATATTAAACTGCGTGCGCTCAGAATTTTGAACGAGAGTTACATTGTATTATTAGTATCGCATTCGTGCTTAACCCTTATCATTCGGAATACACCAGTGTGTGAAATAAGTTTGACTAAAATAGTTCAAGGGTAGTGCCAGGATAGCTTGGCGCCTCTAGGCGCCAAGCTGTCCTGGCACCACCCTTGAACTAAAGCCATTGGTCTATATCCTTATCCGTAAGTACTATAGCTTGCATATGGCAGCGTACAAATTTGAAACTTTTAGCCTGAGTATGATATGGGTTAAGGAAATGTAGCTTTAACTTGTGAAAACTTTGAGAGAAGTTAACCACCTTTTGCATGCAGTCCATTGTACTTCAAACTGTACTGATGGATGCATGTGGAAGAGGATTAAATAACAAGAAAACTTCTGAACCTTTGATAATGAAAGAAATAACTTCAAGATAAATCAAAGTAAAATCTTGCAATTTTTATTTTGCAGGATACACCAAAGGTGGATTTTTCCCAGAACCCGTATGCTGAAAAGAATTTTGAATTTTATGATGACTCATTGCTGCAAGCTGTTGAAGATGGGAACTCCGATGTCCATTCTTTCTTCCGAACGCTAGCCTTGTGTCACACAGTGATGGCGGAGAATCGAAAGGACGGTAGGGTTATAACAATTTCTCTTTTTCCATGCCAAGTCATCATAGTACACCATCATAGCGGAATTTGCTTTGCACGGCTGAGGTTGCCATTTTGAGCATGTAGACTGGTAATCAGATGCCTGTGAACATCATGTGGTGGTATCTTGTGACCACTATCCCTTTGGCTGTCCTGGAATCATCGTGACATATAGTGCTATTGACACCCAAATGGTTAATATGCTTTGTTTCTCTCCTGGTGTTTTTTTTTTCTGTGGTACAGTTCTCGAATAGCCTTAAATCTGCCATGAGGTAATCACCTTATTTACTTTATTCTTTATGACTCATTTTATGATAGCAAAAGTGAGTCTGTGTAATGGGTCATCTGGCATCTGTCGTCCGTGGGACACTTTAACGTTGGCATTTACTTGGAGACTATTTTAGTTTCGGACTTCAAACTTGGCCCAAGGGTACTTTGTGGTAAAACCTTTCTAACTATACCAGTTTCAGTGACCTGAGAAGGTTGTGGTCAAAGGGGGTCAAGAAAGGGGAAAAGAATAAGCCATATTTTGATAGTTAGTTATATCCAGTTTAATGTCCCACTGGCACTGAGGTGATCGGGGACACAAATTGTTTCTCGTCAAATACTATTCTCAACTTCAAACCCAAACTTGGTACAGAGATACCTGATGGTAAGACCTTTCTATGCATACTAATTTGGATGACCCCCCGAAAGTTCAAGGGTCAGAAGGTCGGCAAATGTGTGAAAAATGACAGTTTTTGGCTCGCGTGCAAAGCAAAAGTGAGTCAATATTTTGGGCCAGTGGTCGTCCATCGGTCATCTGTGCTAAACTTTAACCTTGGCATTTTCTCGGAGACTATTCAAGCCAGATTCTTCAAACTTGGCCCAAGGATACGTTGTGGCAAGACTTTTCTAAACATACACGTTTGAGTGCCTCTCACAAAGGTCAAGGTCACAGGGGATCAGGAAATATGTCAGAAATAGCTATATTTTGACAATTTGTTTTTCCTCAAATACTATGTACAACTTCAATCCCAACGTGGTACAAAGATACCTGATGGTAAGACCTTTCTATGCATACTAATTTGGTTGATCCCTCGGAAAGGTCAAGGGTCACAAGAGCTCAGGAAAAACTTAAAAATAGCCATATTTTGACAAAAAATGTTTTTTCTCAAATACTTTTCACAACTTCAAACCCACATTTTTGGTACAGAGATACCTGATGGTAAGACCTATCTATGCAAACTAATTTGGATTACCCCTCAGAAAGGTCAAGGATCACAAAGAGCTCAGGAAATAGGTCTGAAATAGCCATATTTTGACAAAAGATGTTTTTTCTCAAATACTATTCTCAACTTTAAGCCCAAACTTGATGGGAAGACTTTTCTATGCACACTAATTTGGTTGATCCCTCAGAAAGTTTAAGGATCATGAGAGCTCAGGAAATAGGTAAAAAAATCACCATATTTTGACGAAAGATGTTTTTTTCTCAAATACTATTCCCAACTTCAAACCCAAATTTGGTACATAGATATGTGATGGTAAGACCTATCTATGCATACTAATTTGGATGACCCCTTGGAAAGGTCAAGGGTCTCGAGGCTGGCAAATGTGTGTAAAATGCCGATTTTTGATAAAAGTTTAGGTATTACCAACATTTTTGCAAAGTTTTCAGCCACATTTGGTACAAAGATAGCTGATGATAAGACCTTCCTATGCATACTAATTTAGTTGACTCATCACAAAGGTCAAGGGTCACGGGGGGTTGACATGTGTGAAAAATGCTTACATTTTCAGAAAACATGGATTTTGCTGCTGCAGAAGCCAGCCCTTGTCACAAAAGTCGCACATATGTAAATCAGTCATACACATGAGCCATAATGTCTTTGCCTTTTTTGTTGATAGATTTGTTTGTTTTTTTTCCAAAGTTTTTGCCAACTTTTCAGTCAAATTTGGCACATACATGTAAGTAGGTGATGATAAGACCTTTCTATGCATATTAATTTAGTGGTCCCATTGCTAAGGTCAAGGGTTATGTGGGGTCCAGAAATACATGTACTATTTTCAACTTCACGCCCAACCTTGGTATGGAGATACCTCATGGCATAAAGGTAACTGATGATAACATCTTTTTTTTGCATGCTAATTTAGTAGCCCCCTCACAAAGGTCAAAGGTCATGGAGGCTCAACAAATTTGTGAAAAATGCATACATTTCACTGGTACAAAAGCCAACCTTTTACTTAATGTTTAGACACTTGAACTCTTGCTCATTTCAGTGACCTTTTGGAAAGGTCAAGGTCACAAAGGTCACACTTATGTGGATTTGTCATACATATGAACTATAAGGGCTTTGCCTTTCTTTTTTATTTTTGTTTTGTTTTTTTAAATAAAGAAAGATATTTTTTTTTCACTTTGTGTCACTGTTGTTTATAATTTATCAGGTGTGTTGGAGTACCAGGCGCAGTCTCCTGATGAGGGGGCATTGGTTTCTGCAGCTCGAAATTTTGGATTTGTTTTCAAGGTAAAATGTGTGCTCCAGTGTGTTAGTATATATATATATATATATATATATATATATATATATATATATATATATATATATATATATATATATATATATATATATATATATATATAGTGTGTGTGTGTTGTTGGAAGTCCTGTTAGGTATTGTTATGTTCAGCAGGTGACCAGAAAATCAATTTACTTTTATTGCAGATATTGTACATACAACCAGAATGAGACTGTTCAAGATGAGTGGGTGTATGATTGAGTGACTGCCTAAATGAAGTAGTGCTTAAGGCGAGCTAGGACTCTTCAGTGCATTAGGTTTATGGACATATGTTTTATTGTATATCATTAGAATCAGTATTTGTCTGTCCTGAACGCTCCGACATGCTTATTTAGTCAGGTAAGCTCAGCGCTGCCATGGCAATGAACACTAAGTGACCGTTACACCTGGTTGCTAAGGAAACAAAGTTTGGCTACCGTTGATGTTTCTGAAAAGCCAAATTTGGTCAAAATATCAACTGATATCATCATTGTGGAATGTCATTGGCGATTTTGGTCACTGATTTTGAAGAATTTTTTTTTTATGTGAATGTTCTGGTTTCGGTCATTTTTTAAGTATGTTAGCCAAGGGGAGCTATTCATAGATGAAATTAAATAATCAGCATTGACATTCCATAATAAACCCATTTGTGAACTTGCGTATGAAATTTCACTTTCATCTGACAAGTACATTTTCAGATATTTGTTTCCTCAGTTTTGTACCACCCCCCCAAAATTACAGTTTTGAGAAAACCGCAAAAACAAGTTTCAGCAATGTGCCGTTTTTTTCCCCATCATACACAGCTCTATGTCACCTGAAATCGTTGGCTTATGATGTTTTTCACATGATAAAACCTTTATGCAGTGCAGACATGCAAACTTTCCAGAAACCCTGTGTGTATTATGACCTACACCCCGATGCTTTAGTTTTGCATGCTTAGTATTACTTGTTGTACTCAGCCTGCACACTTTTTGCGTCCAGTTTGTTAATAAGCACTAATGTCACAACTGCTTGGTGAGAGTAAACCATTTTAACAACATTCTAAATTGCTAGGATCACCAAGCAAACCCAGGTGATTAGGTATTGTGAATCAACGATACCTCGTGTAGACACAACAATGCACTATTGAAGCACCCCAGGACCTGTTTGTTTTCCACTGTATACGCTTCACGCAGACAGCTGGTGTTCAGACAGAATATATGGTAGATGTAAGCAGAAGGTTGGTACAGTAATGGTACAGTAATTGGCAAGATTTGTCAGGGTCCATAATCACAACCATAGGTTCCTAACTTAGATGTAGTTGCACTTGTCAAAGTGTGACTCACTGGCGAAAACCAATCTGTCCGGGCTGTTTTGTCGTTGTACGAGTATCTGTGTGGCAGCAGATGACATTGGGCTTTCTCACCACAGGAAAAAAATTCCATTTCTATCATTGTTCAACATTCCTAAAAGTCGAAAGGGTAAATATACATGAACACTTGTCTCACACGAGTTTACATTTATGGCTTTCTTGTGTTTCAGAATATACACATTATTCTTGAACATTCGTGCAGTTTACACAAACTGTTAATGCTAAATATACTCTGTTGAAGATAGAAAAATGGTTTAGAGATCTGTCAGCTTTGAGAAGTAGTGCTGTTCCTAAAGTATCAGAAGCTGCAATCTAGTTTGTTACCTGCCCCTGCACGGTGTTCATTGCATGTACAGGCCATGGCCAGTTGTTAAATTAGTTGAAATAGGAGAGACTGAATTCATATTGAAAACATAGTTGGGGCAGTCCGTGGCGCAGTGGTTAAGACGCCTACCACCAATGCTAAAGGTGCGAGGTTCGATTACGGATTCCGGCGTCGGATTTTTCTCCTCTAGTAAGTGTCACCGTTAATTCGGGCGGACCGTCGGGGGTTCTTTCTCCGGGTACTCTGGCTCTTCCTCCCCCTCCACTTTGGTATCAGTTTCAGTCCACTTAATCAAATTTCAAATACAAACGATTTTGAATTTCCAAAAACTACAGTAGCTCGCTTGAGCTTGCCCTTAGCACCACGTGAAAGTTCTGTGTTTACGTTTAGTGTGTGAGTGAATGCGCGTGATTCACGTGAGCGTGCTTGTTGGGTTCAGTTCGCGGCGGCGCTTTGAGCCGATTTTCAATTGGGATAAAGCGCCTATTTAATGCGCTTATTATTATTATTAAATAAAGTAGGGTGACAAAACTAGAATTTCACGGTACAATTTCAGTCTTCCTATAATTTGTGTGAAAGCAGGTTGACTTTACCTAGCTACATGACATACTAAGTAAACGGGTCACCTGCAAGCTCTTCTGAAAGCGTGTCGATGTATGTGTGCGTATTAGTGCGTGCGTGCACAAGCACTCCAAACATCTCCAAGAGGCATAGATCCTCATGAACCTGAAGGGCGCATGAGGATCTATTCCTCCTGGAGATGAGCATGTTTGTGTGTGTGTGTGTGTGTGTGTGTGTGTGTGTGTGTGAGAGAGAGAGAGAGAGAGAGAGAGAGAGAGAGAATGATGTCATATTTAGAGTATTATGTCAGTGTATGCGTGGTGACGGAGTTGCCTCTCTTACGTCACCGCCACTGTCTGACTTTCTCTAGAAGTAAAGGTTTTTTTAGTGTTTTAATTCTTTTCTGAAAAGAAATAATTTTTACTGCAGAAGTTGAAAGGCTACAAAGCTGTCTAACAAACTCATCCAATGTCTTTCTCCAAACTAGCTATATCCAAAATTTCAAGTAAATATGACAAAAATTACGGACACTAATCTGCGTCAACCGACTTCCTATAAACGGTTGTTTATGTCTTCAATGATACATTTACAATATGCTCAGAGGCTGTCTTAGCCACCCACTTAAGAAAGTATTTCGCCAAGTTTCAAGCTTGTGTGTACAGAAATATCGGCGATTCTCTTGTTTACATACATATGCACACGCATACATACACACATAAGCACATACATACATACGGCGCTTTGTGCCAAATGTACGTTCAATAGCGAGGTTAGCGTAACTAGACATGATGTAATTTTTATCTTGTTACTTAATTGTGAGAGGCCTTTGACATCATGGACATGCTATTAAATTCGCCCCACCACGACCCATCCTAAAAAGTCCCTTCTATAAATAGAAGGGACTTGAAAAGCAGCCTGTCCACATCACACCTCATACACACCCATTTTGCATGCTCATGGTGATTGCTGTGGAAGATGTAAAACACATGCCATACTAATGAGGCTGCATTTTATCATTTGGACCATAATGGTTTACTGCAGAATCACACCTACACCGTCACAATGACAGCTGCATCTTGCCTGAGTTCTGAACTTTCACAGTGCACTCTGTAGCCTCTTTGACCAAGGGGAACAAATACGTGTATGATGTACATTGATCTCTTTACGATGGAAAATCATATAATTAAGTGTTTGCTTGTGCATATGATGTTGGACTATCATTTCTGCATACACGAGTTTTGGGTGACATTATGCGGGACGTGGTACTGCCGAAATCCTAACACTTTCTTGCTACAAACTGTGCATAATGTTCATTATGGTTATCAAGCACATCTGTGTTTCCTTGAGTTGGCAAATTCCTTTCACGTATGTATACGTTTCATCAGTGGTGATCAGAGCATCTCACAATGAATGTACAGATAGTTTCTGATCAGACCAAAATAAATTATTCAAATGTTACAACAGACGAAAGATGTGAGATTCCTGAATCTAAATCGTTCAGATCTACAGTGCTCTATTGAGCGCTGAATGCAAAATTTCGGATTTCTATGAATGCACCCTTCTGCTCCAAGGTCAAGCAGTTTACAAACAAATCATAAAAATCTTCGAGCTCGCCCTTTGTATCTTTTTTTTGCACATTATGCTTTGCCAAATCGTTATGCACCTACCTGCGAAAATCCACAGGTCCTTTCGAAACAACTCGCAGCTGCAGATGATGTTTGTTTCTATTCTGGACACGGGCAGTGATGTTTTCCTGTATATTACGATTATACACATTCTTCAGTCTCACTCTGTCTGTCATGTTGACTAAATTCCTCTACGGATTTATCTAAACAACGTGTTTTAGCTTGTAATCCGCCAAAAAAAACAACAACATACTTGCAAGGATGTGAGTTGTATCCGACACGAAGTTAGCTGAACAGACTTGGAAATAAATTTGAACCAATCAGAGATAAATATTTATGTGGTGCTCCTGATCGAAATCATAAGACCAAATTTGGAAGTTATTGACAAATTCCTAGGTTTGCCTCAGGCATTTTTTTGCCATTGATCGTTCGTTTAGGCTAGGGTGAAGGAAAATTACTGCAAGGGAGAGAAGTGGCTTTGTTTCAATGCGGTAAGAAGAATGTGCGCTTTGTCCAGGTTCGAAAGTAGGCAAAATGCACATATTTTGAGGGAAAAAATGTAAACAAACTCCGGGTATTTTGTTTATTGAACATTTATGGGTGTTCGATAAAAGCTCTGAGGAAAAAGAAAAAGGAGTACGTTTTTGCATAGAGGACACTAAGAACTTGCAGAAAATCCGGAAAACCTCAAACGGCCAACGTGACAGATTTTTCACATTGGAGGTGTCCCAGCTCGCCTTAACCCACTTGGCCCCGGGACTCTGCAGCTGGAGATGAAATGATCATGATAATTCAAGGGTAGTGCCAGATGAGCTTGGCGCCGGAAGGTGCCAAGCTCATCTGGCACTACCTTTGAATTATCACGATCAGTCCATCTCCTACAGCTGGTACATAGTCGTTAGACAACGCCTCCACAAGTTGAATTATCACGATCAGTCCATCTCCTACAGCTGGTACATAGTCATTAGACAACGCCTCCACAACTTGAATTATCATGATCAGTCCATAATTATCACGATCAGTCCATCTCCTACAGCTGGTACATAGTCGTTAGACAATGCCTCCAAAAGTTTGGAAATATCCACATTAACCCATTTAACCCCAACGCTGAATTTTCCGGAAATTTGGAGGTGTCATCTAATGACTGCACCAGTCACCAGAGAGGGATTGAGTAGGATAATTCAAGGGTAGTGCCAGATTAGCTTGGCGCCATCAGGCACCAAGCTAATCTGGCACTATCCTTGAATTATCATGGTCGACCCTTCTCCTGCTGTGGGGCTTTGGGGCTAAATGGGTTGAGTCTAATTTTGTGAATAGTGAGATTTGATTTGTGATACAGTGAACAATGGACTTGATATCTCTCTGCCATCCCACAAGGGCAGTACATGTATTGTGTCATGTAGTGGACAGTTCAGTTCATGAAAGCTGCCATCTCTTTGTTTACAGCCATATGTGCTCCTGCCCGTCCCTCCAGTCTTTCCAGAGTTTCTTCCTGTTGACCTCAGAGATGTGCCAACATAGAGTTTCTTCCTGTTGACCTCAGATGTGCCAAAGTAGAGTTTCTTCCTGTTGACCTGAGAGATGTGCCAATGTAGAGTTTCTTCCTGTTGACCTCAGAGATGTGCCAACGTAGAGTTTCTTCCTGTTGACCTCAGAGATGTACCAACATTGGTTGCTTCACTGTGGATCTCTTGGATCCTTCAGGGGCAAAACTTGTTTATATTGTTCCTGTTTTGTAAAATAAAATAATTATTTTTTTTTATTTTTTTTTTAGACACGTACCCCGAGTACCATTACCATTGAAGCAAACGGGCAGACGGAGGTGTATGATCTTCTATGCATTCTTGATTTCAATAACGTGCGGAAACGCATGTCTGTAAGTATCACCACCACACATCATTCTCTCTGTCTCTCTCCTCTCATTCTCCTGTCTGAGTGTCTTGTCGACACATCAGATGCAGTATATCGCGCTGCCCGGGAGCCATACAGTTATTAGTGATCACGCTTTTTGAAGTGCTGAATTTACATAAACTTGTGAAGAAAACCACTTGGTAAACAAAAGTCCATGGGCCGACATCAGTCTTAGCTGGCCTGTGTATTGCGATGTGAGCTAAGGATGACATAGCCTCTAAACCTTTGGGCATCTGCGTGGGAGCCAGGGACCTACGTGTCCTATCCAACACTGCAGTATATTGGAGCGCATTATACCCAGGCTGACCTGTACTTGCTGACAAGACCTATACCTGCGTGTCGTATCCAACACTTCAGTATATTGGAGCGCATTATGGCCTGTACTTGCTGATAACACCTATACGTACGTGTCCTATCCAGCACTACGGTATATTGGAGCGCATTATGGCCTCTACTTGCTGACAAGACCTATACCTACGTGTCCTATCCAACACTGCAGTATATTGGAGCGCATTATACCCCGGCTGACCTGTACTTGCTGACAAGACCTATACGTACGTGTCCTATCCAACACTTCAGTATATTGGAGCGCATTATGGCCTGTACTTGCTGATAACACCTATACCTACGTGTCCTATCCAACACTTCAGTATATTGGAGCGCATTATGGCCTGTACTTGCTGATAACACCTATACGTACGTGTCCTATCCAACACTGCAGTATATTGGAGCGCATTATACCCAGGCTGACCTGTACTTGCTGACAAGACCTATACGTACGTGTCCTATCCAACACTTCAGTATATTGGAGCGCATTATGGCCTGTACTTGCTGATAACACCTATACCTACGTGTCCTATCCAACACTGCAGTATATTGGAGCGCATTATACCCAGGCTGACCCGTACTTCCTGACAAGACCTATACCTACGTGTCCTATCCAACACTACGGTATATTGGAGCGCATTATGACCTGTACTTGCTGATAACACCTATACCTACGTGTCCTGTCCAACGCTGCAGTATATTGGAGCACATTATACCCTGGCTGACCTGTACTTGCTGACAAGACCTATACGTACATGTCCTATCCAACACTTCAGTATATTGGAGCGCATTATGGCCTGTACTTGCTGATAACACCTATACCTACGTGTCCTATCCAACACTGCAGTATATTGGAGCACATTATACCCCCGGCTGACCTGTACTTGCTGACAAGACCTATACGTACGTCTCCTATCCAACACTACGGTATATTGGAGCGCATTATGACCTGTACTTGCTGGCAACACCTATACCTACGTGTCCTGTCCAACGCTGCAGTATATTGGAGCACATTATGACCTTGCTGACAACACCTATAACCCATTTAGCCCTGACGCACTTCAGCAGGAGATGGATTGACCATGATAATTCATGGGTAGTGCCAGATTAGCTTGATTAGCCTGATGGCACCACCCTTGAACTGTCATGGTCAATCGCATCACCGGATCTGTACCACAGTAAATAAAGGTCCTTCGGCCCATGATGACCACAGTGGGCCCTCGCACAGCTGTACTGCAGCCATTGTGGGCTCAAAGATGCTTTGCTATGGGGGTAGTAATAAATAAAAGTGGGAGACACTGTGAAATTTATGCGTTTGACCTGGTGGATATAGAAATTTGTGAAGAGGTCTGAGCTGCTGTTTAGGCAAAACGGATGGTGTAAGGAGGGGTAAGGGGAGGAGCTGGAGATGTGGGGGTAGGGGTGGCATTTGGGGACAACCTTTATTGAATTAGATTTGAAATCTGCCTGCACAAGGGGTTTCTTGGCCACTGTTGAGATCTGTGGGTGGGTTGTTACAATTTGCACACTTTTGTTAAAGGTAAAAGAGTTTTCACTTTTTTGTCGTAAAGTTGCTACTGGCAGTGTGAAATCTTATTGTGCAGGTAGCCTCTCAAAGTGTGTACCAGGGGATTATCTTGCCCCTTCACTGTGGATGGACTAGATGTTTCTGTGTACTGAATGTAAAGGAATGTTCATGTTTCATTTGTCTGAAAGGTAATAGTGCGAAAGGACAACCAGATCAAGCTGTTTTGTAAAGGCGCAGACAACGTTATTTTTGAACGCCTCAGTCCGGCATGTGCTGAGTTGCAGGAACTGACTGTTCATCATCTGAATGTGAGTTTTTGGCATCCTTCCTCATCTCTGTCTGATACCCCATCTTTGTCTGCTAAGCAACTTTGCTGTAATATGTATTCTGCCACTAAGTCATTTGGTTAAGAGTTCATTCTGTTCTGGTGCACATGCCAAGTAATAGATTGTAACGACACATTCAGTGCTAAAAATAATCAAGCACACGCACGGCAAGCAAACCTTGACTGGGCGAATCTTGTAGGTTGTACTGTTCTAGGGGAAGTAATCTGACTGCATCTGAAGTTCACATCTGTATGGATGAATTCACGCAGCCACCAGGACTGTTGACATCTGTAAGGGATGAATTCACGCAGCCACCAGGACTGTTGACATCTGTAGGGGAAGAATTTTCACAGCCACCAGGAGTGTTGACATGTTTAGGGGAAGACGTCGGCCTGTAGCCACCAGGACTGTTTACAGTACAGGCGTGTGCATGTTCAAAGAGTTGTTGTTAGTACTTTTTGGCTCAGGTGTGAAGCAAAAGTGAGCGTTTTGGGCCAGTGGTCATCCGTCTGTCGTCCGTTCGCCATCGTCCGTTGTAAACTTTAACGTTGGCATTTTCTCGGAGACTATTCAAGCCACAGTCTTCAAACTTGGCCCAAGGATACTTTGTGGCAAGACTTTTCTAAACATACCAATTTCAGTGACCTCTCACAAAGGTCACGGGATCAGGAAATGGGTCAAAAATAGCTATATTTTGACATAATTTATTTTTTCTCAAATACTATTCACAACTTCAAACCCAAACTTGGTACAAAGATACCTGATGGTAAGACCTTTCAATGCATACTAATTTGGTTGATCCCTTGGAAAGGTCAAGAGTCACAAGAGCTCAAGACATAGGTAAAAAATTGCCATATTTTGACAAAATATGTTTTTTCTCAAATACTATTCACAACTACAAACCCAAACTTGCTACAGAGATACCTGATGGGAGGACTTTTCTATGCATACTAATTTGATTGATCTCTCAGAAAGCCCACTTGGGTCTGCCCTTGGGGACTTGGGTGAGAGTAGCTACTTTTTAGTTCCCAGGTTCACCCTGGTCAGCCCCACAGGGTGGGTTATCGCTTCTATTCTGGGGCATGTGTTTGTCTTCCCTTGGTCTATTCACCTGTATTTTCCTTTTTTAAACTCTCCCTGCTGTCTGCACTGCTTGTTACTCTTGATATTGGATGTGTGTTGCTAAATGGTCTTAGGTTTATTTAACGTATTGGACCGGCTGGCGACATACATTCAATATTCTGTTTAGTTTTTTTTTTCACAAGCAGTGCAGGCACGTCCTGAGAAAGTGTTGTTGCTGTCGGGACGTTAAGCAATGTACAACCAACCAACCAACCATCCCTCTGAAAGGTCAAGGGTCACGAGAGCTCAGGAAATAGGTCAAAAATAGCCATATTTTGACAAAAGGTGTTTTTTCTCAAATACTATTAACAACTTCAAATCCACATTTGGTACAGAGATACCTGATGGTAAGACCTGTCTATGCATACTAAGTTGGATGACCCCTTGGAAAGGTCAAGGGTCACAAGAGGCAGGCAAATGTGTGTAAAATGCCAATTGTTTTATAAAACTGTAGGTATTAGCAACATTTTTGCAAACATTTTTCAATCAAATTTGGCACAAAGGTAGCCGATGATAAGACCTTTCTATGCATACTAATTTAGTTGACTCATAGCAAAGGTCAAGGGTCACGGGGGTTGACCAATGTGTAAAAAAGGCTTACATTTTGAGAAACATGGATTTTGTTGGTGCAGAAGCCAGCCCTTTACTTACTGTCACAAAGATTATACATGTAGTTTGGTCAAACACATGAGCCATAAGGGCTTTGCATTTCTTGTGTTGCATATTGCTTTTGTGTAGGGCAATATCACTGAAACCATTTATTTTATTTGACTCTGCCTTGTGTTGATGGTAATTTGGATGAAAGGAAGTGTCATGATCAGTAGTGATGTCGCTGCCTTTATTCGCAAGATATGCGTATCTGTTTCTTTTCCTCAGGACTTTGCTCAAGCAGGGTTGCGGACACTATGTTTGGCTGTGAAGAAGATAGACCCGAAAGTGTATGCAACCTGGAAACTGAAGCATCAAGAAGCCAGGTTATTGTTTTATTTTGTTTGATGTTTTTACGAAGTAAAAAGTGTGCGAGTTTTGAAGGGTGGTGATGGTATGATTGAGATTGTGTGGTTGTTGGAAGAAGGATCTAAGTTTTAACCCATTTGCTGTCACTTGGTGCCAGTGGTTGTAGATTGTGCTGCTGAAATCTTTGTCAGTTTAACCCTTTTAGCCCCAATGGCCTATAGCAGTTGATTGATCAGCCATGATAATTCAAGGGTAGTGCCAGATTAGCTTGGTGCCAGTAGGCGCCAAGCTAATCTGGCACTACCCTTGAATTATAGGGTTAAATGGGTTAACACGTACAAAGTGAGCTCTGTATTTTTCTTTTTTAAACCCTCCTACTGTCTGCGCTGCATGTAGCTCTTGATATTGGATATGTGTTGCTAAATGGTCTTAGGTTTATTTAGCATATTGGACCGGCTGGCGACATGCATTCAGTATTCAGTTTAGTTTTTTTTTTTTTACAAGCAGTGCAGGCACATCCTGAGAAAGTGTTGTTGCTGTTGGGACGTTAAGCAATGTACAATCAATCAATCAATCAATCAGCAAGACTTGACCCCCTACAAGAGCAGGGGCATGAGGATCTATGTCTATTGCAGCTGGATCATGTTAACCTTTTAGGTGAGACCTGTTGGAACAAGCCGTTTGAAGTGACCTATCTGAAATTGAAAGTCAGAGGTGACCAGTAAGTAGGTGAGACCTGTTGGAACAAGCCGTTTGAAGTGACCTATCTGAAATTGAAAGTCAGAGGGGACCAGTAAGTAGGTGAGACCTGTTGGAACAAGCCGTTTGAAGTGATCTATCTGAAATTGAAAGTCATAGGTGACCAGTAAGTAGGTGAGACCTGTTGGAACAAGCCGTTTGAAGTGACCTATCTGAAATTGAAAGTCAGAGGGGACCAGTAAGTAGGTGAGACCTGTTGGAACAAGCCGTTTGAAGTGACCTATCTGAAATTGAAAGTCAGAGGGGACCAGTAAGTAGGTAAGACCTGTTGGAACAAGCCGTTTGAAGTGACCTATCTGAAATTGAAAGTCAGAGGGGACCAGTAAGTAGGTGAGACCTGTTGGAACAAGCCGTTTGAAGTGACCTATCTGAAATTGAAAGTCAGAGGGGACCAGTAAGTAGGTGAGACCTGTTGGAACAAGCCGTTTGAAGTGACCTATCTGAAATTGAAAGTCAGAGGTGACCAGTAAGTAGGTGAGACCTGTTGGAACAAGCCGTTTGAAGTGATCTATCTGAAATTGAAAGTCATAGGTGACCAGTAAGTAAGTGATACCTGTTGGAACAAGCCGTTTGAAGTGACCTATCTGAAATTGAAAGTCAGAGGTGACCAGTAAGTAGGTGAGACCTGTTGGAACAAGCCGTTTGAAGTGACCTATCTGAAATTGAAAGTCAGAGGGGACCAGTAAGTAGGTGAGACCTGTTGGAACAAGCCGTTTGAAGTGACCTATCTGAAATTGAAAGTCAGAGGGGACCAGTAAGTAGGTTAACCCGTTTAGCTCCGTTGCCCCACAGCAGGTGATGGCTCCACCATGATAATTCAAGGGTAGGGCCAGATTAGCTTGGCGCCTGAAGGCGCCAAGCTAATCTGGCCCTGTCCTTGAGTTATCACGGTCGATCCATCGCCTGCTACTGGTACACAGTCGTTAGGGGATGCTTTAATACTAATAATAATAAGCGCATTAAGTAGGCGCTTTATCCCAATTGAAAATCGGCTCAAAGCGCCGCCGCGAACTGAACCCAACAAGCACGCTCACGTGAATCACGCGCATTCACTCACACACTGTACATAAACACAGAACATTCACATGGTGCTAAGGGCAAGCTCAAGCGAGCTACTGTAGTTTTTGGAAATTCACAATCGTTTGTATTTGAAATTTGATTAAGTGGGCTGAAACTGATACCAAAGTCATGGGGGAGGAAGAGCCGGAGTACCCGGAGAAAGAACCCCCCGACGGTCCGCCCGAATTAACGGTGACACTTACTAGAGGAGAAAAATCCGACGCCGGAACCCGTAATCGAACCTCGCACCTTTAGCATTGGTGGCAGGCGCCTTAACCTCTGCGCCACGGACCGCTTTCAACATTTGGGAAAAGGGACCGTGGGGTTAAATTGGTTAAAAATAAGTCATTTATTGTATGAAATGTTCATGTTCTTTGTCAGCACTTCCATGGAAAATCGTGACGAAAAGCTGGACGCTGTGTATGAAGAAATAGAAACGAACCTGGAGCTGATTGGTGCCTCGGCCATTGAGGACAAACTGCAAGATGGGGTGCCAGATGCTATTGCCAATCTGGCCCTGGCAGACATCAAAATATGGGTACTGACTGGAGACAAACAGGGTGAGTCCGGGAATCTTTTTGTTTTAATCAACATTTTGGGCTGCTGGTAGTGTGCTTTGTCGTGATCATTCCTGCAGTAATCATCATAACAAACACGCTGCCAACAGTCAAAGTGTTAAAGCTTTTTTGCTGCTGAGAAAACATGAACACCGTACAACTGCAAGAGGAATACAACCTCATCAGCCCCCACAGCTCCAGGGGCTCACGAGATTCTGTGCCTCGTGTCTGTCCTCAGTTTATATTTAGATGTGTTCAGTGTTTGGTCTGTATGTTCCATGTTTGGTCTGTATGTTCAATGTTTGCTCTGTATGTTCAATCTTTGGTCTGTTTGGTCAAACTTTGGTCTGTTTGGTCTGTATGTTCAATCTTTGGTCTGTATGTTCAATGTTTGCTCTGTATGTTCAATCTTTGGTCTGTTTGGTCAATCTTTGGTCTGTTTGGTCTGTATGTTCAATGTTTGGTGTGCATGTTCCACGTTTGGTCTGTATGTTCAGTCTTGGTCTGTTTGGTCAATCTTTGGTCTGTTTGGTCTGTATGTTCAATGTTTGGTCTGTATGTTCAATGTTTGGTCTGTATGTTCAATGTCTGGTCTTCATGTTCAATGTTTGGTCTGCATGTTCCATGTTTGGTCTGTATGTTCAATGTTTGCTCTGTATGTTCAATGTTTCGTCTGTTTGGTCAATCTTTGGTCTGTTTGGTCTGTATGTTCAATGTTTGGTGTGTATGTTCAATGTTTGGTCTGTATGTTCAATGTCTGGTCTGTATGTTTAATGTCTGGTCTGTATGTTCAATGTCTGGTCTGCATGTTTCAATGTCTGGTCTGCATATTCAATGTTTGGTCTGTATGTTCAATGTTTGGTCTGTATGTTCAATGTTGGGTCTGTATGTTCAATGTCTGGTCTGTATGTTCAATGTTTGGTCTGTATGTTCAATGTTTCGTCTGTGTGTTCAATGTCTGGTCTGTATGTTCAATGTTTGGTCTGTATGTATGTTCAATGTCGGGCTTGCATGTTCAATGTTTGGTCTGTATGTTCATGTTTGGTCTGTATGTTCAGTGCTTGGTCTGTGTGTTCAATGTTTGGTCTGTGTGTTCAGTGTTTGGTCAGTATGTTCAGTGTTTGGTCGGTTTGGTCTGTGTGTTCAATGTTTGGTCTGTACGTTCAATGTCTCGTCTGTATGTTCAATGTCTGGTCTGTGTGTTCAAGTTTGGTCTGTATGTTCAATGTTTGGTCTGTATGTTCAATGTTTGGTCTGTATGTTCAATGTCTGGTCTGTGTGTTCAGTGTTTGGTCTGTGTGTTCAATGTTTGGTCTGTATGTTCAATGTCTGGCTTGCATGTTCAATGTCTGGTCTGTATGTTCATGTTTGGTCTGTATGTTTAATGTCTGGTCTGTATGTTCATGTTTGGTCTATATGTTCAATGTTTGGTCTGTTTGGTCTGTATGTTCAATGTCTGGTCTGTATGCTCAATGTTTGGTCTGTATGTTCACGTTTGGTCGGTATGTTCCATGTTGTTCTATTTCTTTTGCCTGTATGTTCAATGTTTGGTCTGTATGTTCAATGTCTGGTCTGTATGTTCAATGTTTGGTCTGTATATTCAATGTTTGGTCTGTTTGGTCTGTATGTTCAATGTTTGGTCTGTATGTTCAATGTTTGGTCTGTTTGGTCTGTATGTTCAATGTCTGGTCTGTATGCTCAATGTTTGGTCTGTATGTTCATGTTTGGTCGGTATGTTCCATGTTGTTCTATTATTTTGCCTGTATGTTCAATGTCTGGTCCTGTATGTTCAATGTTTGGTCTGTTTGGTCTGCATGTTCAATGTTTGGTCTGTATGTTCAATGTTTGGTCTGTTTGGTCTGTATGGTCAATGTTTGGTCTGTATGTTCAATGTTTGGTCTGTTTGGTCTGTATGGTCAATGTTTGGTCTGTTTGGTCTGTATGGTCAGTGTTTGGTCTGTATGGTCAATGTTTGGTCTGTTTGGTCTGTATGGTCAGTGTTTGGTCTCTGAAAGTGATCAGTCTGCATCATTTGGATGAAGACAGTGTTCAGTGCAAGAATTACATCCCTACCTTAACCCTTTTCATCCTGATACACTACTGCTTGAAATTAGTTTGACTATGATAGTTCAAGGGTGGTGCCAGAATAGTATGGTGCCTCAGGCCCGAAGCTATTTTGGCACCACCATTGAACTAAAATGGTTGATCAGTCTCTTAATCTGTAATGTAACCTACACAAAACAATAAGCAGTTTAAAAAAAAAGAAGCTTCTGGATATAATGTGTTAATGCTAAATACTGTGACAGCCAATTAACCTTATACTAGAGTTGACGATAGTCCTTGATGAAAGTTGTGTCATGCAGAGACAGCCATCAACATTGGGTACTCGTGTAAACTGCTGACGGAAGAGATGGAAGAACCATTCATCATCGACGCAGAGGCCCAAGAGGAGGTGGAACAGCAGCTTCGAGATGCCCTGGCGGAGGTCAAGGCTGCGACCAAAGCATCACCATCAGCTACCCAAGCTGACCACATTGTCTTAAGCAACGGTCAGACGACATACAATGGGGCCACTCAGCATGTGACCATAGACACGGAGGAATACGGGGACTTTGCATTGGTCATAAGTGGCCATAGCCTGGTATGTCATACAATACAGTGGACCCAGTAAGAAAAGGTCCTCGGCCCCACAATGGCCGCAGTCCATGCACGGCTGTGCGTGGGCGCACTGCGGCCATCGTGGGCCTGAAGACGTTTTGCTTCTAGGGGACTTGCAGTACAGCAGGACCTGTTGTGCGAGACAACCCTTACAACTCTTTGGAGATGCAATTTTTGGGGCTTGGCTATTTGCTGGGAACGTGCGTTTTTGGGGTATTTTCAAAATATTATACAGAGGACAGTTTTTCATGCACAAGAATGCTACACATATCAGTAAAAACCTCATTATTTCAACTTTCTAATGATGTAAGTTTTATGTACCAAAATTTAAAAAAACTTACCATAATATTTGCTTGCAATACACCAACAAAATGTACCCAGATTTTCTCATTTGCAGATCATCACAGATTGTCACAAAGCACTATTTACACCATATTTACACATAGAAAATGTATCTTTGACATATACTCCTTCTGGATGTGAAAGGGCTTCCAGCACTTGAGGCATAGAGCCAATCTACACTGCTCACACTACATAATCGCTTTGGTGCGTTCGCCATTTTAGATCATAGAATCCGCTTGACTTTCAAAAACAAAAGCAATAAGCTTTAGCTTTCCAATAAAGAAAAGTAATGCTGATAGACGAAATGTTTCTAAATCGTATAACAGCAGTTGTTTCCCTTTGACCATAGTGCTTAAAGTGCATGCGCGTCTCCAAAGAGTTAAGAAAGGTGACAAACATACGACAGTGAGTGATCTCTCACAAAGGTCATGGTCACAGGGGATCAGGAAATAGGTCAAAATAGCCATATTTTGACAAAATTTGTTTTTTCTCAAATACTATTCACAACTTTAAACCAAAGTTGGTACAAAGATACTTGATGGTAAGACCTTTCTATGCATACTAATTTGGTTGACCCCTCCGAAAGGTCAAGGGACACAAGAGCTCAGGAAATAGGTAAGAAATAGCCATCATGGGGAAATAAAAAGTCATACGCGCTTATATCGCGTACACGTCGCCAACGACTCCTCGCGCTGGGACCATATGGCGTTGAGGCGCGTCCCCTGGGTGGTGGATAGGGGGTCCCTCGTGAGAGGGGTGCACCGAATGAAATAAGGTGCCGTGAACCAACATGGTCTAAGGGAAGGTGACCCCGACAGAAAACCCCTGGTCCTCCTAGTAAGGGGGTTGGGCGTGGGGGTAGCTTCCCCACCCTGCAAAAAAGAAATAGCTACAAAAACGCCGACGAAAAGACTAACAGTAATTCCTTTCCTGGAGGAGGAAGGTTCTTCTACCAGAAGACTTATGACGTCCTGTGGTGAAAGCCGGAAGTCTTCGGAAGCCACAGGACCGAGCCGCCTCTATCTGTCCAGGGATACAACCATGGGCACATGGAACGTCAAGAACATGTACCAGAGCGGCAAGGCCGCCCAGATAGCAGCGGAAATGCAAAAGTACAACCTTTCCCTGCTAGGTATCAGTGTAAGCCAGATGGACGCAGTCTGGCCAGAAAAGGCTGTTAAGTGGGGAGATGATTCTGTATTCAGGTCATGAAGAGGAGAATGCCCCCCATACAGAAGGTGTAGCATTCATGCTGTCACCAGTGGCACAGAGAGCGCTGATGGGCTGGGAACCTCTTGGGCCAAGAATTATCACAGCAGCCTTTAGAATCAAGAAAAAGCTCAAGCTGAACGTCATCCAGTGTTATGCGCCCACTAATGACAGTGACGAGGAAGAGAAACAAGAGTTCTACGACCGACTCCAGAGAGAGAGAGGAAGATGGAGAATACAACAGATTTTTTGACGACGTCAATTTTTCATTGTTTTTGATCACAAATCGCTCATCTAATGACACACCCCGTTTTTTTAGGTTTCTCCTTATTTTTTTCAGTAAAATAAAGGTTTCCAAAATCAATGACATTCATGACTAAAGCAAAATTAACACCTGAGCTAATTAATCCATCGGTTATGCAAGTGTGTTCTTTTTGCAACGCGTATTTTATTGATTACTTAGCCAATTACGGGTATTTCAGATAGACGATCGGGGGCGCTGTCACATACGCGCTCACTTACAGGGAGCTAACAACACACACTTATACACACACAGCAGTAATTACTTCCCTTAGTACTAAACGTGCGACACGGTTTGTTCACGCCCCGCCACTGACTGTGCGCGCGCACTGCCTGTCACC